>CM061244.1:81452706-82661910 GCA_030848705.1 Heracleum sosnowskyi
TGATGAGACAAATGAACCTGCCTATCCCTGGGGAAGCTCAAGACATCTTGTCTGATTCCAAGCCTAAGGGGGAGAAACAAAAGGAGGTCATTCTGCAAAAGAAAGGGGGAGTACCTGCCAAGCAACAGAAGCTTAAGGGCAAAATTTCTGAAGAAACAATCAAACCAATAATCCTACCCCCTGTAGAGGTTATAAGTGCACAAGGTCAGAAAAGCACAGTCACAACCACCTACTATCCATCCACGATGCCCAAAGACACTTCAGCTACTCAACCTGCTCAACCTACTTCTAATGCTCAACCTGTCAAAGCTACAGTTATCACAGAGGCCAAGCTACAGGAAGTTGCAAATTCAAACATCTATCATGATGAGGCCTTCCTGGAGTTTCTGAAAGCCATCTACAGAAATGCTCATGAAGATGCAAGAAGCTACAGAGAGAAGCTCAAGGAAAGCATCAAGTACTTCACAGTTGCAGTAAAGAAAATCAGGGATGTTCATCTAAGAGAGGTTATCATGGTGTGCAAGGACAATTACTTGTGGCATCTATCATTTCAAACTCTAGAAAGACTGAGATTTACTGAGCTGTCAATCATTCTGGAGTTGATTGAAAATCATGGAGTGAACAATGAAAGTCTATACAATGACTTGAAGATAGATCAAAATCAAAGATTGCCTGAGGTTATCTCCAAGCCAAGGACAATTATCTACCAAAGTCTATCTCAAGATAACAGCATTGACCAACTTGTCATTCCCTCAGACCTGAAAATGAAGAACAATGCAAAGATCAATCAGGTGCTACAAATGCTGAGAGCCAAGAGAGGAGTTAGGACAGTTGAGGAACTAGAAATGATTCACACTCTACAGTCTTTTCTGATTCATGGAGTCATTCCTGAATCTGTCAAAGAAAAGAGCAAGAAGAAGGATGGTGAGGATGATGATGAGGAGAAAACCTACAGAAGGAGATCTCATTCAAGGAGTGATAAGGATGGACCAAGTGAAAGTAGCAGGAGCAAATCCTCAAAGAAGACTAAAGGTGCTGATGATGACAAGAGGGATTCTAAGGGGACAAAAGAAACAGTCAAGAGAACAAGGAGTGGAATTCAGCAAGTCAAGGACATTGCTAGCAGTACTTTAACCACAACACAAGACTCTAAGTCTAGGGTGGGTACTGTTAGTAATGATCCTCCAAAATCATTATCTAAGACTTCTGAACCTGAATTGCCATAGAAGAAAGTTGAAACCACAAAAGGAATATCAAGAAAACACTTCCACAAAGTTACAGCTAGTGGAGTGTTACAGTGGATGAAGGGGAAGGGAATGAAGCTACTCCCAAGTGATGTGGCACTGAAGACTAATTCTCCCTGCTCCACAAAGCTACCTCAAGTGAAGCACATGAAGATCAAGAGGGTAGCTAAGAGGACAAGGATAACAAAGAAGAATGGGATAATCACTAATGTTGTAGGGATCAAAGTGCTTCCTCTTGATGAAGACTATGATGAAGATGCCCTAGCATTCTTGAGAGCTCAAAGAATCTTTGAAGTCAAGGTGAAGCTAGATCATCTAGAGATCAAGTACACTGATGGAAGAGAAAGGATAATGAAGCAAGGAGGCTGACAATATTTCTATAAGTATGAGCTTGAAAGGATAAATGCCTTACTGAATTTTGAAGAAAAAGAAGAAAGGACATGGAAGATAGATATTACCAGGTACTTGAAAATGCATGCTGATTATGAAGAAAACATGAGGAAAGAGAATGAAGAGAAAAACATACAGAGAGAGAAAGAAATGGCTGAGATGGAGGAGAGGGCTAAAGAGCTAAGGCAGAAAGGGCTGTGCAGGGTCAAACAAAATCCTTACATTGTGGAGTACAAAAATTCTTATGGAGGCATGAGCAAGATAAGGATGAAGTTTCTGGATTCATATGTGGAAAGTGCTCTCTTAAAGCTGCAATTGATGATCTAAAAGACTCCCCTCTCATTGAAGAACTGATTGCAAGAGAAGAACTTCAAGAAGCCATCATAGACATGAAAAGAAGAGAAGAGATAAGGAAAAAGAAGATTTATGATGATTTTCAAGAGAAGCAATTGGAAGCTGAAGCTGCTGAGCAACAAAGATAGTCTGTAAGCTTTCAAATTTTTCTATGTAATCAAATTCCTGATCTCAATGTTCATAAATTGTCTTCTCTGTTACTTAATTTCCTTCTATGTAAGTTAGGCTTGTTATCAGACATGAAATTGTGCCTAAGGATCTTACTCACAATTTGGGGGAGATTGTTAGGCTCAAGACATGTCTGAATACCACTATTAACAAGCCTACACTATGTGACCATGTCACACTACATGACCTAGTGATTTCTATCACTGGGATATAGTATAGGTCTCTAAATGTACTTGTCTTGTTCTCATGAACAATAGCTTTATCATGTATGCTCAGATCTATAATGAGCTTAGTAAAGTTTCTTGCATCTAGATTGTATATAGGCCATTGAATAATTGTCCTGATAGAAGTTCAGTAATGTTCATGCAGCAGGATAGAAATGAATAAGGCCATGAAGAAATAAGTTGCAGAAATTTGTCTAAGGCATTATATAGCAAAGTCAGAAGAAAGCTATGTCGTGAAGTCACCAATATCTATGTCGTGAAGTGCTACATCACATAGTCCATTTTGGTCTATGTCGAGAAGTCCTCAAGACACATGTCGTGAAGTGTTGAAGTCAGCAAAGTCAAAGAAGCCTAGATCGTGAAGTCCTCAGAAGCCTTATGTCGCATAGTCGTCAAATGACGTATGTCGCATAGTCGTCAAATGACTTATGTCGCATAGTCGTCAAATGACTTATGTCGCATAGTCGTCAAATGACTTATGTCGCATAGTCGTCAAATGACTTATGTCCCATAGTCATCAAATGACCTATGTCGCAAAGTCTTCAAAGGCTATATCGCGTAGTCCTCACAAGGGAGATCGCGAAGTCAGGAATGAAGTGGAGTTCACGATATCAACACTTAGCCGTTTATAACAAGACAAATCAAGGTACAGAATCAAGAATCAAAAGAGACAAATACTGAAGCATTTGTTCTGGCAAGGTGGTCCAAAGAACAGATGGCAAATCTACAGCTAAACTTGGAGAGAAAGATAAGAGACAAGCAGCTACAGAAACGGGAAAGACTCCGAAAAGCAGGTGGTCCTTCCTGACACAGTTAACGTCTTATGGCAGGACAAGTTGGACTTTCAGCAAGGGGTAACTGTGTAAAAATAGGTGTGTGCACTAGTTTGTATAGGGCTTATATATATCATGCACATCCTATTGTAAGCTGTAAGAGAAATACACATAGTTATTTGCTAAGCTCTTTTCTCTGTAAGCAAGCAAGTACAAACTGTTCTTGTTTAGAAGCCAGAAATTCGATTGTGAATTTCTTGGAAAGATGTAGTATTTAATTTGCTTATACAAAGTAGATTAAAGTGCTTGTGCGTGTTGTTTACTTTCTGCATATTACATAGCATAATCATATACAGTTTACATTTAGTTTCAAGAAAGCAAAAATCCATCAAACTATCCATTCACCCCCCCTCTGTCTAGTTTCTAGGTGATATTCATTCCTAACAACATATCTTATTATCATATATTTATGCAAATATGTTAAAATGTTATATGATTGTAATAAATAAAATTTTGACTGTTTAACTTTTCAATTAGAGATCAATTTAAGAGGAAAAATTAAGAGAAATTACGATTTAGGCATCTAAAATTATAATTATATGTACAAAAATAATGTTTTTTCCTATTGTTTAATCAAGTTTCTACCTTTTAAATTTTTAATTATTTTTTTAAATTTTAACTATTTTTTAATAATTAGCCCGATTTTTGACCGATTAATCCAATTTTTGACCGATTCAGCCGATTTTTGACCGTTTTTTCTAAAAAAATGATTAATTGACCGATTTTCGCTTAATCAGTTCGGTGGCCTACCGTCTAGCGATTAATCACCGATTTTTAGAACACTGGTTTTAGCTGAAAAGATAATTGGTTATAAATAGGTATTTGATTATTTATATTTTAATATTTTTAGTAATTGCATTTGTTAAGAAAAATAAGTAGACATGTTAAAATAGGTAAACTTTTAAAAAAATAATTATAATATTAAAATAGGTTTACAAATAAATAACTAAAGGTTTGTCCGTGATATATTTGAAAAAGTAGGGGAATTTGTTAGAAAAAATAATGTATTTTAGGTGAAAAAGGTAATTGATTATAAATAGGTAATATTATTATTTAATAATATATTTCTATAAATAAGTAATGTTAATTAAGTAAAAACACGAAGTATAGTTAATTAAGGGCAATTAAGTAAAATAACAACGTACCATACCGACCAACCAAACTTTTAATGTTTCGTCTAATATATAATAGTATTGATTTGTAACTGAAATTAATCAAAATCAATCATAAATACAATTTCAAAATTTAGTAATTGAAATCATCTTTAGTTACATAATACGTTACCTAACAAATTGTATCGATTAGATCAAATGCAAACTTAAATGCAATGACTCAGGAGGACGGGGAAGAACACTGGAACCCACCATCGATTAATAGTGTTAAGATCAATACTGATGCAGCCATCTTCAAAGAGTCTGACAGTTATAGCTATGTCTTTGTCGTTCGTGATCATGAAGGGAGATTGGTCGAAGCATGCTCAAGATGCAGGAGGGGCAATCCAAGCCCTGATTTAGCAGAGGCTTTGAGCATCAGGGAGGCTTTGAGCTGGTTAAAGGAGAAAGATTATGGTAATGCAGTCCTTGAATCTGACTGCTTACAGGTCGTGCAGGCAATACAGAGCTCTTTTGTTTGCTTCTCTTACCTAGGAAGAGTAGTGAATGAATGTCGTAGTTTACTTGTAAGTTTGAGTAACAAAAACGTAGTGTTTAAATTTGTTAAACGTTCAGCGAATAGAGTAGCTCACTATCTAGAGAAGTACAATTATTCCATTGCTGATCGTAGTTGGAGGGTGGGAGATGTCCACCCCGAATTTCATGCTGTTCTTCTGAATGATTTTT
The DNA here is from genome assembly GCA_030848705.1 of Heracleum sosnowskyi. NCBI lineage: Eukaryota > Viridiplantae > Streptophyta > Magnoliopsida > Apiales > Apiaceae > Heracleum > Heracleum sosnowskyi. The sequence goes on from CM061244.1 coordinate 81,457,758, forward strand.
GAAAGTAATGAAATTTATTTCCTTTGTGACAAAAAAAAAGATAAAATAATATTTAATTACAAATCGTATTTATGCAAATATTTCTAGGAACTTGAATGAAGACATATTTAGTCAACGGAAGAGATGATACATTCTCCATATAGTACAAAAACTTCCAAAAACAAATAGGAAAATATCAGAGGTAATCCCATTCATTTCTATACACTTTTCATTTTGGGATGCTCCATTCATTTCTATACATTCCAAAAATAGTAACTTTTAATAATATAAAACACTATTACACCCACTACTTTCTCCACTATCTCTATTCTATAACAATATAAATCACTATTACACCCACTACTTCCTCCACTATCTCAAATCTATTACTCCCTCCGTCCCCTTAGGTTCTATATGTTTGATTTGGACACGGAGACTAAGAAAAAATATAAAAAATGAGTAAAGTTAGATGAAAAGTGGTAGGACCTATCAATATTTAATAATAGATTTGAGATAGTGGAGGAAAGTAGTGGGTGTAATAGTGTTTTATATTATTATAGAATATAGATAGTGGAGAAAGTAGTGGATGTAGTAGTGTTTTATATTATTAAAAGTTACTATTTTTGGAATGTATAGAAATGAGAGGGACATCCCAAAATGGAAAGTGTATAAAAATGGCTGGGACGGAGGGAGTATTAAATATTGGGGTCCCACCACTTTACTCACTTTTCATCTAATTTTACTCATTTTTTATATATTTTCTTAGTATACGTGCCCAATCTCAGTGTATACAATTCACTGAGACGGAGGGAGTAGTAAATTGATACCCAATTTTTCTCAGATACCACATGTTAGATTTTGATTGATTATAATAAAATCTTTCCTTCTGCCAAGTAATTCATGTCATGTTATTTGAGAATAATATTTAGTACCTAATTTAGCATATATAGCACTACTCAAACAAATATAATATTAATACATTTGATATTATTGCTTTTTATTCACCAAAATTATGGACAAGTTCTCAGAAAAGCCAAAGTTTAAATATTAGTTTAAAAAAATAAATTTTATGATGTTTTTTACACAATAAAAAATAAATTTTACAATTTCTTTAATTTCAAAATTAGAGATTTATATCTTATAATATATAAAATTATATGGTAAAAACATAACCATTCAAAAAACGTTGCATGAATAGTAGTCCATAATCAATTAAATAGAGATAATTTGACTATGCACATTATTCAAGAGGAACGCCTACATTGAAAACAAGTGTTTTTTGTTTCAGTAAATTAACTGAAAATTATGCCCTTTCACGTTTAGACCGTGGAGTGAGTCGGTATTAGAAGAAGAAAATTGCTAATATTATATTATAAGCCTGCTGCATATATAGTTGCAGTGTGTATGTACAATGCTAAGCTAAAGAATAATATTTTTACTTAATACGTACTATATACTATTTTTAGTATTAATTTAGAGCGTACATATTTTATGTCCTGAATTAATAAGAGGATAGAGGGTCGTAGAAGGTAGATTAGGGTGTGCAAGAAGCCTTACAACATATGGCTCCAAAATTGAGAGTGCCCCTAAAGTTATCAAATGCACGTAAGTATTTTAGTATGTCGTAGTTGCTAAACATGCACATAAGTATTTTAGTATGTCGTAGTTGCTAAACATGCACATAAGTATTTTACGGCATGGTCTTTAAGTTGTGTTGAAATTATTTCTTCTCTTCATTTCTAACTAAAATTTTCATATATAAAATACCTTGTGTATGTATTTTTTTTTACTTTTAAAGGTCTCCTAATTTTATATTTAGCTCAAACCCCCCCCAAAATAGTTGAAACAGGCCAGGTTAATAATATATATTCTTCATCACATCTTAGCCTCTCTTTAGTCTCTGATGTCCTCATAATTCAACTGGAATATGTTATACGTGCCAGATCATAAAATAGTCGAAATGAATAAATTTTTAACAAATTATTAAAACTTTCACAAATTTTAACTAAAATCATGATTTTGTAGAAAAATTCCATTAAAATTTGAAGTTTTATCGATAGATTGACTCTCCTTAGTTCCGCCCCTCTCTAGAAATGTACCTTACAACGTTATCAACCATGGGTGACAAACAAACAATTAACTCAGAAATAACAAATGTTTTACGCTACGTCCTCATCAGTAAATTTAAAGTTTGTATACATAATACAATTGATGTAGTAAATTCAAAGTTTCGAAGGTATCCATCTCACTAACAGGCATCGCATGTTAGACTAACAAAAGTAAGAAGAAATTATTTTAAAAATGAAGCATGCAATTCAATAGCTAAAAATTACGAAGCAAAAATATAGACAATATTATGGGCCATCGTCGGAGAACGAATGGTGGTCCTAATCGGACACTTTAGCGGATCATAATATTACCAATGACAGGGTAATTACTAGAGTCTAGAGTAATAAAATTGACGGAAGGCTCCAAATAGTAGCGGAGCTCTATGCCACACTGTTGAAACTTAAAAGGTTCCCTCAAAAATTAAATAACAAATAATTAATAGTCTGCAGGTCAGGCAAGGCCTATGACAACAATTCAGTCCTTGACTTCACGGCCTCCACCATACTCTCTTCAGTCTTGGTATTCGTTAATGGACTCGTCAGTCGTCTCACTCATTTCTCGTGAACATTGCTAAATCATCCTATTATAATTCATATTTTTGTTATGTTAATAACAAGTCCAGTTTTCCATACTTACATTACAAATTTACAATCAGGAATCCAATCAGAATTATACTAATATAACATATCCCCCATCAATTGGTGGAGTGGATACCCCTCCCCTCATGTAACAAGGAGGTCGAGGGTTCGAATTCAGTGAAAGTCCGAGTACGTGTGTTCAATTATTAAAAAAATAAAAAAATAACTAATATAGAGGGTCAAGTGCATATCATATTAGAGTTTAAGCGATTGTTAAAGTACACTGCCCTTTGCATTTACAATTTGAGAATTCTCGTCGTTTTCTTAATGTAATTCACTTCTTTTACAATTTCATTGAAAATCACATATTTTTAATTTTACTTGTCTCGATAATTTTGTTCAAATTCAATATAAGGTAAACTAAAGCATTTTTTCCTAACTTTTAAATTTACATTATGTTAAAAATTATGCCATTAATTAAATATATATTTTACTTTTAAGTACTGTTTACGTTGTTTTTCAGAAACTTTAACTTAAGTCTCAAATGATGGAGCAAATAACAAATGATGCTAGGCCCTGACTGATGAGACTGATGGTTAAAACCTAGAAGCCCAATTCATGATCAGAGCCGCTACTATGGGCCTAAAATAGGGTCGGTCCAATTGTATTCATTCAATATCTACATTTTTTTGACAAGATTTAGGCTCCGTTTGGCATTGTTGTTGCAGACAGCAACAACTTTTTTCCGAAAAGCAGCTGAAAAACTATTTGGTACATTTTAAAAGCAGCTTTTCCGAAAAACGTTTTTGGCTGAAAAGTTACTTTTAGAGAAAACAGACCCCCCATGCTTTTGAAAAAAGCTGCTTTCAGCTTTTGCGGGAAGCAACTACTGGTTTCAACTCGGGCTGATCATTCGGTAATTCGATAACCGAACCGAATTATAATTCGGTTACCGAATACCGAATAAGAAGAAAATCTATAACCGAATTAAGAACCGAAATAATTTCGGTTATTTACCGAACCGAATTAAATATTTCGGTTAAAACCGATTACCGAATTAGAAATGAAAGTCTAAACTCAAATGTTAACAGAAGATACAGAACAAAATTCACTCAGAACATAAATCATTCAGAACAGAAACATCTCCCAGGCCCAGGTTTACAAATAAGAAGCTAAATAGCTAATACATAAATAAGAAAATGCTCTCAGCAAGCAACTCAGAACTCAGAAGTCAGCAACACAGAACTCAGAAGTCAGAAACAACTAAACAAGACAGGCAGCTCTCAGCATTCAGCAGAATCAACAACCAGCAGCAAGTTAGCAACACAGAAATACACAATCAATCTGCAAAATAGAACACCTGCAGAAACAAAACAGCAGAAACAAAAACTATGATCCAGTTCAATGCCAAATTTAAGAATAAAAGAATGTACTGCTCTATTATTTCTGATTCTGTCGTAACTTAAAATTAGGTTTTCATTTTTATCTGCAATACTTCTGACTGGAATACTGATTAGCTCTAATTCCTAATATACTTAAAAGAAGTATGCATCATTCAGTTCTCAGACTATCAGCCAGGAAGTAAAAGCATTAAGCATCCACTCAGAATTGCAGGCCAGAACTGAGAACAACAGAAAAATTGCAGTAAAAGAACAACAGAAAGCCAAAAACCAGAAAAATTGCAGTAAAAGCTAGAAAGAGTAGCAGACAGTAGCAGTAGGCTAGAAAGACAGAAAAATATAGTAAAAGCAGAGCAAAAACAGAGCATTACAGAATTGGACAACAACCACGCATAAAAGCTTGAAATCCCATGTTATCCCCAAACTTAAATGGCAACTCATCAATAATTATCATTTTAGTATACAACTCATTGCATAAATTCTTATCATATGTCCAATTTTGCAGAGAAACTCCATCTTCTGTACTAGTTTGGAACGAAAGCTTAGATTGATTAGAGGCAAGATTATATACCTTACAAGTTCTCAAGTGGGCGGTTAAACCACTTGTACCATTTGCTCCTTCCCCACTATAATCTTTGTGACAGTACTTACATCTTGCCCTTGTTTCACCTTGCTCATTCTTGAATCTGTCAAAATGCGACCAAACACTACTCCTTAGTTTCATTGGTTTGCGTTTTTGACGAACTGAAGTCGCAGTATCCACAGGCACAGGAGCCTCAATGCTAGTGCCTGTTCCAAGAGGATCGTTACTTTCATCCATTGAACTGCAAAGAACAAAAAATCTGACTCTTAATTAATCGGATCGATTAATTATCTTTGATAAAAAAAAATTGAATCGAAAGAACTAAAATGAAAGGAAAGGAATCGATTCAATTACCTTTGATTAATTGATTCTTATCTTTGTAGTTAAAATAGGAAATGAATCGCGGAATCGCCGAATCGAGATTCGAGAGAGACGCCGGCCGGCGGCCGGCGGGCTGTGCGAGACGCCGAGAGAGTAGAGACGGAGTCACGGAGCTGCTGTGATTTGTGAATTGTAATTGACTAAGAAAGAATTAAAGTAAATAATCTTATTAGTTATTACTTATTAGTATTACTTATATAAATATAATATATAATTATATATTATATATAATTCGGTTAATTCGGTAATTTCGGTAATTCGATAAAAAACCCGAAAAAACCGAAAACCCGAATAATCCATATTTCTATAACCGAATTGAAACCGAATTATTTCGGTTCGGTTAACCAAACCGAATTATTTCGGTTATTTCGGTTCGGTATTCGGTTAACCGAACCGAATGCTCAGCCCTAGTTTCAACATCAAACCTCGTCAGAAACATTATTTTTTTATATTATACACCAAAACATGAACATCTCAAAAATATTACCAAACAGTTATCTGATTTTCATAACAACACTTATTTTAACAACACAACAATTTTTACCAACAATCCCAAACAGAGCCTTAATATCTAAATTTAACTAGGTAGTTGCTTATTTTCGTGGTCAGCTGTATTTTAATCCAGTAACTAGCTTTATAACTCGTGCGACACACGAGTATGATCTAATTTTACATTTTGTTGGACTTTTTACATGTTTAAAAAATGAACTATTTGTCATTTTAGATTTTTTTTTTCTTTCGATTTGAAATAGGACATACCTTTGTTCATAAAAAATATAAAATGAAAGATTTGAAGTTTTGAATTTTGCAGTAGTCGTGATTGATTATGGACGTTCATTGATTCAGAAGAGATAGTTAATGGATTAAGAAGAAATTGAGTTGATTTGCATCAGTTGCCTTAATTTTATATGTTGTGTCTGTAATATACACGATAGCAGCTGTCTCTTTCATTAATTTCATCAAATGTGTGAGAGTCAGCTACATGCACTGTTCAGAGCGTATGTTTTTTGGTTTTGACGTAAATATATAAGGTGTAACGAAGGACCAAAGTATATACACGACAAGACTATATACAATAGATGTTGATGGGCATGAACACAGGACCACACGCTTAATCCGATAATTGTCGTTACAAACGGTTAACCAATATTGTTAATTTAGACACTGTCTTAAAATTTTGTTTTTGAGTCCTACATATTGTGAAGATAATTCTAATTAGCAAGATAATTTTGGTAATTGTTGTCCATTGACCATACTGGTTGCGTGTTATTTTTTGGTTCAAGCGATCTTTTGTTTTTTTTCTCGAACCTGCCTCATCATTGGGAGCAGGAACTATCGCTGTAGATATTGTGCATGTTTGAGATATCATAAAAAAGTTGACTTATAGCTTAAAATGAGTAAGTGTCATATAAGTGATAAGTTGATGAATTCTTATAAGTTATACGGGTGTTTGGATAAATTTACTTATAAGTTAGTGAAGAATTTGCTAAATTAAATTTGAAAAAATAATTTTTAAATACAATGATTTCAACACTTGTATTTTAAATTAAAAAAATATTTAAAAACACAAATATAAAAATATAAAATATTAGAAAAATAAAGAAATCAAAGAATAAGTTGATAAATTAAGTAAAATGTTAGTGATTTCTAACATTCAACTTATCAATTTATAAGTTATCAAATAAGCTGAGTACACAAACACCCCGCATAAGCTCTTATCAACTTATAATGTATAAGTAAGGGAAGCCAAACGGCCCATTGAGTTTATGTGCGATATAGTGTATCCGTCATGTCCATCTTGATTTTATGAGGTAATTTATACTTCGAATATATATTTCTTGCCTATGTTTTTTGACCATTTGAGGAATATCCTCGGTGATTTTTTCCTACGTGTTGACAGGTGTTTATTAGTTTAATCATCATGTTCAAATTATTAGTGAGTGTAGTATATTATTTCCCTTAAGTGTTAATGCAACTATATAATAGTAAGACCTAACCAACTTAAAATATGATGCTTTCAATTGGGATACCTACAAATAGCTCAACTTCCTTCTTGAAAAGAGTGAAAGTGGTTATTTAAGCATTTTTCAAGACTACAGTTGTCCTACTTAAAGTACATATGTAGTTCAGGCGGTATGCCGAATATAATGTTTGTACTTTGTTCCATTTTTACTTAATTTTTGAATACCTAATTTATTTAGGTCATCCGACATGTACTCAAATATCTGAAGTGTCTCTTTTCTTTCTTTTCACAGAATAACATATTACTCATTTCAGCATCAATTGATCAAAGTTGCATTATGATCCTCAACTTCATTTAGCTAATTACTAAATATGTTAATTTCAGAAACCAAAAGCACAAACATACTCTAAATTTGCAAATTTTATTAAATTTTATGAAATTTTTTATTGTCATGCGTGTTAGAAGTGTGATATCGAAATCTAAAAGTCTGGCATGATCGATAATATTTTAATATTTCGGGTTTAACAATATAGTTTTATATATATATATACACACATACACATGTATGTATTGACATATTAATTTTGAAATATTATTAAGTAATAATGAGTTAGATATAATTATAGATATTAATTTTCTAGAGTTAAGTTCTATGGAGACCAGTTTTCATTGGAGATCTTGGAGACCATGTATGTTCTGAATATAAAATATTATAAAATGTAATATTTTGTAGATTATGTTCTATAAAATATACTATTTCACTGAAAATCTTTTAAATTATTTATGTTTTGCAAGCAAAACATTGCAAAACATGTTTGGCTTGCAGAAATACATGTTTAGTTTGCAAAATATACACGGTTTTCAAGATTTTCAATGAAATAGTGATTTTCATAAAATATACTATGCAAAATAAAACGTTTCGCAATTTTTTGATTACAAAAAATAATCCGGTTTGCCATATTTTGATTGTAGAACATATATAGCCTCCAAGTCTCCAATGAAATAGTGATCTCCACAGAACTTTGCTCTAATTATCTAATCATTTAAGTATTAGTAGAAATATAATTATAAATTACTATATTTAATAATAATAGAGTAATAAATATAGAGGTATTAATGATGATTAATGAATTAGATGTAATTATTATATGCATTAATTACAGAATTATTATTATATAATAACTAGGGGTAATTTGATAATTTCAAACTGAATAAATTATCTCAAGCAACCCCCTAGTTGCTCTGTTATATATATAATAGATGTAAGGTGTCCTGAACTGTATTTCAAATCTATACTAGACTACAATAAATAAGAATAATTATTGATAATTTGGTTAAATATTTTAATCATAAAAAAATAATGAAATTTATATCCATCCATCCATCCATTCTATATATAATAGGAGAATAAAGGAATAATTTAGGGGTATTTTAAGCCAATAAACCCCCTGTGAAGTTACCATTTTACACTTATATATTACGAAATTACATGTCATGCCACTATGATCTGTTAGGTCCAAAGTATCGTAAAAGGGGGGTTGAATACGATACTCACAAATTATTTAATTTCGTTCACGGATTAATCATTCAGTTCTATAACGAAATCAAAAGCACCAAATCAAAACACGAGTCGGGGAATATATCGTTTTATAAATATAAACCTCGAGGGTTGCTACAATTTCTAATCCGTAGATTAGCTTCAATGAGTTCTAGGTTATACACAATCAATACAATGATAGAATTCCGAGCAATATTAATTTCTCTGGTAATCTCTCTGGCTCAATCTTCTCTCTTCGTAATTGCTTCTGTGTTAAAAACCTTTACTGAAGAAGACACACTTCTCTCTTAGTAATTGTAGGCTTTGTTTTGAAAAACCATCGAACCAAAATCAAACAAATAATCTAGGCTGTTGGATCTTCATCAACCTGACAACAAAGTCACTTCACCACCTGCTTCTCCAAATTGAAAATCATCGAATCTTTAAAAAGAATTTACCATTCGATAGTTTTTAAATAAAAACTATCGAAATTCAAATTCTTTTATTATAGAATTCTGATTGTTTTCTTTAAATACATTCGATTGTTTTCTAAATAGAAAAACCATCGAAATCTTTTCTTGTCCTTCACCATTTAGAAAAGCTTCTGTACTTCAGGGTGTTTCAGTTTTAGACTGTATCAATTTCTTCTGAGACGATAAAACAACTTGATCTTTTTAAGTGCCGTCAACTAGTGCAACTGGTCTCGGTTCACAGATGAATAGCACTTGATCAATTCTTCTATGTCTTCAATTCAATGATGTTGATAAGTCATTTGTCGTCCTGGTTGCTTCAAATAAATCACTGGAATCCTGTGGTACTAACCCTAAATCATTCACATACTTCTGTCGTCTTGAAAGTCTTGTTTCTTTTGCTGTCACTAAGGCTTGAACAATTTCATGAACTTCTTTCCGTGACCTGTTTACGGACTTCAAGAATACATACCATATTTTGATTTTTTGAGTTTACCTTTTCTTCTTTGATTCTGGATTCCTGTGCTTCTGTTAATATCATTGTCTGTCTTGTCCTTTGTTGAGTTGTAGTAATCTCTTTTACATCTTATGTTACATTATGCTTTACAATCTCCCCCTATTTGATTGTATAGAGTTTGACAAGCAAATACTTCGAGTATAACTCAACTAACTAAGGAAACATGAAACTAATTAAAGTAAGACAACTTAATAATATTAAATGCATTCTGGATCAGATATATATACATTTCCAGATTTCATAAATCAAAAAACAATAAAACTTTATACATTGAAGTTGCTCCTCTAGACTGAGCTGATAGTTCTTTGTTCTTTGCTTCTGATCTTCAGTCCATTTCGATCTCACCTTCTTCAATCATTGGATCGGAGTTAGCAGCTTGATAATCAATCACGGAAGGATAGTGCAATGAATCTCCAGGTTTAAGGATTGCTCCTTGGATGTGTCTTCCAATATATTCAACCTCTTGACCCACTCCAGCCCACAACCATGCAAATTTAACATCTTTCTGGTTTAGCTTTGGCATGTTTGGTAGTCTGGGACGCACTTCCAATCCTCTCTCCACTCTCTTCCTATAGTAAGGAACATTCTCCATTAGAAATCTTCGTAGAGTGTCGGCTGCTTTGTCCTTCTCCGTTGATGTGAATCCAGTGGATCTAAGATACTTTTCCACTGATATAAGATAGTTGCTTGGATAGTCTTTCAGCTTGTCCTCAGTCAAATAGCAGATTCTGAACAAGTCATTTGTCATGAATCTAACCATTGGAGGATTATCAGTAATCTCTAGACTGACTTTCATCAAGATCTCTTTAACATGCTCACGGAGCAGTTCATTTAGCCTTGTAGTCCTTTGTATCTTGACGAGCATCACCTGCAGTTCCGTGTATGTTCTCTGTTCGAAAAACTTAGTAGAAATCACAAATGTACCTTTCTCAAGAAAATTGATCAATATGTTCCACGCAGCATTTGCTTTCACTCCAGCTTTCAGAAAGATCACAGAATTTCTCAGTGCAGTGAAGTAAGTCTGTAATATCCGTGAATTTTATTATTTAAATAAATGATATATTTAATATAAAAATATTTGTTGCGGAGTATTGGAATATTATTAAATGATAATTATCGTCTGATTATGTGCTAATTGGTGAGTCGGAAGCCCCTTTCAAATATTTCGTCATTTGGAATTTTCTTCAAATCTGAGCCCCGTTTTGATAATTCAAGGGCCCCGTTGGAATTTCGTACATTAATTATTATCTTTTCGTCTTTCGTATTCGAATCATTATCGGGAGAGATATTCGTATCATTTCATTCCTACCTATTTGATCCTGCAAGAATAATTCGTTTTGGAAAAATTGTTCCGAACCCTAATTGCTTAAGGGGACGGATATATCATTTTATATCAATATTACATTTGTTATAGCCCCAGTATTCTTGAGCATTAGTTATATAATGATATATATATATATCAAATTGGATGATCATCAACCTTTTTAACTGATTATTCCTCGTAAAACGTGTTTTAACCTAATTAGGGTTTTTAAACGATCGAATGGATCTATATCGATCCAAAAATGTTGTTTGGGGTATTATTTTCCAAAAATATAAAAAGACGAATCGTACCTTGAAACTCATAGAAATCTGCAGTTAATTATCCAAAAATTAAAAATTCCCGAACCGTGTTCTTCGTGTTCTTGAAGATTAATCCATTCGTTCAAGGTGTTATTGAAATCCAAATCTGAAGTTCTTGTACTCAAATCAAAGCTCTTGATCTCTAGTTTCAGAATCTTCCAACCTCGTCATCATCTGGTAATTTTTCGATTTTATATGAATTTTTCAATATTCGAATTAAAATTAGGGTTCTTGATTAATTTGGGGATTTTCATTCTGTTGATTCTCCATTCAATTGGTTGCTTCTAACATGTTCCTAGGGTTCTAAATAGCAAGAATCCATGATTTAATTTCATGTTTGAGTTCAATTTTGATGGGTTTGATTTTCGCGTTTTGACCCGAATTTTTCTTTTACTTCGTTCGTTCTTGTTGTTGATCTGACATAAGTTTTGATATGGGGCTTTGATTGTGTGAGTTATAAGCTTCATTTTGTGATATTAATCGTAGAGTTTCATGTAGAAATGAGAGAGATCGGGTTTCCGGTCGGAGTCTTCCCCGACGGTTTCTTTGACCGGATTCTGGGCTCGATTCCGGCATGGGACAGATGTAATTGTGTGTTGGTTGCGTTTGTTTTGAGAAGGCGAGCAAAAGCCCTCTAAGTTTGTTTGTGTTTGGACGGAATTGTAGAATTCCGGTCGCCGGACACCGGCCGGATTCTGGAAAACCCAGAATCCGGTGGGTTGTTCTTGGCAACCCGAATTCGTTCTTCCCGACACGTTTACCCGTTTTCTGACCCGGTTTTAATCTTCTAAAACCCTAATTCAATTTCTGAAAACTGTTTTTGGATTTTATTTTTAAATTTAATTCGAAAATAGTTTAAAAACTTTAAAAATTCATATTTTTATTTTAAAAATATATTTTAATATCAGAAAAATTCTGGAAAATTATATTTATTATTTTAAATCCGAAAATTGATTAAACTTAATTATTTTAATTATTTTTAATTAATAATTAATTTATTAATTAATTGGTTATTTCTTTTAATCAATTAATTCTTAAAAATTAATTATTAATTAGATTTACTTAATTAAAAATTCAGTTTAATTATTTTCAAGCCTATTTATTTATTTAAAAATAGTTTGAGTATTTAAAGAGTGTCAATTAATTTTATTAATTGATTTATTTGCATAAAAATCCGAGTTTTGATTTAAAAATTAATTGTGACTTATTTAAAATTCAAATAAGTTTCGTATGATGTTTTAAAAATGTTTATAAGTGCTATATGGTTCATATTAATTGTGTGTTGTGTTTTATAGTCTGTATATTCCCGTACTAGGGCAAATATCTGAGTTTTAAATATCGTAAATCATACCGGACGTCCGATACGTAACCGGTTACTTGTTTAAATGTGATTATTGATTGAATAAGTGTCGAGAGTAGAACGAGAATAGTTAGACTTATTGTGATGAGTTGTTTAATTATAGAATCGAGTTCCCGGAGCAAGGGAAAGGGAAAGGTAGAGTGAGCAGAGTCGATCCGACAGCAGCTTAGACCAGGCAAGTATCTGTGCCTTTACTTGTGATAAAAATTATTATTGTCTTGAATACTTGAATACCGTTATCCCCAGAACAATTCAAATGATCAATCTTTTAACCGTATTTGGACAATTGATTCCATTTCCTTAGAGATTCTTGATTCTTTGATTTGATCTGCATCGGAAACCCTTATTTCCAATTCACTTGATTATTGTTTACCACCATTTATTATTGATTATCATCCTTTGATTATTATTGACAACCATTGATCATTTGACTTCCATCGTTGACTATTGATTACAATCATTGATTATCGATTACCAATATTGATTTCCTTATTGAATGAGTACACTGTACCGTTGAAATTATTCCATGATTATTTCTCGATCTTCATTTGATACTGAGCAGTTGAAGCTCTTTTGCAATTATTATACATTGAGTTTATCTTATTGAGCATGTTATTGTTTATACCCTATGATAGATTTGGCATGTTTTTAAAATGGACCAGTAATTGGTCGGGCCATATTTATGGTCGGAATAACTTAAGGCCCAGATTGGCCTAGGATCCAGTAGAGGACTATGTCGTGAGCTAGTCCGGGGTTGATGCGTGGCTGGCCAGCAGCACAACCTTTGATTTGAATAAAATGTATAAGCCAAATTCTAATTCTTTTCTTCAATTGTTATTGATACATAGCATGTGTTAGCTAAATATTGTTGATTCTGATATCATAAATTCATATCCTTACAACTGTGATAGAAATGATACATATGATGTTTGCTGAGCAATTTGGCTCACTCTTGCTTGTTGTTTTCTAACCATATTCCAGTGAAGCGAGGGTATGAGTCGGCATAGCGTGACCGATAGTTCACCGGCAGCCAGGAGAGCCCCTCGAGTCATTGTCACTGGCAGGGTAGTTGTTTGTTTTGCTTTTCTAGATTAGATGTCTAGATTTGAACCTAAGTTGTGATGTAATAACTCTGATAAAACTGGTATTGTATTAATAAAAGATTGCAGTAGCTTGTGTTCATTGCCATAATCTGGATGTGATCTTGGTTAAGGGGTATTTGTGTCTTTATATATTATGCATGTGTTAAATAGTGTTCCGTTGGTCGGGTGAATCCTCAAATCTGTACCCCGGGTTTGGAGGGCGCCACAAAGTCTGATCTTCAGGATTAGCACTTTTGATGTCCTGAATGATAACTTCCACCTCCGCATTGTCGTTGACTTCTAATCTGTCTTCAACTCCACAAAAGGTTTTATAAGCCATCTCCCAGTCAATCCCTTGCTTCTTTGCTAAATCCATCATCTTCTTCTTCCTCACTTCAGCATACACCTTGAATCTTTTCAGCTTCTCACTCCTTAGAACTGCTTGGTGTCTTTCTTTCTCAGCTTGTCTGGCATCTCTTTCAGCTCTTACTATCTCCAAGGCAGCTTCTTCTTCTAGTGACAGAGAATTTGCTTCTTCTTCCATATCATCATCCAAGATAGGATGTTCTATTGGCTCTGGATAATATGGCTCATGCTCCTCCTGAAGTGGTTGCTCTTGCATGATTTCAAATTCCTCCTCACTCTCCTCTTCTTGTACCATGTTCTCAATCCAGTACTGTCTAACTGGAATAGCTTCATTGGTTTCCCAAACTCCCCATCCAGTTGTATTCCATCCTTCATTTGTCTGCTCTTCTCCATCATTTGTCTCCCATTCTCCAACTTTCTCCCCCTTAGTTGAGGAATCCTCGATGTAGTTATCCTCATTGTAAAAGGTAGTAGAAGGATCAGGCTGTTGATGTGAAGGTCCGGGTTGTTGGTTCCTCAACATATTCCAAATAGACTGCACTCCGTCACCTTGATTCTCCATGAAGTCAGAAAAATCTCTATTCATCTCATGTATAGAAGCTAGCTTCAGGTCAATGTCATCCAATCTCAGCTTGGTAGTCTTCTCAATTCTGTCCAATCTCTGGTTCAGCTTAGACTCCACTCTAGAAAGGGTGTTCATTGCATCTTTTACCCTAGCTTGACCAACCCGGATAACCAGAACGTCTTCTTTTAAAGCTTCTTGACTTTGTTGTAGAGCATTCACTTCATTCATGAAACCATCTTTCAGCTCTTTGACGTCAGTCCTCAAGTCGACTAGTTCCTCCATTGCTTCCTTCTTCAAGGAGTCCACTGCTTGTTTTGTATCTGTTATAGTGCCAGATGCACTGTCTAAGACTCAATAAGTTCTTCTAGAATCAGCCGCTGCCAAGTCAACCTTCTCTTGAATAGACATTAAAGAAGCATTGGCTTGATCAGAGGAGATCCCTTGGTCAAAGGAAGGTCGTAGTGGAACCTTGAATAGAGGATTTCCTTGCTTATCATGAACCGTCATCTCCTTCAGTGTGGATTGAACATGCATTTCTCTTTCTGTAGGTAGTAGCAGATCATCAATATTTGGTAGGGTTAGGGTGTCACTCCTCACATTTGGCTCTGGGTGTGCACTCAACGTTTCTGTTGGTGTTTCACTCATTTTTCCTTTCCCACTCAGGCCAGGTGTAAGTGTTTGTGTTTCACTCAGTCCCTTGTTGCTAGTTGTACCTGCATCAGAGAACACCGTAGCCATCCTCAAGGAGGTCAC
Organism: Heracleum sosnowskyi; assembly: GCA_030848705.1. Taxonomy (NCBI): domain Eukaryota; kingdom Viridiplantae; phylum Streptophyta; class Magnoliopsida; order Apiales; family Apiaceae; genus Heracleum; species Heracleum sosnowskyi. The sequence continues at coordinate 81,473,024 of CM061244.1, forward strand.
CAGTGGTGCAATGGGGCTTCGCAAGTCCCCGTCCTTGGTTAAACCAAGTTGCTGATCATCCGTAGATGATGTATCCTTAGAAGGATCTAGAGTTTGAATCTCTAGGAGGCTAGAATCAGGCTCTATTAACAGCAGAGATCCTGAAACTTCCTCAATAGTCTGTGAAGAATTTTCCTCAGTTAACTCCTCAATGTGAATTAATTCATTGTCACCGAGTTGCCGATCCGCACCTACGTTAGACCCTTTACCCGCAGGATCCAGATATGTTCCATCTGGGGAGCTAGGCAATGACCCTTTAGATTTTGCATTTGGGTCAGAGCCTTCTCTCGACGTCTGTGAAGACACTTGGTTCTTAGAACTTTCAACCAGTGAACCTGACTGTAATATGGTCGGAACACCAGTTGCTTCCGTCAATTCCTCCTTGCTAGATTGAGCTATAGGTTCAGATATAGATTTGGTTAGTGTAGCCCAATCAGCATCAGAAAAATCTACAAAGGGCTCTTTGGATAATTGAAATGAAGTTTCAGCAGTTGCCTCAGTTTCTATTCTTCTCCTTTTAGAGGAAGGCAGAGCTGTTGTTGAAGGGTGTATCTCCTTATATGGTGCTGCTTTGGCACTATCTCCCTCTACACTCACGTATGTCTGAATGTTGGGTATAGTAGGGGAAGGAGGTTCGTTTATATTTTCATTTGGCTCGTCCAAAGGCTCTATGACCGTGGATAGAGATTGTGGGTTTGCAATCTCTTGGTCAGGAATGGCCATTGAGGGCTCTGGATCAACATCCATAGGTTGTGGTTAAGGAGCCAATTCAGGTTGAGGAATATTACCTTCATTTACCTGTTCCCCTGGGGGTAGAAGTGGTAGGGTCACCGTTCTTAGATAGTCGGTGAGAACAGTGGGTACCCCTAGAAGATGATTCTTTCTTATCAGAGCGGTTATTGCATTGCTCTTCATCCTCATGCACTCCATGGTCTCCTCGCCTTCGAATGTGTCCCGTTCATTATCTGTCAAGACATCATTGAGAATTAGCTGTAGGAACCTAGGATAGAAACAAAGCACATCGTCCATGTCTGTTCTTTCATCCAGTGGTCCCATGCATAGAATGACTTGATCAATCACTAATCTTCCTATGTTTATATGCCTATTGTTAGCAATGGCAAACCCTATCTTCTGAAGAAATAAGGGAATACCATGCAGATTTGTCAGCTTGGCAGTAAAAACATGGATAAGTGTGTGAAAGAAGAAGTTCCATGGCTTGGTCAGGTAATGCTTAAGGAACTCTCCCACAAAGAAGTTGGGTTGTTGACTTCTTATGAGAGTGAAGAAAGCATGTATCTCCTCAGTTGTGGGATCCGGAACATGGTTTTCTGTTGGAAAATGTAGTATTCTATTAAAGTCATGTTCTGTCACCCTTATTGTTCTGCCCCCTGGCACAACAAAACTAAAGGACCTTACGTTATTCTCACTTGTATCCGTGGCGGATGTGTACAACGCAGTCAATTGATCGATGCAAAGGACTACGGGAGTACTCAAAGCATATGCCACTAATGAACGTGTATTCAGAAACTCTGCCCATGCACGAAACTGTAAGTTCGTTATGGATTGCAAGTTCTGAAACGACACATGATTAGTTTTGGTTACGATAAATTCTCCGGCCATTTTAATTCAAATATCCAGAAAATTAAATTTAAAACCAAAACTAATTTACCAATTAATTATTTCTAATTAATTAACCTTTAACAAAATTACCCCTTTTTCTTAACACTACAAATTCGAACACTAGTTGAATTAAGAACCCTAAATTAGTGAATTTCAAATAACCACTAAAATCCAAAGAAATTAACTGTTTAAACAATTAACTTCTAAAGATAAGAACTTGTAACACTTTTCTGAGGTTCAAATATTTGGTTCGATGGATTCTTCAATAGAAAGTTCTAAAAACTTAAAATAATCAAGTTTTTCACGGTTAAAATGAAATCAACAGTGAAACACAGTAACTTTTCAAGCTTTTCTCGGTTAAAATGAAGAATTCTATCGAATGGTGTTCTTGAATTTGTGTATATATATATTGTAAGTATAGAAACAGTTTTTTTTCTTTAGATCTGTGAAAAGTGAGAAGAAAACAGCTAAGGCACGCTTTTATACTCTTGAAACTGATAGGGGTAAAAATGTCATTCCATGTTCGATAGATTTTAAATGAGCATTCGATGGTTTTCATCTAGGGGCAAAACTGTCAACTATACTTCGATAGTTTTTGAAAAACTATCGAAGTTTTTGAAATATAGAATTTTAAAAGTTTTGATGAAAACTATCGAAGCCTATTTCTTTTCAAAATTGAAAAACTATCGAGGTATGTTTGGAAAAACTATCGAGAATTTTAATATAGAATTAATTAAATTCACTTCGATGCTTTTTCCTGCTGAATTTCAAAATCTATCGAGAATTTAAATATAGAATTAATTAAATTCACTTCGATATATTTTAAGATTATCCTAAAAAACTATCGAGAATTGTTTTTGATGGATTTTCTTTTCCTATTAGAAAACTATCGAATTTTGACTTCGATGGTTTTTACTTAGTACTTAGAAAATCTATCAAAATTTCTAAATTCGATATTTTTGCTTCTGTCCAAATTTTAAAACCTGTTCATGTTTTAAAATTCAGACTTTTTGTTTTTCTGTTAACTTTTAATTTGAATAAATCTTTTCAAATTTACCAAAATCAATTGTTAAAAGAAAATTCACAATTTTCTTAGAATAAAATCGACTAAATATCATTGAATGATATTAACCAATTAAAATCCAATAAATTATGATGCATTAATCTACAATGTTAAAAACAAATCAAATTAATTCAAATTAAATAGATGCTTAAATATTTAGAACAAATATTAGCACCTAAATAATTTTTAGAATTAATAACCAATTAAATGCCAGAAGATATATCATCCATAATTATGACACTAAATTAGTACAATAATCCTAACTACGAGAATTGCTCCAGAAAATAAATTCACGAGTCCTAAGGATATAGAAATTCTTAAACTCATGTATTCACTAGGACTATCTTGCAGTTACTGACTACTAATCAAGATCAATTAGAAAGATTTAACATCCCAAGTTCACCAACCAGCCTTGAAAAAGTGGATTCATCAAGCGGTTTAGTAAAGATGTCTGCAATTTGTTCCTCTGTGGGTACAAAGTGTAACTCCACAGTTCCATTCATGACATGCTCTCGGATAAAATGATACCTGATGTCGATGTGCTTCGTCCTCGAGTGTTGCACTGGGTTGTTAGAGATTGCTATGGCACTTGTGTTGTCGGAAAATATTGGAATCTTTGTCAACAAAAGCCCATAGTCACGGAGTTGGTTTCTCATCCACAAGATCTGAGCACAGCAGCTACCAGCAGCAATGTATTCAGCCTCTGCTGTTGATGTGGATATTGAATGTTGCTTCCTGCTATACCAGGAAACTAACCTTCTTCCAAGAAACTGACAGCTTCCTGAAGTACTCTTCCGATCAATCTTACAACCTGCAAAATCAGAGTCTGTGTATCCAATAAGATCAAATCCTGTATCTTTAGGGTACCAAATTCCAAGATTTGGGGTCCCCTTAAGATATCTAAATATTCGCTTAACAGCTATTAGATGAGATTCTTTAGAATCAGACTGAAACCTAGCACACAAGCATGTTGCAAACATTATATCTGGTCTACTTGCAGTGAGATAAAGTAATGAGCCTATCATACCTCTGTAGCCTGTGATGTCAACCTTCTTACCAGTTTCATCCTTATCAAGCTTAGTGGCAGTTGGCATAGGAGTCTTTGCTGTAGATGAGTCTTCCATTTGATACTTCTTCAGAAGATCTTTGATGTACTTGGACTGACAAATGAATATACCATCTTGTCTTTGGTATACTTGCAGTCCATGAAAGAATGACAATTCACCCATCATGCTCATTTCATAACGACTCTGCATTAACTTAGCAAATCTCTTGCATAGATCATCGTTAGTAGAACCAAATATTATGTCATCAACATATACTTGCACCAATATCAAATCATTTTTGTGCTTTTTGTAAAAGAGAGTTTTGTCGACAACACCTCTTGTAAAATCATTTTCAAGTAAGAATTCAGAGAGAGTGTCATACCATGTCTTTGGAGCTTGTTTGAGTCCATAGAGAGCTTTGAATAGAAAGTACACAAAGTCTGCCAGTTTTGAATCCTCAAAACCTGGAGGTTGTTCCACATACACTTCTTCTTCTAACTCCCCGTTCAGAAAAGCACTCTTCACATCCATTTGATATACCTTGTAATTGGAATGTGCTGTGAATGCCAGAAACATTCTGATGGCCTCAAGTCTTGCTAGTGGTGCATAGGTTTCATCATAATCTATACCCTCTTCTTGAGAGTAACCTTTAGCAACCAGTCTGGCTTTGTTTCTCGTTACAATGCCATCTTCGTCCAACTTATTTCTGAATACCCATCTTGTTCCAATAACAGATTTTTCCTTAGGCCTGGGTACCAGCTTCCAAACTTTCAGCCTTTCAAATTGATTGAGTTCCTCTTGCATAGCAATCACCCAATCTGGATCATCTAGGGCATCTTCAACTTTCTTAGGTTCTGTTTCTGAAAGAAACCCAGAATACTGACATTCATTTTGTGATGTCCTCCTAGTTCTCACTCCTGTGTCCGGATCACCAATGATCAAGTAAAAGGGATGATCTCTATTCCATACCCTTTGTCTTGGCAGATGCGATCTTGATGATTCTCCTTGTTCTAGATGTTGTGGAGTGTGACTAGTTGATCCTTCTCCTGCTCCCCCTGAGTTGTTGACGGTTTGATCTGTTGACCCTGTTGATTGATTAGTGGATCCAGCAGTAGTCTGTGTATTTCCACCACTATCACCACTTGGTCCAGAATCATTATCATCATGATTATTATTAATAACTGTAACAACTTCAGGTTCTTCTTCAATGTCAGAGAGATCTCCTGATAGATTTTCAAATACCAAGGATTCAGAGTTCTCTCTTGTTTGCAGGCCTGGTCTTTTGGTGTCGTCGACTGTTACATTAAAGTTTTCCAACACTTTCTTATCTTCAATCACATATACCCTGTAAGCCTTAGATTCCAGAGAATAGCCCAGAAAAATGCCTTTATCTGCTTTGGCATCAAACTTGCCCAGATGTTCTCCATCTTTAAGTACAAAACACTTTGCACCAAACACATGAAAGTACTTCAGTGTTGGTTTCTTGTTGGCCATTAACTCATACGGAGTCTTTTCATGATCTTTGTTGATCAGGGTTCGATTCTGAGTGTAGCAAGCTGTACTCACTGCTTCAGCCCAAAAGTAAGTGGGAAGTTTTGATTCATTCAACATGGTCCTTGCTGCTTCAACCAAGGTCCTGTTCTTTCTTTCCACTACTCCATTCTGTTGAGGAGTTCTTGGTGCTGAATACTATCTTGAAATTCCTTTCTCTGAGCAGAAATCATTAAGAACTGCATTCTTGAATTAAGTTCCATTGTCTGATCTGATTGTCCGCACAGGCAGCTTAGCTTCCACTTCTATCTTCTTGATGTGATCAATGATTAGTTGTGTTGCTTCATCCTTTGATTGTAAGAACAACACCCACGTGTACTTGGAGTAGTCATCCACCATCACCAATGCATATCTTTTTCTTGAAAGTGACATAACATTAACTAGACCAAATAAATCCATATGAATCAGCTGCAATGGTTCATCAATGCTTGTCATTCCTTTGCTTCTATGTGATGCTTTCTTCGACTTCCCCTTTTCACATGCTTCACATAGTCCCTCCTGATTGAATTCCATCAGGGGCAACCCTCTCACTAACTCTCTCTTTACCAAAGAGTTCAAAGTTTTGAAGTTCAGATGTGAGAGCTTCTTATGCCATAGCCAGCTTTGTTCTGAAGATGCCTTACTGTAGAAACATGTAACTTCTCCTTCACTGGTAGAACTTAAGTCAGCTATAAACAAATTTCATTTTCTTACTCCCAGTAGAGAAAGCTTCTCATCCTTCCTATTGGTGATCAAGCACTTGTCCTTTCTGAAATCTACATTGTAGCCTTTATCACAGAACTGACTGATACTTAGAAGATTGTGCTTCATCCTTCAACAAGAGAAATGTTTTCAATGATGACATTCCCAATTTTCAATTTACCATATCCCGTAGTGAATCCTTTGTTGTCATCTCCAAAGGTTACAATCGGGCCGGTCTTCTTAACCACCTCTGTAAGCAGGGACTCTTCACATGTCATGTGTCTAGAACAACCACTATCCAGAATCCACACGACCTTTGAGCTTTTAACCTTACCCTGCAAACACAGATTGATTCAGCGGACTTTGGTACCCAAACTTGTTTGGGTCCTGAAGGTTTAGATACTTTAACAGAAGTAACATTCAAGTTAGTCTTACCTTGTTTGATATTCATAGTATTTGTGGATTCAACATTAACAGTGATTTTGCTACTATCATTCATCAACTTAAAGTAAGCATGCATGATGTTGTATTTACATAGCAAACACTCTTTTTTTCCATAGGGTTCATGAAGATCAGGCATGTCAGACATGTTATGCATTGCAGAAGTATCAGCAGTTTCTACTTTAACCTTTTTACATGCATGTGTAAGGTGTCCAACAGAATTACAAATAGTGCACAACTTCCTAGATGCAATGGGAGAAGAAGAAACAATATTCTGATTAACAACCTTCTTTTTCCCATTCCTGTTCTTTTTAGCCTTGTCAACTAAGTCACTTACTTCAGTTTTAGGTATTACAGTTTTTACTGAATTCCTAGGCAACTTAGTCTTTACCTCTTTTTCCTTCAATAAATCCTCCTCAAGCAATTCTTGTCTTATGAAAAGGTCATCCTCATGAAAAGGTTCTGAGAAGGGCTTGACAAAGACTGGACTGACCACATTCTTAAGAATGTGTGGAATACCCTTCTTGACAACAGAAGATGTCACAGGGAATTCCAGAATCTTTTTCCCAGCCTTTTTGGAGTAGTCAAGTCCTATAGCAGTTTTATTACCCTGGGTCTGAGTATCAATGATCTCCTTAGCAATCAGGGCGGAATTCTTAAAAGCATTTAGTTTCAAATCTAACTCTGAAATCTGCTTCCTGAGGATAGTCTCTATCTCATCATTACACTTGACCTTGTTCTCTAAGTACGCATTCTTTTGCTTAAGATCTTCTAATGTGACAGCTACAAGCTCTAGTTCTTCATTTTTAGATTCTAGATTTTTAATCTTAAGAACTAGTTTAGCATTCTCCATTTCAGATGCTAGCATGCTTGTGTGTACATTAAACAATTCTACACTTAGATCTTGCACAGTTTTCTTGTACTCAGAATTAGACATGTCAATTGTAGTTAGGTTAGGTACCTGAGATAATTGTGGTGATTCCTCTGAAGAGTCAACCATTAGGGCAACATTTACATATTCATCCTCTTCATCTGAATCAGTATCATCCAAGTGTTTTCCCTCTTCTATATAAGCTTTCCCTTTCTGCTTTCCAGACAATGCCTCCAGTTGCTGTTTCAGCTTGGCATTCTCCTTCTTCAAATCCTCATACGAGTCTTTCTTTTCATAGACATCTTTCATGTCTCTTTCTTGACGAGGCTTCCGACATTCAGTGGCGAAATGCCCTAACTCATTGCAGTTGTAGCATCTTGATTTGCTTCTGTCAATCGAGCCAGTCTTGTAGCCTCCCTTAAAACTTGTACTAGGTGAATACTTGCTCTTCTGGAATCTGTTGGTTGAGCCCTTGAACTTGTACTTAGGGTTTCTCTTGAAACGAATGTGGCTAAACTTTGCAGCTAAGTACGCCATGGTTTTGTCTTCCATTTGCTCAAGCTCTTCTAGGGTGTAGTAATCACTTTCATCAACACCCAGATTCACAGAATCCATTTCAGCTTCTATAATCACCTCCTTTCCAGTACTAGGGGTTTGAACTTGAATATCAGAAGTTGTTGGTTCATCCACTACAAGTGCTGCTGATCTCACAAGTGCATTGTGCTTGTTATCCACTGTCCCTGGTCCGTAGATTATCACTCGTTGTTCTTGCTCCATCTCATAAGTCTTCAACTTGCCATAGATCATCTCTAATGACATCTTTGTGAAGTCAATTCTTTCCCTTATGGATGAGGACTTGTGTTCTACATGATGGGGCAGCGTCATCATGAACTTCCTGTTTATTTCTCTTAGTGGATAGGTCTTCCCTTTCATTGCCAATTCATTGAGAAGCTTAGTATATTTCTCAAAGACCTGAGTTATACTTTCTCCTGGAAGAGACCTAAAAGCTTCATACTGAGAAGTCAGGATGTCCAATCTGTTTTCCCGCACATCTTCAGTTCCTTCCATTATCAAATTAATGGTATCCCACATATGTTTCCCGCTTGTACAATTCATCAACTGATAGCTCATTTCCTTGTCTGCGGAGTCTGCCAATATCAACATCAAGCCTGTATCCAATCGAATCAGTTCTTTGTCAGAATCTGTGTACTCAGTGATATCTTTAGGTTGGGTGCCTTGAGGAATCCTGGTACCATCAGGAGCTGTAGATTCACTAACTGGTTCCATTGGTACAAACGGTCCGTTCTCTAATATGCCAATATACAACGGATTAGATGCCTTGATAAATAACAGCATCTTCATCTTCCACAAACCGAAATCATCTCTAGTAAACGGGGGAACTTTAATACTAGCAGTTGTCTTTGGAGCACTCATGGTTTCTGAAAATTTCAAATTGTTTAAAATTCAAGAAATTCCAATCAAATGAAAAATTTTGAAAGTTAAAAAATTTGCTTCGAATTTTCAAGCTATGTTTGATTTTGGTCTCATTCACCGGATATGATTTGTATGTCAATCAAGTAGCTCTGATACCAATTGTTAGGTCCAAAGTATCGTAGAAGGGGGGTTGAATACGATACTCACAAATTATTTAATATCGTTCGCGGATTAATCATTCAGTTCTATAACGAAATCAAAAGCACCAAATCAAAACACGAGTCGGGGAATATATAGTTTTATAAATATAACCCTCGAGGGGTGCTACGATTTCTAATCCGTAGATTAGCTTCAATGAGTTCTAGGTTATACACAATCAATACAATGATAGAATTCTGAGCAATATTAATTTCTCTGGTAATCTCTCTGGCTCAATCTTCTCTCTTCGTAATTGCTTCTGTGTTAAAAACCTTGACTGAAGAAGACACACTTCTCTCTTAGTAATTGTAGGCTTTGTTTTGAAAAACCATCGAAACAAAATCAAACAAATAATCTAGGCCGTTGGATCTTCATCAACCTGACAACAAAGTCACTTCACCACCTGCTTCTCCAAATTGAAAATCATCGAATCTTTAAAAAGAATTTACCATTCGATAGTTTTTAAATAAAAACTATCGAAAGTCAAATTCTTTTATTATAGAATTCTGATTGTTTTCTTTAAATACATTCGATGGTTTTCTAAATAGAAAAACCATCGAAATATTTTCTTGTCCTTGACCATTTAGTAAAGCTTCTGTACTTCAGGGTGTTTCAGTTTTAGACTGTATCAATTTCTTCTGAGACGATAAAACAACTTGATCTTTTTAAGTGCCGTCAACTAGTGCAACTGGTTTGGTTCACAAATGAATATCACTTGATCAATTCTTCTATGTCTTCAATTCAATGATGTTGATAAGTCCTTTGTCGTCCCGGTTGCTTCAAATAAATCACTGAAATCCTGTGGTACTAGCCCTAAATCATTCACATACTTCTGTCGTCTTGAAAGTCTTGTTTCTTTTGCTGTCACTGAGGCTTGAACATTTTCATGAACTTCTTTCCGTGACCTGTTTACGGACTTCAAGAATACATACCATATTTTGATTTTTTGAGTTTACCTTTTCTTCTTTGATTCTGGATTCATGTGCTTCTGTTAATATCATTGTATGTCTTGTCCTTTGTTGAGTTGTAGTTATCTCTTTTACATCTTATGTTACATTATGCTTTACATACTCTCTTATCTAGAGAAAAAAATTGAGTAAATAATGTTTTGTTTATGGATCGAACCCCTGTCTTTCGCCAAAGAATTCATCCTTATAAACATTGAGATACATGATTTTAAGTTAAAAATCATATGACATGAGCCTCACGTCTTTCTTTTCCTATATTTATTATTATTTAAACTTTTGAGTAAAAATCAAGGTCATTTATAATACTTATTAAACTTTATTTTCTTAATTCTTAAAATATCATATGAATCATATATACTACAATCTTATAAAATATTAATATTAAGTTTTGTAAACAATATTATGTGTGGTGTCTTTTTATCTTTTTTTTTAGTTAAACAAATATTTTGTATATGTAACATTAACTATAATATATTCTATTTTCTTACATAAAGGTAACTTTTTTTGTACTACATAATATATTTGAATTATTCAGATATTTAATATATAAAATGTATAATTAAATATTGATGTAACATAAATAACATATTATAAGTAGTTTCTTCACATATTTATGAATTATTTATTTTTAAATTAATAAAAATTAGTGTTAAAAATATTTAAAAAATTAGACAATAATCTAGGGATGACCGACCGGTCACTTCGGGGTCGGGGAGTGCTATCCTCGCAGGGACCAACGATTTTTAATTTCTTTTCTTAAATAATCTTTTTAAAATTTTATACTATATTTTCTAATAAAATTATTTTAATAAATAATGATATGTAAGATATATTTGAATTTAATATAGTATTTTAAATAACAAAGTCGAATTAATATTATTTATAACAAAATATAAAATAAATATTATTGCAATTTAAATGTATTCTATTTGAAAACTTTGAATTAGAAGTATGGATTAAAAGTTTAAACTATAGGAATACCTACGAATCATATTTATTCATAATAATTTATTTAATATATAATTTTTTTTAATATTTTTGTTAAATATAGAAATCGGGGACCTGGGAGCCGGCTAGTGAGACACTAATCCGCGACCCCGCCCTCATCCCCGAAATTATTATATATTTCTCCCCGATTCTTGGAATAATCCCCGATTCCCCGCCCGTCGGGGATTGGATCGAGGTTGGGCGGGGAGGGGTGAGTGTCCATCTCTACAATAATTATTATTATATAGCACAGATCGATGACATGTATACATGATATTTATGATTATTCTTCTTTTGTGTACAAGCATAGAGCCAAAATATAAGCATCGTACTCACCAACCGACTACTAAAATATATTTTGATTAAATTGATATTTTTAATAAATTAAGATTAGGTTATAAAAGTAAAAGAACTAAAGTGTAAACATCAAAATATGAGTACCGTACCGACCGACTACCAAACTTTCAACGTTTCGGTATTAATAATAAAGTGACTAGATTTATAATTATATTATATGAATTATGTTGATGACACATTTGTAATTAATTTCATATAATTTTTTTTAAAAAAATTCTGGAAGAAAATAATTAGTTATTTGAAAATTAATTAATATATATGTATTTGTAAAATAACTAAAAGACCATAAATAAAACGTAAGAAAAACTATTTGTTTTGAGTTAAAACAATTTAAAAGATGAGATAATAGAAATAAATCGATAGTACAAAAAATAATTAGACGAATTATATAGCATACAAATATAAAAATATCATGATCGGATCAATCACATTATAGACCCCAAATTATTTAAAATTATAGGCCCCGATCAATCGAATTATCTATATAAACTAGAGTAAGTACATTATAACACGACGAACAAAAAAATGTATTATACATAGAAAAATCTTTAAACCGCAAAGAATAAAAATTTATATTAATTGCTAGAAAATGACGCGTGCCTCACACAGGTTTTTATGCTAGTTTTAAATAAATAGATGACAACTATTAGATTTATTACTAAAGAATATTTTATATTTAAGTTACTTTATTAAAGATTCAAGGTTATCACATCAACAGTTTTAAAATACGAATTTATATTATTAGTTATAAACAATACATGTCATTAACTAAACAAATATAATTATTAATTAATATAATAAAAAAATTCATGTATCGAACATTTTATAAGCTAGTTGCTTCTAAAGGACACACGACGTTATTTTATTGGTGAAATTTATGTTAACACGTGCGAAATTCATTATATTTATGAGGAAGTAGCCAATAAAAAATGACGATGTTTTGAGAAATTTTTTGAAAAATGTTTTGTGATCTTTAGATTTTTTTTTTTTGTAACCATTTTTTAATATTATAAATAAGCAAACTTAGCCATATGTATGAAATCATAGGGCAAGAGTCATTAGTCATTACAACAAATAACAAGTTCACGACACAAGGCCAAATTCACTAAATAAATAGATAAAAGCAAGACTAGAAGCCTACCAAATCCTTCTTCATAATGTTGTTGCTGCTGATGTGCTGTGCTGAAGTGCTGGAGCTAGAACATATCCCTGCCCTCCGTCTTGAATCGTTTTGCTACCACTGGATCTGCATGATCCACGGGGTCCTCGGGATTCACATTTCTGCAGCTACTGAGCATGTTGTTGTTGCCTCCACTCGCACTCGCACAACCCCCCTTGCTTCCCTTACATGCCTTGTTTATCCTGGCTCTAACTCTATCTTGGCCACCTCCATCTTCCTTAAGAGCTCCATATTCCCTATAACCATTGTCTCTGCCTTTGCCTCCATCATGGCCACTGCTTCCGCTTCTGTCATCGAAAATTCCACCAATGTACCCACTAGAATCCCCACAAGAATGCATCATCCTAGAGGCGTTGATGTTCTTGTTTATAAGACATAAGTCATCCTCATCATAGTTAAACCCATCAAGGGAGATATGGCATCAAAGGAAAGTAGCAGCTTTAAAGATCATTTGGTCATGCTTCTTGTGGTAGTAACGAGTAACCCTTGTTCGAGTCATGTGTTCCTGGTAGGCCATATAGACAGGAACATTAACATATTAAAGAACATCATCCAAAATTCCAACCCAAGTACACGAGGGTTTGTGTCTCTGAGGGTCTAGTTGAACCAACACCCTATCAGCCCCTTTATCCTCCAACTCCCTAGAAGGTTGCTCAAGACATATGACCTTCCCAATAGCAATAACAATGTAACAATAAATTCCTTCCTGATTCATTAGAGAAATAGGTATGTTATACATGGTAACCGAAGAGTATTGGGAAATCATCGCATCATGGGAGAATCCCACTCTGTCCTGTCAAGATCTAAGGAACAAGACACTGTCCCTAAACACAATCTTCCCCAAATAAAGAGCAGTAGTCATGCTCTGTTCATTCTCAAAGACAAATACATAAAACCCCAAGTCATTGTAATCAACATTTCTCAGTTCACCCCATCATAGAAAAGTACAAGCCCTCACAAATAGGCGGGGTAATAAATCCCCAACCAAGAATCCAATCAAGGAGACATCAACTAAATCTATGTTATTCTCATTATCAGTAGGTAGATTAACATTTTCACTAATATTCAAATTCTCTTCATTCATTTCACTCCCTACATTCTCCTCATTCATAGCAGTATCAATAGAGTTTTCACTAAGAATACCACTACTTGATACATAATAGACCATTAAGACTATCATTCAAGTTCTTTGAGATGATATAAGAAAATAAGACAACCCGTAGTTATCCACTTATCGATTCAAGAGAGTGTTTTGAGCCAGGAAGGTGTAAGCCGTTCCAGTCGCGATTCCAGCCTCTATAGCCCTCCTAGTTTTGGAGTAGCTCCCTTTCTTTCTGCCATCCTTTACACCAGTATACTCAGAGGCAGGCGAAGTCACACTTAGCTCCACAATGCTCAGATCTGTTTCTTGAGGAGAAAGAGAAAGAGAAGGGTGAGTGTCCAAAGGGAACATAACCCTATTTCCTTTGAAGTCTCCATTTTCCACTCTTGAATAACAAATCAAGAAGAGACTATCCAAAGATTCAGGGTGTGAATCTTCAATAACATCAAATGGAATCAAAGCCGGTTTGCCCAGATTCAGAAGAATTAGGGGAGGAAGGGGTGAAATGGTAGGGAAAGAACATGGGAAAAGTTGTGTTTGAATGAAAGGGAAGGGATGGGCAGCTAGGGTTAGGAGGGAAAAGAAGGGAAAATGAAGATAAGGATTGAGAAAAGGATAAAGGGAAAGAGGAAAAGGGAGAAAAAAGGACGAAAGACTCTCATTTGTTTAACCCGATCTCTAGAGTTACTATTTAATCAATTTATAAAAGGAAATATCGAATCAGATACTATGATCCAAAAATAAAGCACTGTAGTACTTTTTGATAGCCTGATTAGATAGATAATCTTCGTCAAAATGAGCTATGTCTTCCAATAATATGTTCTAACTAGCATATTTTCATATATTGACCGAAAATGAGATATCACTTATAAGTTATAATGATACGTAGTTATGTACTACTAACTAGCAAATTTATATTGACAAGGCTATAGAAAATAAGGACCAACAACTTCTAACAAGTCAAACCATCATATGTTCCGGGCCGTTGAACAAAGGTCAACATCAAAGACTCGAAGAGCGACTAGATCTAGAAAATAAATTTGAGGTGTCTAGTTTTGTTGAATTAAATGTACAAATTTATTAGTAGGCCTTTGCCCCAATAATTGCAACTTCCATTTTTCTTTACATGGAGGGTTTGGATTCCATATCTTACAATAATATGTTGAGAGAAGGTTGTGATGTCTGATTTGTTCATTGCAGTTTTGTAAGTTAGTGGTGAACACGAAAGTTAAATTGTTTAATTCTATACTTATAAAGCTGATGTATGGTGACACTCTCTTCGATGATGATTATTATGACGGTCTTGTTAGCCATTGTTCGTCATTTCTTGAGAGATTTTTGCGACTTTATTTTCGCCCATCTATTGGGTTTGATCATGTTAACTATTGCACTACTTAAAAAAGAATTCGAATTTATTTATGTCAAATTTTAAAATTAAAGTCCAATAATTGTAGCTATTTTTCACAACTTATAAATTTTCATTTCCTCAAATATGTTTAACATATACCATCGATAACTTAAAACTGAGCAAATTAATTTCACTTTTATAATTAAAATAGAAAGAGGATGAGGCGTTATCCCTGTCCATCACCTTCCTACCTGAACCTACCAATCATTAAAATTTCATACACCTTGGCTAAGTCTTTTTTTTTTTACAAGACTAAATCTTTCTTTCACTATGAAGACTAGTGTGTATTTCTATGGACATTGTTACGGGAAAATGTTTATAAGCCTAATTTTTTTTAAATTTTAATGAGCATAAAAACCTTAAAATATATGTAGTTGTACGTCGTTATTTTGCTCTACTTAATCAAACTTATTATGATTCGACGACCAAATTCTTGTCATTTTCTATTCCAGTTTTACACTTTTATGGACCTTATATGAAAAGACTTTGGTGATTGATAGATATCTGGAATTTGGAGGTAGTGTATGAAGTAGTGATGCTAGCTATTTCACTATTTGGAACTTAAAACTTATCTACAGGGTTAAATGACATTTTTATCACTCAATCGACGTTCAACTTGCAAATGCATCATCAAACTGAAAAAACTTTCAAATGCATGACTCAGTCGATTAAATCATGCAATCTTATCACTAATCATATAAAAATTTCACGTCCGTTAAGTTGAGTTTGACTTTAACGGAAGTCGGTTAAATATTATTTTTGTCAATTCACCTCACTTGCCACCTAACAAAATGATGTGTATATTAAAGAATTAAATATAAAAAAGATTACTCAACTTGCAAGTGGGTCACTCAACTTATACTCAAATTGCAAGTGGGTCACAAAATTTATCGTTGTTTAAAATTTTATATTAAATAATGTATTTTTTTTACTTAATACCGTAAAAAATCATCAAATTTGTGCATATATCCTTCATTTTATTAATAATTCCACTACCAGTATAAATTAGTATTATTAAAAAATTATTATTTATGTCACATACATTATATTCATATTACAAACTATAAACTAAATGTTTTTTAAATTAAAATAACCTAAGTGATGTATTGTTTTTTTACTATTTTTATACAAACTAAATGCATTTTAAATTTGGTTCAAAAAAATTGCTTTTTAAATTATTTTAACTTTATAAATAAATTATTTTATCCCATAAGCAAACCAAGTATTTAAATTAAAATGATAAAATAAATATATAGATAAATGACTTGATTACAAGTTTTTTTGAGTTGGATGACCCAATTGTCAGTCAGGTTTTAGTTGAATAATATTTTAGTTATTAAGGAGTCACATCAGCATTTCACGTCACATTTTCGTTTGATTTTTAATGACAATGACCTAATTGAAAGTTTTAAACAGTTTAGTAATTTGACTATAAGTTTCTTGAGTTGAATGACCTACATGCAAGTTTAGTCTGAGTTGGGTGACCTTTTTGCCATTTAACCTCTCATCTATCTATATAATAGCGGTATGCCTGTATATATCATTCTCAAGTGCGACGATCAAGTCTGTAAATTCACAAGTTTATAAATCCAACAATACAACATGAACCATCAAGTTACTAGCTCTACTACACTAGTAAAAATAAGTGCCTTCACGTAACATTTGGCAGTTGGCACCGATAAGTAATTATAATATAATATAAGCAAACAAGTTCATTTTAAATTTTCTGGTTTGTGAGAATAAATAATCTTGTATTACTTCATTCCATAAGAAGATCGCTCTTGGAGAATTTTTTGTCCCATATACCTGCATATCATCAAAAATCAGAAAATTATTCTTAGTTGAGTTCTTATTTATGCGAAATATCATGATTATTAGTGTTTTTGGTTTATACCTTCCAAGCATCATGACAGTAGCTTGAGGGTTCGTCCCTGGGGAATCGAAGTAAAATGTTGATCCATCAATAACGCGTAATGCATCAACACCGAGAACTTTATAATTGTGATCAACAACCTTGTTGACATGGCATCCGCCATGGTAATGCCATATTGTCATAACTGTGTCCATGCAAAATTGTTCTAGTGAAAAAGTTGCAGATAAATGTCTAGGCCTTAAGTTGAGTGGCAGGGCAAGGATTAAGTCTATATATAGCTGTATGGTTCCGGTAGCGTATCGAAACTTAGACACCGGTGCAGATTCTATGACTCGTATCACTGTTTCCATGCCCTGTACACACTTCTGCAAGTCTTGTGGATCACTAAAGTAGTTAAAAGTGACTTCTGGATTGTCTTTTGCATCTAATGTTTTCAGCTCCAGATGACCCGAAGAAGCTGGACCCGATATCTTCTGAAGTAGGATTCCTGCTTGAACACTTGATGCCAAGTACGAATCGACTGCTGCTTTCACTTCTGCACCATCTAATTGCTCTCTGGCCACTCCATATATTTGTTCAGTCTGCCACAAGAGTCATAGCCATTAAAATTAGTCATAGCCACAAGAATCGAAAAAAATATTAATTATCGAATACTCATTTATCAAGGTTATCAACCGTATATGGGTCAATGCTATTAAATAGAATAGTTCAGAAAAGACGGACCTGATTTAATAGTTCTTCAGACAAAGTACTGGCCCAGTTCAACTGAATGGTCCCGCTTGCTGCTTCGACATAACTACCAAATGGAGTAACACCCACAGTTTGAATGAGTGAGATTTCAAGAGGCTCAGTTGAAGGAATGAAAAGTGCATTCATTGGGTTATCAGCCATTCCTTGTCCCACCATGGGTTGATCAAGAATCACTTCGATCCCATTGGCCCTAAGATGATCAGCAGGCCCAATGCCACTTAACATTAAGAGTTGTGGGCTTCCAAGTGCCCCCGCTGTCACCAGGATCTCATTATTGGAACCCTCGTTTATGTAGGCCCAGTGATCGATGCCATTTGAATCTTCGAATACCACTCCATAAGATCTTGGGTTTCCTGCACTTGAATCAACTTGTTAAGTATTTTTATTTATTAATCACACCAAATAGCTGTAAAATATTATAGAGAATTCAGCATATTTTACACTAAAACAGAAATGATTGCATAATAATTCTCAACACCATACCAAAAAACATTTTTTAATGGAGGATTATTCAATAAACATTTAATATTTTTTCATTAAGCGATTCCATGTAGTCTTTTAAAAACTAGTAAATCGAATTTCGTAAATTTGGTTTTCTTATTGTTTATATCTTACTTATAAAAATCTCCGATTAATCCTTTTAAAATATTTTATTAATTATCTAAAAATCTATTTATCTAATAATTTTCTGATTAATCCTCAATCGGTAGGTTTTCCCAATTTCAATTTCTGGTACTATAAGAATAATATATAAATATATGCAAATAGGTATTGAATATATATATATATATATATATATATAGAGTTGTACTCTAGGAAGAACACCTTATATAAAGAACAATAAAGAACACCATCATAAACACTTTATTTTTCATAAAAAATTGATTTTTTAAAATTAGAATCATTAAATTGAACAACAATTAAGCCTAACATATCAAATTTAACGTAGAATCTCATCTAAATTTAAAAATTAAACATTACATATAATCCGGTATAGAATCCAGTACAGAATCTTGTATATATATTTATCACAATGAAATTACATGTAATCATGTTTTATTTGATTCTAATTTTTTGTTAGATTCTATTTTTATTCGTAATAAACCTTTTTTGGTGAGAAAATTAGAATCAACATGCAATTTATGTAAGATTCTATGGTGTTCTTTATTGTTCTTTATATAAGAGTGTTCTTCATGGAGCAATGACCTATATATATATATATATATATATATATATATATATATATATATATATATATATATATATATATATATATAAGTTGCACTTTAGGAACAACACCTTATATAAAGAACACCATCATAAACACTTTATTTTTCATAAAAATTGATTTTTTAAAATTAGAATCATAAAATTGAACAACAATTAAGCCTAACATATCGAATTTAACGTAGAATATCATCTAAATTTAAAAATTAAACATCACATATAATCCAGTATAAAATCCAGTACAAAATCTTGTATATATATTTATCACAATGAAATTACATGTAGTCATGGTTTATTTGATTCTAATTTTTTGTTAGATTCTATTTTTATTCGTAATAAACCTTTTTTTGGTGATAAAATTAGAATCAACATGCAATTTATGTAAGATTCTATGGTGTTCTTTATTGTTCTTTATATAAGAGTGTTTTTCATGGAGTAATGACCTATATATATATATATATATATATATATATATATATATATATATATATATATTAGTGTTCTGAAAGTCGGCCGACTAACTGATTAATCAGTAGTCGGGCGGGTCCCGTCTCGATTAAGCGAAAATCAAGTAAAAGAGCGATTTTTTAAAAAGTCGATCAAAAGTCGGCCGAAACGGGATTTAATTGGTCGCATCGGTCAAAGTTCAAAAAAAATTTAAAAAATTATTTTTTTCAAAAAAGTTCAATTTTTTTTTCAAAAAAGAGTTAATAAACGTAGATGACTATTATATGATAATGAGATGAGTTATTGATTACTGACTAAATCTCAATACACCAATTATTTTCTAAAAGTGTATTACTCAATTCGTTCATATTAGGTATACACTAATAATATATCGATATGTGATTTGTTTTTGTAAATTTCGATACTTAAATATCATCATTGGACTAATGATATATTACCTTTTTTTGTAAATCTTTTGACTAACTTGATGGTACTAATATAAAATAATAATTTATTATTTATTTAATTAAAATATCCGATTAATCACTAGAATGTAGCTTTATCGATTAATACTGATTCTCTTCTTTTAGAACACTAATACAGTGAAGTCGGATTTCAAAAAAAGCCCACTGATTGACGAGAAAATTCAAATTAAAAACGGAAGGGATTAGATGGGGTTGTGTATGGCAGGATGTATTTTAGTTGTGTGTGGTGTCTCTAGAGAACTATTAAATTAGACTAAGGGTTTGAATTAGTTTCTAGTTTCTAATTTAAGTTTGGTTTCTATTTGATTATTTGCCTATATATCCGACTTCACTGTATTTTTTTTCATTTCCAACCATATATTTGCATATGTGATATATTTCGACGCAATTTAAGAAATTTTTTATTTAATTTCTAGTCCAGAGGGGTTTATATTGGACTAAGACTATATATATATATATATATATATATATATATGCAGGGGAGACAAAATCATTGTGCAGGACATGACAATAAATAGTAATAAAAAATTATATATCTATGACATCATTTTATGGCTTCGACCCTGAAAATCTGCAGAGATAGAGAAGAATGGCTATACATGCTTGGTTATAAATATGCAGAAGATTAAGAAGATTTATGGCTATGCTTCGATCTCTTTTGGAGTGTCTTTTTTAAATCTATAACCCAGAAATAATGAATCCATACGTGT
Source organism: Heracleum sosnowskyi (assembly GCA_030848705.1). NCBI lineage: Eukaryota > Viridiplantae > Streptophyta > Magnoliopsida > Apiales > Apiaceae > Heracleum > Heracleum sosnowskyi. Next base: position 81,493,462 of record CM061244.1, read on the forward strand.
CTTCTGATTGATATATTTATTGTATAGACCATGTATCATTGCATTCATAGGTAATTTACAGTTGGGAAATTCACGAATGGTTCCAACTACAAAAAAGATGCACCTAATTTTGGACCTTTACATAATCCTCTACATTAAATATAACAAATTTTAGCTCAAGTGAGAAGTGAAGGAAATTAAGAGATCGTTTAGATGCATCATGCACATCGGAATTTGAATTAAAAATGGGAATATAGGTTAATGAAAATGAGAAAGAAATAAAAATCAAGGGATATATGATGGGTAAGATTTACTCACGGATTGAAATTTTTATTTCACACAACTAAATTACTAATTCAAGTATTATCATTTAAAAATTTAAGGTTCCGACTCCCTTTAACTAAACTCATTAAACATGAACCAAATACCTTCTAAATTTAATTTATTTCTGTACATTATTAAGACAGTGAAAGATAGTACCACGTCCACATATCTACAACTTGACATCTATTGCATAATGCATGCAATTGAAAAGACAAGAAATAAAAAAGTTGACCACGTGATACAGATAACTGTTAGTTGGGAATATGCAGATACTGAACGTACAAAGTCAATATTAAATTACGTACCTCCTGGTTTAAACAAAATCCGTTGCACGGTTGCATGAAGATGCACTGAAATGTTAGAAGGATGAGCATACTCTAACAAATCAGCCGCAGTGTGTCTATGCCCATCTTTATCAAATATTGAGCCACCAACTTTTGTTCCAATTCGATGATCATACGTAAAACCATTATTCGGCAAAATTCCAGCTTCAAGTAGTCCATCTCTCACAGCAGATTGCCATTGTTTGATTTCAGGTTCGAACGCAACCTTATTTTCGACCCATTCGTAGGATTGTTCTACTAGTTTTGGATCCCAGCCTGCGGTGTTGATAAATTGGGTGCTTGCTCGGGTGAAAAATCCGGCGTTTAAGGCCGAACCGCCACCCAAGACACGAGCACGGTGGTTGATGACACCGTCTGTTGAGATGAATAGCTGGGATGGTGAGGAGCGTGAGATATCTGCAAGGGTTAGGGCAAAACCATCTATGTTGGTAATTGTAGGGTTACCGTAAGGTAAACCCCCTCTTTCGAGTAACAAAACTTTAGAGCCTTGTGAAAGCGTAGCTGCTAATGCGCAACCTGATGTCCCGCCTCCTATCACTATGTAGTCATAGTATGCTACTTTCGGAGCCGCGATTGCATCTCTAGCGAAGGTCGAATATGGAGCTGAGAAGGACAAATTTAGATTGTTAACATTTTCTGTATTAGACGTAATTATAAGATATGTTTAGACTTATGCTCAATTGAGAATCAAATTAAAACAAAAAATTAATTCAGAACATGTATTTCAGATGCAAATCATTATGGAAATATTCGGATGCAAACAATTTACAAGTCACAAAATCCCATTAATAATCGTTTCTCACTCGAATTATTCCGATGCATGCTTTTCATACGCTGGCCGGAAAGATTAAAATTTTAAATTATTTACGGAGAAAAATAAAGAAATGGTTTTTTCACCTTCTACGAATTTATTTTGAAAAGTAAAGATTAGTTGGTGCACAAATGTTTACATTCAAATTGAAGCCTTGAAATCAAAGTTGGTAAAAGAGTTACCACTATTCTGAGGGTGTGTATATACCTTTCTCGGAGGAACAGAGTGAGGGCAGAAGGAAGAAGACAGTTCCAAAAATTGATGCATAATTAAAGAATCCCCACAGAGACCCAAAAACCATGACTCCTATAAATCACTGCAAATACTCCTAATCAGATGCTATATATGTTGTGACACAAATAACAAGGAAGAAACAGAAGAATGCTGTCGGACTACTTATGTTATAAGTTGTCAATCAAGGTGTAGCTACGAGATGTATGCAAGGTTTTAGGTGGTGTATATATAGGCGACTGTGTATATACGTAGAACACAACAAAATATATTTTTATATATAAAAGATATTATGAAATCCATTAGCTGTAGATATAGTAGTTAGTAGTTACAGGGTCAATCCATATATGCACATTTGGGAACAGCTTACAGGTAGCTGGGGACTTGCACTTAATGATAATATATATTTAAAATTTAATGCATGTTATGTGAAAATCAAAATATGGATAGTATTTAAAGCATGCAAATATATTCAACACTAACACTACTTAAAAGGACAACACTAACATTATATAGAGGTTGTTGGGTTCCGGTTTTAATTTTACATTTTTAATAACTCATAAATTACCCGTATTATAAATTATACAAATAGATAATTTTCATTTTTCAGTTATTATTTTCAGCAATTTTAAGTCGTAAGCAATAATTTTAAGTTTATCTAAACGGGACCACCGTATTCTCTTTGACTTTTGGTGTATTCTATCTATTCTTTTAAAAAAATGGATTTTCTAAAATAATAAAAATCAATTATATAAATTAAAGGATGGAGTATTAATATGGCGGTTTCACTGAGTCACGGTGTTTTGACTTTCAAATGTACTTCCTCGTGTTCAGCCTTTTTTAGGTTGGCCATTTAAACCATTATACAGTATACTAGTCTTATGGACAACGTGGCAATCTAATCTCCTCCAACAAGTTTGTTACATGGGGTTCCACAAGTGATGAACGAAAATATTAGTTGGGAAAATTGCACAGTAATGTGTAATTGGTTGATAACCACTGGTCAGTTTGTCATTAAAAATGATTAATATGAAGTCCAGTGGTTATATGAGACAGGGAGAGACAATGGATTAATGATCCAGTGCCCGGATGGTGATACTGATAATTATATTAGATGCAGTTGAGCGGCTAGACTCTATTACAGATTATGTAATTAATTATTTGTCCTGTATATATTACTACTATTTTCTTACTCTGGCCATTGCGTATTGCCCAGCTAGAAGCCGTTATGATTCATAGTTTTTAAATGCAGTTCAAATTTTTTTAATGCAATTCATTGAAATTACATTACTAGCCTTCTTATTTTTTTGTGCAAAGTCGTGAACAAATGATTCACTTCCTAGTTTTTTGTGCTTTTGTATTACTACGTACACTTAATCAATGCATCTACGCGGCTTATTATTGTTACTAGTTTTATACCCGTTCATTAGCTTTATAAATTATTTTATATAAATATATCTTTCGGATTTTATTTATTTATCAAATTTTTTGTTTTGTTTAAAAATATAATTAAAATAATTATAAGTCGTTTGCTAATTTTTACTCCCTCCGTCCCAATGTACATTTTCCTTTTAAAAAAATCACACATATTAAGAAAATAGTTGATTGTACGAAGTTTTCCAACTAATACCCCTAAATTAATACATTGAAAAGTGAGAATAATATTAAGTTTGAAAAAAGTCAAATACTAATATTTTTTTTCAAAAGAGACATGTATAATGGGACGGATGAAGTAACTTTTAGAAATGTTTGCACTTTTCTTGAACCTAAGTAATTATAAGTCGTTTACTAATTTTAAACTTTTAGAAATTTTTGCACTTGCCAGTAATCGAACCTTGAACTCAGGAATCGAACTTTGAACTCATTATTTAATAGTATTGATTTTAGAATGACAATTATACCCCTGACGACTAAACCATAAAAACTCCCTTAAGCTAATTATATATACTAATTATATATAGGATATATAATTATCTAACTTAAACTACCCATAAACCAAAGAGAAAAGATAGTTAAGAATTTTTACAAAAAGAATTCTATTCAATATAGAAAATCAATTTATAATTGTTTTAAATTATCAAAATACAATTCTTACTATTTAAATAAAATCCTACTTTTTATGAAATACACTTTAATATAAGTATTACATTCAAAATTATCATTAATGAATATGAAACCTTCAATTTTTTAATAATATTTTGATATCATCATTTTATGTTTGTTATATGTAAAATAATATAATTATATCCAATGACTCTCATTAATTTAATTTAAAAGATCTAACGGTTAGAGATTGGATGACCAAACTATGGAGGACCAGACTACAAACCGACTACAAATTTTTTTAATGTTTTATCTTTAATATAATAATATAGATTAATCAAATACACTTTTTAATCCATGAATTTTCAAATTTCACATGTAATATTAAAAGTATTTCGTGCATTGCATAAGTTTTATGCTAGTTTTTGTATTAATCTATGATATTAACTATTTAAACTTCGGAAAAATTAACAACGTAGTCTACATATTTTAAAATTGAGATTTTCCGCAAGATTTGACATTTAAGATTAGCTTAATACTACATTTAATATTCAATCTTAACCTATATACATAATACACCGTAATCAGCAATGTTAATGAGGCATCGAACACATTTAATACTAACAAGGGTGTAAATGTAATATCTATGAACTGCATTTAGTAAACTTGAACAACATTTAGCAACACCCTTATGATTTAACTTGATTTTTTTATGCTAACACGACATCAATTTGTTTTTCTGCCAAAACGTTTTCTGCCCTCTGGTACAACTTGCATAAAGCAGTAAATACAAAATATCTACATGATTTGTAAATTATAAAGTTTTAATAATGGTAAACAGGCATAGCCATAAGGTGATTGGAATATTCCTAAGATTGTAAACCATTAAGGCGTCGTTTAATTAGCTATTATTGACAAGGTCGTAAATTTCGGAAATCAAAATGAATCGGTTGAGGTATCGTATAGTGATTTATTGGAAATTGGGAATTTATCGGAATGATAAATCAAAATAAAATCGGATGTATTTTAATAATATTATATATATATATAATTAAATAAGTATTGAACATTAATTGAAATTATGAATATTTCTAAAAATATTTTAAATTATGAAATTTGGAAATGTACAAGTTAAATGTAACTTCGTTATATGCAAACTAGCGTTCACAAAAGTCAAAGCCAGAAAGTATATGGTTATATGTGCCTAGTCGTCTTCTTCTCTCCTTTTCTATTCTTCCAAACCACTTTTTTATCAACAATTTTTTTGCAAAATCATAATTTCATGAATAAACTTCTTCGATTTTTACTGGTATTAACCCGATTTTTAAAGATTTTGACCAAATTAATCGAAAAACGTTTTTTTCGGCTTTTTTCGACGATTTCACGAAATCAGATCGGTAGGTCTCCGACTACCTATATTCCGACTGATTTATCGACGATTTGTCCAATTTTTAGAATCATGAATAAGTATGAGTTTAGAATAAACAAAAATCATACATTAATACGTTTAGTTCTGTTTTCTTTACTGTCAAATGCTACCTCAAATTCCTGATTTTTAATACCCTAAACGGAAGTGGGTATGAAGAGAGGATATTAAGTATTAATTTTAATAATATTTATTTTATTTCATCTAACAAAAATATGACCCTGTTTGGTGAGTGACAGTTGATCGTTGCAAATAATTAAATATATTAATATCTTCTCCCTGTACATCAGTTTAATCCTTGTTTAGAGCATCTCTAACATAAACAACCTTGAGAGGTGTCAAACATGTCAACTCTTCATAAATAATACTTTTTTATTTTTTCATTTATTTATTTCAAATCTAACACTGTTCAAGTCCAATAGTTAGCACCTCATCATGTAAGGTGCCTAGATGAGCCCTAAATAAATAATATTAAAATTAGAAACAATATAATTGATATGGGTTGAAAAATAAACCTAGAAGTACAATTAATTACGCATTAATTAGACCCGGATTGGTCCAAGAACACGACCCAATAAGCAAGGCCCAAAACCCTGATTATTTATTAAATTCGTAATTAATAAATAAGGGAAATATACAGCTCAGGAAAGAAGTCCAAAATATGGTAAATTCATCAAAGAAGAATCCAGAATCCCAATTAAAAAGAAATAATGAGTCATAGCCTTTATCAACAAGGAAAAAACTTATCCAGCAAGAAATACAATGTTTATCCATTATCGAAAAGGAGACTTATTCTGTTAGATCAGAATTCAATGATCGTCAGAAGCTAGACTCAACTGATCAGGATTGCTGACGTCATCAGTATTGCATGGTCATCAGTATTTGATCAAGCGTCAGTATCTTATTGATCATCAGGATTCCTACTCAGACTATGATCAGGTTTGATCATCAGGACTTGAAGCTGATCAGGATTCCTACTTCGAGTTATATTTGGAGTCTAGATAAACATGGAAGTTTGTTCCTGGTTTGTAGAATGCAGCTATCGATTAAAGATATGTTTCTATCTTTATTATGATTAGGACTTATCTTGTTATTGATAGAGAAGCTGTGTGCACTATATAAACACAGTTTTGGTTTCGATTTATGTACTCATCAAAGAGAGAGAACATAATCGGAGAGAAGCTCTTAAGAACAGAATTTCTTGAGAGAGTTTTTGTAAGCTAGCAGCTCTTAAGAACAACAGAATTTCTTAAGAGAGTTTGTAACAGTTTTATATCAAAGTTAATAAAGCTGTTATTGTTATTGTTATTGATCTTTCATATTTGTGTTATATAAAGTCGAGAATCTTATACAATTGTATTCAACCCCCCTTCTACAATTGTTATTTACTGGGCAACAATTGGTATCAGAGCAAACTGATTTAATTCTGAATCAGATACGATCTAAAGATGTCGACAACCAAGTATGAAAGCATGAAGATTCCCATCTTGAAGATATCAGAATATCCCACATGGAGGGTAAAGATGCTGATGTACCTGGAGGCTATGGATCCTGACTACTTGGACAGGATTCGTGATGGACCATATATACCAACAAAGTTCGTAGAACGAACAGATACAGTACCAGAACATTATGTGGTCAAAGCTAAAGCTGAATGGACTCCAGAAGAAAAAGCTCATGTACTCAGGGAACCAAAGATAAAGAATATCTTGCATAATAGCCTTGATGCTGTTATGTCAAACAGAGTAATTGCATGCAAGTCTTCAAAAGAAATCTGGGATACTTTGGAAACTCAGTGCCAGGGATCTGCATCTGTTAAGAAAAACAGAAGGGCTCTTTTGATTCAAGAATATGAACAATTCGATGCAAGACCTGAAGAGAGCCTGACTGATCTATATGATAGATTTCTGACACTATTGAACAGCTTATCCTTAGTTGACAAAGTATATGAAACCGAAGATTCAAACACCAAATTTCTTAGAGCTTTACCTGAAGAATGGGATACTCAGACCTCAATCATTAGACACCAGTATGACCTGAACATTGTGTCTCTTGATGAGATCTATGGGATGCTAAGAACTCATGATCTTGAAGTTCAACAGAGAAAGAACAAGAAAAGCAGCAAGGCAAAGTCAATTGCTTTGAATGTAGAAGCAAAATCAAAAGGGAAAGCTATGGAGGTCTCTAGAAGGAAAGCGAGAGTAGCTGAGTCAGATCCTGACGACTCTTCATCAGATACTGATGGCAATCCTGATGCCAATACTGGTGATGAATCTTCTGATTCAGACATGGAAGAGATGGTTGCTATGATTGTCAGAAACTTCAGAAGGATGAAGTTCAGGAAGAATGGAAGACAGGGCAACTTTCAGAAGAAGACCTTCAAAGCAGACAAAGACAAGTATATCAAGAAGGACAGCAAGGGTAGCAAATTTGACAAGTCAAAGGTTAGATGCTACAAGTGTAATGGTATGGGTCACTTTGCTTCTGAATGCAACAAGACAAAGGCACTCATCACATCAAGCAAGGATTGGATGGACTCTTCCTCAGAATCTGATACTGAGGTAGTCAACTATGCGTTAATGGCCAATGCTGATGTAACTGCTGCTCCTGATGATAAGGTACTAAATACTATCTTTGATTTTGATACTGATAATGCTTCTGAGTTAAGACGTTTTCTAAAGTCATTACATATTAGCTTTAGAAGTCAAACTGCTGAGAATACTAGAATCTTATCTGAGATGTCTGACCTTAGAAAAAGGAATGAGATATTAGAAGCTGAATTTTCTCGTATGCAAGAAGTACAAAAAGAATGTGATAATGTTAAGCACATGCACTTAGAGATGACATCTAAATGTACTTCCCTTGAAAAAGAACTTGAATATGCTAATGAGAAAATCAGAACCTGGACAGACTCTGGTAGGAAATTTCATGAGATTAATACCTCTAAGAATTGGAAAGAGTGTCTAGGATATAAGTCAGATGAGGATAAGAAATTGAAAGAGAAAATTGTCATTGATGAGACAGTCAGTCCAAAGACCTATAGACATGTTATAGACTCAACCAAATCTAAGATTACTCCTGTTAATTTTGTTTTTGGTAAGGATTCCAATTCTACTTTTGAAAAGGGATCTTCTTCTACTCAAGGAATTAAAATTATAAAGTCTAAACCTGTCATGAACAAAGTCACTAAGAATCTAGGTCTATTGTCTCAGAAACAGCTTAAAGATAAAATCTGTGAGGTTACAGATAAGAAAAAGGAAGCTACTATTAAGAGAAACAGGAATGGTAAAGTTGGGATCAATAAAGAGAATGGTTATAAATATATCCCAAATGCACCTAGAAAGTGTTGTTTTAACTGTGGTAACTCTAATCATCTTGCTATTGATTGTAAAAAGAGTAAGAAGAAAATTGCTGAAATTCCTAAGTCTGATGTTAGGAATAGATCAGTATTTTACAAACCGCAGAAGTCCTGTTTTCATTGTGGTAGTCTATGGCATTCTATTTATACATGTAAAGAGTATCATGATTTGTACTATAACTTTTATGATCCATTGCCTAAGTTTGAAAGTAGTACAAAGTCAGATAAAACTGAAAATGTCATAGTGAAGCATGCTTTTGTTAATACTGATACTGACAAAGCAAATCCTGATGGAGTAAATCCTGTCAGGACTGCTAAAGTCAAAAAGTCTTCTGCTGTTAAAATTAATAAATTGCATGAGAAAGGAACCCAACATGTATGGGTTCCTAAGTGTTCTAACTAGTGTTTTACTATTCTGATGCAGGGTAAAAAGAAAAATGTGTTAGTCATGGATAGTGGATGTTCTGTGCACATGACTGGAAACAAAGCCCTGTTATCAGAATATGAGGAAAAAGCTGGCCCAACTGTGTCTTATGGAGATGGCAACATTGGACAAACCTTGGGATATGGCAATATAATCATTGGAAATGTCATCATTGAAAAAGTAGCTCTAGTGAAGGGTCTAAAACACAACTTGTTGAGTATTAGTCAAATCACTGACAGAGGTTATCATGTCAATTTCTATTCCACACATTGTGAAGTAGTCAGTAAAGCAACAGGGAAGATAGCACTAACTGGCTACAGGCATGGTAACATATATGAAGCCAACATTCTCTCAGATACTGATGGCTCCCCTACATGTTTCATCAGTAAAGCTTCAGTAGATGAAAGTTGGAATTGGCACAAGAAGCTTTCTCATCTCAACTTCAGCAACATCAATGAGTTGGTTAAGAAAGAATTAGTAAGAGGATTACCTAATGTCTTGTATACACCTGATGGACTCTGTGATGCATGCCAAAAAGCAAAACAAAGAAGGACATCATTCCAGAGTAAATCAGAATCCTCTATTGAAGAACCATATCACATGCTACATCTTGATCTGTTTGGTCCAGTCAACATCATGTCCATCAGTAAGAAAAGGTACACTCTTGTAATTGTTGATGAATATTCTAGATTCACCTGGGTGTATTTTCTGCACAGAAAAGATGAAACTCCTGAAGTTCTGTTGGATCATGTGAGGATGATTGAGACAACCACAAAGTACAAAGTCAAGATTCTGAGAAGTGATAATGGTACTGAATTTAAGAATTCAAAGATGGAAGAGTTCTGCAAATACAAAGGAATCATTCAACAATTCTCTGCTCCTGGCACACCTCAGCAAAATGGAGTAGTAGAAAGGAAGAATAGAACTCTTATTGAAGCTGGCAGAACTATGTTGGAAGAAGCTAAATTACCTACATATTTCTGGGCAGAAGCAGTCAACACAGCATGCTATACACAAAATCTCACATTGATAAACAGGCATGGTGTCACTCCTTATCAGTCACTCAAAGAGAAGAAACCAAGTCTGAAGCATTTGCATGTGTTTGGCTGTAAATGTTTTGTTCTCAGAACTCATCCTGAACAGCTAGGGAAATTTGAAACAAAGGCTGATGAAGGAATATTCATAGGCTATCCTACATCAAGAGCCTTCAGAGTTTTTAATTTGAGAACAAGAACTGTCATGGAGTCAATACATGTATCTTTTGATGATAAGAAGATAACTGGAATAATTGAAGACTCGCATGATAGATTGTTATTTGAAAATGAAGCTTCCAAGGAACCTGAAGAAAGTGAATCAGAAGCTGTCCATTCATCCAGTACTGACGGGTCACCAAATCCTGATGACTCACCAGGTACTGATGGTACTAATACTGATGATGCAAACAACAGTGATACAACTAGTAGTGCTAATGTTGAGGGGGAGCAACGGCATTCAACTACAAGTTCAGAGTCAACTCAATCATCAGGACAGAATTCTTCAGATACTGATTCAAGTGAAGATCCTGATAACACATCAGGAGGGCATAGCAATAATTCAGGGAGAGCTTCAAATCAATCAAATTCTTTCAATCAAGATAACACCAATCCAGGGGGAGCATCTATTTCAAGAAACAATTTGACACCAGCAAGGAAATGGACAAAAGATCATACTCCTGATTTGATAATTGGAGATCCTGATGCAGGTGTTCAAACAAGAAGTGCAACTCAGAATGAATGTTTATATAATAACTTTCTATCCAAGGAGGAGCCTAAGAAAGTTGAAGATGCACTTAAAGATGCTGATTGGGTTACTGCAATGCAAGAAGAACTGAATGAATTTGAAAGGAATGAAGTCTGGAAACTGGTACCAAGACCAAAGAATAGATCAATAGTTGGTACAAAGTGGATTTTCAAGAACAAGACTGATTCTGATGGAGTCATTATCAGAAATAAAGCTAGACTAGTTGCAAAGGGGTATTCCCAACAAGAAGGAATTGACTATGATGAAACTTTTGCTCCTGTTGCAAGACTAGAAGCCATCAGGATATTTCTTGCTTATGCAGCACATAAGAAATTCAAGGTTTTCCAGATGGATGTTAAAAGTGCTTTCTTAAATGGTGAACTGGAGGAAGAAGTTTATGTTGAACAACCTCCTGGTTTCATTGATCCTAAATATCCAGATCATGTCTACAGACTGGATAAGGCACTTTATGGACTACTTTCTAATGCTATGGTACAAGGACCAACCCACCTTGTTCCTGACACAAGCATGCAACCTAAACAGTCTAAACAGTTAACAACCACCTCTACTGTCTCTCAAAAGACTTTAGTTGTAAAATCAAAGAAATCAGCTAGAACTGATGTGTCTGGAAGGCAATCAGGTTCAAAGGATTTTTCCTCTACACCACTCACTAAAAAGAAGATACAAGGGGTGTACAAGGGGTCCTGGTCAAGAAAGCTGATAAGGTTGTTAAGAATGTTCCTGTGAAAAGGAAGTTAAGGTTGATTGATGAAAGTGATTCAGAGGATGACTTACCTATATCCTCTGTGATGAATGTGAACAAGGAAGTTGCTGATACTGCTACTAAAGCTGTGGTACCTTCATCGAAACCACAAAAGAAAAGGAAATTATCAAAGAGCAGGTATCATATTCCTTTGACAGTGCAAATGAAGGATACTGATATTCAGACATCAAATCCTGATGTTAGTATTCCTGATGCAACAACAAAAGTTGTCTCTATATCAGACTCTCCAGCCTCTCCATCTCAAATTCGAGGACATTCTTGGGAGAAGGTATCTACAACTGCTTCCTTGGTTGGTCTTACACCTACATCAAAGAAAAAGAGGAATGCAGAAGAGTTAGTCTATCAGAGACAGAAGAAGCTGAAAGGATCAAGCCCACAAGAACCTGAATTTCAGAGTAATTCAGCAGCTACTGTTGATCCTGCCACACAAGAACCACTCAATCAAAGTTTGGGTGAAGGCTTAGCTAGCGGAATGGTCACACAAGAACCATTTTCTCAAAGGGAGAATGAAGACATCAACATTCCAGCTACACAAGAACCATCTTCTCAAAGTGAAGATACAGGCAAAGCTACAGCTTCTGTTGAAAGATTGGTCGAGAACATTGTCAATGAGGGAAGCACACAAGAACCTTTAGCTCAAAGTGTTGAAGCAGCTTCTGAACCTCAAGCTCCACAAGAACCATTGGTAGCAAATACTGATGCAAGCATATCAAATCCTGACGATGTTCATCCTGACGTTAGTGGTGCTCCTGATACTGAACCTATTTTGATTCAGCCACTTCGTTCAAGACCAATAGATCATCCTATCTCAGAATCTCAGGATAAACTGAAAGGTATTGCAATTCCTGATCCTGACATATCTCATGGTTCTGATGATGATAATTCTGATGATGATAGTGATGATGATAATGAGAATAGAAAAGAGAAGGAACAGCTTGCTACAGCACTCAAGATTAGTCTTGGAACTAATTTTGGTTCATCAAGTACATATATGGCTGGCACAGCTTTCACTGGGAAAGATCAGAGACAAGATTTTTTTACTCCTTCTTTTGATCCTGCAGAGGCATTTAGACAGAATGAATGGAACAATTCATGGCATAATTCTGATGAATCTATCAGTTTTTCTTCTGCTATTGAACATGCCTATAATGCAGTGAAGTCTATAGAGAATCAAGACTTGAAGAATCATCTGAAGGCTACTACTCTGTTATCCAAAAGCCTGAAAAGTGAGATTGATTCTATCAAGGGCTCAACTGAAAAAGTGAGGACTGATATCTTTAATAATTTTACAAAGGTGCCTACTACTTTTCAACTGAGGGTAGTGGAATCCCAAGTGAAATCTGTTGTTTCAGAACAAACCTCAATCAATCAAAGAATTGATTCTCTGGATACTAAGGTAACTGAAATTCAAGCCTCTCTTTCCTTAATTTTGCAATTATTGTCAAATCCTGATGTCAAAAAGGGGGAGAAGGTTATTCAGACAAAATGTACACCTGATCTAGTATTAAGAAATAATGATGATGATACTGGAGATGATGGTGGTGACAAAGCGATACAAGGAGAAACCTCTGATGCTGTTGTTATGAAGACAATCCAAACTTCTCAAAGTCAAACAACGCAGTCAACTCATGTTTCTGATTCTGGAGTTAAGACAGTAAGAACATTGGTGCAATCTCAGATCCTGACGAATCTGAAATTCTGCAAGAGGTTGATTTGATAATCTTATCTACTGTTGTTGATTGTCACAACAAAGAAGTAGATGAAGAAGAAGAAGCCAGAAGAAGAGATATTACAAGAAGAACAAATGACGATTTCAATCTCTATCTACAAAGGCTTAAACTTTCAAATGGAAGAAAATGGAGGAACTCAAGCAGACAAGAATTTTCACTGGAAAGAAGCTACACTTTTGAAAAGGAAAAGGACAAGAAGTGGAAACATATTAGCACATTAAGTTGTGATACACCTATCAATTTTCAGTCTGGTGGAATTATTACAAGCGCTTCAAGTGTTGTTGATTTGTCTGATATGGCTAGATCAAAAGCACTCTGGTTAAAGATGTTTTCAAATCTAAAGCAATTGTCAAGTAATTCAAGAGGAGGTATTGGACACAGAGATGGTGAATATCTGAATATGTCATATGTTGATCCTTACTCCTTGACAGAAATTGGAGGTACTTTAACTTCTGAAAACCTGAACAATTTATTAGCTGTTGATATAGTTATAGATTGTCATGATGGTTTTGAAAAGAAAGAAAAGCTTCTGTACTTCATGAAAGATGGTAGTGTGAAGATTCTATCTATTCAAGATCTGCTGATGAAAACTACACAGGAACTGAAATATGTTCACTATCTGTTAAGATGGAAGAACCAAGTGTACAAAGAATGGAGTGACATGATTTTGTCAACTATAAGAAGAAGACTGGATGGAAACAGTAATTTCAATGGTAATTATACTCCCATGTACTTAAATCAAAGAGGTCAGGATGTGGAAATGCAAAGGGATACTGCTGTTAAAGAAGTAAATTTTGGCATGACTCATCTTTCTCTCAATCCTGATGGGAAGGAAATTGCTTATCTTTTGCTTGAAGAGCACAGTCTACAGAGAAACTCCATACAGAATCTCAGAGCAGCTATCTACCAGATTAATGAGGAAGATGAAGAACTCAGAAATCTTAAGGAAAGACTGATTCAAATTCTTGAAGAAAAAGAAGAAAGTTTATTATCCAACTTCTTGAAGATGAATCTGTTCTATCACAAAGCTTAAACAGATAAGTTGTTTCTGAAGATACTTGTACATTTTGATACATGTTTTTGACATCATTGAATATTTGGAATCTATACTTTATTTCACAAAGTATGAGATTGGGGGAGATTGTTAGATCAGAATTCAATGATCGTCAGAAGCTAGACTCAACTGATCAGGATTGCTGACGTCATCAGTATTGCATGGTCATCAGTATTTGATCAAGCGTCAGTATCTTATTGATCATCAGGATTCCTACTCAGACTATGATCAGGTTTGATCATCAGGACTTGAAGCTGATCAGGATTCCTACTTCGAGTTATATTTGGAGTCTAGATAAACATGGAAGTTTGTTCCTGGTTTGTAGAATGCAGCTATCGATTAAAGATATGTTTCTATCTTTATTATGATTAGGACTTATCTTGTTATTGATAGAGAAGCTGTGTGCACTATATAAACACAGTTTTGGTTTCGATTTATGTACTCATCAAAGAGAGAGAATTATTCATCAGAGAGAGAACATAATCGGAGAGAAGCTCTTAAGAACAGAATTTCTTGAGAGAGTTTTTGTAAGCTAGCAGCTCTTAAGAACAACAGAATTTCTTAAGAGAGTTTGTAACAGTTTTATATCAAAGTTAATAAAGCTGTTATTGTTATTGTTATTGATCTTTCATATTTGTGTTATATAAAGTCGAGAATCTTATACAATTGTATTCAACCCCCCTTCTACAATTGTTATTTACTGGGCAACATATTCGCTAAGACTCATAAACTTACTTTAAATATGAGGCTCCAGACGCCTATATAAAGGACATGATCCTACAATCAGAACTACGTCTTTGGCTTGATTCTCAGCATTGATTGAGATACGTAGGCATCTTGTGAGGACCGATTTAGTCTCGAAACACAAGAACAACCATTAAAGCTCGAAGCTCTCTTAAACCTTAGCAATTAATATACAAGCACGTTTTTTAATCCATAACATTTGGCGCCGTCTGTGGGAAGACAACATCAACCATGACAAACACACGAAGAACAACTCGAGATACTCAAACTTCAGAGGAGCTTCCTATCACCTCGGAGGCTGATACTCCCGGAAATCAACCACCGCCAACTACTGGCATTCAAGGGGCGAATATCCCCCTCACCACTACTCAAGGACCGGAGATCCCAATTTCGATTGAAGGGACGAATCCCCTACAGATGGTCATTCATGGATCTAATCCACAAGAGACCGCTCACCAGCAACCAATCACGACCTTCCCATTGCTCATGAATGCACCAAGTGGTCTCCAACTCCATACTACTGATCTCCCCCAATATGCAACTCAGACTTTGGGGATGCCAAGCTATGGCATGCCCCCTCGACCCATGGCGGGGGGTAGTGGTCTCAATCCCACTTACCATGAGGCATATGTCCCCTCTTATATAAAAGGTCTGGGACCCCAAAATCTACAAACTCAAACTCGAAGGACCCCTTTGATTCGAGATTACTCGGGACCCTATACCGAGGATGAGAATGACTCAACTGGAGAAGAAAGGGATGTTGCCCCAAGGAGAAGACGTTCTTCTCAAACAAATCGGGAACAATCCCAAACTACTAAGGAAAGGATTGCGACCCATGAGGCAGAGGCTGCAAGGCTCAAAAAACTATTGGCCGAAGAGGAAGCGGCAAGAACTCAACGAGTCCCTGTGATTAACTTGGACCCAACACCAAGAAGAACCAAGAGGGCTGAAGCCCCAAGGGGTGACCCTAGTATTTTGTTGCCCCTAGGAGATCTTGATGATCCTACACCACCATTCACTCAAGACATCATGAAAGCTACCATATCCAGGAAATTCAAGATGCAAACGATTAATGCTTATGATGGAACGGGGGATCCCGCAAATCATGTAAGAACCTTCTCCAATGCATTGCTGTTGCAGCCAACCAATGATGCAGTCAAGTGTAGGGCGTTTCCACAAACCTTGGCAGGCATGGCCCAACGCTGGTATAGCCGTCTTCCTCCCAACTCTATTGGATCTTTCAAGGAACTAAACAAAGCTTTCATCAATCAATTCGTTAGTGGAAGAGTGCATGAGAAAAGTTCTGCATCACTCATGGGAATCCAACAAGGAAAGAATGAAGCCCTAAGGGATTATATCAACCGATTCACCCAGGAGGCTCTGAAAGTCCCAGACTTAGAGGACAAAGTGGCTATGATAGCCCTGCAGCAAGGAACTACTGATGATCACTTCAAAAGATCATTAACAAAACATCCACCCGAGAGCATGCTGAAGCTCCAAGATAGAGCCAGAAAGTACATCAAGGCGGAAGAAAGCATGAGAAAGTATGAACCCACTATTGGCGGCAATGGAAACTCAAAGAAAAGAAAGGAAACTCAGGAGTACGACGTCAAGGAAAAGTTTCCCAGAACGTCAATGGATTCTGATTCTCCACCTAAGGGAAACAATTTTGGGCCAAAGTTTACGAAATATGCAAGACTGAACACTCCCAGGAGCCAAATTCTGATGGAAATAGCAAAGGAGGAGGATCTCAAATGGCCGAAGCCAATGAGGGCTGACATGTCCAAACGGAACCAAAATCAATTCTGTCGGTTCCACAAGGAAGTCGGTCACGATACCGACGATTGTTGGCAATTAAAAGTTGAGATCGAATTTCTAATACGAACAGGAAAGCTCAATAAGTTCACCAAGGATGGAAACCAAGGTAGTCAAAGAGGGAACTATGAAAGGAAGGATTATGACAGAAGGGACAACGATCAAGATCGAAATCCCAAGCCCCGAGGGCCAGTTATCAACATGATATTCGGAGGACCAACTGCTGCCGGGTCCTCCCGAAACTCAAGAAAGGCTTATGCTCGAGAAGTAATGACTGTGGTCGGAGAAGCACCGAAACGTGCCCGAACGGAAGTATCAATAGGTTTTGATGATTCAAACCTGGAGGGAGTGAAGTTTCCCCACGATGATCCCTTAGGCATCATACCTGTGATAGGGAATTCTGAAACAAAGAGAGTTTTGGTCGACAATGGAGCTTCAGTGGACATCTTGTTCCATGATGCTTTTATCAAGATGGGCTATATTGACTCTCAGTTGACTCCCTCGAATATGCTGTAAAGCATAATGTAACATAAGATGTAAAAGAGATAACTACAACTCAACAAAGGACAAGACATACAATAATATTAACAAAAGCACAGGAATCCAGAATCAAAGAAGAAAAGGTAAACTCAAAAAATCAAAATACGTTATGTATTCTTGAAGTCCGTAAACAGGTCACGGAAAGAAGTTCATGAAAATGTTTAAGCCTCAGTGACAACAAAAGAAACAAGACTTTCAAGACGACAGAAGTATGTGAATGATTTAGGGTTAAGTACCACGGGATTCCAGTGATTTAATCGAAGCAACCAGAACGACAAAGGACTTATCAGCAGCATTGAAATGAAGACATAAAAGAAGAATTGATCAAGTGTTATTCATCTGTGAACCAGACCAGTTGCACTTGGTGACGGCACTAAAAAAAGATCAAGTTGTTTTATCGTCTCAGAAGAAATTGATACAGTCTAAAACTAAAACACCCAGGAGCTCAGGAGTAATTACTAAAGGACAAAAGACAAGAAAAAGAATTCGATAGTTTTTCAATTGTGAAAACTATCGAATGGTGTTAAAGGTAATTCTATTTAAAACAAAGTAAATCAATTTGGCACTCGATAGTTTTGATTTAAAAACTATCGAATGGTAAATTGATTTAAACCATTCGATGGTTTTTAAATAGGGAGCAGGTGAAAAGTTTGTTTTGTTTTGTATGGTTGATGAAGATCCAACGGCCAAGATTGTTTCTACAAGTTTGGTTCGATGGTTTTCAATTCAAGACTGCAGTTAACACAGAGATGAAGAAGTGTCTTCTTCAGTTAAGGCTAAACACACAGAGACATTACTGAGAGAGAGAATTGAACCGGAGAAATTATCAGAGAATTAATAGTGCTCAGAACTTGATCATTGTATTGAATTTGTGTAACCTTAAACTCATTGAAGCTAATCTACGGATTAGAAATTGTAGCACCCCTCGAGCTTTATATTTATAAAAAGATATATTCCCTGAAACTTGGTTTGGTTTGGTGTGTTTGATTTCGTTATAGAACTGAATGAATTATCCGCGAACAAAATTAAATTATTTGTGAGTATCGTATTCAACCCCCCCTTCTACGATACTTTGGACCTAACAATTGGTATCAGAGCTACTTGATTGACGTACAAATCAGATCCGGTGAATGAGACCAAAATCAAACGTAGCGTGAAAATTCGAAGCAAATTTTTTAACTTTCAAAATTTTTCATTTAATTGGAATTTCTTGAATTTTAAACAATTTGAAATTTTCAGAAACCATGAGTGCTCCAAAGACAACCGCTGGTATTAAAGTTCCCCCGTTTACTAGAGATGATTTCGGTTTGTGGAAGATGAAGATGCTGTTATTTATCAAGGCATCTAATCCGTTGTATATTGGCATATTAGAGAACGGACCGTTTGTACCAATGAAACCAGTTAGTGAATCTACAGCTCCTGATGGTAGCAGGATTCCTCAAGGCACCCAACCTAAGGATATTACTGAGTATACAGATTCTGAAAAAGAACTGATTCGATTGGACACCGGTTTAATGTTGATATTGGCGGACTCCGTAGACAAGGAAATGAGCTATCAGTTGATGAACTGTACAAGCGGGAAACACATGTGGGATACCATTAACTTGATAATGGAAGGAACTGAAGACGTGCAGGAAAATAGATTGGACATCCTGACTTCTCAATACGAAGCGTTTAGGTCTCTGCCCGGAGAAAGTATAACTCAGGTCTTTGAGAAATATACTAAGCTCCTAAATGAATTGGCAATGAAAGGAAAGACCTATCCACTAAGAGAATCAAACAGGAAGTTCATGATGACGCTGCCCCATCATGTAGAACACAAGTCATCATCCATAAGGGAAAGAATTGACTTCACAAAGATGTCATTAGAGATGATCTATGGCAAGTTGAAGACCTATGAGATGGAACAGGAACAGAGAGTGATAATCTACGGATCAGGGACAGTGGACAGCAAGCACAATGCACTTGTGAGATCAGCAGCACTTGTAGTGGATGAACCAATAACTTCTGAGATTCAGGTTCAAACCCCTAGAGCTGGAAAGGAGGTGATAATAGAAGCAGAAACGGATTCTGTGAATCTGGGTGTTGATGAAAGTGATTACTACACCCTAGAAGAGCTTGAGAAAATGGAAGACAAAACCATGGCGTACTTAGCTGCAAAGTTTAGTCATATTCGTTTCAAGAGAAACCCTAAGTACAAGTTCAAGGGCTCAACCAACAGATTCCAGAAGAGCAATTATACACCTAGTACAGGCTTTAAGGGAGGCTACAAGACTGGCATGATTGATAGAAGCAAATCAAGATGCTACAACTGCAATGAGTTAGGGCATTTCGCCACTGAATGCCGGAAGCCTCGTAAAGCAAGAGACATGAAAGATGTCTATGGAAAGAAAGACTCATATGAGGATTTGAAGAAGGAGAATGCCAAGCTTAAACAGCAACTGGAGGCATTTTCTGGAAAGCGGAAAGGGAAAGCTTATATAGCAGAGGGAAAACACTGGGATGATACTGATTCGGATGAAGAGGAGGAATATGTAAATGTTGCTCTAATGGCTGACTCTTTAGAGGAATCACCACAATCATCTCAGGTACCTATCTTAACTACAATTGATATGTCTAACTCTGAGTACAAGAAAACTGTGCAAGATCTTAGTGTAGAATTGTTTAATGTACACACAAGCATGCTAGCATCAGAAATGGAAAATGCTAAACTAGTTCTTAAGATTAAAAAGTTAGAATCTAAAAATGAAGAACTAGAGCTTGTAGCTGTAACATTAGAAGATCTTAAGAAAAAGAATGCGTACTTAGAGAACAAGGTCAAGTGTAATGATGAGATAAAGACTATCCTTAGGAAGCAGATTTCAGATTTAGATTTGAAGCTGAATGCTTTTAAGAATTCCGCCCTGATTGCTAAGGAGATCATTGATACTCAGACCCAGGGTAATAAAACTGATATAGGACTTGACTATTCCAAATAGGCTGGGAAAAGGACTCTGGAATTTCCTGTGACATCTTCTGTTGTCAAGAAGGATATTCCACATATTCTTAAGAATGTGGTTAGTCCAGTCTTTGTCAAGCCCTTCTCAGAACCTTTTCATGAGGATGACCTTTACATAGCACAAGAATTGCTTGAGGAGGATTTATTGAAGGAAAAAGAGGTAAAGACTAAGTTGCCTAGGAAATCAGTAAAAACTGTTATACCTAAAACTGAAGTAGGTGACTTAGTTAGTAATGCTAAAAAGAACATGAATGGGAAGAAGAAGATTGTTAATCAGGAAATGGTTCCATATTCTCCCATTGCATCTAGGAAGTTGTGCGCTATTTGTAATTCTGCTGGACACCTTACACATGCATGTAAAAAGGTTAAAGTAGAAACTGCTAATACTTCTGAAATGCATAACATGTCTGACATGCCTGATCTTCATGAACCCTGTGGAAAGAAAGAGTGTTTGCTATGTAAGTACAACATCATGCATGCTTATTTTAAGTTGATGAATGATAGTAGCAATAGCACTGTTAATGTTAAATCCACAGATACTATGAATATCAAACAGGGTAAGACTAAATTGAATGTTACTCCTGTTAAATCATCTAAACCTTCAGGACCCAAACAATTTTGGGTACCAAAGTCCGCTTAATCAATCTGTGATTGCAGGGTAAGGTTAAAAGCTCAAAGGTTGTGTGGATTCTGGATAGTGGCTGTTCTAGACACATGACAGGTGAAGAGTCCCTGCTTACAGAGGTGGTTAAGAAGACCGGCCCGATTGTAACCTTTGGAGATGACAACAAAGGATTCACTACGGGATATGGTAAATTGAAAGCTGGAAATGTCATCATTGAAAACATCTCTCTTGTTGAAGGATTAAAGCACAATCTTCTAAGTATCAGTCAGTTCTGTAATAAAGGCTACAATGTAGATTTCAGAAAGGACAAGTGCTTGATCACCAACAGGAAGGATGAGAAGCTTACTCTACTGGGAGTGAGAAAGGGAAATTTGTTTATAGTTGACTTAAGTTCTACCAGTGAAGGAGAAGTTACATGTTTCTATGCAAAGGCATCTTCAGAACAAAGTTGGTTGTGGCACAAGAAGCTCTCACACTTGAACTTCAAAACTATGAACTCTTTGGTAAAGAGAGAGTTAGTGAGAGGGTTGCCCCTGATGGAATTCAATCAGGAGGGACTATGTGAAGCATGTGAAAAGGGGAAGTCGAATAAAGCATCACTTGGAAGCAAAAGAATGACAAGCATTACTGAACCATTACAGCTGATTCATATGGATTTATTTGGTCCAGTCAATGTTATGTCACTTTCAAGAAAAAGATATGCATTGGTGATGGTGGATGACTACTCCAAGTACATGTGGGTGTTGTTCATACAATCAAAGGATGAAGCAACACATCTAATCATTGATCACATCAAGAAGATAGAAGTGGAAGCTAAGCTACCTGTGCGGACAATCAGACCAGACAATGGAACTGAATTCAAGAATGCAGTTCTTAATGATTTCTGCTCAGAGAATGGAATATCAAGACAGTTTTCAGCACCAAGAACTCCTCAACAGAATGGAGTAGTGGAAAGGAAGAACATGACCTTGGTTGAAGCAGCAAGGACCATGTTGAGTGAATCAAAACTTCCCACTTACTTTTGGGCCGAAGCAGTGAATACAGCTTTCTACACTCATAATCGAACCCTGATCAACAAAGATCATGAAAAGACTCCTTGGCAAAGTGCAAAGTGCAAAGTGCTTTGTACTTAAAGATGGAGAACATCTTGGCAAGTTTGATGCCAAAGCAGATGAAAGCATTTTTCTGGGCTATTCTCTGGAATCTAAGGCTTTCAGGGTATATGTGATTGAAGATAAGGTGTTGGAAAGCTTTAATGTAACATTTGACGACACCAAAAGACCAGGCCTGCAAACTGGAGAGAACTCTGAATCCTTGATATTTGAAAATCTATCAGGAGATCTCTCTGACAATGAAGAAGTACCTGAAGTTGTTACAGTTATTAATAATAATCATAATGATAATGATTCTAGACAAAGTGGTGACCAAAGTGGAGATCCTCAAAATTCTACAGGATCCACTAGTCAGTCTATAGAATCATCAGATCAAACCGTCAACAACTCAGGGGGAGCAGGAGAAGGATCAACTAGTCACACTCCACAACATCTAGAACAAGGAGAATCATCAAGATCGCATCTGCCAAGACAAAGGGTATGGAATAGAGATCATCCCTTTCACTTGATCATTGGTGATCCGGACACAGGAGTGAGAACTAGGAGAACATCACAAAATGAATGTCACTATTCTGGGTTTCTTTCAGAAACAGAACCTAAAAAAGTTGAAGATGCTCTAGATGATCCAGATTGGGTGATTGCTATGCAAGAGGAACTCAATCAGTTTGAAAGGCAGAAAGTTTGGAAGCTGGTACCCAGGCCTAAGGGAAAATCTGTTATTGGAACAAGATGGGTATTCAGAAATAAGTTGGACGAAGATGGCATTGTAACGAGAAACAAAGCCAGACTGGTTGCTAAAGGTTACTCTCAAGAAGAGGGAATTGATTATGATGAAACCTATGCACCAGTAGCAAGACTTGAGGCCATCAGAATGTTTCTGGCATTTGCTGCACATTCCAATTACAAGGTATATCATATGGATGTGAAGAGTGCTTTTCTGAACGGGGAGTTAGAAGAAGAAGTGTATGTGGAACAACCTCCAGGTTTTGAGGATTCAAAACTGGCAGACTTTGTGTACTTTCTATTCAAAGCTCTCTACGGACTCAAACAAGCTCCAAGGACATGGTATGACACTCTCTCTGAATTCTTACTTGAAAATGATTTTACAAGAGGTGTCGTAGACAAAACTCTCTTTGTCAAAAAGCATAAAAATGATTTGATATTGGTGCAAGTATACGTTGATGACATAATATTTGGTTCTACTAATGATGATCTATGCAAGAGATTTGCTAAGTTAATGCAAAGTCGTTATGAAATGAGCATGATGGGTGAATTGTCATTCTTTCTTGGACTGCAAGTATACCAAAAACAAGATGGTATATTTATTTGTCAGTCCAAGTACATTAAAGATCTTCTGAAGAAGTATCAAATGGAAGACTCATCTACAGCAAAGACTCCTATGCCAACTGCCACTAAGCTTGATAAGGATGAAACTGGTAAGAAGGTTGACATCACAGGCTACAGAGGTATGATAGGCTCATTACTTTATCTCACTGCAAGTAGACCAGATATAATGTTTGCAACATGCTTGTGTGCTAGGTTTCAGTATGATCCTAAAGAATCTCATCTAATAGCTGTTAAGCGAATATTTAGATATCTTAAGGGGACCCCAAATCTTGGAATTTGGTACCCTAAAGATACAGGATTTGATCTTATTGGATACACAGACTCTGATTTTGCAGGTTGTAAGATTGATCGGAAGAGTACTTCAGGAAGCTGTCAGTTTCTTGGAAGAAGGTTAGTTTCCTGGTATAACAAGAAGCAGCATTCAGTGTCCACATCAACAGCTGAGGTTGAATACATTGCTGCTGGTAGCTGCTGTGCTCAGATCTTGTGGATGAGAAACCAACTCCGTGACTATGGGCTTTTGTTGACAAAGATTCCAATATTTTGCGACAACACAAGTGCCATAGCAATCTCTAACAACCCAGTGCAACACTCGAGGACGAAGCACATCGACATCAGGTATCATTTTATCCGAGAGCATGTCATGAATGGAACTGTGGAGTTACATTTTGTACCCACAGAGGATCAAATTGCAGACATCTTTACTAAACCGCTTGATGAATCCACTTTCAATAAGCTGGTTGGTGAACTTGGGATGTTAAATCTTTCTAATTGATTCTGATTAGAAGTCAATAACTGCAGATAGTCCTAGTGAATACATGAGATTAAGAATTTCCATATCCTTAGGACTCGTGAATTTATTTTCTGGAGCGATTCTCGTAGTTAGGATTTTTGTACTAATTTTATGTCATAATTATGGATGATATATCTTCTGGCATTTAATTGGTTATTAATTCTAAAAAATTATTTAGGTGATAATATTTGTTCTAAATATTTAAGCATCTATTTAATTTGAATTAATTTACTTTGTTTTTAACATTGTAGATTAATGCAGCATAATTTATTTGATTTTAATTGATTAATATCAGTTAATGATATTTAGTTGATTTTATTCTGAGAAAATTGTGAATTTTCTGTTAACAATTGATTTTGGTAAATTTGAAAAGATTTATTCAAAATAAAACTTGACAGAAAATTAAAAGATCTGATTTTTAGAACATGAACAGGTTTTAGAAATTGGAAAGAAGAAAAAACCATCGAATTTAGGAAATTCGATAGTTTTTCAAGTACATAGATAAATCTATCGAATTTCATTTTCGATAGTTTTTGAAAAGGAAAAGAAAATCTATTGAAAACAATTCTCGATAGTTTTTGAAAATTGATTAAAAAAAAATATCGAAAGGAATTCACTTGATTTAATATATGAATTCTCGATAGTTTTTCAAAAAGTCATTCGATAGTTTTTGGAAATTAAACAGAACAGACTTCGATAGTTTTTCAAAAAAGTGTTTTAAATTCCAATTTAGAAACACTTCGATAGTTTTTCAAAAACCATCGAAGTGCAGATGACTCTTTTGCCCCTCTGAAAATCTATCGATAGTACTTTTTTAAAACTATCGAACAAGTAATGACAGTTTTACCCCTGTCAGTTTCATTTAGTATAAAAACTTGCCTTAATCGATTTTTTTATCAGTTTACAGATCTAAAGAAAAGCAAGAACGTTTATAGTTACAATATATATATACATACACAAACAAGAACGTCAACATCAATATTTTCTTCAGATTCACCGATTAAAACTTGACAAAGTTACTGATATTTCATTGTTAATTGATTTTAACAGTGAAATTTGTTTCTTTTTAAGTTTTTGAAACGTATCAAGGAAGAAACCATCGAACTAGTCTTTTGAATCGAAAATTGGTTTGTATTATTCAAGGGTTCTAAAGTTTGCTAGTGTTCGAATTTGTGTGTTAGTGTGAAAAGGGGTAATTTTGTTTTAAGGTAATTTTGTTAAAGTTTGATTAATTAGAAATAATTAATTAAATTTAAAAGGAAAAATAGTTTTGGTTTATTTAATTTTCTAGAAATTTGAAACATAATGGCTGGAGAATTTATTATTACCAAAACTAATCATGTCTCGTTTCAAAACCCGCAAGCCATTACGAACTTACAGTTTCGTGCATGGGCAGAGTTTTTGAACACACGTTCATTAGTGGCATATTCTTTGAGTACTCCCGTGGTCCTTTGTATCGATCAATTGACTGCGTTGTACACAACCGCCACGGATACAACTGAGAATAACGTAAGTTCCTTCAGTTTTGTTGTGCCAGGGGGCAGAACAATAAGGGTGACGGAACATGATTTCAATAGAATCCTACATTTTCCTACAGAAAACCTTGTTCCGGATCCCACGACTGAGGATATACATGCTTTCTTCACTCTCATAAGAAGTCAACAACCTAACTTCTTTGTGGGAGAGTTCCTTGAGCATTATTTGACAAAGCCATGGAATTTTTTCTTTCATACCCTAATCCATGTTTTTACTGCCAAGCTAACAAATCTGCATGGTATTCCCTTATTCCTTCAAAAGATAGGGTTTGCCATTGCGAACAATAGGCATATTAACATAGGAAGGCTATTGATCGATTAAATCATTCTGTGCGTGGGACCACTGGATGAAAGAACAGGCATAACTGATGATGTGATTTGTTTCTATCCTAGGTTCCTACTGCTAATTCTCAATGATATCTTAACAGATGATGAACGGGAGATATTTGAAGGTGAAGCCACACAGGAGTGCATGAGAATGAAGAACAATGCAATAACCGCTCTCATAAGGAAGAACAACTATCTTCCAGGGGTACCCACTATTCTCACAGACTATCTAAGAATGGTGCCCCTACCACTTCTGCCCCCAGGGGAACAGGTAATTGAAGGTAATATTCCTCCACCTCAACCTGAAATGGCACCTGAACCAATGGATGTTGATCCAGAGCCCTCAGTGGCCATTCCTGACCAGGAGGTTGCAAACTAACCACGGTCGAAGAGCCTTTGGAAGAGCCAAATGAAACAATAAACGAACCTCCTTCCCCTCCTATACCCAATATTCAAACATCCGTGAGTGTAGAGGGAGATAGTGCCTTAGCAGCACCAAATAAGGAGATACACCCTTCAACAGCAGCTCTGCCTACCTCTAAAAGGAGAAGAACAGAAACCGAGGCAACTGTTGATACTTTATTTCAAACTTCCAAAGCGTCCTTTATTGATTTTTCTGATGCTGATTGGGCTACGCTAACGAAATCTATATCTGAACCAATAGCTCAATCAAGTAAGGAAGAATTGACGGAAGCAACTGGTGTTCCGACCATATTACGGTCAGGTTCACTGGTTGAAGGTTCTAAGAACCAAGGGTCTTCACAGACGTCGAGAGAAGGCTTTGACCTAAATGCACAATCTAAAGGGTCATTGTCTACCTCCCCAGATGGAACATATATGGATCCTGCGGGTAAAGGGTCTGACGTAGGTGCAGATCGGCAACTCGGTGACAATGAATCAATTACTATTGAGGAGTCAACTGAGGTAAAGTCTTCACAGACTATTGGGGAAGATTCGGGATCTCTGCTGTTAATAGTGTCTGTTTCTAACCCCCTAGAGATTCAAACTCTAGATCATTCAAAGGATATATCATCTACGGATGATCAGCAACTTGGTTTATCCAAGGACGGGGACTTGCGAAGCCCCATTGCACCACCGGTGACCTCCTTAAGGACGGCTACAGTGTTTTCTTCTGCAAGTACATTGAGCAAAAAGGGATTGAATGAAACAAAAACACTTACACCTGGCCTGAGTGGGAAAGGAAAAATGAGTGAAACACCGACAGAAACGTTGAGTGTACACCCAGAGCCAAATGTGAGGAGTGACACCCTAACCCTTCCAAATATTGATGATTTGCTATTACCGACAGAAAGAGAGTTACAAGTTCAATCTACCCTTAAGGAGATGACAGTTCGTGACAAAGAAGGAAATCCACTATTTAAGGTTCCATTGCGACCTTCCTTTGACCAAGGGATCTCCTCTAGTCAAGCCAATGCTTCTTTAAAGTCTATTCAAGAGAAGGTTGACTTGGCTGCAGCTGATTCCAGAAGAACATTCAGGGTCATTGGTAGTGCATCTGGCACTATAACAGGTACGAAGCAGGCAGTGGACTCCTTAAAGAAGGAAGCATTGGAGGAACTGATCGAGTTGAGGACGGACGTCAAGGAACTTAAAGATGGATTCATGAATGAAGTAGATGCTTTGTCACAAGGACAAGAAGCTTTGAAAGAAGACGTTCTGGTTATCCGGAATGGTCAAGATAGGGTAAAAGATGCAATGAACACCCTTTCTAGAGTGGAGTCTAAGCTAAACCAGAGACTGGACAAGATTGAGAAGACTACCAACTCCAGATTGGATGACATTGACCTGAAGCTGGCTTCTATGCAACAGATGAATAAGGATCTATTGGATTTCATGGAAAATCAAAGTGACGGAGTACAGTCAATCTGGACTATGCTGAAGAACCAACAAACTGGACAACCCGGACCTTCACAACAACAACCTGATCTTTCTGCTGCCTTTTATGCTGAGGATGCTTTTATCGAGGATTCCTCAACTAAGGGGGAGAAAGTTGGAGATGGGGAGAAAAGTAAGGATGTATGGGGAGTTTGGGAAACGGTTGAAGCTATTCCGATAAGATAGTACTGGATAGAAGAACTTGTACAAGAAGAAGAGAAGAGTGAAGAGGTATTTGAGGTCATGCAAGAGCAACCAATTCAGGAGGAGCATGAGCCATATTATCCAGAGCCCGTTGAACATCCAATCTGGGAGGATATTATGGAAGAAGAAGCAAATCCTCTATCACAAGAAGAAGAAGCTGCCTTGGAAGCAATGAGAGCTCAAAGAGCTGCAATAGATGCCAGGCATGCTGAGAAAGAAAGACACCAAGCAGTTCTAAGGATTGAAAAGCTAAAAAGATCCAAGGTGCAAGCTGAAGTAAGGAAGAAAAAGATGATGGATTTGGCAAGCAAGCATGGAAGCATGGAAGAAAAAGATGATGGATTTGGCAAGCAAGCATGGAAGCTGAAGTAAGGAAGAAAAAGATGATGGATTGCAGAGGTGGAAGTCATAATTCAGAACATAAGTAGTGCAAATCCTGATGATCATGTTTACTTCACTGCACTGAGGAATACTGTGATCTTTCTGAAAGCTGGGGTTAAAGCAAATGGAGCCTGGAACATCCTGATCAATTTTCTTGAGAAAGGTACATTTGTGATTTCCACTAAGTTTTTAGAACAGAGAACATACACAGAACTGCAGGTGATACTCATCAAGATCCAAAGAACTACAAGACTAAATGAACTGCTCCGTGAGCATGTTAAGAAGATCTTGATGAAAGTCGGTCCAGAGATTACTGAAGATCCTCCAATGGTTAGATTCATGACGAATGACTTGTTCAAAATCTGCTATTTGGCTGTGGACAAACTGAGAGACTATCCAAGCAACTATCTAATATCAGTTGAGAAGTATCTTAGATCCACTGGATTCACATCAACGGAGAAGGACAAAGCAGCAGACACTCTTAGAAGATTTCTAATGGAGAATGTTCCTTACTATAGGAAAAGAGTGGAAAGAGGATTGGAAGTGCATACCAGATTACCAAACATGCCAAAGCTAAACAAGGAAGATGTTAACATTGCATGGTTATGGGCTAGAGTGGGTCAAGAGGTTGAATATATTGGAAGACACATCCAAGGAGCAATCCTTAAACCTGGAGAACCACTGCACTATCTATCAATGATTGATTATCAAGCTGCTAACTCCGATCCAATGATTGAGGAAGGTGAGATCTGAATGGACTGAAGATTGAAGCAAAGAACAAAAGAACTATCAGCTCAGACTAGAGGAGCAACTTCATTGTATAAAGTTTTATTGTTGTTTGATTTATGAAATCTGAAAATGTATATATATCTGATCCAGAATGCATTTAATATTATTACGCTGTCTTACTTTAAGTAGTTTCATGTTTCCTTAGTTAGTTGAGTTATCCTCGAAGTATTTGCTTGTCGAACTCTATCCAATCAAATAGGGGGAGATTGTAAAGCATAATGTAACATAAGATGTAAAAGAGATAACTACAACTCAACAAAGGACAAGACAGACAATAATATTAACAGAAGCACAGGAATCCAGGATCAAAGAAGAAAAGGTAAACTCAAAAAATTAAAATACGTTATGTATTCTTGAAGTCCGTAAACAGGTCACGGAAAGAAGTTCATGAAAATGTTCAAGCCTCAGTGACAGCAAAAGAAACAAGACTTTCAAGACGACAGAAGTATGTGAATGATTTAGGGTTAAGTACCACGGGATTCCAGTGATTTAATCGAAGCAACCAGAATGACAAAGGACTTATCAGCAGCACTGAAATGAAGACATAAAAGAAGAATTGATCAAGTGTTATTCATCTGTGAACCAGACCAGTTGCACTAGGTGACAGCACTAAAAAAAAGATCAAGTTGTTTTATCGTCTCAGAAGAAATTGATACAGTCTAAAACTAAAACACCCAGGAGCTCAGGAGTAATTACTAAAGGACAAAAGACAAGAAAAAGAATTCGATAGTTTTTCAATTGTGAAAACTATCGAATGGTGTTAAAGGTAATTCTATTTAAAATAAAGTAAATCAATTTGGCACTCGATAGTTATGATTTAAAAACTATCGAATGGTAAATTGATTTAAACCATTCGATGGTTTTTAAATAGGGAGCAGGTGAAAAGTTTGTTTTGTTTTGTATGGTTGATGAAGATCCAACGGCCAAGATTGTTTCTACAAGTTTGGTTCGATGGTTTTCAATTCAAGACTGCAGTTAACACAGAGATGAAGAAGTGTCTTCTTCAGTTAAGGCTAAACACACAGAGACATTACTGAGAGAGAGAATTGAGCCGGAGAAATTATCAGAGAATTAATAGTGCTCAGAACTTGATCATTGTATTGAATTTGTGTAACCTTAAACTCATTGAAGCTAATCTACGGATTAGAAATTGTAGCACCCCTCGAGGTTTATATTTATAAAAAGATATATTCCCTGAAACTTGGTTTGGTTTGGTGTGTTTGATTTCGTTATAGAACTGAATGAATTATCCGCGAACGAAATTAAATTATTTGTGAGTATCGTATTCAACCCCCCCTTCTACGATACTTTGGACCTAACATATGCCCATATACAGATTCAATGGAGTGGAGTCAAAGATGGAAGACACTATCCAACTCCCAATGACAATGGGGCAAGGGCCGAATACGTCTACTCAGATGTTGAATTTCATAGTTATAAAGGCAACTTCGACCTACAATGCAATCCTGGGAAGGACTGGTCTTCATGCGTTAAAGGCCGTTGCCTCATCCTATCATCTGAAAATCAAGTTCCCAACAAGGAATGGAATTGGTGAAGAACGTGGAGACCAGAAGATGGCCAGAAGTTGTTACGTAGCTGCGTTAAGGCCTGATGGAATCGGGGGGCAGGTTCTCCCAATTGAAGATATGGATACTAGTGACAATGAGGACTGAAGAGGGAAACCGGCTGAGGATTTAATCCCCATTCCCTTAGTCCCTGGTGAACTGGAGAAGGTGACTTATGTTGGGGCATTATTGCCCGAACCATTGAAAAGCAAACTCATATCTTTTCTTCAAGAAAACAATGACGTTTTTGCTTGGACAGCGGCTGACATGCCAGGGATCGATCCCCAACTGATAACTAACAAGTTGAATTTGGATCCTGAAAGGAAGACGGTGAAGCAGAAGAAGAGAAATTTTGCTCCATAAAGGCAAGAGGCCATTAAACAAGAAGTTGAAAAGCTTCTGGAGGCCGGTTTCATTGAAGAGATACAATTCCCAGAATGGTTGGCTAACCCAGTGATGGTCAAAAAGGCCAATGGAAAGTGG
Source organism: Heracleum sosnowskyi (assembly GCA_030848705.1). Classification (NCBI taxonomy): domain Eukaryota; kingdom Viridiplantae; phylum Streptophyta; class Magnoliopsida; order Apiales; family Apiaceae; genus Heracleum; species Heracleum sosnowskyi. The sequence goes on from CM061244.1 coordinate 81,524,903, forward strand.
AGGATGTGTGTGGACTTCACTGACTTGAATGATGCATGTCCTAAGGATTGTTTTCCCTTACCAAGGATTGATGCCCTAATAGATGCCACGGCTGGGCACGAGATGCTGAGTTTTATGGATGGCTTCAGTGGATACAACCAAATCAAAATGCACAAAGATGACATCTCCAAAGTATCATACATCACCGACTTTGGTGTTTTCTGTTATCTAGTCATGGCATTTGGACTTAAAAATGCAGGGGAAATCTATGAAAGGTTGGTGAACAAAATTTTTGGCCACCTGATTGGAAAGACCATGGAGGTTTATGTGGATGACATGTTGGTTAAAAGCCTCGATAAGGCCGATCATATAAACCATCTACGGGAAGCATTTGAAGTGCTGAGGCACCACAAGATGATATTGAATCCAGCTAAATGTGCCTTTGGTGTAGGCTCGGGAAAGTTCTTAGGCCTGATGGTTTCCAAGAAAGGAATCGAGGTTAATCCCGACAAAATCAAAGCAATTCTAGACATGGAACCACCACGGAATGTAAAGGAGGTCCAGAAACTAACTGGAAGAGTGGCAGCATTGGGAAGATTCATCTCCAAGTCAGGAGAAAAGTGTTTACCCTTCTTCAAAGCACTCAAGAACGTGAAAATTTTTGAGTGGACAACTGAAAGCCAAGAGGCCTTTGAGGCCCTGAAGAAATACATGGCTGGGGCACCACTATTGGCAAAGCCAAAGCCAGGAGAAACTCTTTATTTGTACTTGGCGGTTTCTAACATAGCCCTTGGAGCCGTTTTGGTAAAAGAAGAATTGAAGGTTCAGAAACCCATTTACTACGTGAACAAGATTCTACATGGGGCAAAAATAAACTACTCTACGATTTAGAAGTTTGCCTTAGCCTTGATAATGGCCTCGAGAAAGCTACGCCCGTACTTCCAGGCTCACAAGATAGAGGTCTTGACTAATCAACCTCTAAGAAACATCTTGCATAGCCCTCAAGTTAGTGGAAGATTGATCAAATGGGCTATTGAATTGGGAGAATTTGACATCAAGTATAAGCCTTGAACGGCCATAAAAGCTCAGGAACTTGCTGACTTCATGGTTGAATGCACCATTGACAACCAAGAAGTCGGAGGGCAGGAAGTAATAGTGGAAGACGAGAAAGATCAAGAGATGGAGTTCAAAGAATATTGGGTGCTCTATTTTGATGGAACATCAAAAACAAAATCAAGTGGAGCAGATTTGGTGCTACAAAGTCCTGATGGATTTCTCATAGAGTATGTTGCCCAGTAAATAACAATTGTAGAAGGGGGTTGAATACAATTGTATAAGATTCTCGACTTTATATAACACAAATATGAAAGATCAATAACAATAACAATAACAGCTTTATTAACTCTGATATAAAACTGTTACAAACTCTCTCAAGAAATTCTGATGTTCTTAAGAGCTGCTAGCTTACAAAAACTCTCTCAAGAAATTCTATGTTCTCAAGAGCTTCTATTCGATTATGTTCTCTCTCTCGAATTCATAAATCGAAACCAAGACTGTGTTTATATACTACACAGCTTCTCTATCAATAACAAGATAAGTCCTAATCCATAACAAAGATAGAAACATATCTTTAATCGATAGCTGCATTCTACAAACCAGGAACCGACAGAAATAAACTTCCATGTTTAACTAGACTCCATATATAACTCGAAGTAGGAATCCTGATCAGCTTCATGTCCTGATGATCAAACCTGATCATAGTCTGAGTAGGAATCCTGATGATAAACAAGATACTGACGCTTAGTCAAATACTGATGACCATGCAATACTGATGACGTCAGTAATCCTGATCAGTTGAGTCTAGCTCCTGACAATCATTGAATTCTGATCTAACAATCTCCCCCAATCTCATACTTTGTGAAATAAAGTATAGATTCTAAAGATTCAATGATGTCAAAAACATGTATCAAAATGTACAAGTATCTTCAGAAACAACTTATCTGTTTAAACTCTTTGATAGAACAGATTCATCTTCAAGAAATTGGATAATAAACTTTCTTCTTTTTCTTCAAGAATTTGAATCAGTCTTTCCTTTAGATTTCTGAGTTCTTCATCTTCCTCATTAATCTGGTAGATAGCTGCTCTGAGATTCAATATGGAGTTTCTTCGTAGACTGTGCTCTTCTAGCATAAGATAAGCAATATCCTTCCCATCAGGATTGAGAGTAAGATGAGTCATGCCAAAATTTACTTCTTTAACAACAGTACCCCTTTGCATTTCCACATCCTGATCTCTTTGATTTAAGTACATGGGAATATAATTACCATTGAAATTACTGTTTCCATCCAGTCTTCTTCTTATAGTTGACAAAATCATGTCACTCCATACTTTGCACACTTTGTTCTTCCATCTTAACAGATAGTGAACATATTTCAGTTCCTTTGTAGTTTTCATCAGAAGATCTTGAATAGATAAAATCTTCACACTACCATCTTTCATGAAGTACAGAAGCTTTTCTTTCTTGTCAAAACCATCATGACAATCTATAACTATATCAACAGCTAATAAATTGTTCAGGTTTTCAGAAGTTAAAGTACCTCCAATTTCTGTCAAGGAGTAAGGATCAACATATGACATATTCATATATTCACCATCTCTGTGTCCAATACCTCCTCTTGAATTACTTGACAATTGCTTCAGATTTGAAAACATCTTTAACCAGAGTGCTTTTGATCTAACCATCTCAGATAAATCAACAACACTTGAAGCGCTTGTAATAATTCCACCAGACTGAAAATTGATAGGTGTATCACAAATTAATGTGCTAATATGTTTCCACTTCTTATCCTTTTCCTTTTCAAAGGCATAGCTTCTTTCCAGTAAAGATTCTTGTCTGCTTGAATTTCTCCATTGTCTTTCATTTGAAATTTTAAGCCTTTGTAGATAGAGATTGAAATCTTCATTTGTTCTTTTTGTAATATCTCTTCTTCTGGCTTCTTCTTCTTCATCTACTTCTTTGTTGTGACAATCAACAACAGTAGATAAGATTATCAAATCAACCTCTTGCAGAATTTCAGATTCATCAGGATCTTGAATGATGTCAGGATTAGAATCTTCAATTTGATTTGTATTGCTGAGAGTTGATTTACTTGATTTTCTTCTCAATTCAGGTTCTTCTTCAACAATTCCATCATCACCAAAAGTAGATCTGTCAGGAACTACTAGATTTTGAATAGGTTCAGGAATTTCTTCAATTCTTAACCCTCTAGACCTTGTCTGTCTAGGTACTGTTTGAGTTGAAGAACCTCTTCTACTTTTTCTAGCACCTCTCCTACCTTTGCCTCCTCTACCTCTAGCAGGGGCAGTATAGCTTTCCATTGTCTCTCTTTGTAATCTCAAAAATTCTTCATGTGAGAGATCTGGATATTCTTCACTTGCTGTAGAGCGTGCTTTTCTGGCAAATAATTGTTGAACTCTTTTATCAGTGTGATAAAGAGTAACAATTCTACCGTCTTTTGTAGAAAACTTCTGGAATAAATTTGATGCAACTTCAGGATTATCAATAATCACATCTTCATTACCTTCAGGAATTGTAGCAAGAGTATGTCCATGACCAGGTGTCAGGATTTGTTCTTCCGTCAGGATCTGAGACTGCATCAATGTTCTTACTGTCTTAACTCCAGAATCAGAAACATGAGTTGACTGCGTAGTTTGACTTTGAGAAGTTTGAATTGTAGACTTCAAAACCGCAGCATCAGAGGTTTCTCCTTGTTTCACATTGTCACCACCATCATCTCCAGTATCATCATCATTATTCCTTAATACTAGATCAGGTGTACATTTTGTCTGAATAACCTTCTCCCCCTTTTTGACATCAGGATTTGACAATAATTGCAAAATTAAGGAAAGAGAGGTTTGAATTTCAGTTACCTTAGAATCCAGAGAATCAATTCTTTGATTGATAGAGGTTTGTTCTGAAACAACAGATTTCACTTGGGATTCTACTACCTTTAGGTGTAAAGCAGTAGGTACCTTTGTAAAATTATTAAAAATATCAGTCCTCACTTTATCAGTTGAATCCTTAATAGAATCAATCTCACTTTTCAGGCTCTTGGATAACAGAGTTGTAGCCTTCAGATGATTCTTCAAGTCTTGATTCTCTATAGACTTCACTGCATTATAAGCATGTTCCAAAGCAGAAGAATAACTTACAGAATCTGTTGATCTGTACCATGAGTTATCCCATTCATTCTGTCTAAATGCTTTAGCAGGATCAAAAGAAGGAATTGAAAAATCTTATCTCTGATCTTTTCCAGTATAAGCATTGCCAGCCATAAATGTACTCGATGAACCAAAATTAGTTCCAAGACTAATCTTGAGTGCTGTAGCAATCTGGTCCTTCTCTTGTTGATTCTCATCATCATCATCACTATCATCATCAGAATTATCATCATCAGAACCATGAGATATATCAGGATCAGGAATTGCAATACCTTTCAGTTTATCCTGTGATTCTGAGATAGGATGATCCATTGGTCTTGTACGAAGTGGCTGTATCAAAATAGGTTCATTATCAGGAGCACCACTAGCGTCAGGATGAACATCGTCAGGATTTGAAATGCTTGCATCAGTATTTTCTACCAATGGTTCTTGTGTAGCTTGAGGTTCAGAAGCTGCTTCAACACTTTGAGCTAAAGGTTCTTGTGTGCTTCCCTCATTGACAATGTTCTCGACCAATCTTTCAATAGAAGCTGTAGCTTTGCCTGCATCTTCACTTTGAGAAGATGGTTCTTGTGTAGCTGGAATGTTGATGTCTTCATTCTCCCTTTGAGAAAATGGTTCTTGTGTGACCATTCCACTAGCTAAGCCTTCACCCAAACTTTGATTCAGGTTTTTGTGGGCTTGATCCTTTCAGCTTCTTTTGTCTCTGATAGACTAACTCTTCTGCATTCCTCTTTTTCTTTGACGGAGATGTAAGTCCAACCAATGAAGCAGTTTTAGAAACCTTCTCCCAAGAAATTTCTCTAAACTGAGATGGAGAGGCCGGAGAGTCTGATATAGAGACCACATTTGTTGTTGCATCAGGAATACTAACATCAGGATTTGCTAGAGCATCAGGAGTAGATCACTCATCAGGAATTGATGTCTGAATATCAGTATCCTTCATTTGCACTGTCAAAGGAATATGATACCTGCTTTTTGATAATTTCCTTTTCGTTTGTGGTTTTGACGAAGGTACCACAACTTTAGTAGCAGTATCAGCAACTTCCTTGTTCATATTCATCACAGAGGATATAGGTAAATCATCCTCTGAGTCAGTCTCATCCCTGAGAACTAACTTTCTTTTTACAGAAACAACCTCACCTCCCTTTGCAGCTTTCTTGACCAGGACCCCTTGTACACCCCCTTGTAACTTATTTTTAGTGAGTGGTGTAGAGGAAAAGTCCTTTGAACCTGATTGCCTTCCAGACACATCAGTTCGAGCTGACTTCTTTGCATTTACAACTAAAGTCTGTTGAGAGACAATAGAGGTGGCAGTTGACTGTTTAGACTGTTTAGGATGAATGTTTGTGTTAGGAACAAGGTGGGTTGAGCCTTGCCCCATAGCATTAGAGATTAAACCATAACGAGTAGGCATTTTCCTATGTAAGAAAAACCTAACCTCATCAGGAATAAAAGCATTTCCTATAAAACCATTTGCCTTATCAGGATTGAGAAAAAAATATTTAAAATGAAGTAAAATAAAATTTTATTTAAGAAAACAAAATTTATTTTTATAATCCTGATAAGTGCTGTTTTTATTTTAAAATGATTACAAAAACAAATAGCATAATACCCATGTAACCATTCTTACCAATTACCGAGGCAAAGTAATTATCAGAAACTGAACAGTCGCCTCGATAAACAAAAATGATGTAACAGCCCCAAATCTACTCCTTGCCTTACCTGTAATACTCACACCATTCATAATTTACCTGCTCATGACCCCACAACATATGTCTCACACACACACACACACACTCTCTATAAAATAGAACTGTTAAGCATAATCATCATATATCTATTAAAACACAAACCCTCTCCAGAGAAAAACTTACGAAAACCTTTCACCTTCTTTGTTTTTCAATGGCTGCCAATCAACAAAACAACATACCTGAAGAAGAGCTTGACTTGATTTGGCAAGTGATGGATGAGGCTCTTGCTGAGATGGAGCCACAACCAGTTCCTGACCCTCAGGAACATGAAGCGTTTATAAACGCAATGTTTGATGTGGTTTGACACAACTTCCTGCAAGCCAATCTGAACTGGAATCCGTTTGATAACCTCATCTATGAAGAGGATGAGGATGATGAAGAGGATGAGGATGAAGATGATGAAGAGCTCGTCCGAGAGCTTGAGAAACGTAAGAAGAGAATCCGTGATGCTTGTATGTCATGCAAGTTGGAGGCACGGAGGCGTCCCGGTGGTCACGGTGACGATCCGCCTTCAAGTAAATCAGCTCCTCTTCTTGTCTCTTAAGGATGGAACAAGAGAAGCCCTAGATGGATCAAAGCCTGGTTATGATCCATCAGGAATGTTCATGCTTATTTGCAGGGCACGTGTTCCTGAGTAGAAAAGTAGACTAGGAAAAGAATATGTAATTTCCATTTTCATTTGTAAAGAATCTTCAAGATTTAATGAAAACTATCAATTTGCTCAATTGTTCTTGTCCTCCTTACTTTTCCTGCACAATTTGTTAGTAACACTGCATTTGATACATAATATAACGAATAGTAATCACTGACAAAAATATAATTGGAATTGAAAATTAAGACTTAATAACTTAATCAAAGACTAAGTAATGATCTTATTTGTCAGAGTTTACCAGGAGTGTTGTTGACAAATTGTCTTAGAACTTCTGGTTTTCATACCAGCTTCAAAATCTGAGCATCAGGATTTGACCAGTTGACTTCCTGTCAGGATTACATCCTATCAGGATTTGATCAAAGAAAACTTACCTTCCTGAATAACCATCAGGATTTGACAGTTATCAGGATTTCTTCTCTGTAACCTTCCTCAGAAATTCTCAAAGTTCATCATTCCAAGTTCATTCACCAATTTATTAAAAGTAGCTTCAGGCAGTGGCTTGGTGAATATATCAGCTAGTTGTTGATCAGTGGGAACAAAATGAAGTTCAATTGTTCCTTCCAGAACCTGTTCTCTTATAAAGTGATATCTGATACTGATGTGTTTAGTAAGAGAATGCTGAACTGGATTTCCTGTCATTGCAATAGCACTCTGGTTATCACAATAAATAGGGATTTTTGAGTATGACAGGCCATAATCTAACAACTGATTTCTCATCCACATTATCTGAGCACAACAGCTTCCTGCAGCAATGTACTCAGCTTCTGCAGTTGAAGTGGAAATAGATTTTTGCTTTTTACTGAACCATGAAACTAGTCTTCCACCCAAAAACTGACAACTTCCTGAAGTACTTTTCCTGTCTATTTTGCATCCTGCAAAATCAGCATCTGAATAACCACACAACTCAAAATCTGATTCCCATGCATACCAAAGGCCAAGTGTAGGACTGCCTTTGAGATATCTGAAAATTCTTTTGACTGCAATCAGATGAGGTTCTCTTGGTTTTGCTTGAAATCTTGCACACAGACAGGTTGCAAACATGATATCTGGTCTACTTGCAGTGAGATACAATAAAGAGCCAATCATACCTCTGTAGTGAGTTACATCTACCTCAGCACCTTGATCAGGATCAAGTTTGGTAGCTGTAGCTATGGGAGTTGAAGCAGGAGTACTGTCTTGCATGTTAAACCTAGTCAATAAATTCCTTGTGTATTTAGACTGATTGATAAAAATCCCCTCATCAGTCTGTTTAACTTGAAGACCAAGAAAGTAACTCATTTCTCCCATCATGCTCATTTGATATCTTGACTGCATAAGCTTAGAAAACTTTTCACATAGCTTATTGTTTGTTGACCCAAAAATGATATCATCAACATAAATCTGAACTAACAGCAAATCCTTACCATGATTTAAATAAAATAAGGTTTTGTCAATTGCACCTCTTTTGAATCCACTTTCCAGTAAGAATTGAGCTAAGGTTTCATACCATGCTCTTGGAGCTTGCTTTAGTCCATAAAGTGCCTTATCCAGTCTGTAGACATGATCTGGATATTTAGGATCAATGAAACCAGGAGGTTGTTCAACATAAACTTCTTCCTCCAGTTCACCATTTAAGAAAGCACTTTTAACATCCATCTGGAAAACCTTGAATTTCTTATGTGCTGCATAAGCAAGAAATATCCTGATGGCTTCTAGTCTTGCAACAGGAGCAAAAGTTTCATCATAATCAATTCCCTCTTGTTGGGAATACCCCTTTGCAACTAGTCTAGCTTTGTTTCTGATTATCACTCCATCAGAATCAGTCTTGTTCTTGAAAATCCACTTTGTACCAACTATTGATCTATTCTTTGGTCTTGGTACCAGTTTCCAGACTTCATTCCTTTCAAATTCATTCAGTTCTTCTTGCATTGCAGTAACCCAATCAGTATCTTTAAGTGTATCTTCATCTTTCCTAGGCTCCTCCTTGGACAGAAAGTTATTGTATAAACATTCATTCTGAGTTGCACTTCTTGTTTGAACACCTGCATCAGGATCTCCAATTATCAAATCAGGAGTATGATCTTTAGTCCATTTCCTTGCTGGTGTCAAATTGTTTCTTGAAGTAGATGCTCCCCCTGGATTGGTGTTATCTTGATTGAAAGAATTTGCTTGAGATGAAGCTCTTCCTGAATTATTGCTATGTCCTCCTGATATGTTGTCAGGATCATCACTTGAATCAGTATCTGAAGAATTCTGTCCTGATGAATGAGTTGACTCTGAACTTGTAGTCGAATGTTGTTGCTCCCCCCCAACATCAGCACTACTAGTTGTATTACTATTGTTTGCATCATCAGTATTACTTCCATCAGTATCGGGTGTGTCATCAGGATTTGGTGACCCATCAGTACTGGATGAATGGACAGCTTCTGATTCACTTTCTTCAGGTTCCTTGGAAGCTTCATTTTCAAATAGTAATCTATCATGTGAGTCTTCAATGATTCCAGTTATCTTCTTGTCATCAAAAGATACATGTATTGACTCCATGACAGTTCTTGTCCTCAAATTAAAAACTCTGAAGGCTCTTGATGCAGGATAGCCTATGAATATTCCTTCATCAGCCTTCGTTTCAAATTTCCCTAGCTGTTCAGGATGAGTTCTGAGAATAAAACATTTACAGCCAAACACATGCAGATGCTTCAAACTTGGTTTCTTCTCCTTGAGTGACTGATAAGGAGTAACACCATGTCTGTTTATCAATGTGAGATTTTGTGTATAGCATGCTGTGTTGACTGCTTCTGCCCAGAAGTATGTAGGTAATTTAGCTTCTTCCAACATAGTTCTGCCAGCTTCAATAAGAGTTCTATTCTTCCTTTCTACTACTCCATTTTGCTGAGGTGTGCCAGGAGCAGAGAATTGTTGAATGATTCCTTTGTATTTGCAGAACTCTTCCATCTTTGAATTCTTAAATTCAGTACCATTATCACTTCTCAGAATCTTGACTTTGTACTTTGTGGTTGTCTCAATCATTCTCACATGATCCAACAGAACTTCAGGTCTATGCAGAAAATACACCCAGGTGAATCTAGAATATTCATCAACAATTACAAGAGTGTACCTTTTCTTACTGATGGACATGATGTTGACTGGACCAAACAGATCAAGATGTAGCATGTGATATGGTTCTTCAATAGAGGATTCTGATTTACTCTGGAATGATGTCCTTCTTTGTTTTCCTTTTTGACATGCATCACAGAGTCCATCAGGTGTGTATAATACATTAGGTAATCCTCTTACTAATTCTTTCTTAACCAACTCATTGATGTTGCTGAAGTTGAGATGAGAAAGCTTCTTGTGCCAATTCCAACTTTCATCTGCTGAAGCTTTACTGATGAGACATGTAGGGGAGCCATCAGTATTTGAGAGAATGTTGGCTTCATATATATTACCATGCCTGTAGCCAGTTAGTGCTATCTTTCCTGTTGCTTTACTGACTACTTCACAATGTGTGGAATAGAAATTGACATGATAACCTCTGTCAGTGATTTGACTAATACTCAACAAGTTGTGTTTTAGTCCTTTCACTAGAGCTACTTTTTCAATGATGACATTTCCAATGATTATATTGCCATATCCCAAGGTTTGTCCAATGTTGCCATCTCCATAAGACACAGTTGGGCCAGCTTTCTCCTCATATTCTGATAACAGGGCTTTGTTTCCAGTCATGTGCACAGAACATCCACTATCCATGACTAACACATTTTTCTTTTTACCCTGCATCAGAACAGAAACACACTAGTTAGAACACTTAGGAACCCATACATGTTGGGTTCCTTTCTCATGCAATTTATTAACTTTAGCAGCAGAAGACTTTCTGACTTTAGCAGTCCTGACAGGATTTACTCCATAAGGATTTGCTTTGTCAGCATCAGTATTAACAAAAGCATGCTTTACTATGACATTTTCAGTTCTATCAGACTTTGTACTACTTTTAAATTTAGGCAATGGATCATAAAAGTTATAATACAAATCATGATACTCTTTACATGTATAAATAGAATGCCATAGACTACCACAATGAAAACAGGAATCCTGTGGTTTATAAAATACTGATCTATTCCTAATATCAGACATAGGAATTTCAGCGATTTTCTTCTTACTCTTCTTACAATCAATGGCAAGATGATTAGAGTTTCCACAGTTAAAACAACTCTTCCTAGGTGCATTTGGGATATACTTATAATCATTTTCTTTATTGATCCCAATTTTACCATTCCTGTTTCTCTTAATAGTAGCTTCCTTTTTCTTATCTGTAACCTCACAGATTTTATCCTTAAGCTGTTTCTGAGACAATAGACCTAGATTTTTCATGACAAGTTTAGACTTTATGATTTTAATTCCTTGTGTAGAAGTAGATCCCTTTTCAAAAGTAGAATTGGAATCCTTACCAAAAACAAAATTAACAGGGGTAATCTTAGATTTGGTTGAGTCTATAACATGTCTATAGGTCTTTGGACTGACTGTCTCATCAATGACAATTTTCTCTTTCAATTTCTTATCATCATCTGACTTATAACCTAGACACTCTTTCCAATTTTTAGAGGTATTAATCTCATGAAATTTCCTACCAGAGTCTGTCCAGGTTCTGATTTTCTCATTAGCATATTCAAGTTCTTTTTCAAGGGAAGTACATTTAGATGTTATCTCTAAGTGCATGTGCTTAACATTATCACATTCTTTTTGTACTTCTTGCATACGAGAAAATTCAGCTTCTAATATCTCATTCCTTCTTCTAAGGTCAGACATCTCAGATAAGATTCTAGTATTCTCAGCAGTTTGACTTCTAAAGCTAATATGTAATGACTTTAGAAAACGTCTTAACTCAGAAGCATTATCAGTATCAAAATCAAAGATAGTATTTAGTACCTTATCATCAGGAGCAGCAGTTACATCAGCATTGGCCATTAGTGCATAGTTGACTACCTCAGTTTCAGATTCTGAGGAAGAGTCCATCCAATCCTTGCTTGATGTGATGAGTGCCTTTGTCTTGTTGCATTCAGAAGCAAAGTGACCCATACCATTACACTTGTAGCATCTAACCTTTGACTTGTCAAATTTGCTACCCTTGCTGTCCTTTTTGATATACTTGTCTTTGTCTGCATTGAAGGTCTTTTTTCTGAAAGTTGCCTTGTCTTCTATTCTTCCCGAACTTCATCCTTCTGAAGTTTCTGACAATCATAGCAACCATCTCCTCCATGTCTGAATCAGAAGATTCATCATCATTATTGGCATCAGGATTGCCATCAGTATCTGATGAAGAGTCTTCAGGATCTGATTCAGCTACTCTAGTTTTCCTTCTAGAAACCTCCATAGCTTTTCCTTTTGATTTGGCTTCTACCTTCAAAGCAATTGACTTTGCCTTGCTGCTTTTCTTGTTCTTTCTCTGTTGAACTTCAAGATCATGAGTTCTTAGCATCCCATAGATCTCATCAAGAGACACAATGTTCAGATCATACTGATGTCTAATGATTGAGGTCTGAGTATCCCATTCTTCAGGTAAAGCTCTTAGAAACTTGGTGTTTGAATCTTCAGGTTCATATACGTTGTCAACTAAAGATAAGCTATTCAATAGTGTCAGAAATCTATCATATAGATCAGTCAGGCTCTCTTCAGGTCTTGCATCGAATTGTTCATATTCTTGAATCAAAAGAGCCCTTCTGTTCTTCTTGACAGATGCAGATCCCTAGCACTGAGTTTCCAAAGTATCCCAGATTTCCTTCGAAGACTTGCATGCAATCACCCTGTTTGACATGACAGCATCAAGACTGTTGTGCAAGATATTCTTTATCTTTGGTTCTCTGAGTACATGAGCTTTTTCTTCTGGAGTCCATTCAGATTTAGCTTTGACCACATAATGTTCAGGTACAACATCTGTTCGTTCAACGAACTTTGTTGGTATATATGGTCCATCACGAATCTTGTCCAAGTTGTCAGGATCCATAGCCTCCAGGTACATCAGCATCTTTACCCTCCATGTAGGATATTCTGATATTTTCAAGATGGAAATCTTCATGCTTTCATATTTGGCTGTCGACATCTTAGATCGTCTCTGATTTAAAAATAAACCAGTTTGCTCTGATACCAATTGTTGCCCAGTAAATAACAATTGTAGAAGGGGGTTGAATACAATTGTATAAGATTCTCGACTTTATATAACACAAATATGAAAGATCAATAACAATAACAATAACAGCTTTATTAACTCTGATATAAAACTATTACAAACTCTCTCAAGAAATTCTGATGTTCTTAAGAGCTGCTAGCTTACAAAAACTCTCTCAAGAAATTCTATGTTCTCAAGAGCTTCTATTCGATTATGTTCTCTCTCTCGAATTCATAAATCGAAACCAAGACTGTGTTTATATACTACACAGCTTCTCTATCAATAACAAGATAAGTCCTAATCAATAACAAAGATAGAAACATATCTTTAATCGATAGCTGCATTCTACAAACCAGGAACCGACAGAAATAAACTTCCATGTTTAACTAGACTCCATATATAACTCGAAGTAGGAATCCTGATCAGCTTCAAGTCCTGATGATCAAACCTGATCATAGTCTGAGTAGGAATCCTGATGATAAACAAGATACTGACGCTTAGTCAAATACTGATGACCATGCAATACTGATGACGTCAGTAATCCTGATCAGTTGAGTCTAGCTCCTGACAATCATTGAATTCTGATCTAACAGAGTACGCACTAAAACTTGACTTCCCAACGACAAACAATGAAGCTGAGTACGAAGCCCTGATAGCTGGCTTAGGGCTGGCTGGAGCCTTGAGAGTTAAAACTCTGAAAGTGTGAGAAGACTCGAGGCTAGTTGTTTCCCAAGTAAATGGGGACTTAAAACTTGTCAAGGCCATCATGACTCAGTTTGATGAATGCTATGTGGAACATATTCCAAGGGAAGAGAACATGAAGGCCGATGCCTTGTCTAAGTTTGCTTCTTCTGAAATCAAGAACTACGCTGGAAGTGTATACTTCCAAGTCTTGAAGACCCCAAGCATCAATGGAAAGTTGGTAGCACCTATTGATGTTGTTAGCTGTTGGATGGATCCCATCAAAGCTCATCTGGAAACTGGGTGGCTACCCAACGACACTTCAGAAGCACGAAAGCTATATGTGAAAGCACTAAGGTATGCCCTGATTGAGGGAATTCTATACAAGAAATCTTTCATCATTCCTTATCTGAAATGCTTGAGACCTCAAGAGGCAGAATTGGCCCTAAGGGAAGTACATGAAGGAATTTGTGGGCAGCACTTGGGGGGCAGAGCCCTTGCTCATAAAGTCACTCGTCTAGGTTTCTATTGGCCAAGCATACTTGTAGATGCTAAAAGCTACGTGAAGAAATGTGAACGATGCCAAAAACATGCACCAGTGGTTAGACAACTACCAGAGATGATGACATCCATTAACTCACCTATCCCATTCGCCGTGTGGGGGATGGATATACTTGGGCCATTTCCGATGGCAAGTGCTCAAAGAAAGTTCTTGATAGTAGCAATCGACTACTTCACCAAGTGGATTGAGGCAAAACCTTTAGCCAAGATAACCACCAAACAGGTGATGCATTTCTTCTGCGAAAAAGTGATATGCAGAAACGGGATTCCACGTATCTTAGTCACAGACAATGGAACTCAGTTCAACAATGATGAATTCAAGAAGTATTGTGATGAGAATGATATCAAGGTACGCTTCACTTCTGTTGCCCATCCTCAAGCAAATGGGCAAGCTGAGGTTGCCAATGGAATTATCCTGGATGGACTAAAGAAAAGAGTTGAACGCTCTAGAAACACTTGGGTAGACCAATTGCTCCCCATACTATGGGCATATCGTACTACTTGTAAAGTCACCACTGGAGCAACCCCCTTTCTGTTGGCATATGGGGCAGAGGTAGTGGTTCCAGTGGAGATTACTCACACGTCTCCAAGAGTTGAGGCTTATGAGCCAGAAGAGAATGAAGAAGGCTTGAGGCTAGATTTAGATCTAATTGATGAAGTTAGAGATAAGGCAAATGCCAAGATAGTTGAACATCAGAAACGAGCATCTTTCTATTACAACTTAAGGGTTAAAGAAAGGTTCTTTCGGCAAGGAGATTTAGTCCTCAGAAAGATTGAGGCATCCGGAGTCGGACAAAAAGGCAAGTTGGCCCCAAATTGGGAAGGACCATATCACGTTAAGAACGTATTTGGTAGAGGTTCCTACAAATTGGAAACCCTGGACGGGACTGAAGTGCCAAGGACTTGGCATGCTGTAAACTTAAAAGTCTATTATGTTTAAGTCCTGATTGGACTCACTATTAAGACAAGTAGAAATAAGGTCGACGAAACCAATCCAAGTTTTTAAACTTGAGTATTATGTAAGGGTTGAACCCATTTTCAAAGTTATGAATTCCATGTTCTTATGTTTTCATTATATGTTATGAGCATTGCATTCTGATAGACATGTTAACTAAGCATGCAAAATCAAGAATGTAAAAAGCTGGAAGAAAAACAAAAGCTAAGACTTAAATAAAAGTTAAGTTAAGCCCGTTGGCTGGAAATACAGAAAAACTAGTACAAGACATGAATGGCCATAAATAAAACTACAAACTATGCATCACCCCCCTTGTTGCCAGTATCTGTCTTCTCCCCTGAGCTAGAGCCAGAAGAATGCTCGTTAGTATCAGGGTCATCAACAGATGTGTCACCAAGGGGTGATGA
The DNA here is from genome assembly GCA_030848705.1 of Heracleum sosnowskyi. Taxonomy (NCBI): domain Eukaryota; kingdom Viridiplantae; phylum Streptophyta; class Magnoliopsida; order Apiales; family Apiaceae; genus Heracleum; species Heracleum sosnowskyi. The sequence continues at coordinate 81,540,252 of CM061244.1, forward strand.
CTGCAAAGGATCTAAAATCCTCTCATCCTCCTCTAAGTCATCCACTCCTGCCAGAATGCGCTCTAAGGAAGTAGGAGGGTGAGGAGCTGGAAAGTCAGCAGCATCAAAAACCCCGGGATGCTTGGCCAAGATAGCCTGAACAGCATCCTCCCATCCTGATGTATGCTGGACTGGGAAAAGAATCTCGTCATGCTTCTCGATCAAGTCCTTATACTCCTGAGAGTCAAGGTACTCGTCGATGCAATCATCCTTGCTCTTCCTCAGCTAAACAAGATCAGCCTGAGCATCAGCAAGCTCCTTCTCCCTCCTAGCTAGGGTCTCCTTTAGAGACTTCACCTCCTCCTCGGATCTCTCCAACTTGACCTGGTTGGCCACAGAAGAGGTACGCCAAGCCTGAGCTTGGAACAATGCCCCCTGGAAGTTGGCATTAGTCTGCCAAAAGATAAGAGTTAAAAAAGTAAAAGTAAAGACTTAAAAGAAAGAGAAGGGATAAGGTAAGAAAAATACCGCAGTAATAGCCTGAGCTCCCAGATGCTCGACACCCTCGAGGGTAGAATCTGCAACGAAGTCCTTGTAATCACAATGAGTGAGGGAATGGTATGACCAATCCACAACATGTTTGGACACCCCAGTAATGGTGTCCCTCTTCCTAATACCCCAGTTGGAGCGCCACACTGAAGACTTGGTAGACACAGGAATGTCTGCCTCGCCCACAGGGATCTCAGGAGGGATAAAAAATCCGGGAACATTAGACTTCCCCCTTGGATCATCTCCAAGCCTGGACCTCTTCATCCTGGAAGTCTCATCATCCTTGGGCTCGTTGGTCTTGTTTATAAAGGCCGCAGCTGCAATAACAAACCAAAAAATGGTTAAAAGAAATTTTCTGAAAGAAAGAAAAATAGAAATAAAGAAAAGGGATAAGTAAAATTACCCTTATCAGAAACAATCGAGAGATGAACAGACTTGAGGACAAACTCGTCCAGTAGTTCCCAAGCCACGGTAGTCCCATTATCCTTGATAAGCTCTGAGTAGGCATGCGATTCCTCCTCATTCAAGACAATATTGTTGGGACTACCATCTGAAACTCTCCCAAAAGATCTACGGAACAGGGTTCCCCAGTCCCCTCCTTCCCAGACAAGATACATAAACTCATTTTTCCACTTGGGGTGATTGTCTGGGATAAATTTTGGGTGAAAAATGAAAGGGAAGCCAACCCTATGGCTAATATATACCCAACCCAAGTTGTTGGCCGAACTATTTTTAAACTGGAAAATCTTTCTAAATAAAGGAACAGAAAGAGGAAAATTATTGCGAAGGCATAAAACCATAAAACAGTGAATTATTCTCCAAGCATTTGGGGGTAATTGGCTGGGGTTTATTTGAACATCGGCCAAGAGCCTTGGTATAAACTTATGAAAGGGGAACCTAAGGCCAGCAACTATGGAGTCTTTGTAAATACACAAAGCATTTGACCGCCAGTGACATGAACGGTCACCAGGGCCGGCAGGAACAAGTTTTAAAGGGGCCTTTACCCTATACATCTTATTATAGTCCTTAATCTTATCTATCTCATGAAACCTATTACTGCAATCATATGAATCTAAAGCAGACACAGACGGGTACTCATCCCCAAGTTCATTAATCATATCATGCAAAGACATGTATTTAGAACGATTTGGAATGGGGGTACCTCATTTGGATGCATAATTCATCTTTTGTAGGCGTTGGGAAGCACGATCAGCCATCTTAAGCCCAGAAAATGCCCAGAATCTTAGAATCGTCAAAAAAAATGCCCAGAAATCTTCAAAGAAAACCCAGTATCTTCAAAGAAAGCCCAGAAATCTTCAAAGAAAACCCAGAATCTTCAAAGAAAGCCCATAATCTTCAAAAGAATTCTTCAAATCTTCAAACAAAAAACCCAGAAAACGGTGAGATTCAACGGAAAATCTCGCCGGGAATCGCCTTGTGACAGAACCCTAGCAGAGCTACTCAGAGAGAATTTTAGAGGAAATCTAGCAGAATATCTTTGAGAAATGGAAAGTGAGAAATGAATGGAAACAAGTGAGATTTCACCCTTTTATAGGGAGAACAACCGGTCAATAGGCCGGTTGAAGGAAGGGCAACCGGCATCAGCCGGTATGGCCCATAAATGACTACAGGCCCAATTAATAAATTGGAACAGTTAAAGTCCTGGGCCCAAAAAAGCCAACAACAAATATGAACTATATATTCCTCCATAAACCTGGTCGAAAGAGTTCGAATAAGGCCCAAAATGGAACTCGTATTCGACTAGCATCCTGGTCGAATGTGTTCGACCAAGGCCTGAAATGAGGAATATATTCGACTAGCATCCTGGTCGAATTTGTTCGACCAAGGCCTGAAATGGGGAATCTATTCGACTAGCATCTTGGTCGAAAGTGTTCGACCAGGGCCCAAAGTGGACGAAAAGTTCGACCTCCAATAAGGTCAAAATCCACAAGTATATGTTCGACTAGAATCCTGGTCGAAAGTGTTCGACCAGGGACTGAAACGACACTTATCTTCGACTAGAATCCTGGTCGAAAGTATTTGACCAGGAGGCAAAAATGAAATGAGATTCAACTAGAATCCTGGTCGAAAGTATTGGAACAGGAGGCAAAAATGAAGTGAGATTCGACCAGAATCCTGGTCGAAAGTATTCGACAAGGAGGCAAAAATTAAGTGAGATTCGACCAGAATCCTGGTCGAAAGTATTCGACCAGGAGGCAAAAATGAAGTGAGATTCGACCAGAATCCTGGTCGAAAGTATTCGACCAGGAGGCAAAAACAAGACAAAATTCGACCAGAATCCTGGTCGAAGGTGTTCGACCAGGATCCAAAAGTGAGGTCAAATTCGACCAGGATCCTGGTCGAAAATGAACTAAAATTTCAGAAATTAATTAATTTTCCGAGGAATTGATGAAAAATCCTGATTCCTATTCTGGGAAAATTATAAAAATTGGTTTAGAACTATATGTTCGTAAAACCGAGCTAGAATACGAAAGAAAACTTCGTAACTCCCGAATAAAGTAACTTCTACGATAATTCAAGAGAGATTTTCCTAGAAGTTGGGGGGGGGGGGTAAATGATATGGGTTGAAAAATAAACCTAGAAGTACAATTAATTACGCATTAATTAGACCCGGATTGGTCCAAGAACACGGCCCAATAAGCAAGGCCCAAAACCCTGATTATTTATTAAATTCGTAATTAATAAATAAGGGAAATATACAGCTCAGGAAAGAAGTCCAAAATATGGTAAATTCATCAAAGAAGGATCCAGTATCCCAATTAAAAAGAAATAATGAGTCATAGCCTTTATCAATAAGGAAAAGACTTATCCAGCAAGAAATACAATGTTTATCCATTATCGAAAAAGAGACTTATTCGCTAAGACTCCTAAACTTACTCTAAATATGAGGCTCCAGACGCCTATATAAAGGACCTGATCCTACAATCAAAACTACGTCTTTGGCTTGATTCTCAGCATTGATTGAGATACGTAGGTATCTTGTGAGGACTGATTTAGTCTCGAAACACAAGAACAACCATTAAAGCTCGTAGCTCTCTTAAACCTTAGAAATTAATATACAAGCACATTTTTTAATCCATAACAATAATACAAATGGATCGCCAAAAGTTGGCAACTTCTCTTGGCACTTCTTGGGCACCCTTGCAACTCGAATATGAAGGTACCCAAGAATGCCATGGCACATAAGATTTAGCATGCACCCCTTTTGAAGATGCTCTTATGTCCTCAAATTCAAATGCATTGAATGCTCAACTTTTTTTTTCTTTGGACAAGATTGAAAAGTAAATTTAAGAAATTAAATAAGTTTGAAAAAATATAACAAATTAGAAAAAATAATCGGTTAAACTCTATTTTCTTTTCTTAATATTAGAATTAATCTCATAGAACTTTTTGCATGTATTTTAAGGTAAATTCAAATGATAATTTAAGAAATTAATTTTTGAAATCTATTCATCTAAAATGTTTAAATAACAATTCATTTAATCAATAAAATTCATAATTTTATTTGCTAAACTTTTTTTTTTTTGCAATTCAAGTTAAAGTTAAAATTACAACTAGTTTGAAACTGATGAGCGCAAGTATGGAAGTATTTATGTAATATGGACAAATGTAAGTTAATTAGGGGTTAAACGGTAATTTATCACTCTAATTAATAATAGTAACAAATTAATTATGCAAAGTCAGCCATAACTTTTGTTGCCCAGTAATAATCTATTGTAGAAGGGGGGTTGAATACAATAGTATAAGATAATCGACTTCTTAATGTAGATATCACAAATATGAAAAGAAAGATAACAGCTTTATTAAATCTGATATAAAACTGTTACAAACTCTCTCAAGAAATTCTGATGTTCTTGAGAGCTGCTAGCTTACAAAAACTCTCTCAAGAAATTCTATGTTCTCGAGAGCTTCTATCTTGATTCGCTTCTCTTCTCTTCCGAATACATAAATCGAAACCAAGACTGTGTTTATATACTACACAGCTTCTCTATCAATGATAAGTCCTAATCAATTACAAAGATTGAAACCTATCCATAATTGATAGCTACAGTCTACAAACCAGGAACCGACAGAATAAACTTCCATGTTTAACTAGACTCCAAATATAACTCGAAGTAGGAATTCTGATCAGCTTCCAATCCTGATGATCAATCCTGATCCCAGTCCTGATATGCCTTCTGATCCTGACGACCATGTAATCCTGATGACGTCAGCAATCCTGATCAGTTGAGTCTAGCTCCTGACAATCATTGAATTCTGATCTAACAATCTCCCCCAATCTCATACTTTGTGAAATAAAGTATAGATTCCAAATATTCAATGATGTCAAAAACATATATACAAAATGTACAAAATCTGCAGCAACAACTTATCTGTTTAGATTCTTTGATAGAACAAATTCATCTTCAAAAAGTTGGATAATAGATTTTCTTCTTTTTCTTCAAGAATTTGAATCAGTCTTTCCTTAAGAGTTCTGAGTTCTTCATCTTCCTCATTAATCTGGTAGATAGCTGCTCTGAGATTCAATATGGAGTTTCTCTGAAGACTATGCTCTTCAAGCAAAAGATAAGCAATTTCCTTCCCATCAGGATTGAGAATAAGATGAGTCATGCCAAAATTTACTTCTTTAACAGCAGTACCCCTTTGCATTTCCACATCCTGCCCTCTTTGATTTAAGTACATGGGAATGTAATTACCATTGAAATTACTGTTTCCATCCAGTCTTCTTCTTATTGTTGACAAAATCATGTCACTCCATTCTTTGCATATTTGATTCTTCGATCTCAAAAGATAATGAACATATTTCAGTTCCTGTGTAGTTTTTATCAGCAGATCTTGAATAGATAGGATCTTCACACTACCATCTTTCATGAAGTACAGAAGCTTTTCTTTCTTGTCAAAACCATCATGACAATCTATAACTATATCAACAGCTAGTAAATTGTTCACGTTTTCAGAAGTTAAAGTACCTCCAATTTCAGTCAAGGAGCAAGGATCAACATATGACATATTCAGATATTCACCATCTCTATGTCCAATACCTCCTCTTGAATTGCTTGACAATTGCTTCAGATTTGAAAACATCTTTAACCAGAGTGCTTTTGATCTAACCATCTCAGATAAATCAACAACACTTGAAGCGCTTGTAATAATTCCACCAGACTGAAAATTGATAGGTGTATCACAACTTAATGTGCTAATATGTTTCCACTTCTTATCCTTTTCCTTTTCAAATGCATAGCTTCTTTTCAGTGAAGATTCTTGTCTGCTTGGGTTCCTCCACACTCTTCTGTTTGAGAGTTTAAGCCTTTGTACATAGAGATTGAAATCTCTATTTGTTGATCTTGTAATTTCATTTCTTCTGGCTTCTTCTTCTTCATCTACTTCCTTGTTGTGAGAATCAACAACAGTAGATAAGATTATCAAGTCAATCTCTTGCAGAATTTCAGAATCATCAGGATCTTGAATATTATCAGGAACAACATCAGGATTAGATTCTTCAATTTGATTTGTATTGCAGAGAGTTGATTTTCTTGATTTTCTTCTCAATTCAGGTTCTTCTTCAATATTTCCATCATCACCAAAAGTAGATCTGTCAGGAACTACTAGAGTTTGAATAGGTTCAGGAATTTCTTCAATTCTTAACCCTGTAGACCTTGTCTGTCTAGGAACTGTTTGATTTGAAGAACCTCTTCTACTTCTTCTAGCACCTCTCCTACCTCTGCCTCCTCTACCTCCAGTAGGAGCAGTATAGCTTTCCATTGTCTCTCTTTGTAGTCTCAAAAATTCTTCATGTGAGAGATCTGGATATTCTTCACTTGCTGTAGAGAGTGCTTTTCTAGCATATAATTGTTGAACTCTTTTATCAGTGTGATATAGAGTAACAATTCTGCCATCTTTTGTAGAAAACTTCTGGAATAAATTTGATGCATCTTCAGGATTATCAATAATCACATCTTCATCTCCTTCAGGAATTGTAGCAAGAATATGTCCATGACCAGGTGTCAGGATTTGTTCTTCCGTCAGGATCTGAGATTGCATCATTGTTCTTACTGTTTTAACTCCAGAATCAGAAACATGAGTTGACTGCGTTGTTTGACTTTGTGAAGTTTGAATTGTAGACTTCATATTGTAGACTTCATAACAACAACATCAGAGGTTTCTCCTTGTATCACTTTGTCACTACCATCATCTCCAGTATCATCATCATTATTCCTTAATACTAGATCAGGTGTGCATTTTGTCCGACTAACCTTCTCCCCCTTTTTCACATCAGGATTTGACAATAAATTCAAAATTAAGGAAAGAGAGGCTTGAATGTCAGTTACCTTAGAATCCAGAGAATCAATTCTTCGGTTGATTGAGGTTTGTTCTGAAACAACAGATTTCACTTGGGATTCTACTACCCTTAGCTGAAAAGCAATAGGCACCTTTGTAAAATTATTAAAGATATCAGTCCTCACTTTGTCAGTTGAACTCTTGATAGAATCAATCTCACTTTTCAGGCTCTTGGATAACAGAGTTGTAGCCTTCAGATGATTCTTGAAGTCTTGATTCTCTATAGATTTCACTGCTTTATAGGCATGTTCAATAGCAGAAGAAAAACTGATAGATTCATCAGAATTGTGCCATGAATTGTTCCATTCATTCTGTCTAAATGCCTCAGCAGGATCAAAGGAAGGAATAGAAAAATCTTGTCTCTGATCTTTCCCAGTGAAAGCTTTGCCAGCCATAAATGTACTTGATGAACCAAAATTAGTTCCAAGACTAATTTTGAGTGCTGTAGCAAGCTGTTCCTTCTCTTTTCGATTCTCATCATCATCACTATCACCAGAGTCATCATCATCAGTACTATGAGTATCATCAGGATCAGGAAGAACTATACCTTTCATTTTATCCTGTGAATCTGTGATAGGATGATCCATTGGTCTTGAACGAAGTGGTTGTATCAAAATAGGTTCAACATCAGGAGCACCACTAGCGTCAGGATGAACACCGTCAGGATTTGATATGCTTGCATCAGTATTTTCTACCAATAGTTCTTGTGGAGCTTGAGGTTCAGAAGCTGCTTCAACACTTTGAGTCAAAGGTTCTTGTGTGCTTCCCTCATAGACAGTGTCCTTGACCAATCTTCGAACTTCATCTGCACCAGAAATCCCTTGAGCATTGTCAGGAAATTTCTCAGAAACTGTAGCTTGGCCTGCATCTTCACTTTGAGAAGATGGTTCTTGTGTAGCTGGAATGTTCATGTCTTCATTCTCCCTTTGAGAAAATGGTTCTTGTGTGACCATTCCACTAGCTAAGCCTTCACCCAAACTTTGATTGAGTGGTTCTTGTGTGGCTGGATCATCAAAAAGAGCTGCTGAACCACTTTGAGGTTCAGGTTCTTGTGGGCTTGATCCTTTCAGTTTCTTCTGTCTTTGATAGACTAACTCTTCTGCCTTCCTTAGCTTTTCCATTGGATGTTTGATCCCAAGATTGGAAGCAGCAGTACCATACTTCTCCCATGAAATATCAACATGTCTTTTTGTTGGAGAGTCCTGTGCTGGAGAGTCTGAAATATTAACCACTTGACTTGGTGCAGCATCAGGAGTACTAACATCAGGATTTGCTTGAGCAGTAGAAACTGATTGCTCATTCAGAATAGAAGTGTCCTGTACATCAGTATCCTGCTTCTTTTCTAAAGGAATATGATACCTGCTCTTTGTTAACTTCCTTTTCTTCTGTGGTGTAGACAATGGAACCACAGCTGCAGTAGCAGTATCAACAACTTCCTTTCTCACTTTCAGCACAGAGGATATAGGTAAATCATCCTCTGAGTCAGTCTCATCCCTGATAACTAACTTTCTTTTTACAAAAACAACCTCACCTCCCTTTGCAGCTTTCTTGACCAGGACCCCTTGTACACCCCCTTGTAACTTCTTTTTAGTGAGTGGTGTAGAGGAAAAGTACTTTGAACCTGATTGCCTTCCTGACACATCAGTTCGAGCTGACTTCTTTGCTTTTACAACTAAAGTCTTTTGAGAGACAATAGAGGTGGCAGTTGACTGTTTAGACTGTTTAGGATGAATGCTTGTGTTAGGAACAAGGTGGGTTGAGCCTTGCCCCATAGCATTAGAGATTAAACCATAACGAGTAGGCATTTTCCTATGTAAGAAAAACCTAACCTCGTCAGGAATAAAAGCATTTCCTATAAAACCATTTGCCTTATCAGGATTGAAAAATATTTTCGATCAGATGAAAATAAAATTTTATTTAGGAAAACAAAATTTATTTTGATAATCCTGATAAGTGCTGTTTTTTTTTTTAAAAAAATGATTACAAAACAAATAGCATAATATAATGAATAGTAATCACTAACAAAAATATAATTGCAATTGAAACTTAAGACTTAATAACTTAATCAAAGACTAAGTAATGATCTTATTTGTCAGAGTTTACCAGGAGTGTTGTTGACAAATTGTCTTAGAACTTCTGGTTTTCATACCAGCTTCAAAATCTGAGCATCAGGATTTGACCAATTGACTTCCTGTCAGGATTGCATCCTATCAGGATTTGATCAACGAAAACATACCTTTCTGAATAACCATCAGGATTTGACAGTTATCAGGATTTCCTCTCTGTAGCTTTCCTCAGAAATTCTCAAAGTTCATCATTCCAAGTTCATTCACCAATTTATTGAAAGTAGCTTCAGGTAGTGGCTTGGTGAATATATCAGCTAGTTGTTGATCAGTAGGAACAAAGTGAAGTTCAATTGTTCCTTCCAGAACTTGTTCTCTTTTGAAGTGATATCGAATACTGATGTGTTTAGTAAGAGAATGCTGAACTGGATTTCCTGTCATTGCAATAGCACTTTGGTTATCACAATAAATAGGGATTTTTGAGAATGACAGGCCATAATCTAACAACTGATTTTTCATCCACATTATCTGAGCACAACAACTTCCTGCAGCAATGTACTCAGCTTCTGCAGTTGAAGTGGAAATAGATGTTTGCTTTTTACTGAACCATGAAACTAATCTTCCACCCAAAAACTGACAGCTTCCTGAAGTACTTTTCCTGTCTATTTTACATCCAGCAAAATCAGCATCTGAATAACCACACAACCCAAAATCTGATTCCCTTGTATACCAAAGGCCAAGTGAAGAAGTGCCTTTGAGATATCTGAAAATTCTTTTGACTGCAATCAGATGGGGTTCTCTAGGTTTTGCTTGAAATCTTGCACATAGACAGGTTGCAAACATGATATCTGGTCTACTTGCAGTGAGATACAATAAAGAGCCAATCATTCCTCTGTAGTGAGTTACATCTACCTCAGCACCTTGATCAGGATCAAGTTTGGTAGCTGTAGCTATGGGAGTTGTTGCAGGAGAACTATCTTGCATGTTAAACCTTGTCAATAAATTCCTTGTATATTTAGACTGATTGATAAAAATCCCTTCATCAGTCTGTTTAACTTGAAGACCAAGAAAGTAACTCATTTCTCCCATCATGCTCATTTGATATCTTGACTGCATAAGCTTAGAAAACTTTTCACACAGCTTATTGTTTGTTGACCCAAAAATGATATCATCAACATAAATCTGAACTAACAACAAGTCCTTACCATGATTCAAATAAAATAGAGTTTTATCAATAGCACCTCTTTTGAATCCACTTTCCAGTAAGAATAGAGCTAAGGTTTCATACCATGCTCTAGGAGCTTGCTTTAGTCCATAAAGTGCCTTATCCAATCTGTAGACATGATCTGGATATTTAGGATCAATGAAACCAGGAGGTTGCTCAACATAGACTTCTTCCTCCAGTTCTCCATTTAAGAAAACACTTTTTACATCCATCTGGAAAACCTTGAATTTCTTATGAGCTGCATAAGCAAGAAATATCCTGATGGCTTCTAATCTTGCAACAGGAGCAAAAGTTTCATCATAGTCAATTCCCACTTGTTGAGAATACCCCTTTGCAACTAGTCTAGCTTTGTTTCTGATTATCACTCCATCAGAATCAGTCTTGTTCTTGAAAATCCACTTTGTACCAACAATTGATCTATTCTTTGGTCTTGGTACCAGTTTCCAGACTTCATTTCTTTCAAATTCATTCAGTTCTTCTTGCATTGCAGTGACCCAATCAGCATCTTTAAGTGCATCTTCAACTTTCTTTGATTCCTCCTTGGATAGAAAGTTATTGTATAGACATTCATTCTGAGTTGCACTTCTTGTTTGAACACCTGCATCAGGATCTCCAATGATCAAATCAGGAGTATGATCTTTTGTCCATTTCCTTGCTGGTGTCAAATTGTTCCTTGAAGTAGATGCTCCCCCTGGATTGGTGTTATTTTGATTTGAAGAACTTGCTTGTCTTGAAGCTTCCCCTGAATTAATGCTATTTCCTCCTGAATGGTTATCAGGATCATCACTTGAATCAGTATCTGAAGAATTCTGTCTTGATGATTGAATTGACTCTGAACTTGTAGTAGATTGCTGTTGCTCCCCCTCAACATTTGCACTACTAGAAGTATCACTATTGGATGCATCATCAGTATTAGCACCATCAGTATCTGGTGTGTCATCAGGATTTGGTGACCCATCAGGATCTGATGTATTGACAGGATCTAATTCACTTTCTTCAGGTTCTTTGGAAACTTCATTTTCAAAAATCAATCTATCATGAGAGTCTTCAATGATTCCAGTTATCTTCTTGTCATCAAAAGATACATGTATTGACTCCATGACAGTCCTTGTTCTCAAATTAAAAACTCTGAAGGCTCTTGATGCAGGATAGCCTATGAAAATTCCTTCATCAGCCTTTGTTTCAAATTTCCCTAGCTGTTCAGGATGAGTTCTGAGAACAAAACATTTACAGCCAAACACATGCAAATGCTTCAGACTAGGTTTCTTCTCCTTGAGTGATTGATAAGGAGTAACACCATGTCTGTTTATCAAAGTGAAATTCTGTGTATAGCAAGCTGTGTTGACTGCTTCTGCCCAGAAATATGTAGGTAACTTAGCTTCTTCCAATATAGTTCTGCCAGCTTCAATAAGAGTTCTATTTTTCCTTTCAACTACTCCATTTTGCTGAGGTGTGCCAGGAGCAGAGAATTGTTGAATGATTCCTTTGTATTTGCAGAACTCTTCCATCTTTGAATTCTTAAATTCAGTACCATTATCACTTCTCAGTATCTTGACTTTGTACTTTGTGGTTGTCTCAATCATTCTTACATGATCCAACAGAACTTCAGGAGTCTCATCTTTTCTGTGCAGAAAATACACCCAGGTGAATCTAGAATATTCATCAACAATTACAAGAGTGTACCTTTTCTTACTGATGGTCATGATGTTGACTGGACCAAATAGATTAAGATGTAGCATGTGATATGGTTCTCCAATAGAGGATTCTGATTTACTCTGGAATGATGTCCTTCGTTGTTTTGCTTTCTGACATGCATCACAGAGTCCATCAGGAGTATATAACACTTTTGGTAATCCTCTCACTAAATCTTTCTTAACCAACTCATTGATGTTGCTGAAGTTGAGATGAGAAAGCGTCTTGTGCCAATTCCAACTTTCATCTACTGACGCTTTACTGATCAGACAGGTAGGGGAGACATCAGTATTTGATTGAATGTTGGCTTCATATATATTACCATGCCTGTAGCCAGTCAGTGCTATCTTTCCTGTTTCTTTACTGACTACTTCACAATGTGTGGAATAGAAGTTGACATGATAACCTCTGTCAGTGATTTGACTAATACTCAACAAGTTGTGTTTCAGTCCCTTCACTAGAGCTACTTTTTCAATGATGACATTTCCAATGATTATATTGCCATATCCCAAGGTTTGTCCAATGTTGCCATCTCCATAAGACACAGTTGGGCCAGCTTTTTCCTCATATTCTGATAACAGGGCTTTGTTTCCAGTCATGTGTACAGAACATCCACTATCCATGACTAACACATTTTTCTTTTTACCCTTATCATCAGGAGCAGCAGTTACATCAGCATTGGCCATTAGAGCATAGTTGACCACCTCAGTATCAGATTCTGAGGAAGAGTCCATCCAATCCTTGCTTGATGTGATAAGTGCCTTTGTCTTCTTGCACTCAGAAGCAAAGTGACCCATTCCATTGCACTTGTAGCATCTAACCTTTGACTTGTCAAATTTGCTACCCTTGCTGTCCTTTTTGATATACTTGTCTTTGTCTGCATTGAAAGTCTTTTTCTGAAAGTTGCCTTGTCTTCTATTCTTCCTGAACTTCATCCTTCTGAAGTTTCTGACAATCATCGCAACCATCTCTTCCATATCTGAGTCTGAAGAGTCATCATCAGTATTGGCATCAGGATTGCCATCAGTATCTGATGAAGAGTCGTCAGGATCTGACTCAGCTACTCTTGTTTTACTTCTAGAGACCTCCATAGCTTTTCCTTTTGATTTAGCCTCTGCTTTCAAAGCAATTGATTTTGCCTTGCTGCTTTTCTTGTTCTTTCTCTGTTGAACTTCAAGATCATGAGTTCTTAGCATCCCATAGACTTCATCAAGAGACACAGTGTTAAGATCATACTGATGTCTAATGATTGAGGTCTGAGTGTCCCATTCTTCAGGTAAAGCTCTTAGAAACTTGGTGTTTGAATCTTCAGTTTCATATTCCTTGTCAACTAAAGATAAGTTGTTCAATAGTGTCAAAAATCTATCATATAGATCAGTTAGGCTCTCATCGGGTCTTGCATCAAATTGTTCATATTCTTGAATCAAAAGAGCCCTTCTGTTTTTCTTGACAGATGCAGATCCCTGGCACTGAGTTTCCAAAGTATCCCAAATTTCTTTTGAAGACTTGCATGCAATCACTCTATTTGACATGACAGCATCAAGACTACTGTGCAAGATATTCTTTATCTTTGGTTCCCTGAGAACATGAGCTTTTTCTTCTGGAGTCCATTCATTTTTAGCCTTGACCACATAATGTTCAGGTACATCATCTGTTCGTTCTACAATCCTTGTAGGAATATATGGTCCATCACGAATCATGTCCAGATAGTCAGGATCCATAGCCTCCAGGTACATCAGCATCTTTACCCTCCATGTTGGATATTCTGATTTCTTCAAGATGGGAATCTTCATGCTTTCATACTTGGTTGTCGACATCTTTAGATCGTATCTGATTCAGAATTAAATCAGTTTTCTCTGATACCAATTGTTGCCCAGTAATAATCTATTGTAGAAGGGGGGTTGAATACAATAGTATAAGATAATCGACTTCTTAATGTAGATATCACAAATATGAAAAGAAAGATAACAGCTTTATTAAATCTGATATAAAACTGTTACAAACTCTTTCAAGAAATTCTGATGTTCTTGAGAGCTGCTAGCTTACAAAAACTCTCTCAAGAAATTCTATGTTCTCAAGAGCTTCTATCTTGATTCGCTTCTCTTTTCTTCCGAATACATAAATCGAAACCAAGACTGTGTTTATATACTACACAGCTTCTCTATCAATGATAAGTCCTAATCAATTACAAAGATTGAAACCTATCCATAATTGATAGCTACATTCTACAAACCAGGAACCGACAGAATAAACTTCCATGTTTAACTAGACTCCAAATATAACTCGAAGTAGGAATCCTGATCAGCTTCCAGTCCTGATGATCAATCCTGATCCCAGTCCTGATATGTCTTCTGATCCTGACGACCATGTAATCCTGATGACGTCAGCAATCCTGATCAGTTGAGTCTAGCTCCTGACAATCATTGAATTCTGATCTAACAACTTTCTCTCCAAATACGAGTGCAGGGTGTCGAGGGGAAGTCTGTACTCAGCTGGGGGTTAATGAACAACATAGCCCGGGGAAATACTTTGAATTGCCCATGATGGTTGGGCGAAACAAGAGCGTGACATTCTCTTTTCTGTTAGAAAGAGTGCAACAAAAGCTTCAAGGATGGCAAAACACTACTAGAAAAACAGGATTAGACATCACACTTAAGACATCGGTTAGAAAAACCACTGATGTTAAAAGCCTCTATAACAACGATAAAACTATAACCGATGTCTTTTAGAAATCTATACATCAGTTCACGATAAAAGCGATGTATAAAACTCGATTTTAAAAAATCAACCACGACATCCCCCTTTCATTCCCCACCTTAGAAAAAATTTCTCCATAAATTTCCCCCTTTAAACAAATTTTCACCTCCCTCCTATCTAACAAACACCCAGCTGTCCCCCTTTCAAACACAAATAATAAAGTTTTAAAACAAAATTTATAAAAAAAACATAAAACATAGTAAATCACAAAACATAAAAACACAAAATCAAAGAACTCTCTCCACTTTTCTTCCTCGCTTTCTCAAACTTAACCCTAGCATTCAATTAAACTCTGATTACGCTTTATTTGTCCGATTTCAGCTTTAGATTTGTTTCTTTATTTCTTTTAATTGTTCGATTAAAGCTCATTTGTTTAATTTTTCTTTGTTTCTTCAACAGATGGAGCTTGGAGGTTTGGAGGTTTGATTTACAAATTTGATTTCAGTTCGAGTTTTAAGGTTCGATTTATACTTTCAGTTCGAGTCCAGTTCTTTGTTTGCTAAGGTATTTGGTTTGGATTTACAACTTCATCTATATTTTGTGGTTGCATATATTTCTATGTCTACATGTCTAAAAGTATTTGTTTATGTTCCCAGAGGAAGATGGGTCACTGGGAGTTTTAATCTTACTAGTAATTTTACCCTTTTTCTTGAAGAGGGTGCTGTAATTTTGGGGTCTCAGGTATGTAAAGTTTTCATCTTTTTTACTTTTTTTCTTGATGTTTCTTGATTTTGATAAAGTTGGGATTTTTGAGTTTAAGTGGTTTGTTTTTGATTGATTTGGGTGATTTTGTATGCAGATGTATAGATGATTGTGTTTATAAAATAATTTTGTTGCAATGGGTTGATGTGTTTTTACTTTTTTAATTTAGTGGCCTTGTTGTGATGTTTTATAAAAAGTTGAGCTTTTGAACTTTGAATGGGCATGTTTTGATTAGTTTGAGTAATGTTCTATGCATTTGTAAATGGTTTTTTTGTTATGGGTTGAAGGTTTTTTACTGTCTTTGTTATTATCTCTTGTTGAAATTAGAGCTTTTGGACTTTAGATGGGCATATTGATACAGGAAATCAGGAATCCAGATAAATGTGCTAGATATAAGTTAGTATAGGTAAGTGGAATATGCATAATTCTAGTATCTTGTTGTAATATTTATCGGATTAGGGGAAACCAAATTATTTAAGAAGAAACCTGAGTTGCTCTCGACAAAGATATTTTCCACAGGGATCAAAAGAGGAAATTCCGGTAAAATTTGCTAACCAGAGAACTTAAATAAGTAAACGATCACTTTGCATATGCATGCTATTTAATTCTTTAGTTAACGCCTAATTGCTAATACTGATTGATAAAGGTCTATCAATTGTATCTGTATACTTCTCAACATTAATTACACTGATCTAGAACGTGAAAGGCTACTAGTTAAAGAAGAAACTCCAAGTTTGAAGGATCGCAAGATAAATAATACAAAGCCACAACAACTTTCTCGACTGAAAACTAAATGTAATTTATAATTCAATTTCAATATGTGCAATTATCTACCATTATATCTTCCAGAGTACAAGATTTTCTTATACTATCAATAAGAACTTATCAGACGAGCTACATACAATACTCGTGAGTGTGATTATCTTAGCATCAGGTTTATTATATCAGTTATCACTTATCAGTTTTTGTGAATCCAAGACATAAACAAAGACTGGGTTTTTTTCCTCCCCAAAATTTTTGCTAACCCTGATATTTCCTCTTCAGGTGAAAATGAGTTACCAGTCTTCCTTGCATAACAAACATGAGAAACTGAAGGTTCAATATTTGACGGAATGATCTCAGGTGGCAAACTGCAAGTTCCAGGTCTGTTGGGACCAGTATACGCCCTGCAAATATGAGTAATGTAGTTCTTGTAATCCTGTAAACATAAAAAGAAATCGTGCTAAAACATAAGGGCAGAAAGATAGAAAGTGAGAGGATAATGAATTCCTACTTGTTCTAGAGTTTTATTATTGACAATCACCCATGGTACAAATCAATGAGGATCATGTAAATATATGCAGTAAATAGTTATGCTTATAGGAAGGATCATGTAAATATATGCAATTTCAGTGGTTTATAAATGGAGATGGTCTCACTAATGTTGTTCTCAGTATAAGTAAATAGTAGGCTTATACTTGTTCTCAATAGTTTATTAAATGCATATAGAGATGCATGCCATTGTGGAACTGAATTAAATGGGCTCGCAGATGATCACATGTGCTATAGAATTCAAAACAGTGAAGCATTCTGTAATGTAATATTTTTTATGCTTCAAGAGGCAGATAATATATTATGCGGGTTGTTGAAGATATCACCGACAACTTTTAAGAAATAGACGATACTGGAACTGAAGAATACTTCAAAATGGAAAAAGATGAAGCCATTTGTGAAGTCTTATTTGAGGAGCACACTGTTTTTGTTAAATCAGGTTACCGATTTTCGGATATTGGCTTTGTCCTTAACCTGACTCAGAGCTTCTATAATATTCTTTGCCGCCTTTCCATCTTTGCTGCAAGGACTTATCAAGGTAATTTATTTTGTAATTATATATTCACACTTGCATCTATAGTTGAATATCTGTTGATAAATAGAACGTCCAGGTCGACATGAGTGTTAGATTATTGACTTAAGTCTTATTGATTATTGCACATTCTAGACTGAAAATATTTTTATTTTAATGGTAATCCCCAGTTTTTAAATATTTTAGTCACTTGCTTGTTGTAAACTATTAGACTTAATATTGTTGCCATCTTTGTTAGTCAAATAGCTAATACATAAAGTTTTGAATGCAATATATTACATATGTGCATTGCTCTTCAGTAGAAATGTTTTTATGCAGATTTCAGTACACTGTCCAGTACACTTCTGAGCAACAGGAAGCGAAGATCTATCATCATGTTCTTTCCATATCATTAAGGATGTAGCTGAGAACAAGTATAAGACATATAAGCCTCATTCACGGAGATGGTCTCACTAATGTTTTCATTACGGGTATGTGAAGTTGTATTATTATTACTATTATCGTTCCGTTTATACAATGTACCGATATATAACCAATTTATTCCATCTTGGAAGCAACATGTAAAATATAATTTTACCCATGGACTTGTGAAAGGACATGATTACTAGAAAACAACCAGAAAGTCACATTTTGAATTTATTTCTATTGGTATATATTAGAATCTAATAGGAAGTGGGTGTTTAGAGATTGTGGTAATCAAGTAGTCAAGTAATCTATGGTTGATCTTAAATAATATATAGTCCGATGATAGTGGGAAGGAAGATCTTGAGCATTATCTTGATGCAGGGAATCATACCTTCTAATGTTAGGCCTACTTAATTGTTTATGTGTAAGCGGAAGGGTATCATGACCTTTTTGTTATTGTAATTTTTTTTGTGTTTATACTTTTCAGTGGACTACCAAGACTCGCAAGGTAACTTGTTCGAGGGCCGAGCTTGATGAGATCCAATTTGAGACTCTTAGCTATATTGATAGCTTTTTGTAAATAGGGCACACGATTTGCTTTGGTGTAGTTGTATTATTGACTTTGATACTTGGATGGTTTGGATTATGTAGTAGTTTCAATATGAATTGGATAATGTAGTTGGCCAATAGAATTTAATGTTTGGCTTTGGTACATATTGCCTTTTTGATTTCGATATTTGGTTTTGATTTGGCTTTATGATTTTACTCATTTGGTTTTTGTTATCTTGGTTTTTGGTTTTTGGGCATGTTAGATACATGACATCTATATATTAAAAAAAAAACAAAATTACATCACTTTCTCAGAAAATTAATGTTAAATATCACAAGTAACATCAGCACACTAATTAACAAAGCAAAGAACTGATGTCTAAAGAATAGAAAGACATCGATTATTGTATAGAACTAATGTAAAAAAGAAACAAAGACATCAGTTCCTTATTAAGAAACCGATGTTAAAAAGGAACATAGACATCAGTTGCTTATTAAAAAACCGATGTTAAAGATTAACATAGACATCGGCTAAAAACCGATGTCTAATACCCCTACCTTTCTCTACACATGCAAAGACATCGCTTCTCGTTTTCAATAGACATCGGTTTTTAGCCGATGTCTAATGCAGTTTTTCTAGTAGTGAAACCAACCGTTATCTAAGGCGGGAAATGTGACTTTACTTAAAACCGCGGCCCAAGTAATTCCAAATTTTTGGATGAACATTTTCTTACTCCCTGTGGAGTTATGTGATGAAATTGAAAAAACAATGAATGCCTTTTGGTGGGGGGGGGGGAATGGTAGTTTGAATAAGGGAGTTAAATGGATGTCGTGGGAAAGGCTCTGTGCGGTGAAAGATGATGGCGGGATGGGGTTCAAGAAGCTGAGAAGTTTTAAGGTAGCAAAGTTGGCAAAAAAAGCATGGCGGTTGATTAATAACATAAATCCCCTTGTCACACAGCTAATGGGTGCTCAGTACTTCCCGAACTCAGATCTCTTAAATGCACAACTTGGTACAAACCCAAGTTACGTATGGAGAAGTATACTTGAGTCGCAAGACGTGGTTCAACAGGGATGTAGACGTCGAATAGGAGATGTGTTGGGATTTATGGGTGATAGCATAGAAACAACTTAACTTTGATTGTACTTAATTTTTTAAATTAAGTAGAACATACTGTCATAGCCAAAGTATGTTCTTGTAATCAGTATGTAATGTTATTCTAGTTGTATTATTTGAAAGAAGTTCACTTGTGTGTTCAAGCCTCAAAGAATGCTTTTTGGATGACAACATGAATAAAGGTTACTGTCCTAAAGCTGTGACAGTAAGATTACAAGGAGACAGAATGTTGCAAGTCACGACAGCATATTCACTCTGACAGCAACATTGGCGGAAGACTACGCGACAGCAACTATTGCCCTCGACAGCAAGTTTGGGATCCTCGACAGCACTCTATGCGGGGAACTCATACTGTCACCAAAAGATCATTCCTGTGACAGCAAGCTTTGCGGCAAAAGTAACTGTCTCAATAAAGATCCTTATGCTAGGTATCTTTCTCAGTCAAATCCCGTGACAGTTTAAATGTTCAAGAAACAGGCGTGATGCAGCATCCCTAAGCTGCACCAAGTCTGCAAGACTACGACAGAAGCTTCAAGGCACTACAAATCAAAAGCGAATCAATTCAAGAGCAAGGTCAAGTCTTTATCTGCTGAATTGGTTTAGCTGGAAATAGAATGAATCTAGGTTGCTTTCTTTGTAATGTATATCTGACATGTTAGCAATTTAGGAAAGTCACATGGGTAAGACAATCTGTAAGAAGCTGCCACTTGACAGTGACAGCAGCTTTACAAACCCGTGACTGATAGTGATAGGGTTAGTCATATACCTACTATCAACTCATTCTAGATGTGAAACGGATAGAAGAAAGTGTCTTAGAAGAAAACCCGCAGCTCGAGATCTTTTTCTTGAGGTTGTAGCAACACTTTGCAAAATAAATAAAACATTTATTTTGTGAATCTTGTTCTTACTAAATACTGTTCGTGATTGCATATATTGCTGATAACGTTTAATCTTGATTTTAGTTGTTGAAATTTAGATTGAATTTTATCAGTATTGCATTCATCCCCCCCCTTCTGCAATACACAAGGACTAACAACTGGTATCAGAGCTTTCAGATTAACATACATATCTGAGATCCCGGAGAAAATGCAGAAATCAAACAGTATCAAGATCCCAGCTTTTGATAAAGAGAACTACAGCATTTGGAAAAGAAAAATCTTGTTGTTTATCAAAGCTGCAAATCCACTATACCCAGGTATACTCGAGAATGGTCCTTTCATTCCAAGAAAGGAAATTGAAGCCACAACAGTGAATGGTGAGATTATTCCTGCACATTGGGTTCCCAAAGATCCCTCAGAAATCTTGGAACCTGAAAAGGAGAAAATGGTGTTAGATGATCATTTGCAACTTATCTTGCTCGATTCTCTCACGCTGGATAAAGCCATGTGTGGAAGTGTAATAAGCTGCACATCAGCCAAGGAGATGTGGATCAGGTTAGCCTTACTCTGTGAAGGAAGTGAAGAGGTTAAGGGCAACCAAAGGCAAATTCTAATATCTCAATATGAGGCATTCATGGCCAAGCCTGGTGAAGACTTAACCTCCATGTTCGAAAGGTTCAGTAAGCTCTTAACTGAATTACAGATACATGGCAAGTACTATGACAGAAAAGAATTAAACGTCAAGTTCCTGCTCACACTGCCTGATCACCTTGAACACAAGACAACAGCCATACGAGAAGGAAGAGATCTCAACACTATAACCTTTGAGACACTTTATGGTATTCTGAAATCCTATGAACTCGAACTCTTTCAAAAGAGAGCCATACAAAGTGGAACAAGGAACAAGATGGCTAATATGTCAAGTGCCCTAGTAGCACATGTGCCAAGGATCACACAGCCAAGTGAAGTACCACAGATCACACAATCAACCCCAACACAGACCTTGAAGATAGAAGAGGTGGTTGAAGATGATGAGAAAGTGGTACTACAGATTAAAGATGTGGAAGATGAAGACTTCTACACAATGGAGGAACTGGAAAGCATGGACAACCCTATTATGGCTTACATGGCCAAGAAGTTCAAGAACTTTAGGTTCAAGAAGGATAGGTCATACAAGCCTCAAGGCCAAGCATCCAAGTTCAGCAAAGGAAGCTCATCAAAGGCTGCTGTGGGAAGTTCAACCAAAGGAGGATACAAAACTGGATTTGTGGATAGATCAAAGTTCAAATGTTACAACTGTGGAGAACCTGGTCATTTTGCTACTGAATGCAAAAGACCCAAACAGGTTCAAAGATATGAGAAAGGAACTGGTGGATACTCTAAGAAAAATCAAGGTAGAGCCTATGTGGCTGAAGGAAAGTGTTGGGATGATTCTGATGATGAAGAAGAGGAAGAATATGTTAACCTAGCTCTCATGGCTAGCACTGATGAGGTAGCATCAACTCCTTCAAGTCAGGTACCTTCACTTGTCTTACTTGATATGTCTACTGATGAGTATAAGAAAACCATTAAAGACTTAAGTGCTGAAATGTTCAATGTCTATACTAGCTTATCTGCTGCTAATGAGGAAATCTCTAGACTAAGTAAGCTAAATGAAACACTTCAGTCTGAAAATGATTCTCTTTTTCTCAAAACCAGTTCTCTAGGCTCTTTAGCTCAAGAGAATGCCAAACTTAAAAATGAATTAAAATGTGCTAAGGAGGTTGAGGAATTCCTGAGGAATGAGATTGCTGAAAATGAATTTAAGATTAAGGCCTATAGAAACTCATCAAAGATACTTCAGGATTACAATGATAAGCATACAGAAAATCAGTCTGTTGGTATAGGTTTTTCTTATGGTAGAAGACCTGGAAAGGAAACTGTGATTCAAGATTGTCCTGGAATAGCTGCTGTCAAACCCACCATTCTCAAGAAAGTTAAAACTCCTATTTTCAAAGCTGCTGAAATTGAGTTTGATGAAGAAGCCATGCTCATCAAACAAGAAATTCTTGATGAGGATGAAGGTGTTGACAGCACATTCAAGGAAGGAAAGGATACTGTCACAATCCCCAAGACAGTAAACTTACCAAGCAATCAGACAGTAAGTTCAAAGGATGTTGTCACGATTGGCAAGACAGAATCTTTCAAAGATACTGTCAAGAATGATTCCAAGACAGTAACTCTCAAACCTTCTGTCAAGACAGTAGGATTAAAAGATACTGTCAAGGATAGTTCGACAGCAACTTCTGAACATACTGTCAATCCAGTGACTCCCAAGTCTAGGAACAGGAATGGTAAGGTAGGTGTCAACAAAGGAAATGGATACACTAATGTTGGAGGTGCTTCTAGGAAACTATGCAATAACTGTGGATCTACACATCACTTAACACATGTTTGTAAGAAACCAATTGAGGATAAGATCAATGCAACTGAACTCAATGGTAACTTACACAGAACCCCCCTTATGCATAGAACTATGAGTGTCTGTAATAACATTGATTGTATGCCATGCAAAATCACTGCCATGAGTACATGCTTTAACTTACCTGTTCTCTCTACTGAAAAATGCTCATACCTAAACACTGTTGAGACTTCTGAGCCTGCTGGCAACAGCAAAAAGGCTTCATCCACTAAGAAAAGGACCAAGTCCAATTCTAAACCTAAGTGGGTGAAAAGAGAAGTCAAACAGGAAGTCTTTGATAATGCTTGTGATGTTGTGACTGGAAGAAACTCAGGGAACACTGAAACTGCAGGACCCAACAAAGATTGGGTACCATATGCAACTTAGAAACATTCTGTTTTGCAGGGTAAGAAGAAAAATCAGGTCATGTGGATAATTGACAGTGGTTGCTCAAGACACATGACAGGTGATAAAGCCCTGCTATCACATTATGTAGAGAAAGCTGGCCCAATCATAACCTTTGGAGACAACAGCAAGGGTTACACAGTGGGATATGGCTGTCTGGAAATTGGAAATGTTGTCATTGAAGATATTGCTCTTGTGGATGGATTGAAGCACAACCTACTCAGTGTCAGCCAATTCAGTGACAGAGGATTTAAGGTTGACTTTGACATGATGGTTTGCAACATCTATCACAAGAAGGATGGAAGCCTCTCTCTAAAAGGGGTCAGAAAAGGAAGCTTGTTTGTTGCTGATCTAAGCTCAACAAAGAAGGATAAAGTTTACTGTTTTTACAGTAAAGCTACTGTTGGTGACAGTATGCTTTGGCACAGGAAGCTCTCACATCTCAACTTCAAGACAATGAATATTCTGATGAAGAAGGAGTTAGTGAGAGGTTTGCCCCAACAGGAATTCTGTCAAGAAGGACTGTGTGAAGATTGTCAAATGGGCAAACTGAGAAGAGCTGTGCACAAGTCCAAACAAGTAAACACCAACACAGAAGCACTCAAGTTAATTCACATGGACCTCTTTGGACCAGTCAATGTACCATCTATGGCCAGAAAGAGGTATGCCTTGGTAATGGTGGATGATTACTCAAGGTACACTTGGGTGAAATTTCTTGAATCCAAAGATGAAGCTGCTCAAGTGATTATTGATCAAGTCAGAGTTCTTGATAGAACCCCAAACTCAAAAGTTCAAATCTTGAGGAGTGACAATGGTACAGAATTCAGAAATGCCACTCTTGGAAATTTCTGTAAAGATGAAGGAATTGTACAACAATTCTCTGCTGCAAGAACTCCACAGCAGAATGGAGTTGTAGAAAGAAAGAACAGGACTCTCATTGAAGCAGCTAGAACTATGTTGCATGATTCTAAGTTGCCAACATATTTCTGGGCTGAAGCTATCAACACAGCCTGTTATACTCAGAACAGAACCATGATCAACAAAACTCATGCAAGTACTCCTTACTGTCTGCTAACTGGAAAGAAACCTACTGTCAAATATTTTCATGTGTTTGGGAGCAAATGCTTTATGATGAAAGACAACCATGAGAAGAAAGGAAAATTTGACACCAAGGCTTTTGAAGGATTATTCATGGGTTACAGCACAGAAAGGACTGCCTACAGAGTTTATGTCATGGAACACAGGATTATTGAAGAAAGTGTTAATGTCACATTTGATGAAACCAAGTTTCCAGGACTGCATGAAGAAGGGAAGATGCAGACATTCAGATTTGAGAATCAAGGATACCTGGAAGCTGAGGAGATTGTAGATGAAGAACCTAGCTTCACTCAAATTGTTGAAGTTGACAAAGATGCTGTCAACACCACTACTGTCATTCAAACTCCAGCTCAATCACACACCATAACATCTAACATTCAGAACAGTGTTGACTCTGGAGACAATGAAGAACATGGTGGAGACAATGAATTTGATGAGCATTCAACTCAACAAGCTGAAGCAAATGTTCCTGTTCAATCAAGTAGCTTGCCCAGAATCACCAGGTGGACCAAGGACCACACAAATGACCTTATAATTGGTGATCCCAATTCTGGTGTGAGGACAAGGAACAAAGTCTCTGCTGACAGCATGTTCTCATGCTTCCTGTCACAAATGGAACCCAAGACAATTGATGAAGCATTGTTGGATTCTGACTGGGTGATAGCCATGCAAGAAGAGCTAAATCAGTTTGAAAGAAACAATGTATGGAGATTGGTTCCAAGACCTAAGGGAAAGTCAGTTATTGAGACCAAGTGGGTTTTCAGAAACAAACTTGATGAAAATGGATTGGTGACAAGGAACAAAGCAAGGCTAGTGGCTAAAGGTTACTGTCAACAGGAGGGAATAGATTATGATGAGACATTTGCTCCTGTTGCCAGACTTGAAGCTATAAGAATCTTTCTAGCTTATGCTGCACACTGCAACTTCAAAGTATTTCAGATGGATGTCAAAAGTGCCTTTCTAAATGGAGAGCTGGAAGAAGAAGTGTATGTGGAACAGCCACCAGGGTTTGAGGATGCTGACATGCATAACTTTGTGTACAAACTCTTCAAAGCTTTGTATGGACTAAAGCAAGCACCCAGGGCATGGTATGACACACTTTCCACCTTTCTTCTGGAAAACCAGTTTACCAGAGGAGTTGTGGACAAGACACTTTTCTACAAGCATCATGGCAAGGACATCATTCTGGTACAAATCTATGTGGATGATATCATTTTTGGTTCTACAAATGAGAAGCTGTGTGAGAAGTTTTCCCATCTCATGAGTAACAAATATGAGATGAGCATGATGGGAGAATTGTCATTCTTTCTAGGGTTACAAATTCTTCAACAAACTGATGGAATCTTCATAAGTCAAGCTAAGTATATCAAGGAACTTCTCAAAAAGTTCAACTTGGAAGATTCATCTCCTGCAAGGACACCAATGTCCACAGCAACTAGTCTGGATCTTGATCCTAAAGGAAAGAAAGTTGACTCAAGCACTTATAGAGGCATGGTAGGATCCCTCCTATACCTAACAGCTAGCAGACCTGACATCATGTTTGCTACATGTCTTTGTGCAAGGTTTCAAAGTGATCCAAAGGAGTCACACTTGGTAGCCATCAAGAGAATCTTTAGATACTTAAAAGGCACTCCTAACCTAGGCCTTTGGTATCCTAAGAATACTGGATTTGATCTAATTGGTTACTCAGACTCAGACTATGCTGGATGCAAGATTGACAGAAAAAGTACTACTGGTAGCTGTCAATTTCTTGGTGGAAGATTGGTATCATGGTTTAGCAAGAAGCAGCATTCAGTTTCTACCTCAACTGCAGAAGCTGAGTACATTGCTGCAGGCAGTTGCTGTGCACAAATTCTATGGATGAAAAGTCAACTTCTGGATTATGGTCTAGTGTTAAGAGATATTCCCATTTACTGTGACAACACTAGTGCCATAGCCATCTCAGACAATCCAGTTCAACACTCTAGGACAAAGCACATTGATATAAGACATCACTTTATCAGAGAGCATGTTGAACAAGGAACTGTGAAGCTGATTTATGTCCCAACTGACAAGCAACTTGCTGACATCTTCACTAAGCCATTGGATGAAGCAACCTTCAACAGGTTCGTAAGTGAATTGGGAATGCTGAATCTGGTATGTTAATTTACTAAGGTTTCTAAATTTTCAATTTTTTTTCGAAGCTCATGACAGCAATTTCAAACCTGCTGTCAAGAGAAGTTACTGTCTACTTGGTTTATGTCTGTTATGTGACAGCATGTGTTGATTTGACTACTCATGTCAGTATTTTTGTGCCAGTCTCATATTTTTAAACCGTGTATGACTTTAATGTGGTTATCTGTTAAGTTTGAGAGTTAAAAATCTGTTCCATTGGACTTTCACACTCTTTTGCATTAATCTGTAGGATTAAAGGAGGACACGACCATTAATTACTTTTGTGGTAGTTGTATGGGTACTCTAACTGTTGACCATTAGACTTTAATCCTTAGACGGTTTTGCCTATAAATTAACCTTAGGTTTCACCAGTCTGCTCTCAGTTTTAAAGTAAATAATGGAAAACAAAGTAGGAATCGAAGTTGGTCTAAAGATGTGTGATAGTGAACCCTACAATGAAGAGATTGAGGAGCTCTTCGAGGTGCTTTTGGATGCCCTCGATGAGATAGACGAGGAAAAAGAAGGCCGCTCTGAAGAAGAGATTAAGGAAGAAGTCTTAGAACTAGTTAATAAAATCATAGAATAATGTACTCAATGTTCAAGTTTAATGATTTTATTAATAATAATAAAAGTTCCTGTTTATGTGGTTATTGAGTTTATGATTTGTCTGTGTTAATTGCTTAATATCTGTGTTCAAAAGATTACATTGCTAAATCCATAATTTGTCAATATTAAGTTCAGTGTATGAATCAAGCATTCTAATAAGTTCATGACAGAACCATTTCCTAATCGAAGTTACTGTCGTTAAGAAGGATACTGTCATGTGTTTCTTGACCGAAACCTTCTTGACAGCAGGAAAAGACTTTCTGTCAAGACTTGTAAAGGATACTGTCATTCATATGCTTAACGGTGACAGCAAGTTTTTGCGCAATAGTTGCTGTCGCGCAAAACCTACTGTCACCACCTCCTCTTACTGACAGATTGTTTCTAGCGCACAGGTTACTGTCAACAATAGTGGACCGTTGTAATTGGACATTCACCCCACGATTGACAGTGAATAACGGGCAGTAACTCACGTGTTAAGAGAGTGGATTAAGACACGTCCTTTAACTCCACTTTTTGAGCAAACGTTTGAGAAACCCATATTTATTCTCCAGTTACTCAGACATATCACTCTCACAAAACTCAAGGCAAAATACTTTTCTTCAAGCAAAAAGCTACTTTCTCACTTTCTTCTTTTCTTGAAATCTCCATGGCCCCCAAACAGACTCTCTCTCAAACAAACTTTGCTGGCATCTTTTCCCCAAATGATGCTGGTGAGGATTTCAAAGGACTGGTGTTTTTCTTGAACAAGTCCTATCTTCGTTCAGCCATTACCTCAACTCCAATTCTCGACCTAGACAAACTTGAGGAATTTTGGCGCACTGCTGTTGCTCAAACTGAGGGTGAAAACCCAGCTATTCAATTCACGATTAATGGGCAACAATACATTCTCACAGCTGAGGTCATCAATACTGCTCTTGGAATTACACTGGAAGCAGGCCAAAACTTTGCTCCACTTGCTAATGATGACACTCTGCAGAAGCTCTTCTTGAAGATTGGGTATGCAGGCCCTATTCTCGAAGAGGGAACAACCAAGTGGTACCCGTCTGGTGAAATGGACATGAAGTATCTAAGGAAGGAGTGGAGCATGATATTTGATGCAATGGTCAAGGTGTTCTCTACCAAGTCCACAGGTTGGAATGGGATACCCTCCTACATCAAGAAACTGACACATTCTCTTGTCCATGGATACAAGGTGAATGTTGGAGCTCTCCTCATGGCACAACTCAAAGCTGCCATAGGTAAGAAGGTATCACACTACCCTCGCTTTCTTATGATGTGTATCAATACTTTCTGTGACTTTAATAATGATGCCCCTCGTCTAGAGGTTTGTTCTGTCTTGAAAAAGAACACACACACACACACTGTTATCTTCACGGGATCTAAATGCACATATTCCACTTTGCTTCACTCAGCACATGGTTGATCAAGTGACCAACCTTGATTATCCATTACCTACTGGTTATGATTCTTTTTCTCTTGAGGATGAAGCTGGATTAGACCCAAATTTAGTTAACCCCCATTCAACACCATACACTCAGCCTAGGCCCTCTAGACTTCCCAAAGCCCAAAGAGAAGCCTTGCAAGAATCCAGAAAAAGATCCTTAGAAGCTGATGTTGGTGGTAGCTCTGTTAGTCAAGAGGGAGACACTGCACCTAGTGCAGCAAATAAGGAAGGTAGTCAAGCAGAACCCACAGTGGTTCCCCCTGAGCCTAAGAAGAAGAGAGCTAGGAGGACCAAAACCACTGTCAGCCACCCTGCAGTCTCCCAAAAGACTGTGGAGGAAACCAGGGAAATAAACTCCTCCCTAGATGTGCCTTCTCAACAAGGTGCTTCTATTGAAATTGGCCTGTCTCCCAAGGCACCCTGTACAGAGTCTGCACAAACTCATGGTTCCCAACCTGAGATACCCCCACTTGAAGAAACACACAGTGAGTTAGGGCACAGTGAGGATTTCTCTACTCCTATTGATGGTTCACATGTTTCATCTGTGAATCAGCCCCCACTCTCTACTACACTTTCACCTTCTTCCTTCCCTACACATTCTTTTGTTTCTTCTCCACAACCTAGAGAAGGGGACAGTCCCAACCCTTCAGGTTTTGATCATCCATCTCCAATCATGGATGAGCCCCCCTCAAGTGGTCCACAAGAACCCATTTCTCAAAGTGAGATGGACACCACTCCTCCAAACACTGAGCTAGGGCAACGTGGTATTTTGTCAGAAACTGAAACAGCCAACACTTTGTCTGACCTCCAAGGAGCATCTTACCTTCAGGAAGATGCTGTCACAGCCTCTGTTGCTGTCAAAGACACTGGGGATGCTACTGTCCTGGGCACAGCTACTGTCAAAGGTGGAGAGAAAGATGCTGTCACTTCAGAACATACTGTCACTCCACCTCCCAAAGATGCTGTCATGCCACAACCTGCTGTCCAGACTACAACTGACAGTAACATTCCTCCCAAAGATGCTGTCAAGTCCTCCCAGCCTAATTTTGATGCTGTACTTGTTGAGGATGCCTCTGATGATGACCTACCTCTTGCCAAACTCCTAAAGGTACATTCTAAATCTTCTCCTTCCATGCATGTTAGTACTGCTCATACCCATGCATCTAGGTTGAGTGAGGGTGTGCAAAAGAAAAGAGAGATAAAAGAAAAGAGAGGTGAGCATAAAAATGAGAGGCAGCCAAATGAGCTGGCAAAAGGAGAGGGACTTGAGCATGTCCAGAGAGATATTGAGGGAGCCCACACTATTCAGGCACTAGGCCTTGAGAGTCAAACTGTGAGGGGTGATGAGATCACTCAAAAACACCCTGAGAGTGTGAGAACCCCCATAGCCTCCAAGCCCCTGTCTTTTCCTTCCCCTCCAAGAAGGTTAAGGTCTGGTGGCCCCTCTGCTACTTTTGGTAACAGGATTGCAGCTCTTGAAGGACAGTGTGCTACTTTGGACTCCAAGCTGGACTCTCTCTCTCAACTGGTGGTTGATGGTTTTGCTGCTACTCAACTGTCTATTCAGTTCCTTACTGACCTGGTAGCTGCCAACTCAACTAAGGGGGAGAAGGTAGCAAGATCAGAATCAATGCCTATTCAAGAATCAGGTGGAACTCAGGGGGAGCCTGTAGCTGTGAAGACCAGAGGGGGAGCTAAAAGGAAAGCAATGTCTCAGGGGGAGCAAGTCAAACCAAGCAGTGCAAAACCACAGGATAAAGCTGAAAGGACTATTGAAGTGGAAATGGATGGAGAAAGGGTGTTAATGTCAAAGGAAACTCAAGATGCATTGCAAAGAAGACCTGCATCTAGACATCCAATCTTGCCTCCTGTGGTGATTAGAGAACCTATTCAAGAAACTCAAGAAACTGCTCTGCACAAGAAATGGAGAGAAATGGAGGAACAAAACAAACTTGGGAAAGGTAAAGGGAAACTGCCTGAATCCATCCATAAAGGAACTACTTGGTCAAATGGTACTGAGTATGATCAAGAGGAAGCCAATGTCTTGATGGTGGATTACAGGGAGAGCACATTACACAACCATGACAATGAGTTTAGCAGTTTGGTGGAAGAAGCAATGAATGCTCCTAGCAACCGTCCATCCAACACCACAAAACTGTTAAAGGAACAAATTACCAGTGTCAGTGTAATGGTGAATGATGAGAAAAGATGGGCTGTAAGTATTTATCTAACTTCTGGCATATCTTATTTCATCACAATGCAGCTATTGCAGAGTCTGCCAGCAAAGGTGTTGTGTGCTTTGAAGGGAAAGATCAGGGCAACTCAAACACCATTCAATGAAATATTGGATATGCAAATCCAGAACCTGATCATACAGAAGCTACCTGAAGTCTACTCAAATCCATCATGTGTTTTCTACAGATCTAAATCTAAGGATGGCATTAGAAGGAACAACTACATGAATATTGGTAGCCCATCCAAAATGGAAACCAAGTCAATTCTGAAGGTACTAGATGGAATACTCAGTTCAAATGCAAATCCAGGAAGAGTTCATGCTGTTCAAGAAATCTACAAAATGCTGGTGTTGAGAGACAAGGCACTGGGAGCTAGAATAAAGGAGCTAATCACTAGAGCCAATGCCAAAAGAAATGATCAAGGTGGAAGCTGCTTCTATAACATTCCTCCCCATGATGATAATGATGATGATGATGATGAAGATGGTAAGGATGGAGGTGGTGAAGCTTCTGGAAATGCTGGAAATGCTGGTGGAAGTAATTCTGGGAATACTGGTATTCAATCTCAGAATGAAGGCAATGAAGAAACTCCTAGCCAGGAAAAGAAAGATGCTGGTGCAACAGATGAAGAGGAGTCAAGAATACTGGAAGCTTTGGAGGCAAGCATTCTTAGATGTGCTATTGACTGCATAAATGCTGAAAAAGATGCTGTCATCAAAGGTACTGTCGACAAGGATACTGTCATAGAAGATGCTGTCTTGAAAGATGCTGTCGACAGAGGTACTGTCAAGGAAGGTTCTGTCAAGGATGAAACCAAAGCTGCTGTCAAGCCCAAGAGACTGAAAGCTAATGCTAAGGCATGGTTGTCTAGACAGAAACCTGCAGGAAAGCACAAATACTCAGGAAAGGAAAAGGCCACTGGATTTGGCAGAAATCTAAGGAAGCCAATTCAATCAATTCCTCCCAACAGTCTTAAGATTCAACAAATGAAATCAAAAGAAATTAAGAGTGTTGAGGTTAAGCTGGATGCAAATCAAGAGGCCTCTGAGTATATTCTGTGGTGGGAAGAATCAAGGTCTGCCAAGATTGACAAGGACTTCAATCTGGTAGCCACATCAACCAAGAATAGCACATCAACCATAGATAAAAGAAGAATTGATTTCTTCTACCTGGAAAGAATGGTAGAGTTGCTGGAGAGCTATGATAATGTTTCAGAGGCTGTCATGGAACATGTTCTAAAATATCAGGCAGATAGGGATGCTGAATTTTATCAGAAATTTGGCTATAACTTTGCAGATTTTGATGATGCTGATATTCTTACTGATCTCCCAGCCTCTCCTATACCATACCACTGGTACTATGAGTTTGATGACTCACCCACAGAAGAAGGGCAAGCCCAACCAACTCAGGAAGGGCAACCCAAGCCAAGCAAAGGACCTGAATCTTCTGCATATTCTCAAGCTCAGACAGAACTTGATAAGAAGGAAGCTGAATTACTAGAAATTCACAAGGCCTCTAACAAGGCAGAAAGTGAAGCTCCAAATTATCAACCATATATGCTGGAAAATCCCCTAAGAGTCAAGTTCCTAAAAGAAGAAATCTATGTTTGCAGCTTGCATAAGCTTAAAACATCCACTCTGAAGGATTTACAGTATATGGTAGCTGGTTCAATTCACCCCTTGGAACAGATTTGTTCTTATGAGATAGAGAAGTTATTGGAAGGGAGAAAAGGAGAAGACTCAAAGCTGGACAAGCAAAGAAGGAAGTCTCTCAATGCTTATCCTGGAAGAAGATTCAAGCTCATTAATGAAGAACTTCATTTCAGAACTTATCCATATGATATAGAGCAATGGCTGAATCTCAGGGATGTTAGCTCTCTCATATCTCCTTCCATAAAGAAGATCATTGATGAAGTAGAGGATGATGCAGTGTCTGCTGCTGAAATTTCTCTTGTAGAAAGTCTAAGAAGCTGCTTGGCAGAAGCTCTCAAAAGAGAGGATGCAGCAAGACAGAAGAGGAAATCTCAAGCTAAGTGAAAATTCTTGAATTCTGATCTTGTTAGTTAAGTTGTCAGCACATATTGTAAATTTGCTGTTATTTTCCATAAAAACAAATTGGGGGAGATTGTTGGGATTTATGGGTGATAGCATAGAAACAACTTAACTTTGATTGTACTTAATTTTTTAAATTAAGTAGAACATACTGTCATAGCCAAAGTATGTTCTTGTAATTAGTATGTAATGTTATTCTAGTTGTATTATTTGAAAGAAGTTCACTTGTGTGTTCAAGCCTCAAAGAATGCTTTTTGGATGACAACATGAATAAAGGTTACTGTCCTAAAGCTGTGACAGTAAGATTACAAGGAGACAGAATGTTGCAAGTCACGACAGCATATTCACTCTGACAGCAACATTGGCGGAAGACTACGCGACAGCAACTATTGCCCTCGACAGCAAGTTTGGGATCCTCGACAGCACTCTATGCGGGGAACTCATACTGTCACCAAAAGATCATTCCTGTGACAGCAAGCTTTGCGGCAAAAGTAACTGTCTCAATAAAGATCCTTATGCTAGGTATCTTTCTCAGTCAAATCCCGTGACAGTTTAAATGTTCAAGAAACAGGCGTGATGCAGCATCCCTAAGCTGCACCAAGTCTGCAAGACTACGACAGAAGCTTCAAGGCACTACAAATCAAAAGCGAATCAATTCAAGAGCAAGGTCAAGTCTTTATCTGCTGAATTGGTTTAGCTGGAAATAGAATGAATCTAGGTTGCTTTCTTTGTAATGTATATCTGACATGTTAGCAATTTAGGAAAGTCACATGGGTAAGACAATCTGTAAGAAGCTGCCACTTGACAGTGACATCAGCTTTACAAACCCGTGACTGATAGTGATAGGGTTAGTCATATACCTACTATCAACTCATTCTAGATGTGAAACGGATAGAAGAAAGTGTCTTAGAAGAAAACCCGCAGCTCGAGATCTTTTTCTTGAGGTTGTAGCAACACTTTGCAAAATAAATAAAACATTTATTTTGTGAATCTTGTTCTTACTAAATACTGTTCGTGATTGCATATATTGCTGATAACGTTTAATCTTGATTTTAGTTATTGAAATTTAGATTGAATTTTATCAGTATTGCATTCATCCCCCCCCCTTCTGCAATACACAAGGACTAACAAGATGGCTCGAGTACTAAACTATGGAAAGTTCCATGGCTGCTATGCCCAGACAATGGTTTCTTGACGACTGAGCTGCCAGATGAGCTAAAGCATGTAACAGTGCAAAGCTTGTTGGACGAGACTTGGGGGGAGGGGGAGGGGGGGGGGGGGGGGGTGGGATGACGATATTCTTTCTGATATCTTGAATGAAAGAGACAAGGAATTCATTCGACAGATTCCACTGTCAAGAAGGAGGAAGGATGATTCTTGGTTTTGGGTACTCGATGATAAGGGAGATTTTACTGTAAGAAGCTGTTATAGACAACTGAGAGGTGAAGCTGAGTGTCTAGATGCTGAGTTTTGGAGGAAACTATGGAGTGTAAAGTTACCAGGTAAAGTGCTAAATTTAATCTGGCGGGCTTGTCGAAGTTGTTTACCTACGACCCATGCCTTAGCACTGAAGAGAGTAAATGTGCACATGACATGTTCCTGGTGCCAGAGGTATGTGGAAGATGATATTCATGTATTATTTCAGTGTTCATTTGCTCGAGAAGTATGGGAAAATGCGGGCCTCAGTAGTCTGGTTACAGTGTGGTCAACTGAGACGGTGTTGATAGTGATGAAACGGGTGTTTCAAACAGCTAGAACGGAGAAGGTTCTGATGGTAAGTATGCTATGTTGGAATATTTGGAAAAGACGGAATGATTGGGTGTGGAACCGTGTCAATACTTCGTCTTTCGGCATATGATCAAAAGCGTGGTGTATGTTGACCGAATGGAAGCGAGCTAGGGAGGAGAACCTCAAAACCAAAGCACAGCAACACACGGTGCTTCGAACGTGGTGTAAACCACCTGCATATTGGGTTAAAATAAATATCGATGCAACTTGTATGCAGGGTGCAGATCAGGTGGGGGTGGGCTGTGTTATTAGAGATGAGTGGGGTAATTTTCTTCGAGCCAGAAGCAATGTAGTACATGGAAGATTTCAGCCGCGGGAAGCAGAAGCTATGGGTTTTAAGGAAGCCTTAAATTGGACGAAGGAATGGAGGAGTAGTAAGTGTATATTTGAATGTGATGCCAAGATCCTAGTTGATGCAGTTAATGGCGATCGGGGAAATACTTATTTTCATGCAATTGTTGATGATTGTATTGATATACTTAAACACTTTGATGAAGTGTTAGTTTTGTTCGCTTTTAGGTCTGCGAATACGGTAGCTCATGAGTTAGCACGGGTTGCGTATTCTATGTCAGGCCGTACGGAGTGGCTTTGTAATGCTCCGGATGTTATCATTTGTACGCTTGATTCTGAGAAATTATAATGCAAGTGCGTTTTTTCAAAAAAAAAAATCATTAAGTTAAAAAAAAAATTATATTAAATATAAATTTTATATCAATTAAAAGAAAATTTTAATTTTGTTTTATATTTTTCGAATGTAATTAGTCTATGAAATTTAGGTTCTGATGTGTACGCTGACATGGTGCTTACGTTGGGGCTTATGTGGCAAAATTTTATGATTCTCCATTAAAAGTCAACACATTTTAACGACTATGCATGTATTTTAAAATTCAGAATTGTTATTGCAATTAAATTATAGCTTCATAATGTGGTTGAAAGTCTTTTCAAGTTAATTAGAAACAAACTTAAGGTGTCAAATTATTTTTGCCTAATTTAGTTTACGCATCTCTTGCAGTGCAGCTGAGCAGAATGGGTTAATCAATCGGTCAATACGATTGGAGGACTTGAAAATTGTCCGACAGATTCTGAAACTTAAAACTTCTGAACGGACACATAATGACTAGAGCCGGTCCTGAAATTTGGTGTGTACTGTGCAAAAAAAAAAAAGTGCCCTAACACTAATAAAAAAAATTATAACAACTACATAAAATATTAAACATTAACTGAAACTTGTAAAAAAAACCATAACAAGTTCATAAAATAATTTTAGAATATAATAAAAACTTAACTGAAAATTGTAAAAAAATTGTAACAAATACCTAAATAATACAAATTAATTATACATGTTTTACATTAATATATTATGTTTAAGTGAAAGAATAAAAAGTAATAATAAATTAAAAAAAAAGACAATACTAAAATATAAAATCTTATTTGTATGTATTTAAATTTATATATAAGTATTATTTAATTTATTGTTGGTTTTAAATTGACTTGGTTCATTTAATATGTAAATAATAAAAATAAATATGATTTCAAATAACTTAATCACCTATAAAATGAATAATTGATAAACTTAACTGTTACATTGTAGTAATTGTAAAGGTATAGTAATGTGTAAACTATCAATCAAAAAATATTTAATCAACTTTAATGAAGCCCAACAATTAATAGTAGTAATTGTTAAGACATAGTAATGTGTAAACTATCAACCAAGACTTTTATAAAAAGACTCGATACTTGATTGATTCAATATTCGATAATCATCATTTTGCGGAAAAAATATTTAATCAACTTTAATGAAGCCCAACAATTAATAGTATACACGATTAACAATAAGAGTACAAGTTATTAGTATTACTAGAAATTTGAAAGCAAAACTGTATGTTAATATAATATTTTTTTATTTTGCTCCCTATAATAATTTTTTAATTATTTAACAATATCGTTTTTCAACCTTTTTCCCATTTCCAAATTTTTTAACCTTAAAAATCAAACTTATTTTTTTTTATTTTTCAATTAAATTATATTATATATACACCTATATAAAAAAATGTGCCCAGTCAAATGGAGTGCCTTACGCCGTTACGCGGTAATA
Organism: Heracleum sosnowskyi; assembly: GCA_030848705.1. Taxonomy (NCBI): domain Eukaryota; kingdom Viridiplantae; phylum Streptophyta; class Magnoliopsida; order Apiales; family Apiaceae; genus Heracleum; species Heracleum sosnowskyi. Next base: position 81,576,686 of record CM061244.1, read on the forward strand.
CAGGGCCGGCTCTAATAATGACATTTTTTCTTCTTTTACGAAAGAACAGGGCTCTCAAAATCATATTTCAAATTTTACTTCTCATTTTATTTCCGACGAGTCTAAAACTTATCCTTCACAATTCATTCATTTTATAATAAAACCACTTCCTCAGGAAATGCTGGTATACTCCTCACCTATATTATAGGATACTTTCAAATAATTTAAACATTGTAAGCACATAAAATATAGTATTAGAGTGTTAGGTCCAAAGTATCGTAGAAGGGTGTTGAATACGATACTCATAATTTATTCGATTTCTTTCGCGAATATGACATTGCTCCATGAAGAACACTCTTATATAAAAAACAATAAAGAACACCATAGAATCAACATACATTGCATGTTGATTCTAATTTTCTCACAAAAAAATGTTCATTACGAATAAAAATAGAATCTAACAAAAAATTAGAATCAAAGAAAACATGATTACATGTAATTTCATTGTGATAAATATATATACAAGATTATGTACTGGATTCTATACTGGATTATATGTAATGTTTAATTTTTAAATTTAGATGAGATTCTACGTTAAATTCGATATGTTAGGCTTAATTGTTGTTCAATTTTATGATTCTAATTTAAAAAAATCAATTTTTATGAAAAATAAAGTGTTTATGATGGTGTTCTTTATTGTTCTTTATATAAGGTGTTCTTCCTAGAGTGCAACTATATATATGTGTGTTCTTACTCGAAATCAAATCAACCAAATCACAACACGAGTCAGGGAATATATCGTTTTATAAATATAAACCACAAAGGATGATACAAATCTAATCCGTAGGATTAGCTTCAATGAGTTCAAGTTACATCAATCAATACACATAATGAATTTAAGGCACTAGAAATTACTATCTCAACTACAAGCTTTAAATTCTTTCTCTTCCTCTATGTATTTTTCTTGTAACTACACGAACTACTAATAAAGAAATATCGAAGCCTTAGAATTAATCTCAGCCTCTCATTTTCTCACAAACCTTCCAGACTGACTTAAATGCAATACACCAACTTCTTTTGTAAAAACCATCGAAGACAAAATATCTAGCTTATTCGATAGATTTCAATAAGAAACTATCGAAATAAGTTTCTTGATATTCTTAAACCAATTGATAGTTTTAAATATAAAAATATCGAACGCTTTGAACATGTCTTCTTTCTGACCACTTCGATAGTTTCTAATTAAGAAACTATCGAATTGTTCTTCACCATTTTGATGGTTTCTAAAAGAAAACTTATCAAATATTCTTTATCATCTCGATGGTTTCCAAAAGGGAAACTATCGAATCCTTTGAATACCACTTCAATGGTTTCCAAAAGGAAACTATCAAACTCACTCATTTGCAGTTTGGTCCTTGAGGATTCCTTCAATTTGCAGTAAAGATCTTGCACTTCATTTTAATCTTAACACCTTATCAATCTTTCTTTTAACTTCCAGGATGTATCAGGTCTGAATTAAATCAATTCCTTCTGAGAAGATAAAACATGTTGATCTTCTTCAATTGTGCTGACACCTAGTGCAACTGGTCTGGTTCACAGATGACTAACACTGATCAAAATCTCAATGTCTTCAATACAATATGATTGACAAGTCCTTTGCAGTCTTGGTTTCTTCAACATAAAATCACTGAAATCCTCTGGTACTAACTCTGTATCACACAAACACTTCTGTAGTCTTGAAAGTCTTGATTCTTTATTTGTCACCGAGGCCTGAACATATTAATGAACTTCTTTCCGTGACCTGTTTACGGACTTCAAGAATACATACCATATTTTGATTTCTTGAGTTTACCCTGTCTTCTGTTCTTATGGATTCCTGTGTTTCAGTTAATATTATTATCTGTCTTGTTCCTGTGTTGAGTTATAGTTACCTCTATTACATATTGCGTTACATTAGAGTTTGACAAGAAAATACCTAGAGGATAACTCAACTAAACAATGGAAACACGAAACTAAAGAAAGTACAAAAGATGATAATATTAAATGCATTCTGGATTAAACATATACAATTCCATATCTCTAAATTACAAAGAACAAGAAAAGATTTAACAACCGATGTTGCTCCTCTAGCCTGAGCAGATAGTTCTTTGCTTCTTCTTCAGTCCAAAAGGATTTCACCTTCTTCAGCCACATAATCTGAATTTGCTGCTTGATGATAAATCACAGATTGATAGTGTAGTGGTTCACAAGGTTTCAGAGTAGCTTCAATGATGTGTCTTCCTATGTACTCTACCTCCTGACCAACAGCAGTCCAAACCCATGCAATATTGACATCTTTCTGATTACGCTTTGGCATGGTTGGTAGTCTGGTATGTACTTCCAATCCTCTTTCAACTCTCTTCCTGTAGAAAGGCATATTGTCTATGAGATAGTTCTTTAGAGTGTCTGCAACTCTAGTCTTTTCTGGAGTGCTGAATCCAGTGGATCTCAAGTCTTTTTCAACTGATATCAGATAGTTATTAGGATAATCCTTCAGTTTCACCACATCCAGGTAGCAGATTCTGAAGATGTCGTCCTTCATAAACCTTACCATCGGAGGATCATCACTTATTTCTGTACTAACTTTCATCAAGATTTCCTTAACATGCTAACGAAGCAGTTCATTTAGCTTTGTACTTCTCTGAATCTTGATAAGTAGCACCTGCAGTTTTGTGTATGATCTATGTTCAAAGAATTTAGTGGAAATCACAAATGTACCTCTGTTGATGAAACTGATGATAATGTTTTAGGCACCACTTGCTTTGACTCCAGCTTTTAGGTAGATGATGGATTGTCTCAATGCTGTGAAATAGGTTTGAGTGTCTAGATTTGCACTTTTAATGTCCTGAAAGATCACTTCCACATCAGTGTTGTCGTTGACTTCCAGTCCATCTTCAACTCCACAGAATGTCTTGAAAGCCATCTCCCAGTCTTTTCCTTGTTTGAGCGCCAAATCTAACACCTTCTTCTTCCTTTAGCTTCTTTGTTCTTTGAATTGCACGGTGCTTCTCCTTCTCTGCCTGCCTTGCTTTTCTTTCAGCTTTCAATCTTTTTAAGCATCTATTTGCTCATTAAGATAGAGGGTTTGCTTCTTTAGCTTCTTCCATATTATCATCAAGAATTGGATGTTCAATTGGTTCAGGATAATATGGTTCATTCTCCTCATTTGTTGGCTCAAACTCAACCTCAAACTCCTCTTCATCTTCATTTCCAAATGCTTCAACCCAATATTGTCTAGGTGGTATGGGTGTTTCCATTTCTGCTCCATTCTCCCCCTTAGTTGAGTAATCTTCTACAAAATGGGTAGAAAAGGACCAGCTTGTTGAGCTTTAAGCATTTTCCAATTAGATTCCATACCATCATCTTGATTTTCCATGAAGACAACAATGTCTTTGGTAATCTCTTCCATAGCAGCAAGCTTCTTGTCAATATTGTCCAGTCTTGTGTTGGTTGACTTCTCGATTCTATCCAATCTTCTATTCAGTCGAGACTCCACCCTTGACAGACTGTTCATTGCATCTTTCACTTTTGTTTGAGCATCACGAATAACTAAGATGTCCTCCATCAGAGATTCCTGACCTTGCTGAATGACATGTACTTCATTTGTAAACCCATCATGAAGCTCTCTAACATCAGATCTGAGATCAACCAACTCCTCCATGGCATCTTTCTTCAAGGAATCCACAACCTCCTTTGTGCTTGTTATTGTGCCAGATGCACTGCATAATACTCGATATGTTCTTCTGGAATCACCTGCAACCAAGTCAATTTTTTGTTGAATCGTCGATAATGGATTATCAATTTGACTGGAAGTGATCCCTTGAGAAAAAGAAGGTCCGAGGGGAACTTTGTGTAAAACATTGCCCTCCTTGTCATGCACTGTCATTTCCTTGAGTGTAGCTTAAACTTGAAGTTCCCTTTCGGTAGGTGTAAATTGATCAAAAACATTTGACAGGGTTAGGGTGGCACTCCTCACATTTGGCTCTGGGTGTTCACTCAACGTTTTTGTTAGTGTTTCACTCATAATTCCTTTCTCACTTAGGCCATGTGTAAGTATTTTTATTTGACTCATTTCCTTAGATGTTGATGTACCTGCAAGGGAAATCACCGTAGCCGTCCTTAAGGAGGTCACCGGTGGTGCAATTGGGGCTTCACAAATCCACGTCCTTGGTTAAACCAAGTTGCTGATCATCTTGCGATGATCTTTCCTTAATAGGATCCAAAGTTTGAATCTCCGAGGGGTTAGAATCAGGCTCTATAAAAAGCAGAGACCCTGAAACTCCCTATGAAGTCTTTGCAGACTTAACCTCAGGTAACTCCTCAAATGAAGTTGATTCATTGTTATCGAGTTGCCGATCCGCGCCTATGTCGGACCCGTTACCCGCAGGATCCAGATATGTTCCATCTGGGGAGGTAGGCAATGACCCTTTGGATTGTGCATTGAGGTCAAAGCCTTCTCTCAATGTCTGTGAAGACTCTTGGTTAACGAAGGAACCGATATCTAGTGGTCATGACCATAATATGGCCGGAGAACTAGAAGATTCCGACAATTTTCCTTGTACAGATTGGGTTAGGGGTTCAGATAAAGCGTTTTTAATAGCTGCCCAATCAGCTTGAGAAAAATCAATAAGAGGATCAATGGAAGAATGTAATGAAAAATCAACAGTTGCCTCGGTCTCAATCCTTCTTCTTTTAGCAGAAGGCAGAGCTGTTGATGAAGTGGGGTTCTCCTTATGTGGTGCTGCTAAGGCACTATCTCCCTCTACACTCACAGATGATTCTAGAGTTGGTATAGCAGGGATAGGAATTTCTGTTTGAGGTTCATTTTGTTCTTCCAAAGGCTCTTCGACCTGGGCTAGAGGCTGTTGGATGTCAACCTCTTGGTCGGGAATGGCCACTGAGGGATCTAGAATAAGATCTACGTCCATTGGTGCGGGCACTTCAGGAACATAGGGTTCAGGATTCATACCTTCATTTACCTGTTCCCCTAGGGGTAGAACTGGCAGAGGTACCGTACGGAGATAGTCAGTAAGCACAGTGGGTACCCCTGGAAGATGATTCTTTTTACAAGAGTTGTGATAGCATTGCTCTTCATCTTCATGCACTCCTTCCTTTCTTCTTCCGCAAAAATGTCTCTCTCACCATTTGTAAGCACGTCATTCAAGATTAATTGTAGGAACCTTGGATAGAAGCAAAACCCATCATACTGCCATGATCTCTCTTTCAAAGGTCCCATGCACTGAATAATTTGATCTATCACTAACCGACAAATGTTAATATGCCTGTTGTGAGCAACATCAAACCCTAATTTTTGAAGAAACAGAGGAATGCCATACAGATTAGTAGTCTTGGCAGTAGAAACATGAATTAGTGTGTGAAAGAAGAAATTCCAGTGCTTTGGTAGCTAATGCTTCAGAAATTCTCCTATAAAGAAGTTAGGTTGTTGACTTCTAATAAGAGTGAAGAAAGCATGTATTTCTTTAGGGGTTAATGAGCTATTTCAGTACTGTACAATGCATAAACTTTCAGTTGGGTTACCAGCCCAAAAACGTTTTCATTCAAACACTTGAACCACCAAAACCTTTCAATTAGGTGATGTGTTGTTAGTCCCGTTAAAATAGTTAACGGAATGCTGACGTGTACTGTGACGAAACGAAATTTAACTACAATTCTATCACTTAACTTTATATCGATTTTCAATTAGAATACCATTCAATTTATAAGCTTATAAATCGATACATATGAACAAATATTTCAAAGATATCATATTTTTTCCAATCCAAAGTATAATTTGTTTATACTCATTCAATTTATATGCTTATAAATCGATATAAGTGAACAAATTTTTTTAAGATATCACGTTTTTTCAATCTAAAGTGTAATTTTTTTCAATTTGTAATTTTTTTAGGATGATTAGAATTTAATTAGATTCAAAATTGAACATACCCATTCAATTTATCTGTTTATGTTAGGTCCTGATAAGTTTGTAGAAGGGGGGTTGAATACAAACTATACCGTTTAATCGAATTTGTCTGTTTTAGAATAAAAAAATTTAGGAACAAATTATTGCGGAATAAAATGAAACAAGATTCAAGTTAAATAAAACTCTATTAAACTTGAAGGGTGTTACAAATATGGTACTGATTACAAGATTGGATCTCAAACTAATTAAAACAAATCTAGAATAAATTCGACATGAATTTATCTATTTTTGTAATAAAAAGATATAACAATAAATGATAATTTGAGATACGTTCTAGGGATTAAAATCCGCTAGATAGTCAAAGCAGTGCAAGTGAATGAATTCTAGTGGTTTAGATTTAACACAATGATTTTCTAGAATTAATTCACTGAAGAAATGATTCGGCAGAGTTCTTTCTTTTTCTTCACAGAAGCTTTCTTTCTTTTGATATAATGTTTTGTACTGATCTTCTGTGCTTGTCTTGATACTTGTACTTGAAAAGGTAATCACCTTTTTAAAAGGTTAATCCACTTGACAAAATACTTTAAACAAACTGCACGTTTATTTTCTTTTCACCTTTCTGGAATGACTATGAAAATAGTCTTAAAAAGACTATTTTTAAGCCTGGAATGACTATGCTTTGTACTGGAATGACTATAAGAATTTAGGAGAATTAATTTAGAATAAACTAAAATGAACTTGGATGACTACCAGAATGACTACCGGTATGACTACCAGGATGACTATCCCTTGATAGTCATTCCAGTTCATTTTTCATTTTTAATTAAAATGACTTGGAATGACTACCGGGATGACTATCCTTGATAGTCATTCCAGTTCATTTTATTTAAGTAATTCTAATTCCAGTTCAATAAATTAATTACTTAATTTATTTGTTAAATTAATTCTGAAGAATTAATTTAATAAATTAATTAATAACTAATTTAAAAGAGAATTTAAATTCTTACAAGATAGCATAACCAATCCTTGAACCACTTGAACTGCTGAAGAATATCCATTGTCTGAGGTTGTCATTTGATGCACTGTCTGGTTCATAAATGACTAACTTCAATGTTTGTTCTTCATCTTGACTTTAAGCTATGGTCCATTGTCTGGTTTTGACTGTTGTTCAACCTTTGTAACCTGTACATTTGCTGTCACAAATCTAAAACCTCTGTCACTTTAATAAATCCACTTCTTTGAAGACTTCACTGAGGCTTGATCAATTAATTGAACTTCTTTCAATGTAGTATTTCTTCAAGTCTGTAGGATGACTTTAATCTGTATTTTTCTGAAAGATATGATCTTCTGAGATTCATGTGACTATGACAATTGAATTATTACTTACTTATTACAAACTTGTTTAAGTTGAGTTGAATCCTCGATGTAAACAAATAGGCCTGAACATATGCCTTTCAATCTCCCCCTATTTGTTTGTTAGAGAATAACAAGCAAATACCTAGAGGATAACTCAGGGGTCATTTGGCAAATCTGAATATAAATTTCTTAATCATTAAAATATCTGAATGATTTATTAATCTGAATACTTAATGAATAATATTATTTGGTACATAACTTAACAAAATATCTGAATGGTGTAAATTTTTCTCATGAATCAGTAATATTATACAAATTATTTAATTAAAAAAATAATATATTAGCATCAATAGATTGCAAAGTTTTATCAATATCTAAAATTTGAATTAGGTGAAAATTACATAATTTTTAGATATTTATAATTTTATTTAATAGAAAATTTAAACAACTTCTATGCTAAAAAAATCATAATGTTGAAATATTACATTTTTTGGAAAATATATTATATAATTCTTTTTATGGCAAAATCAAATAAGAAACATGTATGTATGTCTTGTTGTGTGTTTAGTTCTGAAGTAACTCGCAAAATGACTCAAAAGGAAGTTTCTTAATGGTTAGGTGAGATGTTTTTATCTCAGCCATTAAGAGGAATTTTAACGCTTAAGAAAGAAAGAAACAAAAACAAAACGATCTTAATTTCTTAATCATTAAAATAAGCATCATTAAATTCAGTTAAGACATAAACAAATGACCCCTCAACTAACTAAACAAGTAAAAATAAGACTTTAAAAGTTAAGTAAATACTAACACAAAGTTCTGGATTTCATTAAACATTTTCAAGATTCAAACAGTAAAGATAAATACAAGATAGATGTTCCTCTAGACTGAACATGTGTATACATTGATCCTATCTTGATTTACCTAAGCTCTATACATTTAACATTTACAGAACAAAGCTAATTTTCCTTTACTACCCTGAAACTCCTCCTTTTCCTTTTATATCTTTTTCAGATCCCTTTTTCTAGCTTTTCCAAACTTCTCCCCCTTAGTTGAGGAATTCTCTAAAGATTTAACTTTATGAGTCTCTGAAGCTAGTAGGAGTTAAGATAGTTGATGGAGTTGATCTTGGGAAGTAAATTTGTCTTTAAGATTTCCTTGAGTAGTCCTAGCTGATTGTTGACAGAGGTGGAAGATGAAGACCTTTCAACCACTTGTGCTTGCAAAAGTTCTTTATCAGCCTAGGTTTTGAATTGATGTTCCTGTAGATCAGCTATGTGAGCTAACTACATTGCAGTGTATGTGTCTGTGTGTGCACTCACTTGAATTTCTATTGTAAGTGTATCACTCATCTCACGTGCATGTGTTTCACTCAGTGTTTGACTCGCATCACTCAACATTAGCTGTCTGTTTGCTCCTTTTTGATCAGTACCTTTATTGAAAAACACCCTAGCCTCTTCAAGAGAGGTCAGTGGTGGTGCAATGGGAGTTCGCAAATCCCGATCCTCAATCATGTCTATCAAATCACTTGGAATTAAAATCTGAATTGCTTCAGTGATAGACTGACCAAGTTGCCTTCCACTTTCTCCAGATAAATCTGCGAGTGGAAAATCCCTTTAAGGGAGCCAGAGATGTTCCCTCTGGGAGGGGAGAAAATGATTCTATTTAAATTTGGCAAAGAATCAAATTTTCCCTCAGATGCCTGTGAAGGCACTTCTACCGTAACAATGGTAGGCACTGTAACCAGTTGCAGCTGCTCTGCTTTCACTGTGTCCTGAGTTTCATCTAATGGATTTGACTTCTCCCATTGTGAGTAATGAGAGTGTGCTTGACTCAGTACAAAGTGCCATGGCCCTATGGCGAATTTCAATAGATTCATTCTGTTGAGAGAAGTCTCTAGAAACAGTTCATTGGCCATTTCAAAGTCCATATCCTGTTGGGAGGATACAGATGGGCTGACAGATGCCTCAGTATATGTTGAATTTCTTTAGAGTAGGCAGAGCTGTGGGATCACTCACTGTTTCAATCAAAATACTTCTTTGTTTAACAGTTGATTTCTGTTCAGGCTACGAGGTCAAGACAGTTGTAGACTCATTGTTTGGCTCTAAGACCTGGGATAAAGATTGTGGATCCCTTGGTCAATCCTAACAACCACTTGGGTTCAGCAACAGTAAAAGAAGTGGATTGAGAGATAGAAAGTAATACCTGAATTGGATTTGGCACTGAAGTTCCAGCTAAGCAAGAGCTAGAGCAGAAATAATATATACAAAATATTTACAAAAACAACTAAGACAAATAGAAAATAAAAGATAATCAATAAAATAATATATATACAGAATACAATAATATATACAGAAAATTTACAGAAAAATGTAACTAACAAATAAAATAAAAATAAAATAACACACCATAATATTCACAGATTAAAAATTAAATGCAGAACAACAACTAAGCAACAATATTTTTACAGAAAATGCAATATAAAACAGAAAATTATGCACAATCATAAGAAAATTGCAGAATATTATAGAAATGCAATAAAAATATATAAACCTGCAGAAAAATTCAAACAACAATATTTATAATATGAAAATAACTTAAATGATTCTAAATAAATAAATTTTCAATAAAAATACATTTCTCCACTTAAAAATATGAGAAAAATATTTTTTAAAGAAAATAAATTATTCAGAATATTTAAATTAACAAGCTTTACACAAAAAATATGGATTGACAATATTTAACATCTAATATCAACAAGAGAAAATGATTTAGATAAGAACAAAACTACCAGAGACATTGTCAATCACTAAGACTGTTCAACATACCCAATTTACCAATTAACCTGGTAAATGTGGATTCATCAAGAGATTTAGTGAATATATCTGCAGTCTGTTCTTCTGTGGGTACAAAATGTAACTCCACAGTTCCATTCATGACATGCTTTCTGATAAAGTGATATCTGATATCAATGTGCTTCGTTCTCTAGTGCTGAACAGGGTTGTTGGAGATTGCTATGACACTTGTATTATCACACAAAATGGGAATTTTGTCTAATGCAAAGCCATAGTCCTTCAATTGATTCCTTATCCATAAGATCTGAGCACAGCAGCTTCCAGCAGCAATATATTCAGCTTCTACTGTTGAATTGGAAACTGTTTGCTGTTTCTTGCTATACCAGGAAATCAATCTACCTCCTAGGAATTGACAACTCCCAGAGGTACTCTTTCTATCCACAACACTGCCTGCATAATTAGAATCTGTATATCCAACAAGATTAAAACCAGAATCTTTAGGGTACCAGATGCCTAAATTAGGTGTACCCTTAAGATATCTCAAGATTCTTTTAACAGCAACGAGATGTAAATCTCTAGGGTCCGCTTGGAACCTTGCACACAAGCATGTAGCATACATAATATCTGGTCTACTTGCAGTAAGATAGAGTAAGGAGCCAATCATACCTCTGTAGCTTGTAACATCTACCTTGATAGAATTGTCAGAAGCTCCAAGTTTGATTGCTGTTGAAGATGGAGTCCTTGCTGATGCTGAATCCTCCATGTGATACCTCTTGAGGAGTTCTTTGAGATACTTGGATTGACAAATAAATATACCATTTGACCTTTGACTTACTTGCAATCCAAGAAAGAACTTCAGCTCACCCATCATACTCATTTCAAACTTACTCTGCATTAGCTTGGCAAATCTCTTATAGAGATCATCATTAGTAGACCCAAATATGATGTCATCCACGTAGACTTGGACTAATATCATATCACTTTTGTGTTTCTTTGAAAAAAGAGTTTTGTCTATGATACCTCTTACAAAACCATTTTCTAAAAGAAAACCAGAGAGAGTGTCATACCATTTTCTTGGGGTTGTTTGAGACCATAAATAGCCTTGAAGAGAAAGTACACAAAGTCCAGCAGCTCCTGATTTTCAAAGCCAGGGGCTGTTCCACATACACTTCTTCATCAAGCTCACCATTCAGGAATGCACTCTTAACATCCATTTGATAGACTTTAAAATTGGAGTAAGCTGCAAATGCTAAGAACATCCTGATGGCCTCAAGTCTAGCCACTGGTGCATAGGTTTCATCATAATCAATGCCTTCAGCTTGTGAATACCCTTGAGCAACCAGTCTTGCCTTGTTTCTTGTAACAATGCCATCCTCATCCAGCTTGTTTCTTTATACCCATCTAGTACCAACTACTTTCTTGTTCTTTGGTCTGGGTACCAGCTTCCAGACTTGCTGTTGTTCAAATTGATTGAGTTCATCTTGCATAGCAATCATCCAATCTGGATCAGTCAGTGCTTCCTCAGTCTTCTTTGGCTCCATTTCAGATAGAAACCCTGAATAATGACATTCATTCTGAGTAGCACTTCTAGTTCTAACTCCAACACCTGGATCACCAATGATCAGCTCAAAAGGATATGCTCTATTCCATACAATATGTCTTGGAAGATTTGATCTTGATGATTCGACTTGAAATTCATTGTGATGTTGTGACTGACTAGTAGATCCTTCATTTCCTCCCCCTGAGTTGTTGCTTGATTGCCTTGATGATTCTTCTCCAGTGTTGGTGGTATCTCCATTGTTACCAATGTTTCCACCACCACCACCAGGATTATTATCATCACTGTTATTGTCATTACCAGCAACATTCTCAGGTGGGGCTTCATCATCTGAATCTGAGTCTGGCAAGTTATCATACTTCAGTTTCTCAGATGAGTCTTCTGTTTGGATACTAGGGAGTTTAGTGTCATCAAATGTTACATTGACACTTTCTTTCACATGATGACCATCAATCAAGTACACCATGTAAGATCTTCTAGAATAACCGATAAAAATAGCTTCTTGTGCCTTGGCATCAAACTTGCCACGTTTCACATTGTCATCCTTAAGCACAAAGCATTTTTCACCAAATACATGAAAGTATTTGAGAGTTGGTTTCTTGTTGTTCATGATCTCATAAGGAGTCTTCATTAAATCCTTGTTGATTCAAGTTCGATTCTGATTATAACAAGCAGTGTTCACAGCTTCACCCCAAAAGTACATTGGAAGTCTTGATTCACTTAACATAGTCCTAGCAGCTTCAATCAATGTACGATTCTTCCTTTCCACCACTCCATTCTGTTGAGGAGTTCTAGGAGCAGAATACTGTCTTGTTATTCCTTTATCTGCACAAAATTCATTTAGGACTGCATTCTTGAATTCAGTTCCATTATCTAACCTTATAGCTCTAACATGGAATCTCGAATCCAGCTCAATCAACTTTATATGATCAATCACCATCTGTGGGATCTCATCCTTGGAATGTAGGAATAAAACCCAAGTATGTTTGGAATAGTCATCAACAATCACAAGTGCATACTATTTCTTTGACATGGACATCACACTAACTGGACCAAACAAATCCATGTGCAGTAGCTGAAGTGGTTCAGTTATTGATGATGTGTCACTGCCTTTGTGAGAAGCTTTCTTTGACTTTCCTTTCTAACAAGCCTCACACAGTCCTTCCTGTGTAAATTCCATCTGAGGCAAACCTCTAACCAATTCCCTTTTGACTAAAGAGTTCATGGTTTTGAAGTTAAGGTGAGACATCTTCTTGTGCCATAGCCAACTTTCATCTGATGGAGCTTTAGCATAAAAACAAGTAACTTCATCTTTGGATCCAGAGAGCAGATCAGCTATGAACAAATCACCTTTCCTTACTCCTTGAAGAGCAGGCTTTCCATTCTTCTTGTGAAGGATCTGACATCCATCTTTCTCAAAGGAAACAGCATATCCTCTGTCACAGAAATGACTGATGCTGAGAAGATTGAACTTCAGACCTTCCACAATAGATACATCTTGAATGATAACATTTCCAAACTTCAAACAGCCATATCCTCTGGTAATACCCTTGCTGTTATCTCCAAAGGTAACTCCTGGGCCAGCTTTCTCAACCACATTTGATAGCAGGGCTCTATCTCCGGTCATATGCCTTAAACAACCACTGTCAAGAACCCACATAACACGGTTTACCTGTTCCACACCCTGCAGTATCAAATTGATTAGACCTTCTTCGAAAACCAAACTTGATTGGGTCCGGCATACTTAATGAACTGGCCTTTGTCAGGCAAAACAACATTTTTAACCTTAACTACATAAACCTCTTTCACAAAAGAGCGTTTCCATTTATAGCCAGCCTTAACACATTTCTGAGTAGGCTTAGGGATAAATGGATCCACTCTAGTCTTTGGAGGACTAGTAGTATTAGATCTGACATGCTTCTTATTATTAACATGTTGACGTGGAGCAGTCTTATTATCAGATACATGCTTACTATTAAAATAAGCATACATAACATTGAAAGCACAAGACATGCAATTAACCACACCACATGCTTTATGAGAAAGTGTTAGGCCGAATACACAATATATAATCAATATATGTATGTGAGTAACAATCAAGAACACTGTTTATGAACAATAAACTGAATTATATTAACTAACTCTTCTCTCAGTGATGTAAAATATCACAGAGAGCTTCTAGGTTACAAGAATAATGTATTCAGTATTCGCCTCCCTTTTAGGGTTAACCTATTTGTGTTTATATAGAACACAGTTACATAATCAATCTCTAATTGATATTCCTATAAATCAGCTATACAATTTATATCAATTTAGGATTGCTTATGTCTTCTGTCCCGTTTCTTTAGCTATCTCAATACATCTTGCTTCTTTCCATCTTCAAGATATATTGCTTCTAGAATCTTCAAGTATGCACCGACAACTAAATAAACTCTCACCCCGTCAGACTTTAACAAACTCTGACTGGCTTCTAGTAAACTCTGATGAATACCTGTTGCTTAAACATTGATAAACAATCATCAGCAATTATATCTAACAATCTCCCCCAACTTGTGCATAAAAAAATGTACAAGTTAAAAGATAATTGATGATGTCAAAACATATAACAAATGCAGTGTTTATAACATATCAGAGTTTAACTTTTACTTAGAACAGAAAACTTTAAAAAAAAACTTACAGTCAGACTTTACTTAATTTCTTCAATATCAGGCACTGTCCTGAGATAATCAATGAGTAGCCTCCTTTCAGCTTTTTCTAGCTCATCGACCATGATTTCTTTCAACTCTTTAAGCTCTGGATCACTTTCTCCAGTCTGGTAGATAGCAGCTCTTAGAGAATAAATGCTATTCTTTCTCATTTCATTCCCTAGCCGGATAAAGTAAGATTTGTCTGACTCTAGGTTGAATTCCAAAACCTTTATTCCCAGTGCAGTCTTGAATCTGGCACTATTTCTCTTCATTTCAACTATCTTTCCATAAGCATCTCTGTACTTAGGAATGTAAGCACTTGAAACACCTCCTCCAAGAAGAACTTTTGATTTCATCATTCTGTCTTTTAAAACTAGAGCAGAATCATGAGTACTTCTATTTTTGATCTTAAGAAGATATAGAACATACTCTAGCTCTTCCCATAGCTTCAGATGAATATCAGCTTCTCCAATTCTATAAACTCTTCCATCATTCATGAAGTATAACAAAAACTCCTTCTTTAATCCTCTGTGGTAAATCATCTGAACAGACTCTAGTTTGTCAAGGTTTTCTTGAGTAACCCCAACACCAGGTTCTGCCAGTGATGTAAGATCTGCAGGACTGTTATTAATTCTTTTCTCCCTGTGTGAACCCAAACCAGACTTATCATAAGATTCTTTTCCAAGTACTGTTCTGGTTTGAAGAAAGTTCACAGATTCTGGCTTTAGAGTTTCAGGAAGTACAGGTCTTAAGAAACCTTGGAGTTGTGAAGATAACTGAGTTTGCACAACTTGAGCATTGTCAGAGGTTGTCATAACTTTAACAGAACTATCAACTTGAGCAACGTCAGAGGTTGATTGATTTAGTCTTGATTCAACTTGAGCAATGTCAGTGGTTGAATAATTTTTCTTTGAAAACTGTATTTCTTCTACCAGTTTTCCTTTGCCCTTACCAGAAACATTATCTGTTGGCCTTCTTGAATATTGCATACTCTGTTGAGAGTTTTCCTTGATAGAGATACCCAATTCTTTCTTTCTTGGAACTTTCACAGTATTCTTCTTGTAATTTCCAGAATCAATCTTCTTTCTGTGTTCTTCAGACAGCATCTTCATCTCAGCTTCCAAATCTTCAACTGTAACTTCACCATTATGCTCTTCTAGAAACAGCTTGGCTGCAATCTCTTCATCAGTTATTGGATTAGCTGAAATCACTAGACTCTTAAGTCTTGAAGAAGATTGAGCACCAGAGCCACCAAACCAGAGTTTGTTTGATTTCTATCAGAGTTTGACTTGAATCTCCCTTGCACTTGAATAATCTTTGACTTTTTCTCAGTGTCCTTGTTTCCACCATCAGTTCCATCATCCCTCTGTCTCAGAGTTTGAGTTCTTTTGCATTTGTCCTTAGAAACCCTCTCCCCCTTTTTGACATCATCAGGAATTAGAACTGATGTCAGCAATTCCAAAGAAGTAGCAATTGTATCAATCTTTGCAGACATGACAGTCTGATTCTCTTCTACTTTGCTTAGCCTTTGCTTAAATTCTACCTGATTTGCAAACAGAGTAGAATAGAGAGCTTTATCATTCTTCAACACCAACTCTCTAACAGCTATATCATTTCTCAAACCAGTCACTAACTGGTGAGTTTCATCAAATCGATTATTAAGAGTCTTCACTTGCACTACTATAGCCTTCAAATGACTTAGAAGTTCAGGATTTGTAATTGAGGCAGCAGACTTTGCAACAAAATCAGCAGCCCTGTTGGCTGGAAAAATACAGTCTGCTCCTGACCAATTTTTAAAATACATTTCCCTGAAATGATCTTCAGTAGCATGTTGATTTGCTTTGATAGACTCTGCAGTAGGATCCCTTAGAAAAGGTGTAGATTCATTAGTATCAGAGTCTGACGGAGAGACATTTAAACCAGAGTTTGCATGTTCAGAATGAACAGCAGTTTGATCAGCATCAACATTCATTGGAATTTGTTCTGCAGCTTCATCAACAATATTCTCTGCAGAAGCTTCAGTGTTTATCTGTGCAGCTTCTTCAAGAACTTGCTCTGCAATAGCTTCAACATTCTCAGAGTTTACATTTGCAAGAACCTCTGCTTCTTCAGGAACAGTCTCAACAACAGTTTCTTTTCTTTTATCATTTTCTACATTCTCTGCTGTAGCTTCATCTATTTTCTCCTTAGCAGCTGCAGGAATCTGATCAACCTCCTCACCCATTTCAGGAACTTGATTAGTCACAGAAAGATTTATTGTATGAGTAGCAAGTGACTCTTCTATAACTAGGGTGGGCTGATCAACTGCCACATCCTCAGTATCACAAACACTGATACTAAGATATGCTTCAACTTCTCTTTCAATTTCAACAAAGAAAGTTTCTTCCAAAGGCACCTCAGCCATATCATCAGTATTTGCATGAGCAGCATCAAAGAATTCTTCATCAACAGCCTCAGGAGCTTCAACATTTGCAGCATTTTCAGGTTCAGAAACATCTAACTCTTCGAAAAGATAATCAGCTACCATCTTTCTTCTTTTCTGATGAGAAGTTTCATTTTCAGCAGCAGCAAAAGATGGCCTTTTTGCCCTTCTCTTAATTCTTGAAGTTGCAGCAAATGTTGACACCCCAACATCAGCAGATGGCTTGGTAATCCTAGCTGGCTTAGAACCCACATGTTTAGTCCTACCACCAGATTTTGGTTTAGGAAGAACAGTGTTTAAGGGTTTAGACTGTGGTTCAGATTGTGTTTGGGTAGAACTGGTTAAAAATTGTTGAACCAACTCAGGTAATAATAAATCACCTACATTACCCTTCTTGACATCCTTATTAATAAGATCAGAGAATACTCTTTTGTGCAATTTAAAACAAGGAATAATATCACTATCAATAATATCTACCCCAGTAACACAAACAGAGAATAAAATCTGACAAAAACGAGCAAAGTAAACTACCCTTCTGTTTTCAGTCATTTTCTCACCCAAATTAGTTAAAACTAATCTTGCAAAGTCAAAGTGAGTACCATAAAGTAAAGAATACCCGATTTGCAGACTATCAGTGGGTATTGCATCCTAGTTGGTGCACTTCTTGCCGAACGTTCTTGTAATACAATCAAAGAAAAAACTCCACTCCTTCCTCAAGAACGGTCGCTTCATTTGATCAATCTTAGCCAAAGATCCACTGTATCCTATCTCCCTCATCATTCTGACCAAATCAGCATCACCAACAGCAATTGTGTAAGCAGTATGCTCACCAAAGCCCATCGTAGCACGAACTGTACCAGGAGTAATAACATACTCTGTTTCCTGAAACTCAAACAGAATGGATGGTGTTCCAGATTCACCACCATCATCATAAATGCCAGTTTCCCAGAAGCTTTTAATCTGAGATCCAGACAGCTTTGTTGGTTCAGTAAGAGCATGTCAATATCAGAAATTGCCAAGAAACGTTGAACCAAGTGAAACGCCTCCGGTGCGTTCGCAGTGTTTAACGGAGCTGCATAGTTGTTTGGTACGAATTCTAACCCAGAAACAACAAAAGCTGTTGTGGCCATTAGTACGATTTGAGAAATATTCAGAATATAAAAGTAGAAAACTCAAGAGTAGTTGGTTCAGAAAGTGTTTGTGAATATGTGTGTATGACTGTAGAATTCAAATTTGTGTAAGATGTGAAAAGTGTAAACGGTTGTGTGTATAATGTATAAATATCAAAATTAAAATTAAAAACTGAAGAGTTTTTAATCATTAAGACGCACAACTGTCTCACTTGTGAACCGTGTCATACATGCAATGACTGACAGCGGTAAATGGCAGTTTTCAATGCGCATGCGCAGTAAAAATAGCAATAATTACCGCCTTTTACACTTTCCTAGACACTCAACCTCTCTCCTCTGTTTAATACACTCTTGAACAACTGTCCAATCATTCTCATTTGAATTTTCAAAAACAAAAGTCTTTTCTCAAAATCATAATATGTCTGAAACAAACAAAATTTATTTTAATCATCAGAGATTAAAATTAAATTACCTCGGCGTAGAGTACACAATTCATCAGTGTTTACCAATCCTCCTTCTTAATTAATAAACTCTTTTCACAAACTGTACATATGTGAATAATTGTGTGTGACTTAGCAGAGTTTACTGAATATAAATATTTAGATCATCTCAAAGTGCATAAAATCCACAAAATAAATCAGTAAAAACTGGTTGCCCAAACTCTCATGTATAAAATAAAATAAACTCTCACAATCAGAGTTTCACATCAGAGTTTAACATCAAAGTATGACTGACAGTGTATAACTAACACATTATGCTTACAGAGTTTAGCATCAGAGTTTAACTGACAGAGTATAAATGACAGTTAACATATGCAAAGAAACATGAGCATTAAATCACAGAAGTATAGATTTTGAGTCTAACCAGTATCTCTAATCAAAACCAGAGATCATTCCAAGTTCATTTACCAGTCCTGTAAAAGTAGCTTCACTCAAAGGTTTGGTGAAGATATCTGCAAGCTGTTGGTCTGTAGACACAAAATGAAGCTCAATATTTCCTTCTTCCACATGCTCCCTGATAAAATGATACCTTATGCTGATGTGCTTGGTCATGGAGTGCTGTACTGGATTACCTGTCATAGCAATAGCACTTTGATTATCACAGAAAATAGGTATTTTAGAGTACCTTAATCCATAGTCCAGCAATTGATTCTTCATCCATAAAATCTGTGCACAACAGCTACCAGCAGCTATATACTCTGCTTCTGCTGTAGATGTAGAAATTGATTTCTGTTTCTTGCTGTACCAAGAAACTAATCTGTCACCTAGAAATTGACAGCTTCCACTTGTGCTTTTTCTGTCTATCTTACAGCCTGCAAAATCTGCATCAGAGTAACCAATTAATTTAAACTCTGATTCTCTAGGATACCACAAACCAAGAGTTATGGTTCCTTTAAGATATTTGAAAATTCTCTTCACAGCTGTTAGATGAGGCTCTCTGGGGTCTGCTTGAAATCTTGCACAAAGACATGTTGCATACATGATATCTGGTCTACTTGCAGTAAGATAAAGAAGAGACCCTATCATGCCTCTGTAGTTTGTCATATCTACTGAAGCTCCTGTATCTTTGTCTAACTTTGTTGCAGTAGCCATGGGAGTTGTGGCAGATGAACTGTCAAGCATACCAAATTTCTTGAGAAGATTTCTGGTATATTTTGCTTGATTGATAAAAATCCCATCATCTGTTTGCTTTACTTGCAAGCCTAGAAAATAACTAAGCTCTCTCATCATGCTCATTTGGTATCTTGACTGCATAAGCTTGGCAAATTTCTTACAGAGTTTGTCATTAGTAGACCCAAAAATTATGTCATCCACATAGATTTGAACTAACAGCAAATCATCACCAGAATTAAAATAGAACAAGGTTTTGTCAATTGTACCCCTAGTGAACCCACTTTCTAAAAGAAATTGAGCCAGAGTTTCATACCATGCTCTAGGTGCCTGCTTTAGTCCATATAATGCCTTGTCAAGCCTGTAGACATAATCTGGATGTTTGGGATCTACAAATCCTGGTGGTTGCTCAACAAACACCTCTTCTTCAAGTTTCCCATTGAGAAAAGCACTTTTCACATCCATCTGAAAGACTTTAAACTTCTTGTGAGCAGCATAGGCCAGAAAAATCCTTATTGCCTCCAATCTAGCAACTGGAGCAAAGGTTTCATCATAGTCAATTCCATCCTGCTGTGAATAGCCTTTAGCCACAAGTCTAGCCTTGTTCCTTGTAATCAATCCATCACTGTCTGTTTTGTTTCTGAAAACCCACTTTGTACCAACAATAGATCTGTTCTTTGGTCTTGGTACAAGTGTCCAGACTTCATTCCTCTCAAATTCATAACTCCTCTTGCATTGCTGTTATCCAGTTAGCATCTTGAAGAGCTTCTTCCACTTTCTTGGGCTCTGTTTGAGATAAGAATGCATGAAACAAACATTCATTATTTGTAGCACTCCTTGTTCTCACACTTGCATCTGGATCTCCAATAATTAAATCAGGAGTATGAGCTTGTGTCCACCTCCTTGCTGTTGGTAAGTGGCTTCTATTATCATTATTAGATCCTCCCCCTTGATCCATGCTCTCCTGATTTTCTTCTTGACCATTTGCATTCTCTGAGGCTCCCCCTGAATTGGACTGTTCAGTATTTGAACTTTCAGAGTTTAACTCAGAGTTTCTGTTTGATTCTTCATTTGACTCAAATTCAGAATTTGAGTCATCACTTTGAGAAGTTTCTGAAGTTTCTTCACGCTCCCCCTCGACTGGTTCTCTATTTTGTTCTGTTAGAGAAATTCCCTCAGTGTTTACCAGTAGAGGTTCAGAGTATGCTTCGTCAGAGTTTGTTGGATTTGCTTCATCAGAGTTTACATCATCAGAGTTTAGATCTTCATTTTCAAAGCGAAGTTGATCATGATATTCTTCATCTTCTATTCTAGTTATTTTCTTGTCATCAAATGACACATGTATAGATTCCATGATCACTTTAGTTCTCAGATTGTAGACTCTGAATGCTTTAGTTGATAGTGGGTATCCAACAAAAATTCCTTCATCAGCTTTTAAGTCAAACTTGGTCAATTGTTCAGGATGATTTTTCAACACAAAACACTTGCATCCAAAAATATGAAAATATTTCAAATTTGGCTTCTTATTTTTCACCATCTCATATGATGTTTTCCCATGCTTGTTGATCAGTGTAGCATTTTGAGTAAAACAAGCTGGTTGAACAGCTTCTGCCCAGAAATAAGTTGGCAATTTTGCTTCTTCAAGCATTGTTCTGGCAGCTTCGATTAAGGTTCTGTTCTTTCTTTCAACTACACCATTTTGCTGTGGAGTTCCAGGTGCAGAAAATTCTTGCTTCACTCCTCTTTCTTTGCAAAATTCTTCCATTATTGCATTTCTGAATTCAGTACCATTATCACTCCTGATAATTTTCACTTTATACTGTGATCCTTTATCCAGTAGCTTTACATGATCCATTAGAATTAAGGCAGTTTCATCCTTCTTTGCTAAGAAATACACCCATGTGTACCTAGTGTACTCATCAACAATAACTAGAGCATATTTCTTTCTGCCAAGAGACATTATATTGACTGGACCAAATAGATCAACATGAAGAAGATGATAAGGATCCACAACTGAAGATTCAGATTTACTCTTGAAAGATGACTTCCTTTGTTTGGCCTTTTGACAAGAATCACACAGACCATCTAAGCTGAGTATTGACTTTGGAAGTCCCCTTACAAGATCTTTTCTTATCAGCTCATTGATGTTGTTCAAGTTTAGGTGAGAGAGCTTCTTATGCCATTTCCAACTCTCTTTATTTGACATTTTTGCAGATAGACACACATATTTTCCTTCAGAGTTTGTTACCAAACTTGCTTCATAGATGTTGTTACGTCTGTGTCCAACTAGAACAACTTTTCCTGTAGATTTGCTGATAACTTCACAGTGTTCAGTATGAAAATCTACATGATATCCTCTGTCACAGATTTGACTCACAGATAGCAAGTCATGCTTGAGTCCTGGGACAAGAGCTACATTTGTGATGATGACACTTCCAAGATTGATATTGCCATATCCCATAGTACGTCCTATGTTGCCATCTCCATAGGAAACTTTTGGGCCAGCCTTCTCCTCATAATCTGATAGCAGGGCTCTATTACCAGTCATGTGTCCTGAACATCCACTGTCCAAGACTAGGGTGCTTTCCCTTATGCCCTGCAATCACAAACAATTACAAAGAGTTAGATTTAAGGATCCAGACTTGCTTGGATCCTTTGGCTTTCTTAACATTGTTAGCTTTTGCAGCGGAATCACTATCAACAGAGTTTAAGCTAACAATATCAGACTTTACACTTTCAGAGTTTGCTCTAACCCATTTCAGGTTGGGTTTTAGCTCATAATAATTGTGATAAATAGCATGATAACTCTTGCAAGTATAAATGGAATGCCAAGTGCTCCCACAGTGTGTGCATAAAGTTTGTGGTCTAACCCTAACATTATCATTTTTTACCCCAGACTTGGAGGGTAAAGAATTAATATCTTTGTTTTTCGTGTAGAAACTTGCAAGATGGTTAGTACTACCACAACTATGACATGTCTTCCTAGGAGCATCAGAATTAGGCAGATAATCATTTCTTTTATTAATGTCTACTTTTCCATTCCTATTTTTCTTGGACACTTTCTGTTTGTTAAAAGACTTTACCTCTTTGAGCTTATGTTTGAATTGTTTTTCTGTCATCAAACCAACATTAATCTGTTTATCACAGATTTTTACTGGTTCTTTAACAGCTTCTGACTTAATCTTATTCTCTATTATTGAACCAACATTAACCTGTTTTTCACAAGTTTCAACTGGTTCCCTAACAGCTTCTTTCACAACTACAGACTTTAGCTTACTGGATTCAGAAACAAATTTCACAGGTTTAAGTTTTGGTTTCACTTTCACTTTATCTTTAAACCTAAGTTCATCTTCCTCACAGTAACCTAAACCTACAGTATCTGTCTGAAACACTTGATGTGTATCCTTTCCAGAATTAGTCCAGGTTTTAATCACTTTCCTCTCTTTCTCTAATTCAGATTCAATTTTCTTATATCTCTTAAGCAATTCCTGTTCAACATAAACAGCATCATCTCTTTCCTTTTGAACTTGTTGCATATTAACAAGTCTCTCTTCAAGAAATTTATTCCTCTCTTTAAGACCTAGATTCTCAGATTTGATTCTTTCATTTTCTAAAGTCTGATCCCTATAACTAACATGTATGCTTTTTAGATAAACTCTCAATTCAGATATATTATCAGTATCATAAGCATAAGTTGTTAGGGGTACCTTGTTTTCAGATGATTCAGATTCATTTTTGACAGTTGCCATGAGAGCATAGTTTACATCCTCATCTGAATCTGAAGTGTCTACCCAGTCTTTTCCTTTAGTGATGAGTGCTTTTTCTGATTTTCCTTTCTTGCACTCTGGAGCATAGTGACCAGTCTCTTTACACTTGTAGCACTGGATCTCAGACTTGTCTTTCTTCCCAGATTTGGTATCCCTTCTTTCAGACTTTCTGAAATTCTTCCTTTCAGAGTTTGAGTCTCTCCTGGTGAATCTTTTTCCTTTCTTGAAGTTTGTGAAACCCATCTTCTTGAAAGTCTTAACCATCAAAGCAGCCATTTGCATCATCTTTTCTTCATCATCCTCTGATTCAGAAGAAGCATCAGTGTTTGAGTCATCATCAGAGTTTGATGACTCATTCTCAGAGTTTATGACCAAAGCTTTTCCCTTAGCTTTCTTCTTTGATGTTTCTTTCTTCATTAGTTTTTCTTCAACCTTGAGAGCAACGGATTTCGTCTTCTTTCCAGATCTCTTGTTTCTTTGTTTTATTTCAAGTTCATGAGTTTTAAGCAACCCATAGATTTCATCAAGATCTGTTCCTGCAAGATCATAATTGTCTCTGATTGTTGTCGCCTTTAAATCCCATCTTTCAGGTAGGGATAGAAGAAACTTGAGATTTGACTCTTCAAGTTCATATTCCTTATCAACCAGGGACAAATCATTCAACAATTTACAAAATCTGTCATACGTATCTGTCAAAGTTTCATCAGATCTTGAGTCAAAGTGTTCATACTCCTGTGTTAGAATAGTCTTCCTATTCTTCTTTATAGCACTTGTTCCTTGACACCTGACTTCCAAAGCATCCCAAATTTCTTTGGCAGTTTTGCAGCCAATAACTCTGTTAGACATGACATTATCTAAAGCACTATGGAGAAGATGTCTTACCTTTGCATCCTTTGCAATTGATGAGATGCCCTCATGAGTCAAGTCTTTCTTCTCTTTAGGAACAGTCTTTTGTTCTTGACCATCAACAACAGGAGACAGTTTAGTCGGCATATGAGGACCATCATTGATTCTATCAAGGTATTCTGGATCTGTGGCTTCTAGAAACATGGTCATTTTTACCTTCCATATTGGATATTCCACAGGTCTTAGAACTGGAACCCTGATTGTCTCATATCGACTTACAGAAGTTGGTTGAACCTTTTGAGCATTAGAACCTGCCTGGATGTTTTCAGCCATGATTATACTTGTGTTTAGATCAAAAACTGTATATATTTAACAGCCTTGGCTCTGATACCAATTGTTAGGCCGAATACACAATATATAATCAATATATGTATGTGAGTAACAATCAAGAACACTGTTTATGAACAATAAACTGAATTATATTAAATAACTCTTCTCTCAGTGATGTAAAATATCACAGAGAGATGCTAGGTTACAAGAATAATGTATTCAGTATTCGCCTCCCTTTTAGGGTTAACCTATCTGTGTTGTTAGATATAATTGCTTACGTTTGTTCATCAGTGTTTAAGCAACAGATGCGCATCAGAGTTTACATGGAAGCCGGTCAGAGTTTGTTAAAGTCTGACAGGGTGAAAGTCGATTTAGCTGTCGGTGCATATTATGAAGATTCTAGAAGCAATATATTCTGAAGATGGAAAGAAGCAGAATATATTGATACAGCTAAGGAGACTGGACAGAGGACTGAAGCAATTCTAATTGATTACAATTATATAGCTAATTTGTAGGAGTATCAATTAGAGATTGATTGTAACTGTGTATTATATAAACACAGATAGGTTATCCCTAGAAGGGACGCGATTATTGAAATATTATTCTTGTAACCTAGTAGCTCTTTGTGATTCATTAACATCATAAAGAGAGAAACTGTTAATATAATTACAGTTTGTTGATTTACAAACTTGTGTTCTTGATTGTTATTCTCATACATACTTGATTATATTGTGTATTCGGCCTAACAATTGGTATCAGAGCCAAGGCTGTTTAATATATACAGTTTTTCGATTCAAACACAGTAATAATCATGTCTGAAGAAAATCAAGCTCCTTCCAAGGTTGAACAGGTTAAACCTAATTCTGTGAGTCGGTATGAAACAATCAGGGTTCCAATTCTCAGGCCAGTGGAGTATCCAATTTGGAAGGTGGAGATGACCATGTTTCTGGAGGCTACAGATCCAGAATATCTTGACAGAATCTATGATGGTCCTCATATGCCGACTAAATTGTCTCCTGTTGTTGATGGTCAAGAACAAAAGACTGTTCCAAAGGAAGAGAAAGATATGACTCCTGAGGACATCTCATCAATTGCAAAAGATGCAAAGGTTAGACATCTTCTATAAAGTGCGTTAGATAATGTTATGTCTAACAGAGTAATTGGTTGCAAAACTGCAAAAGAAATCTGGGATGCTTTGGAAGTCAGGTGTCAAGGAACCACTGCTATAAAGAAGAACAGGAAAACAATACTCACTCGGGAGTATGAGCACTTTGATTCAAGAGCCAATGAAACCTTGACTGAGACATATGACAGATTCTGTAAAATGCTGAATGATTTATCTCTAGTTGATAAAGAATATGATCTTGAAGAATCAAATCTCAAATTTCTCTTATCTTTACCTGAAAGATGGGATTTGAAGACAACAACTATAAGAGATAATTACGAACATGCTGAAACTGAACTTGATGAGATTTATGGGTTACTGAAAACTCATGAATTGGAAATAGAACAAAGAAACAGAAGATCAAGCAAGAAGACAAAATCGGTTGCTCTCAAAGTTGAGGAGAAGCCCATCAAGAAGGAATCATCAAGGAAGAGAGCCAAGGGAAAGGCTTTAGTCATTAAATCTGAAAGTGAGTCATCAATCTCTGATGATGACTCAAACTCTGATGAAGCTTCTGACTCTGAGGATGATGAAGAACAGATGATGCAGATGGCTGCATTGATGGTGAAGACCTTCAAGAAGATGGGATTCAAGAACTTCAAGAAAGGAAAAAGATTCTCAAGGAAAGATTCAAACTCTGAAAGGAAAAGTTTTAGAAAGTCTGATGGAAGGGAGACCAAGTATGGCAAGAAGGATAAATCTGAAATCCAGTGCTACAAGTGTAAGGAGATGGGTCACTATGCCCCAGAGTGCAAAAAAGGCAAATATGAGAAAGCACTCATCTCTAAAGGCAAAGACTGGGCAGATACTTCAGACTCTGATGATGGAGTAAATTATGCTCTTATGGCAACTGTCAAAGATGAGACTGAATCATCTGAAAATAAGGTACCCCTAACTACTTATGCTTATGATACTGATAATATATCTGAATTAAGAGTATATCTGAAAAGCGTACATGTTAGTTATAGGGATCAGACTTTAGAAAATGAGAGAATTAAATCTGAGAATCTTAACCTTAAAGATAGAAACAAGTTTCTTGAAGGAGAACTTGAAAATATGAAGCAGATTCAAAAAGAAAGAGATGATGCTGTTTATGTTGAACAGGAGTTGCTCAAAAGATATAGGCAACTAGAATCTGATCTAGAAAAAGAAAGAAAAATAATCAAGACTTGGACAAACTCTGGAAGAGACACTCATCAAGTGTTTCAGACAGATTCTGTAGGTTTAGGCTATTGTGAAAATGATGAACTTAGGTTTAAAGACAAGGTTAAGGTTAAACCACAACTTAAACCTGTGAAATTTGTTCCAGAGTCCACTAAGTTAAAATATGTTGTAGTAAGAGAAGCTGATATGGAATCAGATGAAACCTGTGAAAGACAGGAAAATATTATAACAAAAAATCTAATGGAATTAGAAGCTGTTAGAAAGCCAGTAAAAACTTGTGAAAAACAGGTTAATGTTGGCTTGATGACAGGAAAACAGTTCAATCAAAAGCTCAAAGAGGTAAAGTCTGCCATGAAACCAAAAGGGTCCAGGAAAAATAGGAATGGAAAGATAGGCATAAATAAAAGAAATAATTATTTGCCTACTGCTGCTGCTCCAAGGAAAACATGTTATAATTGTGGTAGTTCTAACCATCTTGCTAGATTTTGCAATAAGAACAAAAATATTAACTCTTTACCTTCTACATCAGGAGTAAAGAATGATTATGTAAGAGTTAAACCACAGACTTTATGCACACATTGTGGGAGTACTTGGCATTCTATTTATACTTGTAAGAGTTATCATGCTATTTATCATAACTATTATGAGCTAAAACCCAACTTAAAATGGGTCAGGGCAAACTCTGCAAGTGTAAAGTCTGACAATGTTAGTTTAAACTCTGTTGATAGTGATTCCGCTGCAAAAGCTAACACTGTTAAGAAAGACAAAGGATCCAAGCAAGTCTGGGTCCTTAAAACTAACACTTAGTGTTTGTTTGTGATTACAGGGCATAAAAGAGAGCACTCTTATCTTGGACAGTGGATGCTCAGGACACATGACTGGAAATAAAGCCCTGCTATCAGATTTTGAGGAGAAGGCTGGCCCAAAGGTTTCCTATGGAGATGGCAACATAGGACGTACTATGGGATATGGCAATATCAATCTTGGAAGTGTCATCATCACAAATGTAGCTCAAGTCTCAGGACTCAAGCATAATCTGCTATCTGTGAGTCAAATCTGTGATAGAGGAAACCATGTAGACTTTCATACTGAACACTGTGAAGTTATCAGTAATTCTACTGGAAAAGTTGTTCTAGTTGGACACAGGCACAACAACATTTATGAAGCAAGTTTGGTAACAAACTCTGATGGAAAAACAGTGTGTCTGACTGCAAGAATGTCAAATGAAGAGAGTTGGAACTGGCATAAGAAGCTCTCTCATCTCAATTTGAACAACATTAATGAGCTAATAAGAAAGGATCTTGTAAGGGGACTTCCAAAATCAATACTCAGTCTAGATGGCCTATGTGATTCTTGTCAAAAGGCTAAGCAAAGGAAGTCATCTTTCAAGAGCAAATCTGAATCTTCAGTAGTGGAACCTTATCATCTTCTACATGTTGATCTCTTTGGACCAGTGAATGTGATGTCTATGGGCAGAAAGAAATATGCTCTAGTAATTGTTGATGAATATACTAGATATACATGGGTGTATTTCTTATCAAAGAAGGATGAAACTGCTCAAACTCTGTTGGATCATGTAAATCAACTGGACAAAGGATCACAGTACAAAGTCAAAATTATAAGGAGTGATAATGGAACTGAATTCAGAAACTCAATCATGGAAGCTTTCTGCAAGGAAAGAGGAGTGAAACAAGAATTTTCTGCACCTGGAACTCCACAGCAAAATGGTGTAGTTGAAAGAAAGAACAGAACTCTAATCGAAGCTGCCAGAACTATGCTTGATGAAGCAAAATTACCAACTTACTTCTGGGCAGAAGCTGTTCAAACTGCTTATTTTACTCAAAATGCTACACTGATTAACAAGCATGGGAAAACACCATATGAGATGGTGAAAAATAAGAAGCCAAATTTGAAATATTTTCATATATTTGGATGCAAATGCTTTGTGTTGAAGACTCATCCTGAACAGTTGACTAAGTTCGAGTTAAAAGCTGATGAAGGAATCTTTGTTGGCTATCCAGTGTCAATAAAAGCATTCAGAGTTTACAATCTGAGAACTAAAGTGATCATGGAATCCATACATGTGTCATTTGATGACAAGAAAATAACTGGACTTGATGACTTAGATGAATATGATCAACTGCGTTTTGAAAATGAAGGTTTATTCTCTGATGATGTAAACTCTGATGAAGCAGTACCGACAAACTCTGATGAAGCGGTTCTGACAAACTCTACTGGTAAATACTGGAGAAACTGGAAATTCTCAAATTGAACAAAATAGAGAACCAATTGAGGGGGAGCGTGAAGAAGCTCAACAAGACACAGCAAGTGAGTTAGTTGAGGAAACTGACTCAAACTCTGACAGTTTAAACTCTGAGCCATCCAATTCAGGGGGAGCTTCAGATGCTGCAGAAAGTCAACATATGAATCAGGAGAGCATGGATCAAGGGGGAGGATTCAATAATGATGCAAGGAACCACTTACCAACAGCAAGAAAGTGGACACAGGCACATACACCTGATCTTATAATTGGAGATCCTGATGCTAGTGTAAGAACTAGAAGTGCTACTACAAATGAATGCCTGTATCATGCTTTCTTGTCTCAAACAGAACCAAAGAAAGTGGAAGAAGCTCTTCAAGATGCAAACTGGATAACAGCAATGCATGAAGAGTTAAATGAATTTGAAAGAAATGAAGTCTGGACACTTGTACCTAGACCAAAGAATAGATCAATTGTAGGTACAAAGTGGGTTTTCAGAAACAAGACTGACAGTGAAGGTGTGATTACAAGAAACAAGGCTAGACTTGTGGCTAAAGGTTATTCACAACAGGAAGGAATTGACTATGATGAAACCTTTGCTCCAGTTGCAAGATTGGAGGCCATAAGAATTTTTCTGGCCTATACTGCACACAAGAAGTTTAAAGTCTTTCAGATGGATGTGAAAAGTGCTTTTCTCAATGGAAAGCTTGAAGAATAAGTGTTTGTTGAACAACCACCAGGATTTGTAGATTCCAAACATCCAGATTATGTCTACAGGCTTGATAAGGCATTGTATGGACTAAAGCAGGCACCTAGAGCATGGTATGAAACTCTTGCTCAATTTCTTTTAGAAAGTGGGTTCACAAGAGGTACAATTGATAAAACTTTGTTTTATTTTAATTCTGGTGATGATTTGCTTTTAGTTCAAATTTATGTAGATGATATTATTTTTGGATCTACTAATGACAAACTTTGTAAGAAGTTTGCAAAGCTTATGCAGTCCAGGTACCAAAGGCTTACAGGTCAAGCAAACAGATGATGGGATTTTTATCAATCAAGCAAAGTATACCAGAAATCTTCTAAAGAAATTTGGTATGCTTGATAGTTCATCTGCTACAACTCCCATGGCTACAGCAACAAAGCTAGACAAAGACACAGGTGCTACAGTGGATATGACAACCTATAGAGGCATGATAGGGTCTCTTCTGTATCTCACAGCAAGTAGACCTGATATCATGTATGCCACATGTCTTTGTGCAAGATTTCAAGAAGATCCCAGAGAGCCTCATCTAACAGCTGTAAAAAGGATTTTCAAATATCTCAAAGGAACCATAACCTTGGGTTTGTGGTATCCTAGAGAATCAGAGTTTAAGCTAATTGGTTACTTTGATGCAGATTTTGCAGGCTGTAAGATAGACAGAAAAAGTACAAGTGGAAGCTGTCAATTCTTAGGTGACAGATTGGTTTCTTGGTATAGCAAGAAACAGGAATCAATTTCCACATCCACTGCAGAAGCAGAGTATATAGCTGCTGGTAGCTGTTGTGCACAGATTCTGTGGATGAAGAATCAGTTGCTGGATTATGGGTTAAGGTACTCTAAAATACCTATTTACTGTGATAACCAAAGTGCTATTGCTATGACAGGTAACCCAGTACAGCATTCCATGACCAAGCACATCAGCATAAGGTATCATTTTATCAGGGAACATGTGGAAGAAGGAGATATTGAGCTTCATTTTGTGTCTACAGACCAACAACTTGCAGATATCTTCACCAAACCTTTGAGTGAAGCTACTTTTACAAGATTGGTAAATGAACTTGGAATGATCTCTGGTTTTGACTAGAGATACGGGTTAGACTCAAAAACTATACATGTCTGATTTTTAATGCTCATGATTCCTTGCATGTATTAACTGTTATGAGTACCAGTGTAATAAACTCTGAACGTAAACTCTGATGCTAAACTCTGTTAGTCATAAAGTGTTGGTCATACTCTGTCGTTTAAACTCTGATGTTATACTCTGATTGTGATATTGTCTGAAACATATTGACCAATGAAGAAATTTGTATGAAGCATAATTCTCAGTAAGTAATTATGAATCCTTAAGAGTTGTATAGATTCTGATCTCAAATATGTGTAGTAAGTTAACACAGTATGATACTGTCTCTGTATTTATAGCATCTCTTAGTTTATTGATCCTATACACTGATTCTGTATTAGCTTTTTGCATTTTCTCTCATAAATTAATTGCATTAACTGATGAAAAGTCTAAACTCTGATTATTAATTGTAAATAATTCACCCTCAAATCAAAAGATGCCAAAAAGAGCACAAATTCCTTTAAGATCATGTTGTGCCTAGGAAGATCCAGGAACTTATTGTATGAAATAAGGGCTAAAATCTTTGATTTTTGGTGACTAGTGCCAACCACTGATTACTGGAAAAATTAAAAAAATATTTATATATATATATATATATATATATATATATATATATAAAGGGGGTGAAGAATAAAAGATATATCCAAATGAAAGGATATCAAAATACAGAGTTTAGATATAAAAATCAGATTTTATGTTTTACATGAGAGTTTAGGCAACCAGTTTTTACTGCTTAAGTTTGTGGATTTTATGCACTTTGAGATGATCTAAATATTGATTTCGGTGAACTCTGCTATAGCACACACAATTATTCACACCTGCACAGTTTGAGAAAAGACTTTATTGACAAAGAAGGACAAATGGTAAACACTGATGTATTGTGAGAAATACGCCGAGGTAATTTTGTTTTAATCTTTGATGGTTAAAATGATTTCTTTGTTTCAGACATTTTATAATTTTGAGATTAGACATTTGTTTAGAAATTCGAAATAGTATGAGTACAAACGGTTCATATTTGTATTAAACAGAGGAGAGAGAGGTTGAGTGTTTTGAACAGTGTGAAAAGCGGTAATTATGGCTATTTTTACTGCGCGTGTGTATTGGAAGTTGTTACATACAGCTGTCAGCGTATACATGTTTGACATCTGTCCCACTCACACATTTTTCAAAGACGCCTGCTGTGTGTAGTAATGATTAAAACGATTGGGTTTTAATTTTTACTGTTATTATTTAAACTTACTACACATAAACGGTTCATTCTTTTACACACTTCATCTTTTTATAAGTTTTTACTCACAAACACTGTCTCAAACACTTTCACTGCATACATTCTACACTTTTCTCTGTCTCATTTCATGCTTTCTTCTAAACTTCTCTAATGGCTACAACAATGTTTACTGCTTCTGGGTTAGAATTTGTCCCAAACAACTATGTTGCTCCTTTAGCAAATGAGAACGCACCGGAGGCGTTTCATTTGATTCAGGATTTTTTGTCAAACTCTGATGTTGGCACTGCTCTCACCGCACCGTTGAAGCTGTCTGCATCTCAAATCAGGACTCTTTGGCAGACAGGCACTTATGATAATGGAGGAGAGTCTGGGTCTCCGTCCATAGTTTTTGAATTTCAAGGAGAAGAGTTTATAGTTACTCCAACTACTGTTCGTGATGCTTTGAGTCTTGAGGATTTCAATGCTTTCACAATCTCTATTGGTGATTTTGAGTTGGTGAGAATGATGAGGGAAATAGGCTACTCTGGACCATTGACAAAGATTGGTCAACTCAAAAGGCCGTTTTTGCGCAAGGAATGGAGTTTCTTTTTCGACTGCATAACAAGGGCTTTTGGAAAGAAGTGCACGAATTGGGATGCAATTCCCACTGATAGTCTGCAAATCGGGTATTCTCTTCTTTATGGAGGTAATTTTGATGTTCCTAGGCTAGTTTTGACTAATATTGGTGAGAAAATGCTAGAGAATAGGAATGTTGTTTATTTCTCTAGATTTTGTCAATTGTTATTCAACTATTGTTGTCCTGATGTTGAGATTTTAGAGGATGATGTCATTCTCTCGTTTAAATTGCATAAACGCATATTCTCTGATCTCACTAATAAAGATAACAAGAAAGGAGATGTTGGTGTTTTGATGTTGCCTGAGTCTGTGCAACAATTCCTGATCAATTCACAACAACAACAACCACTTGCAAACTCTGAAGCTGGACCTTCTGTGTCTCAATCACAAAGGTCAAAGAAGACTAAGTTAAGAGCTGTTAAGTCTGCTAGAGTGAATCCATCAAATGCTGAAGCTGGGGTATCAAACACTGATGATATGCCTTAGAAGAAAAAGTTAAAGAAAAGAAGGGCCAACAGGGCAAAGTCTGATGCTGTTGATGAGGAGAGTGAAACTGATGATGAAACTCTTCATCAAAGGAAACGAAGACTGGTAGCAGCACATTTATTTGGTGCTGAGAATGTTTCTTCAAAAGTTGTTGAAGCTCCTGAAGTTTTTGTTCAGGAGGATATTGAAAATGTTGAAGCAGTCTCTGTGTCTGATATGGCAAATGCTGAAACAGAGGCTGAGGTTTTTGAACAAGATTTTAATGCTGATTTTGAAATGGAAAATGTTCTTGAAGCACATCTTGCTGTCAGTGTTTGTGACACTGAGGATGTGACAGCTGATCAAGCCACTCTGGTACTTGAAGAATCAATGGCAACTCATACAAAGATTCTCTCTGTCGCCAATCAAATTCCTGAAATGGGTGAAGAGGTTGATCAGGCAGCAAAATCTGTCTCTTCTGAGCAGATTGTTGAAAATGTTGAGAAAGCTGAGGTTGTTCCAGCAGTAGAAGTAGAGAAGATTTTAAATGAAGCTACAGGAGAGAATTGTGTTGAAGCAGAGGTTTTTCCAACAAACTCTGAAAGTCTTAAGGTTCCTGTGGAAGACAATGATGAATTGTTGCTTGAAGCTCTACAACAGTCGGTTGTTGAGGTTGTTCACAGAGAAGCAGAGTTAGTTGCAAATCTAAACTCTGAAACTCCTGAAGCTGTACAACAAGTTATTCCAGATGCTGAAGAAAATCAAGAAGACAATGCAGCAAATTCTGATGATAGTAAAGATGCTCATTCTAATCCTGATATACAGGTTGAATTATCAGAAGATGTAGACTCTGATACTATAAGAGAAGCAAATCGTGCTAATGCTGAGTACTTTCAAGATATGTACTTCAAGAACTGGGCAGATGCTGATTGTGTTTTTTCTGCTCAGAGGGCTGCTGATTTTGTTAATCAGTCTATCAAAACCATTTCATCTTCTGATGTTCTTACAAGTCTAAAGGCCACTGTGATTCAAATTAAATCTCTTCACAACAGATTTGATGAGTCTCATAAGGAGGTCACTGCTTTGAGGAATGAAGTTGGTATGAGAGATCTTACTCTGAAGAATGATAGATCTTACTACAATTCTATGTTCAAGAAGCAAGCTAAGGACTCTGATGAAATTCAGAAGAGGCTTGGGAAAGTTGAGGACAACCAGACTGCTATGTCTGCCCAACTGACTTCAATTTCTACTGCAATTGAGTTGCTGACATCAGTACTACTTTCTGATGATGTCAAAA
Source organism: Heracleum sosnowskyi (assembly GCA_030848705.1). Taxonomy (NCBI): domain Eukaryota; kingdom Viridiplantae; phylum Streptophyta; class Magnoliopsida; order Apiales; family Apiaceae; genus Heracleum; species Heracleum sosnowskyi. The sequence continues at coordinate 81,611,199 of CM061244.1, forward strand.
AGGGGGAGAGTGTACCAAGTGACAAATGCAAAGACACTCAAACTCTGAGACGGAGGGATGATGGTAATGATGGTGGAAACAAGGGAGATGGAAAGAGTTTAAGATTAAATTCTGATAGAAGACTACCAAGATCAAACTCTGATAGAAGATCAAACTCTGATAGAAGATCAAACTCTGGTAAGGGAAATGCAAACTCTGCCAGTGGTTCAAAACTCAAAAGTTTGATAATCTCTGATAAGCCTACCACAGATGAGGAAATTGCTACTAAAATGTTTTTAGAAGAGCATGGTGGTGAGGTAATAGTTGAGGATTATGATGCTGAATTAAGAATGATAAATGAAGAGCACCAGAAGAAAATAGAAGCTGGTACTTATACAAAGAAAGGTAAAGCTCCAAGGAGAAAAGAGATAGGAATATCTATTAAAGATAATGTAAACTCTGATCAAAGTTTGCAATACTCAAGGAGACCTACTATTTCAAGAAATGACAAAGGAAAAGGTAAACTGGTAAAAGAAGAACAGTTACCAAAGAAGATTTATTCAACCTCTGACATTGCTCAAGTTGAATCAAGGATAAACAAATCAACCTCTGACGTTGCTCATGTTGATATTGCTACTAAAATTGTGACAACCTCTGACAAGGCTCAAGTTGTACAAACTCAACTCAAAGGTTTCTTAAGACCTGTACTTTCTGAAACTCTGACATTAGAACCTGTGGATTTTTCTCAAACCAGGACAGTACATGGAAAACAATCTTATGACAAGTCTGGTTTAGGTTCACACAGAGAGAAGAGGATAAATAACAGTCCAATGGATCAAACATCACTGGCAGAACCTGGTGTTGGGGTTACTCAAGAGAGCCTTGACAAGCTAGAGTCTGTTCAGTTAATTCATCATAAGGGACTTAGGAAGGACTTTCTGTTATACTTCATGGCTGATGGCAGAGTATACAGAATAGGTGAAAATGATATACATTTGAAAATGGCTGAAGAGTTAGAATATGTCTTATATCTACTCAAAGTCAGAAATCAAAGGACTCAAAATGCTGCTGAAGTTTTGAGAGTAAGGATGATGAGAGCAAAGGTTCTCAGTGGTGCTAAAATTACAAGTGCTTACATTCCTAAGTACAAAGATGCTCACGGAAATCTTGTTGAGATGAGAAGAGATAGTGCAAAGCTTTCTACAGCTCTTGGAATAAAGGTGTTGGAATTCAATTTGGAATCTGACAAAGCCTTTATAATAAGGCTGGGCAATGATATGAGAAGAAACAGCATATATTCTCTGAGGGCTGCCATATATCAAACTGGTGAAAGTGATCCAGAATTGAAGGAGCTGAAAGAGATTATGATTGTTGAGTTAGAGAGAGCTGAAATAAGATTGCTTACAGACTATATCAGGACAGTGCCTGATATTGAAGAAATCAAGTAAAAACTGACTGTAAGTTTTTAATGTTTTCTATTCTAAGATAAAGTTAAACTCTGATATATTTTAAACACTGCATTTGTTATATGTTTTGACATCATCAATTATCTGTTTAACTTGTACATTTTTATTATGCACAAGTTGGGGGAGATTGTTAGATATAATTGCTGACGTTTGTTCATCAGTGTTTAAGCAACAGATGCGCATCAGAGTTTACATGGAAGCCGGTCAGAGTTTGTTAAAGTCTGACAGGGTGAAAGTCGATTTAGCTGTCGGTGCATATTATGAAGATTCTAGAAGCAATATATTCTGAAGATGGAAAGAAGCAGAATATATTGATACAGCTAAGGAGACTGGACAGAGGACTGAAGCAATTCTAATTGATTACAATTGTATAGCTAATTTGTAGGAGTATCAATTAGAGATTGATTGTAACTGTGTATTATATAAACACAGATAGGTTATCCCTAGAAGGGACGCGATTATTGAAATATTATTCTTGTAACCTAGTAGCTCTTTGTGATTCATTAACATCATAAAGAGAGAAACTGTTAATATAATTACAGTTTGTTGATTTACAAACTTGTGTTCTTGATTGTTATTCTCATACATACTTGATTATATTGTGTATTCGGCCTAACATGTGTTTATATAGAACACAGTTACATAATCAATCTCTAATTGATATTCCTATAAATCAGCTATACAATTTATATCAATTTAGGATTGTTTATGTCTTCTGTCCCGTTTCTTTAGCTATCTCAATATATCTTGCTTCTTTCCATCTTCAAGATATATTGCTTCTAGAATCTTCAAGTATGCACCGACAACTAAATAAACTCTCACCCCGTCAGACTTTAACAAACTCTGACTGGCTTCTAGTAAACTCTGATGAATACCTGTTGCTTAAACATTGATAAACAATCATCAGCAATTATATCTAACAGAAAGATTCATAGCAGGCATGTCAGTTTTGCAGTTGTTTTGATCCACTTTATGAATATCTGACTTAGTCTTCGTTGCAGAAACAAATTTGACTGGTTTGTCAGACTTACACATTTTGGACTGTTCAAGATCAAAAGCACGATCCTCCATAAGTATCTCCTCTTCAATAATGATAGAGTATTCATTCAAAGGATCTGCTTGGGACTCTCTAAAGAAAGGCTTATCAATACCTTTAAGCACATCTGGTATACCCCTTTCTTTAGCACTGACTCTATTAGGGGTATTTATGCTTAATTCACCAATAGACTCATTATAGTCATACCCTATTCCTACAATATGACCAATACTTTGTTTATTGATGATTTCTTTAGCAGTCTTACAAGAGTTATAGTAAGCATTAGCCTTGACTTTAAGTTCACTGATATGACCCTTAAGAATGGTTTCCAGTTGAATATAACATTTAACCCCATTCTCAAGAAATGCTATTTTCTCAGTTAGCTCATCCTGATTAACATGCACAAGTTTTAATTCTTTTATCTCCTTTTCAAGGGCTGCGTTCAAAAGAATTATTCTATCATTTTCTCTACGTGCAAAAGAAACAGTAGTACTAAGATGATATATCATTTCAGTATCAGTAAACTTTACCTCTGACATGTAAGTTGATGAAGTTCTTGCCTCATTAGCCATTAAAGCAAGGTTTCCAATCTCACCTGCTTCTTCATCACTATCAGTATCATCCCAACTCTTTCCTTCAGCAACATAAGCTTTCCCAATCTTATTCTTCTTGCTAGAATCAAATGAGTTCCTTCTCACTTGCTTTGGTTTTTTACATTCTGTAGCAAAGTGACCCAACTCATTACAATTGTAGCACCTGATTGTGCTTCTTTCCACAGTTCCAGTTTTGTAGCCACCCCTTGTGCTACTTGAAGAGGAAGATCCACCTCTCTGAAACCTGGGCTTGAACTTAAGATTGGGATTCCTTCTGAATCTGAACTTCCCAAAATTCCTGACTATCATGGCCAAATCACCATCCTCCAGCTGATCAAGTTCTTCCAAAGAGTAGAAGTCACCACCAGATTGATCAATGGATGTTAAACCAAATTCAGCATCAATAACATCCAAGTTAGAATCGGAAGGTTGAACAACCTTCACTTCCAGTTTCTGTGGGACTACTGTTGTCAATGTAGTAGAAGTACCAACTATCTTTCCAGTTCCATATAACTCATTCTGTTGAATCTGCTCCAGCTCATAGGTCTTCAGAATACCATACAGTCTTTCCAGAGAAATCTCTCCAAGATCTCTTGCTTCTCTGATTGCAGATATTTTGTGTTCCAGATGAATTGAAAGTGTCAGGAGGAACTTCTTGTTAATCTCCTTGATAGTATAGTGCTTCCCATTGAGATTCAGATCATTAATCAATTTATTGTATCTCTCAAAGTCCTCAGGGATACCTTCACCAGGGTTTGATCTGAAATTCTCAAAGAGGTGAGAATTTCCAGCTTATTCTCTCTTACTTCCTCTGTCCCCTCATTGATTATCTCTATTGTGTCCCAAATGTGTTTGGCAGTAGTACAGTTTAGGACATGATTATGCATGATAGGATCCATATAATCAACCAGTATCAACTGTAGACAGGCATCCAGTGTAGAATCCTCTTTCTCATCAGGAGTGTAGTCCTTGGGGTCCTTGGGGTCCTTGGGGTACATCCTAGCAGCTCTAGTAACCACATCATTCTCTATCTGCTCTCCCTCAACAATCATAGGGATTTTAGGACCATTCTTCAGCACTCCCAAATATTTAACATTAGCAACTTGAAGAAATATGAGCATTTTCTTCTTCCACATAGGATAATGCTCCTTGCTGAACATGGGGATTTTGACAGTACCAACTTTCTGAGTTGTAGACATTTTTGAGATTTTTGAAGAATAATAAAATTTTCAGAGTTAAAGAAAAAATCTCAAAACAATTGGATCTTTGATTAGTATATCAATCAAGAGGCTCTGATGCCAATTGTTAGGTCCTGATAAGTTTGTAGAAGGGGGGTTGAATACAAACTACACCGTTTAATCCAATTTGTCCGTTTTAGAATAAAACAATTTAGGAACAAATTATTGCGGAATAAAATGAAACAAGATTCAAGTTAAATAAAACTCTATTAAACTTGAAGGGTGTTACAAATATGGTACTGATTACAAGATTGGATCTCAAACTAATTAAAACAAATCTAGAATAAATTCGACATGAATTTATCTATTTTTGTAATAAAAAGATATAACAATAAATGATAATTTGAGATACGTTCTAGGGATTAAAATCCGCTAGATAGTCAAAGCAGTACAAGTGAATGAATTCTAGTGGTTTAGATTTAACACAATGATTTTCTAGAATTAATTCACTGAAGAAATGATTCGGCAGAGTTCTTTCTTTTTCTTCACAGAAGCTTTCTTTCTTTTGATATAATGTTTTGTACTGATCTTCTGTGCTTGTCTTGATACTTGTACTTGAAAAGGTAATCACCTTTTTAAAAGGTTAATCCACTTGACAAAATACTTTAAACAAACTGCACTTTCATTTTCTTTTCACCTTTCTGGAATGACTATGAAAATAGTCTTAAAAAGACTATTTTTAAGCCTGGAATGACTATGCTTTGTACTGGAATGACTATAAGAATTTAGGAGAATTAATTTAGAATAAACTAAAATGAACTTGGATGACTACCGGGATGATTACCGGTATGACTACCAGGATGACTATCCCTTCATAGTCATTCCAGTTCATTTTTCATTTTTAATTAAAATGCCTTGGAATGACTACCGGGATGACTATCCTTGATAGTCATTCCAGTTCATTTTATTTAAGTAATTCTAATTTAATTCTAATTCTATTTTAAATTAATTCTAATAATTAATTTATTTCATAAATTAATTCTGATGAATTAATTTATTCAATAAATTAATTACTAAATTTATTTGTTAAATTAATTCTGAAGAATTTATTTAATAAATTAATTAATAACTAATTTAAAAGAGAATTTAAATTCTTACAAGATAGCATAACCAATCCTTGAACCACTTGAACTGCTGAAGAATATCCATTGTCTGAGGTTGTCATTTGATGCACTGTCTGGTTCACAAATGACTGACTTCAATGTTTGTTCTTCATCTTGACTTTAAGTTATGGTCCATTGTCTGCTTTTGACTGTTGTTCAACCTTTGTAACCTGTACATTTGCTGTCACAAATATGAAACCTCTGTCACTTTAATAAATCCACTTCTTTGAAGACTTCACTGAGGCTTGATCAATTAATTGAACTTCTTTCAATGTAGTATTTCTTCAAGTCTGTAGGATGACTTTAATCTGTATTCTTCTGACAGATCTTCTGAGATTCATGTGACTGTGACAATTGAATTATTACTTACTTATTACAAACTTGTTTAAGTTGAGTTGAATCCTCGATGTAAACAAATAGGCCTAAACATATGCCTTTCAGTTTATAAATCGATACATGCGAACAAATATTTTAAGATATCATATATTTTTTCAAACCAAATTTTTTTTTTTTTGAATTTGTAAATTTTTTCGGATGATTAGAATTGAATTTAATTTAAAGTTGAACATACCCATTCAATCACATAACATACCCCTTGAAAGTTTTCTTTGAATCGGTAATTGTTTTCGGATGATTAGAATTTAGTTTAATTTAAAATTTAACATACCCACTCAATTTATATGTTTATAAATTGATACATACGAACAAATATTTTAAGATATCGCGTTTTTTCAATCCAAAGTGTAATTTTTTTAATTTGTAATTTTTTTCGGATAATTAGAATTTAATTAAATTCAAATTTTAACATACCCATTCAATTTATATGTTTTTTCAACAAATATTTTAAAAAAATTCAGTTCAAATTTTAACTGTTTTTTCGTTCAGTGCCCTAATTGAAAGTTGATCAGTACTTTAACGGCGCTCCGTTAAAGTCAAACCAATTTTAACGGCAGTGAAAATTTATGACTGTACAGTGTTGCGATTGAAAATAATTGTTACTTAAGTTATGCGATTGAAAGTTTTTTTGGGCTGGTAAACCAATTGAAAGTTTATATATTGTACAGTACTGAAATAGCTCATTAACCCATTTCTTTAGTCGTTGGATCCGGAACAAGATTTTCTGTCGGAAAATGTAATATTCTATTAACATCTTGTTCCGTAACCCTTATTGTTCTGCTCCATGGCACAACAAAATTGAATGATAATACATCATTTTCTAACGTGTTAGTGGTAGTAGTGTACAGTTCAGTCAATTGATCGACACAAAGAACTGCTGGAGTACTTACTGCATATGCCACCAGGGAATGTGAGTTCAAAAACCGTGACTATGCAGGAAACTGTAAGTTCGAGATGAATTGCACATTTTGAAACGAAACATGGTTCGTCTTGGTGATAATAAATTGTCCGACCATTGAAAATAAATAAAGTCCAGAAAATTACAATCTAAGACCAAATATAAACCAAATTAATTATTACTAATTAATAATCCTTAACAACCCCTTTTCTTAACTTAAAAACCGAACCAAACAAAATCCCTAAATTTTAAGAACCCTAATTTGCTCAATTCGTGTGAATTACAACTTTTTAACTAAAACTAAACTTAAGAACTAATGAATCCTAGTAAACTAGTATCACGAATTATCAAGATCAGTTATGAATTTAGAAATTGAACTTAGGGACTTCTCGATAGTTTTCTAAGGAACTGAACGGAAGAATCAAGAATAAAACAATCACCCAACCTCTACACAGTAAAACGAAGTTTACTAACGGTGATTCTTGAATTTCTGTGGTTTAAACCGTTGAAATTGATCAACAAAAGTATCGGGAGTTCTTGGTTTATGCGTGTATATATGTATGTATAACTCGATAGCTTTCTAGATCTAAGAAGATAAGAAAATGATTAAGTACAACATATATACTTACATTTCTGTAAAGGGTAAAAAGGACATTTCATGTTCGATAGTTTTTAAAAATGAACTATCGATGGTTTTTTTATAAGGGCATAAAGGTAAAATCATACTTAGATAGTTTTGTAAAAACTATTGAAGTGGATTTAGATGAGAATATTAACAGCCCTTATTGAAAAACTATCGAAGGTAAATATACTGATAAAACTGAAAACTATCGAATTTGAAAGGATTGAAAACTATCGAATATCATCAACTTGAACAAAATAAAATATTTTCGATAGATTTCTGTCTAGATTCAAAATCTATCGAATAAAAGTTTCGATAGTTTTTCCTTTTCTTAATAAGAAACTATCGAGATGCTGAAAAACCATTCGATAGATTCTTAATAAAGATAACTGAAAAACTATCGAACCAGTAATTCAATACATTTTGCTGCTTTACATTTTTAAACAAGAAACCTGTTCAAAAATACAATTTTCACTTCCTGTGAATTTCTGAAGATCAAAAATTTAACTCATAAATTTACAGAAAATAAAATTCACAATTAATTTAGTATAAAATTGACTGAATATCATTAACTGATATAAATCAATAAATATCTAATTAATTATGCTGCATAATTTTATTTTGAATGGAACAAATAAAATTAATCAGAATTGAATAAATGCAGAATATTTAGAACAAATATTAGCACTTAAACAATCTTAAAATTATTTGCTAATTAAATGTCAGAAGATATATTACTTATAAATATGACAATTAAGCAGATAATTCTGACTTACGAGAATTATTCCGGAAAATAAGTTCACAAGTCCTAAAGATATGGAAATCCTTAAACTAGTGGACTTATTAGGATCAACTTGCAGTTTTTGACTTCTAATTAATCAATTAGAAAGATGTCTGCAATTTGTTCCTCTGTGGGTACAAAATGTAATTCCACAGTACCATTCATGAAATGCTCTCGAATAAAATGATACCTGATATCAATGTGCTTGGTCCTCGAGTGCTGAACTGGGTTGTTGGAGATTGCTATGGCGCTTGTATTGTCGCAGAATATTGGAATCTTGTTCAACAAAAGCCCATAGTCTCGGAGTTGGTTTCTCATCCACAAGATCTGAGCACAATAGCTACCCGCAGCTATGTATTTAGATTCAGTTGTCGATGTGGATACTGAGTGCTGCTTCTTGCTATACCAGGAAACTAACCTTCGTCTAAGAAACTGACAGCTCCCTGAAGTACTCTTTCGATCAATCTTACAACCTGCAAAATCTGATTCTGTATAGCCAATAAGATCAAATCCTATATCCTTAGTGTACCAAATTCCAAGATTTGGGGTTCCCTTAAGATATCTAAAGATACGTTTAACAGCTATAAGATGAGATTCTTTTGGATCAGACTGAAACCTTGCACACAAGCATGTTGCAAACATAATATCTGGTCTACTTGCAGTGAGATAAAGTAATGAGCCTATCATACCTCTGTAGCTTGTGATGTCAACCTTCTTACCGGTTTCGTCCTTATCAAGCTTAGTGGCAGTTGGCATTGGAGTCTTTGCCGGAGATGAGTCTTCCAGATGATACTTCTTTAGAAGATCCTTGATGTGCTTGGACTGACAAATAAATATTCCATCTTTCCTTTGATTCACTTGTAGTCCAAAAAAGAATGACAACTCACCCATCATGCCCATCTCGTATTTACTCTGCATTAACTTAGCAAACCTCTTGCAAAGATCATCATTACTAGAACCAAATATAATATCATCAAAATATACTTGCACTAATATCAAATCATTCTTATGCATTTTGTAAAAGAGAGTTTTATCTATGACACCTCTGGTAAAGCTATTTTCAAGTAAAAATTCTGATAGTGTCATACCATGTCCTTGGAGCTTGCTTGAGTCCATAGAATGCTTTGAACAGAAAGTATACATAGTCCACCAGATTTGGATCCTCAAAACCTGGAGGTTGTTCCACATATACTTCTTCCTCTAGCTCCCCATTCAGAAATGCAGTCTTCACATCCATTTGAAAAACCTTGAAATTGGAATGTGTTGCGAATGCTAGAAACATCTTGATTGCTTCAAGTCTTGCTACTGGTACATAAGTTTCATCATAATCTATACCCTCTTCCTGAGAATAACCTTTAGCAACCAGTCTGGCCTTGTTTCTCGTTACAATGCCATCTTCATCCAGTTTATTTCTGAATACTCATTTAGTTCCTATAACAGATTTTCCTTTAGGTCTGGGTACCAGCTTCCAAACTTTTTGCCTTTCAAACTGATTGAGTTCATCTTGCATAGCAATTAACCAATCTGGATCTTCAAAGGTATCTTCTACTTTCTTAGGTTCTGTTTCTAAAAGAAACCCAGAGTAGTGCCATTCATTCTGTGATGTCCTTCTAGTTCTTACTCTTGTGTCTGGATCACCAATGATCAAGTGAAAGGGATGTGCTCTACTCCATACCCTTTGTCTTGGCAGATACGATCTTGATGATTCTCCTTTTTCATTATTATGTTGAGTATGACTAGATGATCCTTCTCCTGCTCCCCCTGAGTTGTTGCTGGAATGATCTGTTGACCCTATTGTTTGACTAGTGAATCAAGTTGTAGTACGAGGATCTCCACCACTGTCACCACTTGGTCCAGAATCATTATCATTATTATCATCAATATTACCAGGAACAACTACAGGTTCTTCTTCATTATCAGAGAGATCTCCTGATAGATTTTCAAATACCAAGGATTCATAGTTCTCTTCTGTTTGCAGGCTTGGCCTTTTGGTATCATCAAATGTTACATTAAGGCTTTCCACAACCTTCTTATCTTCAATCACATAAACCCTGTAAGCTTTAGATTCCAGAGAATAGCATAGAAAAATGCCTTCATCTTCTTTAGCATCAAACTTTCCCAGATGCTCTCCATCTTTCAATACAAAACACTTTGCACCAAACACATGAAAATACTTCAGTGATGGTTTCTTGTTAGCCATTAACTCGTAAGAAGTCTTTTCATGATCTCGGTTAATCGGGGTACGATTCTGAGTGTAGCAAGCTGTATTGACTGCTTCAGCCCAAAAATAAGTGGGAAGCTTTGATTCACTTAACATAGTCCTTGCTGCTTCAACCAAAGTACGATTCTTCCTTTCCACTACTCCATTTTGTTGAGGAGTTCTTGGAGCTGAATACTGTCTAGATATTCCTTTTTCTGTGCAGAAGTCATTTAGAACTGCATTCTTGAATTCAGTTCCATTGTCTGATCTGATCGTACGCACAGGTAGGTTAGCTTCTACTTCAATCTTCTTTATGTGATCAATGATCATTTGAGTTGCTTCATCCTTTGACTGTAAAAATAACACCCACGTGTACTTGGAGTACTCATCAACCATCACTAACGCATATCTTTTCCTTGATACTGACATGACATTTACTAGACCGAATAAATCCATATGGATCAACTGTAGAGGTTCAGAGATGCTTGTCAGTTCCTTGCTTCTGTGTGATGCCTTCTTAGACTTCCCTTTTTCACATGCTTCACAGAGTCCTTCCTGATAGAATTCCATTAGTGGTAACCCTCTCACCAACTCTCTCTTTACCAAAGAGTTCATGGTTTTGAAGTTCAAGTGTGAGGGCTTCTTATGCCATAATCAACTTTGATATGATGAAGCTTTGCTTTAGAAACATCTGACTTCTCCATCACTGGTAGAACTTAAGTCGGCTATGAACAAGTTTCCTTTTCTTACTCCCTGCAGAGCAAGTTTCTCATCTTTCCTGTTTGAGATCAAGCATCTTTCTTTTCTGAAATCCACATTGTATCCTTTGTCACAGAAATGACTGATACTCAATAGATTGTGCTTTAATCCATCACCAAGAAAGATATTTTTGTTAGGAACTATGTTGTTTCTTAATGATAACCAAATCTACTTAGTAAAAAATTGTACAAGTAAAATTTAGCTATCAACGGATTGTATGCTTTTGCAGTATCCATTGATGGGTAGCTTATCTACGGATAAGACTCAATGTAACATGCTTTTGTATTTCTGATGTTGAAGTTGAAGTAGTCTTGATAGGTTGAATAAGTCATGTTGACTATTAATAGATAGGTAGAATAGGGAGGCTAATTGTAAATAGTCAATGCCTTGTAATTTTGCATAATTGAAATTGACTGTCAACAGATAGCTTAATTAGCCTTCAACGGATGTGGAAAATGTACTGTCTACGGATAATAGTACTAATTGTCTACGGATATGATCAAGACACTGTCAACGGATACAACTCAATTAGCTTCAACGGATATACACTGTACTTGTGAAAGGGACATATCAGTTGGAGCACATGGGTTGACAGACTACACAAAGCATGGAAGCCAGTGTTTCTGGAAAGGTCACGAGAAGAAGTAGCATTCTGTTTGTATGGTCAAAAGTAGCATTTCTATAAAAGACAATCAGCCAAGAAGGGCAAGCTACCAGCACATGGACCACTACTCAGAATGGAGAAACAAGGATCTTGAACAAATTTACTTTTTGTATTATTGGATGTTCAAAATACCTTGTAAACTTGGGATATATATAACCAAGTGTAGCATTATTCTAGTGCTAAGAAATTAGTTAGGCAATTTAGAAAGCTAAAGGAAATATCCTTTGTAAATTGCTGAAACTAGAATCTTATATTTGCAGCTGTGTGTTTATTCATAAACATCACATAGATTTCTTCAATAAAAATCTCTCAGGTGGACAAAAACAATCCACCGGAATCTTTAATTCTTGTGTTATCTTATTTGCTTTTCTGTTCTTGTTTTTAATTTCATATATTCACTATCAAGAATCAAGAAGAATTTTTAAAGATTGTATTCAACCCCCCCCCCCTTCTACAATCTTGATTCATTGTCTGGGAATAACAATTGGTATCAGAGCAAGCTTCTAACATACAAGAAGTTTAAAGATCTAAAGACAACTGAATCATGAGTCAGAAGGATCATGGAGTCAAAATACCAGTTCTTGATAGAGAAAACTACTTTCACTGGAAAGTAAAAATGCGTCTACATCTAATGTCTATGGATGAAGTTTATGTAGAGTGCATAGAACATGCCCCTCATGCACCACTGAAGCCAAACACCTCAATTGCTCAAGAACCCGCAGGAGCTCCAAGCACAATTCCAAAGCTACGTTCAGAATGGACTCCTGAGGACATCATTGCAGTTCATAAAGAAAAGAAGGCCATGAATATTCTGTTCAATGGTCTTGATTCTGATATGTTTGATAATGTTTTTAACTGCTTTACAACAAAGGAGATTTGGGATACTGTCCAAACCATATGTGAAGGGACTGAGCAAGTAAGGGAAAACAAGATGCAGCTTCTCATACAACAGTATGAACACTTTCACTTCAAGAATGGAGAGTCTTTGAATGATACTTTCAGTAGATTTCAAAAATTGCTAAATGGATTGAAGCTGTGTGGAAGAGTGTATCAAGTCAAGGATTCAAATCTTAAATTTCTCAGAGCCTTGCCAAAGGAGTGGAAGCCTATGACTGTTTCCTTAAGAAACACTCAAGAGTACAAGGACTTTACTCTTGAGAGGCTGTATGGAACCCTAAAAACATATGAACTAGAAATAGAGCAGGATGAAGAAATTGAGAAGGTCCAAAAGAAATCAGGATCTGTTGCTTTAGTAGTAAGTGTTGAAAAGGCTGAGGACATGAAAGAAGAAGCTGTTGAAACTACACCAAGCCAAAGTGCTTGTGAAGGTAGAGCTGAATCAAGGAAGTGCAAAGGAAAGATGATTCAAGAAAGTGAGCCCTCCAATCAAGAGGAGATGGATGAGCTAGATGAACATTTAGCCTTTCTGTCAAGAAAATTCTCAAAGCTCAAGTTCAAGAGAAACCCCGATGTGTCCAAACCATTCAGGAAGGACTCTCAATCAAACAAGAACTTTGTTGAGAGGTTCAAATTTAAATGCTTCAATTGTTGAATGGGAGGTCACTTTGCCAATGAGTGCATGAAACCAAAGGCTGAGAAGATTGACAGGAAGTTTGAGCCTTTTTTTTTTTGCTAAATAAAGTTTGAGCCTGTTGATTACAAGAAGAAATACTTTGATCTTCTCAAGCAAAAGGGTAGAACATTCATAACACAGGACTATGACTGGGCTGAAGATGGGAATGATTTCGAGGAGGACACTGAATTTGTGAACCTTGCACTGATGGCTGATTCAAGTGAGCAGGAGGCCAGTTCATCATCCAATCAGGTAATTACCACCAATCTCTCTGAGCTTTCTACTGAGGAATGCAATAGTGCAATTAATGACATGTCCACTGAATTGTATCATATGCGTATTTCTCTTAAATCACTTACTAATGAGAACACCAGGATTAAAACTTCTAATCAGTTGTTAAGTGATAGGAATGCTCTTCTGGAAACACAATTTATTGAGTTTGAGAAATTGAGAGTAGAGTGTCAAGTTGCCAAGGATGATTTGTTGATTGTGCTTAAAAGAGAAGAATCTATCAAAGTACAGCTAGCCAAAGAACAGGAAACTAGATGGACTGATTCCAGGAATGTTGCCACAAAAATTATTAAGGCTCAAGGCGTGGATACGCAAAATTCTTCTTCTTAGGTAACAAAATACCCATCGACGGAAAAGACACCAACTCTGGTGGAATCGTTGTTCTCAAGGCTTGGACCTCATACACAAGATAATGCCTTAACTAGTCCACGCAATTTTAGTAATTCGGATCGCGTAAAGGACTGTAAACGTCTCAATCTTCACATGTGTTGCCTTTTCGTGGCAAACTACGATGAACTACAAACACTTATGTTCTTACTAAGTCAAGTTATCCATTGGTATTGGCCATTCCGACCTTACCCCAACTGCAGCTGAGACTCTGCTCCGCGTCTTATCTTAATGTCTTTGATAATCCAGGTACAATTTTAAACGTCCTTCTCATCATTATGATGGTCTTCAATGGTCCTATCGGTCCTCCGATAAGTCCCCAACTAAACTCTTTAATGTTAACATCCTTAATGGAACTACTTCCGGTAGTCCACTTAACGAGCTCTATATGAGTCCTCTCGTCATTTCTTACTTCGATATAACTCTTAACACTCGCATATCCAAGTTTATAACTTAACGCTCTGATACCATTTCTGTAACACTCCCAGATCCGGGGTCAGGAATCTGGGTTGTCACGCTCCATCAATTATACAATACCTGCATTACTTACAACATTCTAATAATACGAATCCAAAGACCCCAATCACTTACACATACACACAAGTTATAGCCTTGGAAATGAGCAACAATAATTACCATTTGTTGTTGCAAATCAAATGTACTATCCAGGATCTCATCTATCATTTACAACCTCTACCTGAAGTTAAAATAATAGACCTCACAATTCTATACAAGGTTCAATAATGCAAACCTACTCAAAACCAATTTTCACTAATTCAATCTGCAACTGTTCTGCTAACTTCGGCAATATCCATCCTGCTGAACTAACTCATGGGTGGTCTCTCCATCCCCTTGCTCTCGTAACATGAGGTGCATCGGCAATGTTTTCTTCATGCTGAAAGGTTTAATAAAGCAAGAATGAGCCAATAGCGCTCAGCAAGAAATCTATCCCAGTTTAAATCTCTAAACCTTTAAGGTAGATAATCCATATAGGATCAAAGTTTTAACACTACTAGGGTTTGACCCCAAAATAGTATACCGTTCAAAATACTGTATGACTTATAATCATACTCAAATACTTTTCGTAAATCATTTAGAAATCCTTGGTATCAATATAATGAACCAAGACTCAAAACATATCTTTTTAAAATAGATATTAAACATTAGAATCAAGGCTTAAAGCCTATTCATTGATTCAAAATACTATACAGTTCAATATACTTGTAAAGCATAATGTAACATAAGATGTAAAAGAGATAACTACAACTCAACAAAGGACAAGACAGACAATAGTATTAATAGAAGCACAGGAATCCAGAATCAAAGAAGAAAAGGTAAACTCAAAAAATCAAAATACGTTATGTATTCTTGAAGTCCGTAAATAGGTCACGGAAAGAAGTTCATGAAAATGTTCAAGCCTCAGTGACAGCAATAGAAACAAGACTTTGAAGACGACAGAAGTATGTGAATGATTTAGGGTTCAGTACCACGGGATTCCAGTGATGAAGCAACCAGAACGACAAAGGACTTATCAGCAGCATTGAATTCAAGATATAAAAGAAGAATTGATCAAGTGTTATTCATCTGTGAACCAGACCAGTTGCACTAGGTGACGGCACTAAAAAGATCAAGTTGTTTTATCGTCTCCGAAGAAATTGATACAGTCTAAAACTTAAAACACCCAGGAGCTCAGGAGTAATTACTAAAGGACAAAAGACAAGAAAAAGAATTCGATAGTTTTTCAATTCAGAAAACTATCGAATGGTGGTTAAAGTGATTCATTGAAAAACTATACTAAAGTATTTGTCATTCGATAGTTTTATTTAAAAACTATCGAATGGAAAATACTTTTGATCCATTCGATGGTTTTTCAATTCATGGAGCAGGTGAAAAGTTTTGTTTGTCTGACAAGTTGATGAAGATCCAACGGCCAAGAATATTCTATTCTAAATGGTTCGATGGTTTTCAATTTAAGTCTACAATTAATACTGAGAGAAGAGTGTGTCTTCTTTAGTTAAGGATTTTAACACATAGACATTACTGAGAGAGAGAAGAGCCGGAGAAAATTATCAGAGAAATTAATAGTGCTCAGAACTTGATCATTGTTTTGTATTTGTGTAACCTTAAACTCATTGACGCTAATCTACGGATTAGAAATTGTAGCACCCCTCGAGGTTTATATTTATAAAAAGATATATTCCCCGAAACTTGATTTGGTTTGGTGTGTTTGATTTCGTTATAGAACTGAAAGATTAATCCGCGAACGAAATTAAATTATTTGTGAGTATCGTATTCAACCCCCCCCCTTCTACGATACTTTGGACCTAACAATTGGTATCAAAGCTACTTGATTGATATACAAATCAGATCCGGTGAATGAGACCAAAATCAAACGTAGCGTGAAAATTCGAAGCAAATTTTTTAACTTTCAAAATTTTTCATTTAATTGGAACTTCTTCAATTTTAAACAATTTGAAATTTTCAGAAACCATGAGTGCTCCAAAGACAACCGCTGGTATTAAAGTTCCCCCGTTCACTAGAGATGATTTCGGTTTGTGGAAGATGAAGATGCTGTTATTTATCAAGGCATCTAATCCGTTGTATATTGGCATATTAGAAAACGGACCGTTTGTACCAATGAAACCAGTTAGTGAATCTACAGCTCCTGATGGTAGCAGGATTCCTTCAGGCACCCAACCTAAGGATATAAGTGAATTTACAGATTCTGACAAAGAACTGATTCGATTGGACACCGGTTTAATGTTGATATTGGCGGACTCCGCAGACAAGGAAATGAGCAATCAGTTGATGAACTGTACAAGCGGGAAACATATGTGGGATACCATTAATTTAATAATGGAAGGAACTGAAGACGTTCAGGAAAACAGATTGGACATTCTGACTTCTCAATATGAAGCGTTTAGGTCCCTGCCAAGAGAAAGTATAACTGAGGTCTTTGAGAAGTATACTAAGCTCCTCAATGAATTGGCAATGAAAGGAAAGACCTATCCACTGAGAGAATCGAACAGGAAGTTCATGATGACACTGCCCCATCATGTAGAACACAAGTCATCATCCATTAGGGAAAGAATTGACTTCACAAAGATGCCACTAGAGATGATCTATGGCAAGTTGAAGACCTATGAGATGGAACAGGAACAAAGGCTGATAATCTACGGATCAGGGACAGTGGACAGCAAGCACAATGCACTTGTGAGATCAGCAGCATTTGTAGTGGATGAACCAATAACTTCTGAGATTCAGGTTCAAACCCCTAGAGCTGGAAAGGAGGTGATAATAGAAGCAGAAATGGATTCTGTGAATCTGGGTGTTGATGAAAGTGATTACTACACCCTAGAAGAGCTTGAGCAAATGGAAGACAAAACCATGGCGTACTTAGCTGCAAAGTTTAGTCATATTCGTTTCAAGAGAAACCCTAAGTACAAGTTCAAGGGCTCAACCAACAGATTCCAGAAGAGCAATTAGACACCTAGTACAAGCTTTAAGGGAGGCTACAAGACTGGCATGATTGATAGGAGCAAATCAAGATGCTATAACTGCAATGAGTTAGGGCATTTCGCCACTGAATGTCGGAAGCCTCGTCAAGCAAGAGACATGAAAGATGTCTATGGAAAGAAGGATTCTTATGATGAGTTGAAGAAGGAGAATGCCAAGCTTAAACAGCAATTGGAGGCATTCTCTGGAAAGCAGAAAGGGAAAGCTTACATAGCAGAGGGAAAGCACTGGGATGATACTGATTCAGATGAAGAGGAGGAATATGTAAATGTTGCTCTAATGGCTGACTCTTCAGAGGAATCACCACAATCATCTCAGGTACCTATCTTAACTACAATTGATATGTCTAATTCTGAGTACAAGAAAACTGTGCAAGATCTTAGTGTAGAATTGTTTAATGTACACACAAGCATGCTAGCATCAGAAATGGAAAATGCTAAACTAGTTCTTAAGATTAAAAAGCTAGAATCTAAAAATGAAGAACTAGAGCTTGTAGCTGTAACATTAGAAGATCTTAAGCAAAAGAATGCGTACTTAGAGAACAAGGTCAAGTGTAATGATGAGATAGAGACTATCCTCAGGAAGCAGATTTCAGATCTAGATTTGAAGCTGAATGCTTTTAAGAATTCCGCTCTAGTGGCTAGGGAAATCATTGATACTCAGGCCATAGAGAATAAAACTGCTATAGGATTTGACTATAACAAGAAAGCTGGTAAGAAGATTGTGGAATTCCCTGTGACATCTTCAGTTGTCAAAAGGAATACTCCACATGTTCTTAAGGATGTTAATTGTCCAGTTTTTGTTAAGCCGTTTCCACCACTCTTTCATGAGGATGACCTTTTCATTAGACAAGAATTGCTTGAGGAGGATTTATTGAAGGAAAAAGAGGTAAAGACTAAGTTTCCTAGGAAATCAGTAAAAAATGAATTACCTAAACCTGATTTACCTAAAACTGAAGTAGGTTCCTTAGTTAGTAATGTTAAAAAGAACAGGAATGGGAGGAAAAAGATTGTTAATCAGGAATTGGTTCCATCTTCTCCCATTGCATCTAGGAAGTTATGTTCTATTTGTAATTCTGCTGGACACCTTACACATGCATGTAAAAAGGTTAAAGTAGAAACTGCTAATGCTTCTAAAATGCATAACATGTCTGACATGCCTGATACTCATGAACCCTGTGGAAAGAAAGAGTGTTTGCTATGTAAGTACAACATCATGCATGCTTATTTTAAGTTGATGTCTGATAGTATCAATAGCACTAGTAATGTTAAATCCACAGATACTATGAATATCAAACAGGGTAAGACTAAATTGAATGTTACTCCTGTTAAATCATCTAAACCTTCAGGACCCAAACAATTTTGGGTACCAAAGTCCGCTTAATCAATCTGTGATTGCAGGGTAAGGTTAAAAGCTCAAAGGTTGTGTGGATTCTGGATAGTGGCTGTTCTAGACACATGACAGGTGAAGAGTCCCTGCTTACAGAGGTGGTTAAGAAGACCGGCCCGATTGTAACCTTTGGAGATGACAGCAAAGGATTCACTACGGGATATGGTAAATTGAAAGCTGGAAATGTCATCATTGAAAACATCTCTCTTGTTGAAGGATTAAAGCACAATCTTCTAAGTATCAGTCAATTCTGTGATAAAGGCTACAATGTAGATTTCAGAAAGGACAAGTGCTTGATCACCAACAGGAAGGATGAGAAGCTTACTCTACTGGGAGTGAGAAAAGGGAATTTGTTTATAGCTGACTTAAGTTCTACCAGTGAAGGAGAAGTTACATGTTTCTATGCAAAGGCATCTTCAGAACAAAGTTGGCTATGGCACAAGAAGCTCTCACATTTGAACTTCAAAACTATGAACTCTTTGGTAAAGAGAGAGTTAGTGAGAGGGTTGCCCCTGATGGAATTCAATCAAAAGGGACTATGTGAAGCATGTGAAAAGGGGAAGTCGAAGAAAGCATCACATGGAAGCAAAGGAATGACAAGCATTACTGAACCATTACAGCTGATTCATATGGATTTATTTGGTCCAGTTAATGTTATGTCACTTTCAAGAAATAGATATGCATTGGTGATGGTGGATGACTACTCCAAGTACACGTGGGTGTTGTTCATACAAACAAAGAATGAAGCAACACAATTAATCATTGATCACATCAAGAAGATAGAAGTGGAAGCTAAGCTACCTGTGCGGACAATCAGATCAGACAATGGAACTGAATTCAAGAATGCAGTTCTAAATGATTTCTGCTCAAAGAAAGGAATATCAAGACAGTTTTCAGCACCAAGAACTCCTCAACAGAATGGAGTAGTGGAAAGGAAGAACAGGACCTTGGTTGAAGCAGCAAGGACCATGTTGAGTGAATCAAAACTTCCCACTTACTTTTGGGCTGAAGCAGTGAATACAGCTTGCTACACTCAGAATCGAACCCTGATCAACAAAGATCATGAAAAGACTCCGTATCAGTTAATGGCCAACAAGAAGCCAACACTGAAGTACTTTCATGTGTTTGGTGCAAAGTGCTTTGTACTTAAAGATGGAGAACATCTTGGCAAGTTTGATGCCAAAGCAGATGAAGGCATTTTTCTGGGCTATTCTCTGGAATCTAAGGCTTTCAGGGTATATGTGATTGAAGATAAGAAGGTGTTGGAAAGCTTTAATGTAACATTTGACGACACTAAAAGACCAGGCCTGCAAACTGGAGAGAACTCTGAATCCTTGGTATTTGAAAATCTATCAGGAGATCTCTCTGACAATGAAGAAGTACCTGAAGTTGTTACAGTCATTAATAATAATCATAATGATAATGATTCTGGACAAAGTGGTGACCTAAGTGGAAATCCTCAACATACAGGATCCACTAGTCAGTCTTCAGAATCAACAGATCAAACCGTCAACAACTCAGGGGGAGCAGGAGAAGGATCAACTAGTCACACTCCACAACATCTAGAACAAGGAGAATCATCAAGATCGCATCTGCCAAGACAAAGGGTATGGAATAGAGATCATCCCTTTCACTTGATCATTGGTGATCCGGACACAGGAGTGAGAACTATGAGAACATCACAAAATGAATGTCACTATTCTGGGTTTCTTTCAGAAACAGAACCTAAGAAAGTTGAAGATGCTCTAGATGATCCAGATTGGGTGATTGCTATGCAAGAAGAACTCAATCAGTTTGAAAGGCAGAAAGTTTGGAAGCTGGTACCCAGGCCTAAGGGAAAATCTGTTATTGGAACACGATGGGTATTCAGAAATAAATTGGACGAAGATGGCATTGTAACGAGAAACAAAGCCAGACTGGTTGCTAAAGGTTACTCTCAAGAAGAGGGTATAGATTATGATGAAACCTATGCACCAGTAGCCAGACTTGAGGCCATCAGAATGTTTCTGGCATTTGCTGTACATTCCAATTACAAGGTATATCAAATGGATGTGAAAAGTGCTTTTCTGAACGGGGAGTTAGAAGAAGAAGTGTATGTGGAACAACCTCCAGGTTTTGAGGATTCAAAACTGGCAGACTTTGTGTACTTTCTATTCAAAGCTCTCTATGGACTCAAACAAGCTCCAAGGACATGGTATGACACTCTCTCTGAATTCTTACTTGAAAATGATTTTACAAGAGGTGTTGTAGACAAAACTCTCTTTGTCAAAAAGCATAAAAATGATTTGATATTGGTGCAAGTATATGTTGATGACATAATATTTGGTTCTACTAATGATGATCTATGCAAGAGATTTGCTAAGTTAATGCAGAGTCGTTATGAAATGAGCATGATGGGTGAATTGTCATTCTTTCTTGGATTGCAAGTATACCAAAAACAAGCTGGTATATTCATTTGTCAGTCCAAGTACATCAAGGATCTTCTTAAGAAGTATCAAATGGAAGACTCATCTACAGCAAAGACTCCTATGCCAACTGCCACTAAGCTTGATAAGGATGAAACTGGTAAGAAGGTTGACATCACAAGCTACAGAGGTATGATAGGCTCATTACTTTATCTCACTACAAGTAGACCAGATATAATGTTTGCAACATGCTTGTGTGCTAGATTTCAGTCTGATCCTAAAGAATCTCATCTAATAGCTGTTAAGCGAATATTTAGATATCTTAAGGGGACCCCAAATCTTGGAATTTGGTACCCTAAAGATACAGGATTTGATCTTGTTGGATACACAGACTCTGATTTTGCAGGTTGTAAGATTGATCGGAAGAGTACTTCAGGAAGCTGTCAGTTTCTTGGAAGAAGGTTAGTTTCCTGGCATAGCAAGAAGCAGCATTCAGTGTCCACATCAACAGCTGAGGCTGAATACATTGCTGCTGGTAGCTGTTGTGCTCAGATCTTGTGGATGAGAAACCAACTCCGTGACTATGGACTTTTGTTGACGAAGATTCCAATATTTTACGACAACACAAGTGCCATAGCAATCTCAAACAACCCAGTGCAACACTCGAGGACGAAGCACATCGACATCAGGTATCATTTTATCCGAGAGCATGTCATGAATGGAACTGTGGAGTTACACTTTGTACCCACAGAGGATCAAATTGCAGACATCTTTACTAAACCGCTTGATGAATCCACTTTCAATAAGCTGGTTGGTGAACTTGGGATGTTAAATCTTTCTAATTGATTTTGATTAGAAGTCAGTAACTGCAGAGAGTCCTGGTGAATACATGAGTTTAAGAATTGCTATATCCTTAGGACTCGTGAATTTATTTTCTGGAGCAATTCTCGTAGTTAGGATTATTGTACTAATTGTATGTCATAATTATGGATGATATATCTTCTGGCATTTAATTAGTTATTAATTCTAAAAATTATTTAAGTGCTAATATTTGTTCTAAATATTCAAGCATTTATTTAATTTGAATTAATTTACTTTGTTTTTAACATTGTAGATTAATGCAGCATAATTTATTGGATTTTAATTGGTTAATATCACTCAATGATATTTAATTGATTTTATTCTAAGAAAATTGTGAATTTTCTGTTAAGAATTGATTTTGGTAAATTTTAAAAGGTTTATTAAAATTAAAACTTGACAGGAAATAAAAAAGTCTGATTTTTAGAACATGAACAGGTTTTAAAATGAAGACAGAAGCAAAAAATATCGATTTTAGGAAATTCGATAGTTTTTCAAGTAAATAGAAAAACTATCGAAAGCATTTCTCGATAGTTTTTGAGAATCTATTTAAAATATATCGAAAGAATTTAATTAATTCTATATCTAAATTCTCGATAGATTTTAAAAATTAAATTGAAAAACCATCGAAAGGAATTCACTTGATTTAATATTTGAATTCTCGATAGTTTTTCAAAAAGTTCTTCGATAGTTTTGGTATTTCAAGAAAATAGACTTCGATAGTTTTCAGAAAAGCACTTTAAATTCTGATTTTCAAATCCCTTCGATAGTTTTTCAAAAACCATCGAAGGATAGTTGACTTTTTTGCCCCTCTGAAAAACTATCGGAAGTACATTTAAATTCTATCGAAACCTGAAAGGACATTTTTGCCCCTGACAGTTTCAAGAGTATAAAAACATGCCTTAGTCCTTTTCTTTATCAGTTTTACAGATCTAAGAAAAGAACAAGTGGCCGTTTATAATACTTACAATTTCTATACACATACAAGAACTCATTCGATAGTTTCTTCAGTTTTAACCAAGAAATCCTTGAAAAAGTTACTGTCTTTCACTGTTGATTGATTTCTAACCGTGAAAACTTAATATTTTTGAGTTTTTGAAACTTTCTGAGTAAGAAACCATCGAACTCGACTGTTGAACCTAAGAAAGTTGTTAATAGTATACATCTTGGAAATTGAGTGTGTTTACACAGTTGATTTCTTTTGATCTAATTGGTTGGTATTAACAATTAGGGTTCTAAAGTGTGTTTGTGTTCGAATTTGTGTATTTTACAGAAAAAGGGTAATTTTGTTTTAAGGGTAATTTTTTGTTAAGAATTTGATTAATTAGTAATAATTAATTAAATATAAAAGGAAAAATAGTTTTGGTTTGTTTAAATTTTCTGGAAATTTTAAAATGGCTTGGGAATTTATTATTACCAAAACTAATCATGTCTCGTTCCAAAACTTGCAAGCCATTACGAATCCTCAAATTCGTGAATGGGCAGAGTTTTTGAATATACGTTCATTAGTGGCATACGTTGTGAGTACTCCCGTGGTCCTTTGTATTGATCAATTGACTGCGTTGTACACATCCGCCACGGATACAAGTGAGAATAATGTGAGATCCTTCAGTTTTGAATCCAGGTACAATTTTAAACGTCCTTCTCATCATTATGATGGTCTTCAATGGTCCTATCGGTCCTCCGATAAGTCCCCAACTAAACTCTTTAATGTTAACATCCTTAATGGAACTACTTCCGGTAGTCCACTTAACGAGCTCTATATGAGTCCTCTCGTCATTTCTTACTTCGATATAACTCTTAACACTCGCATATCCAAGTTTATAACTTAACGCTCTGATACCATTTCTGTAACACTCCCAGATCCGGGGTCAGGAATCTGGGTTGTCACGCTCCATCAATTATACAATACCTGCATTACTTACAACATTCTAATAATACGAATCCAAAGACCCCAATCACTTACACATACACACAAGTTATAGCCTTGGAAATGAGCAACAATAATTACCATTTGTTGTTGCAAATCAAATGTACTATCCAGGATCTCATCTATCATTTACAACCTCTACCTGAAGTTAAAATAATAGACCTCACAATTCTATACAAGGTTCAATAATGCAAACCTACTCAAAACCAATTTTCACTAATTCAATCTGCAACTGTTCTGCTAACTTCGGCAATATCCATCCTGCTGAACTAACTCATGGGTGGTCTCTCCATCCCCTTGCTCTCGTAACATGAGGTGCATCGGCAATGTTTTCTTCATGCTGAAAGGTTTAATAAAGCAAGAATGAGCCAATAGCGCTCAGCAAGAAATCTATCCCAGTTTAAATCTCTAAACCTTTAAGGTAGATAATCCATATAGGATCAAAGTTTTAACACTACTAGGGTTTGACCCCAAAATAGTATACCGTTCAAAATACTGTATGACTTATAATCATACTCAAATACTTTTCGTAAATCATTTAGAAATCCTTGGTATCAATATAATGAACCAAGACTCAAAACATATCTTTTTAAAATAGATATTAAACATTAGAATCAAGGCTTAAAGCCTATTCATTGATTCAAAATACTATACAGTTCAATATACTTGTAAAGCATAATGTAACATAAGATGTAAAAGAGATAACTACAACTCAACAAAGGACAAGACAGACAATAGTATTAATAGAAGCACAGGAATCCAGAATCAAAGAAGAAAAGGTAAACTCAAAAAATCAAAATACGTTATGTATTCTTGAAGTCCGTAAACAGGTCACGGAAAGAAGTTCATGAAAATGTTTAAGCCTCAGTGACAGCAATAGAAACAAGACTTTGAAGACGACAGAAGTATGTGAATGATTTAGGGTTCAGTACCACGGGATTCCAGTGATGAAGCAACCAGAACGACAAAGGACTTATCAGCAACATTGAATTCAAGACATAAAAGAAGAATTGATCAAGTGTTATTCATCTGTGAACCAGACCAGTTGCACTAGGTGACGGCACTGAAAAGATCAAGTTGTTTTATCGTCTCCGAAGAAATTGATACAGTCTAAAACTTAAAACACCCAGGAGCTCAGGAGTAATTACTAAAGGACAAAAGACAAGAAAAAGAATTCGATAGTTTTTCAATTCAGAAAACTATCGAATGGTGGTTAAAGTGATTCATTGAAAAACTATACTAAAGTATTTGTCATTCGATAGTTTTATTTAAAAACTATCGAATGGAAAATACTTTTGATCCATTCGATGGTTTTTCAATTCATGGAGCAGGTGAAAAGTTTTGTTTGTCTGACAAGTTGATGAAGATCCAACGGCCAAGAATATTCTATTCTAAATGGTTCGATGGTTTTCAATTTAAGTCTACAATTAATACTGAGAGAAGAGTGTGTCTTCTTCAGTTAAGGATTTTAACACAGAGACATTACTGAGAGAGAGAAGAGCCGGAGAAAATTATCAGAGAAATTAATAGTGCTCAGAACTTGATCATTGTTTTGTATTTGTGTAACCTTAAACTCATTGACGCTAATCTACGGATTAGAAATTGTAGCACCCCTCGAGGTTTATATTTATAAAAAGATATATTCCCCGAAACTTGATTTGGTTTGGTGTGTTTGATTTCGTTATAGAACTGAAAGATTAATCCGCGAACGAAATTAAATTATTTGTGAGTATCGTATTCAACCCCCCCCCCTTCTACGATACTTTGGACCTAACAATACTGTATATCTTAAATACCTTCTCAACATATATGTACGCATATCTATTTAGATATCTCATACTGTTCAAAATACTGTAAAATATCTGTAATGAACGCCTTTTCGACTCTGTTGTGTTGTGGTATATAAAATAAGCAAGAATGAGCACTATAGCTCGACAATAAGATATAGCAGCATAATCATATATGTAAGCTGATATCATAATTGAAAACCTTTAAAACTCCGTTCATATATAGAACGATATGTTTAAATATTATTTTCGTCAAAACATGTGTAAAGCATAATGTAACATAAGATGTAAAAGAGATAACTACAACTCAACAAAGGACAAGACAGACAATAATATTAACAGAAGCACAGGAATCCAGAATCAAAGAAGAGAAGGTAAAATCAAAAAATCAAAATACGTTATGTATTCTAGAAGTCCGTAAACAGGTCACAGAAAGAAGTTCATGAAAATATTCAAGCCTCAGTGACAGCAAAAGAAACAAGACTTTCAAGACGACAGAAGTATGTGAATGATTTACGTTTAATTACCACGGGATTCCAGTGATTTAATCGAAGCAACCAGAACGACAAAGGACTTATCAGAAGCATTGAATTGAAGACGTAGAAGAAGAATTGATCAAGTGTTATTCATCTGTGAACCAGACCAGTTGCACTAGTTGACGGCACTACAAAGATCAAGTTTTTTTATCGTCTCAGAAGATATTGATACAGTCTAAAACTAAAACACCCAGGAGCTCAGGAGTAATTACTAAAGGACAAAAGACAAGAAAAAGAATTCGATAGTTTTTCATTTCAGAAAACTATCGAATGGTGTTAAAGGTAATTCAATTTAAAACAAAGTAAATCAATTTGGAACTCGATAGTTTTGAATTAAAAACTATCGAATGGTAAATTGATTTAAACCATTCGATGGTTTTTAAATAGGGAGCAGGTGGAAAGTTTGTTTTGTTTTTCAAGTTGATGAAGATCCAACGGCCAAGATTGTTTCTACAAGTTTGGTTCGATGGTTTTCAAATCAAAGTCTACAATTACAACAGAGGAAGTGTGTCTTCTTCAGTCGAGTTATTTTCACAGTAGTAATAACTGAGAGAGAGATCAAACCAGAGAGAAAATACCAGAGAAATTAATTCTGCTTGAATTCTATCAAAGTTTTGATTGTGTATAACTTAGAACTCATTGAAGCTAATCTACGGATTAGAAATTGTAGCACCCCTCGAGGTTTATATTTATAAAAAGATATATTCCCCGAAACTTGATTTGGTTTGGTGTGTTTGATTTCGTTATAGAACTGAATGAATTATCCGCGAACGAAATTAAATTATTTGTGAGTATCGTATTCAACCCCCCCCCCCCTTCTACGATACTTTGGACCTAACAATTGGTATCAGAGCTACTTGATTGATATACAAATCAGATCCGGTGAATGAAACCAAAATCAAACGTAGCGTGAAAATTCGAAGCAAATTTTTTAACTTTCAAATTTTTTCAATTAATTGGAATTTCTTGAATTTTAAACAATTTGAAATTTTCAGAAACCATGAGTGCTCCAAAGACAACCGCTGGTATTAAAGTTCCCCCGTTTACTAGAGATGATTTCGGTTTGTGGAAGATGAAGATGCTGTTATTTATCAAGACATCTAATCCGTTGTATATTGGCATATTAGAAAACGGACCGTTTGTTCCAATGAAACCAGTTAGTGAATCTACAGCTCCTGATGGTAGCAGGATTCCTTCTGGCACCCAACCTAAGGATATTACTGAGTATACAGATTCTGACAAAGAACTGATTCGATTGGACACAGGTTTGATGTTGATATTGGCGGACTCTGCAGACAAGGAAATGAGCTATCAGTTGATGAACTGTACAAGCGGGAAACACATGTGGGATACCATTAACTTGATAATGGAAGGAACTGAAGACGTGCAGGAAAACAGATTGGACATCCTGACTTCTCAATACGAAGCGTTTAGGTCTCTGCCAGGAGAAAGTATAACTCAGGTCTTTGAGAAATATACTAAGCTCCTGAATGAATTGGCAATGAAAGGAAAGACCTATCCACTGAGAGAATCAAACAGGAAGTTCATGATGACGCTGCCCCATCATGTAGAACACAAGTCATCATCCATAAGGGAAAGAATTGACTTCACAAAGATGTCATTAGAGTTGATCTATGGCAAGTTGAAGACCTATGAGATGGAACAGGAACAAAGAGTGATAATCTACGGATCAGGGACAGTGGACAGCAAGAACAATGCACTTGTGAGATCAGCAACACTTGTAGTGGATGAACCAATAACTTTTGAGATTCAAGTTCAAACCCCTAGAGCTGGAAAAGAGGTGATAATAGAAGCAGAAATGGATTCTATGAATCTGGGTGTTGATGAAAGTGATTACTACACCCTAGAAGAGCTTGAGCAAATGGAAGACAAAACCATGGCGTACTTAGCTGCAAAGTTTAGTCATATTCGTTTCAAGAGAAACCCTAAGTACAAGTTCAAGGGCTCAACCAACAGATTCCAGAAGAGCAAGTAGGCACCTAGTACAGGCTTTAAGGGAGGCTACAAGACTGGCATGATTGATAGAAGCAAATCAAGATGCTACAATTGCAATGAGTTAGGGCATTTCGCCACTGAATGCCGGAAGCCTCGTCAAGCAAGAGACATGAAAGATGTCTATGTAAAGAAAGACTCATATGAGGATTTGAAGAAAGAGAATGCCAAGTTGAAACAGCAATTGGAGGCATTGTCTGGAAAGCAGAAAGGGAAGGCTTATATAGCAGAGGGAAAACACTGGGATGATACTGATTCAGATGAAGAGGATGAATATGTAAATGTTGCCCTAATGGCTGACTCTTCAGAGGAATCACCACAATCATCTCAGGTACCTATCTTAAATACAATTGATATGTCTAACTCTGAGTACAAGAAAACTGTGCAAGATCTTAGTGTAGAATTGTTTAATGTACACACAAGCATGCTAGTATCAGAAATGGAAAATGCTAAACTAGTTCTTAAGATTAAAAAGTTAGAATCTAAAAATGAAGAACTAGAGCTTGTAGCTGTCACATTAGAAGATCTTAAGCAAAAAAACACGTACTTAGAGAACAAGGTCAAGTGTAATGATGAGATAGAGACTATCCTCAGGAAGCAGATTTCAGATTTAGATTTGAAGCTGAATGCTTTTAAGAATTCCGCCCTAATTGCTAAGGAGATCATTGATACTCAGGCCATAGGGAATAAAACTGCTATAGGATTTGACTATGACAAGAAAGCTGGTAAGAAGATAGTGGAATTCCCTGTGACACCTTCAGATGTCAAAAGGAATACTCCACATGTTCTTAAGAATGTTGATTGTCCAGTTTTTGTCAAGCCTTTTCCACCTCTCTTTCATGAGGATGACCTTTTCATAAGACATGAATTGCTTGAGGAGGATTTGTTGAAGGAAAAAGAGGTAAAGACTAAGTTACCTAGGAAATCAGTAAAACTGAATTATCTAAACCTGATTTACCTAGAACTGAAGTAGGTGACTTAGTTAGTAATGCTAAAAAGAACAGGAATGGGAAGAAGAAGATTGTTAATCAGGAAATGGTTCCATATTCTCCCATTGCATCTAGGAAGTTGTGCGCTATTTGTAATTCTGTTGGACACCTTACACATGCATGTAAAAAGGTTAAAGTAGAAACTGCTAATACTTCTGAAATGCATAACATGTCTGACATGCCTGATCTTCATGAACCTTGTGGAAAGAAAAAGTGTTTTCTATGTAAGTACAACATCATGCATGCTTATTTTAAGTTGATGAATGATAGTAGCAATAGCACTGTTAATGTTAAATCCACAGATACAATGAATATCAAACAGGGTAAGACAAAATTGAATGTTACTCCTGTTAAATTATCTAAACCTTCAGGACCCAAACAATTTTGGGTACCAAAGTCCGCTTAATCAATCTGTGATTGCAGGGTAAGGTTAAAAGCTCTAAGGTTGTGTGGATTCTGGATAGTGGCTGTTCTAGACACATGACTGGTGAAGAGTCCCTGCTTACAGAGGTGGTTAAGAAGACCGGCCCGATTGTAACTTTTGGAGATGACAGCAAAGGATTCACTATGGGATATGGTAAATTGAAAGCTGGAAATGTCATCATTGAAAACATCTCTCTTGTTGAAGGATTAAAGTACAATCTTCTAAGTATCAGTCAGTTCTGTGATATAGGCTACAATGTAGATTTCAGAAAGGATAAGTGCTTGATCACCAACAGGAAGGATGAGAAGCTTACTCTACTGGGAGTGAGAAAAGGAAATTTGTTTATAGCTGACTTAAGTTCTACCAGTGAAGGAGAAGTTACATGTTTCTATGCAAAGGCATCTTCAGAACAAAGTTGGCTATGGCACAAGAAGCTCTCACATCTGAACTTCAAAACTATGAACTCTTTGGTAAAGAGAGAGTTAGTGAGAGGGTTGCCCCTGATGGAATTCAATCAGGAGGGACTATGTGAAGCATGTGAAAAGGGGAAGTCGAAGAAAGCATCACATGGAAGCAAATGAATGACAAGCATTACTGAACCATTACAGCTGATTCATATGGATTTATTTGGTCCAGTCAATGTTATGTCACTTTCAAGAAATAGATATGCATTGGTGATGGTGGATGACTACTCCAAGTACACGTGGGTGTTGTTCATACAATCGAAGGATGATGCAACACAACTAATCATTGATCGCATCAAGAAGATAGAAGTGGAAGCTAAGCTACCTGTGCGGACAAGCAGATCAGATAATGGAACCGAATTCAAGAATGCAGTTCTTAATGATTTCTGCTCAGAGAAAGGAATATCAAGACAGTATTCAGCACCAAGAACTCCTCAACAGAATGGAGTAGTGGAAAGGAAGAACAGGACCTTTGTTGAAGCAGCAAGGACCATGTTGAGTGAATCAAAACTTCCCACTTACTTTTGGGCTGAAGTAGTGAATACAGCTTGCTACACTCAGAATCGAACCCTGATCAACAAAGATCATGAAAAGACTCCGTATGAGTTAATGGCCAACAAGAAACCAACACTGAAGTACTTTCATGTGTTTGGTGCAAAGTGCTTTGTACTTAAAGATGGAGAACATCTTGGCAAGTTTGATGCCAAAGCAGATGAAGGCATTTTTCTGGGCTATTCTCTGGAATCTAAGGCTTTCAGGGTATATGTGATTGAAGATAAGAAGGTGTTGGAAAGCTTTAATGTAACATTTGACGACACCAAAAGACCAGGCCTGCAAACTGGAGAGAACTCTGAATCCTTGGTATTTGAAAATCTATCAGGAGATCTCTCTGATAATGAAGAAGTACCTGAAGTTGTTACAGTTATTAATAATAATCATATTGATAATGATTCTGGACAAAGTGGAGATCCTCAAAATTCTACAGGATCCACTAGTCAGTCTATAGAATCATCATATCAAACCGTCAACAACTCAGGAGGAGCAGGAGAAGGATCAACTAGTCACACTCCACAACATCTAGAACAAGGAGAATCATCAAGATCGCATCTGCCAAGATAAAGGGTATGGAATAGAGATCATCCCTTTCACTTGATCATTGGTGATCCGGACACAGGAGTGAGAACTAAGAGAACATCACAAAATGAATGTCACTATTCTGGGTTTCTTTCAGAAACAGAACCTAAGAAAGTTGAAGATGCTCTAGATGATCCAGATTGGGTGATTGCTATGCAAGAGGAACCCAATCAGTTTGAAAGGCATAAAGTTTGGAAGCTGGTACCCAAGCCTAAAGGAAAATCTGTTATTGGAACAAGATGGGTATTCAGAAATAAGTTGGACGAAGATTGCATTGTAACGAGAAACAAAGCCAGACTGGTTGCTAAAGGTTACTCTCAAGAATAGGGAATTGATTATGATGAAACCTATGAACCAGTAGCAAGACTTGAGGCCATCAGAATGTTTCTGGAATTTGCTGCACATTCCAATTACAAGGTATATCAGATGGATGTGAAGAGTGCTTTTCTGAACGGAGAGTTAGAAGAAGAAGTGTATGTGGAACAACCTCCAGGTTTTGAGGATTCAAAACTGGCAGACTTTGTGTACTTTCTATTCAAAGCTCTCTACGGACTCAAACAAGCTCCAAGGACATGGTATGACACTCTCTCTGAATTCTTACTTGAAAATGATTTTACAAGAGGTGTCGTAGACAAAACTCTCTTTGTCAAAAAGCATAGAAATGATTTGATATTGGTGCAAGTATATGTTGATGACATAATATTTGGTTCTACTAATGATGATCTATGCAAGAGATTTGCTAAGTTAATGCAGAGTCGTTATGAAATGAGCATGATGGGTGAATTGTCATTCTTTCTTGGACTGCAAGTATACCAAAAACAAGATGGTATATTCATTTGTCAGTCCAAGTACATTAAAGATCTTCTGAAGAAGTATCAAATGGAAGACTCATCTATAGCAAAGACTCATATGCCAACTGCCACTAAGCTTGATAAGGATGAAACTGGTAAGAAGTTTGACATCACAGGCTACAGAGGTATGATAGGTTCATTACTTTATCTCACTGCAAGTAGACCAGATATAATGTTTGCAACATGCTTGTGTGCTAGGTTTCAGTCTGATCCTAAAGAATCTCATCTAATAGCTGTTAAACGAATATTTAGATATCTTAAGGGGACCCCAAATCTTGGAATTTGGTACCCTAAAGATACAGGATTTGATCTTATTGGATATATAGACTCTGATTTTGCAGGTTGTAAGATTGATCGGAAGAGTACTTCAGGAAGCTGTCAGTTTCTTGGAAGAAGATTAGTTTCTTGGTATAGCAAGAAGCAACATTCAGTTTCCACATCAACAGCTGAGGCTGAATACATTGATGCTGGAAGCTGCTGTGCTCAGATCTTGTGGATGAGAAACCAACTCCGTGACTATGGGCTTTTGTTGACAAAGATTCCAATATTTTGCGACAACACAAGTGCCATAGCAATCTCAAACAACCCAGTGCAACACTTGAGGACGAAGCACATCGACATCAGGTATCATTTTATCCGAGAGCATGTCATGAATGGAACTGTGGAGTTACATTTTGTACCCACAGAGGATCAAATTGCAGACATCTTTACTAAACCGCTTGATGAATCCACTTTCTCTAAGCTGGTTGGTGAACTTGGGATGTTAAATCTTTCTAATTGATTTTGATTAGAAGTCAGTAACTGCAGATAGTCCTAGTGAATACATGAGTTTAAGAATTTCCATATCCTTAGGACTCGTGAATTTATTTTCTGGAGCAATTCTCGTAGTTAGGATTTTTGTACTAATTTAATGTCATATTTATGGATGATATATCTTGTGGCATTTAATTAGTTATTAATTCTAAAAATTATTTAGGTGCTAATATTTGTTCTAAATATTTAAGCATCTATTTAATTTGAATTAATTTACTTTGTTTTTAACATTGTAGATTAATGCAGCATAATTTATTGGATTTTAATTGATTAATATCATTTAATGATATTCAGTTGATTTTATTCTAAGAAAATTGTGAATTTTCTGTTAACAATTGATTTTGGTAAATTTTAAAAGATTTACTCAAAATAAAACTTGACAGAAAATAAAAGTTTTGAATTTTAAAACATGAACAAGTTTTAGAATTTGAAAAGAAGGAAAAAATATCGAATTTAGAAAATTCGATAGTTTTTCTAAGTACTAGAAGAAATCTATCGAAATTAATTTTCGATGGTTTTTGGTATAGGAAAAGAAAACTATCGAATACAATTATCGATAGATTTTGAAACTGATTTGAAAAAGCATCGAATTGAATTTCTATCACTCAATATCTAAATTCTCGATGGTTTTTGAAATAAATAGAGAAAACTATCGAAGAGAATTAATTTTTTCATTATTTTAAATTCTCGATAGTTTTTTCTTTTAACAAAGGATACCTCGATAGTTTTTCAGGTTTTCAAAATAAACAAGTTCGATAGTTTTCAGAAAAACCTTTTAAACTTCTGATTTTCAAATCTTCGATAGTTTTTCAAAAAACTATCGAAGTAAAGTTGACAGTTTTACCCCTAACTGAAAACCATCGAACATACAATTAAAAAACATCGAACACTGTAAAGACAATATTGCCCCTGACAATTCAAAAAGTATATAACAACCCCTTACGTTTTGTTTGTTCTTATTCTCAGATCTAAGGGCTTTTGTTTATACTTACAAGAATACATATAACCAAGAACATCACTGTCGATAGAATTCTTCATTTTTAACCGATCAAAACTTGGAAAACTTACAGTTCTATCAGTGTTAATTGTTTTTAACCATGAACCTTGTTTCTTTTAAGTTTTTAAATCATCGGTTAAGAAGAAACCATCGAACTCAAGAACTTGTTACTAAGAAAAGTATTGTCACTATTGTTCTTTAGAAGTTAATTGTCTTCAATTGATTTCTTCAGATAATTCTGATTATTTGTGTTACCAAAATTAGGGTTCTTGATAATAGTGATTCGAAGTTGTGTTTGTTTAAAAAAAAAGGGGGTAATTTTGTTTTAAGGTAATTTTTTTAAGGGTTTGATTAATTAGTAATAATTAATTAAATTTAAAAGGAAGAATAGCTTTGGTTTATTTAAATTTTCTGGAAATTTAATATGGCTGGAGAATTTATTATTACCAAGACTAATCATGTCTCGTTTCAGAACTTGCAATCCATAACGAACTTACAGTTTCGTGCATGGGCAGAGTTTTTGAACACACGTTCATTAGTGGCATTTGCTGTGAGTACTCCCGTGGTCCTTTGCATCGATCAATTGACTACGTTGTACACAACCGCCACAGATACAACTGAGAATAACATAAGGTCCTTCAGTTTTGTTGTGCCAGGGGGCAGAACAATAAGGGTGACGGAACATGATTTCAATAGAATCCTACATTTTCCTACAGAAAACCATGTTCCGGATCCCACGACTGAGGATATACATGCTTCTTCACTCTCATAAGAAGTCAACAACCTAACTTCTTTGTGGGAGAGTTCCTTAAGCATTATTTGACAAAACCATGGAACTTTTTCTTTCATACACTTATCCATGTGTTTACTGCTAAGCTTACAAATCTGCATGGTATTCCCTTATTCCTTCAAAAGATAGGGTTTGCCATTGCTAACAGTAGGCATATAAACATAGGAAAGTTACTGATTGATCAAGTAATTCTATGCATGGGACCATTGGATGAAGGAACAGGCATGGACGATGTGCTTTGTTTCTATCCTAGGTTCCTACAGCTCATTCTCAATGATGTCTTAACAGATAATGAACGGGAGATATTTGAAGGTGAAGCCACTCAGGAGTGTATGAGAATGAAGAGCAATACAATAACCGCTCTCATAAGGAATAACAACTATCTTCCAGGGGTACCCACTGTTTTCACAGACTATCAAAGAACGGTGCCCCTACCACTTCTGCCCCCAGGGGAACAGGTAATTGAAGGTAATATTCCTCCACCTCAACCTGAAATGGCACCTGAACCAATGGATGTCGATCCAGAGCCCTCAGTGGCCATTCCTGACCAGGAGGTTGCAAACCCACAACCTCTAACCACGGTCGAAGAGCCTTTGGAAGAGCTAAATGAAACAATAAACGCACCTCCTTCCCCTCCTATACCCAGTAAACAAACATCCTTGAGTGTAGAGGGAGATAGTGCCAAAGCAGCACCACATAAGGAGATACACCCTTCAACAACAGCTCTGCCTTCCTCTAAAAGGAGAAGAACAGAAACCGAGGCAACTGTTGATACTTCATTTCTCTCATCCAAATAACCCTTCACAGATTTTTCTGATTTTGATTGGGCAACTCAACGAAATCTATATCTGAACCAATAGCTCAATCAAGTAAGGAAGAATTGACGGAAGCAACTGGTGTTCCGACCATATTACGGTCAGGTTCACTGGTTGAAGGTTCTAAGAACCAATAGTCTTCACAGACATCGAGAGAAGGCTTTGAACTAAATGCACAATCTAAAGGGTCATTGTCTACCTCCCCAGATGGAACATATCTGGATCCTGCGGGTAAAGGGTCTGACGTAGGTGCAGATCGGCAACTCGGTGACAATGAATCAATTTCAATTGAGGAGTTAACTGAGGTAAAGTCTTCACAGACTATTGAGGAAGATTCGGGATCTCTGCTGTTAATAGAGCCTGTTTCTAACCCCCTAGAGATTCAAACTCTAGATCCTTCAAAGGATATATCATCTACGGATGATCAGCAACTTGGTTTAACCAAGGACGGAGACTTGTGAAGCCCCATTGCACCACCGGTGACCTCCTTAAGGATGGCTACGGTGTTTTCTTCTGCAGGTACATTGAGCAAAAAGGAATTGAGTGAAACAAAAACACTTACACCTGACCTGAGTGGGAAAAGAAAAATGAGTGAAACACCGACAGAAACGTTGAGTGTACACCCAGAGCCAAACGTGAGGTGTGACACCCTAACCCTTCCAAATATTGATGATTTGCTATTACCGACAGAAAGAGAGTTACAAGTTCAATCTACCCTCAAGAAGATGACAGTTCGTGACAAAGAAGGAAATCCACTATTCAAGGTTCCACTGCGACCTTCCTTTGACCAAGGGATCTCCTCTAGTCGAGCCAATGCTTCTTTAAAGTCTATTCAAGAGAAGGTTGACTTGGCTGCAGCTGATTCCAGAAGAACATCCAGGGTCATTGGCAGTGCATCTGGCACTATAACAGGTACGAAGCAGGCAGTGGACTCCTTAAAGAAGGAAGCATTGGAGGAACTGATCGAGTTGAGGACGGACGTCAAAGAGCTTAAAGATGGATTCATGAATGAAGTTGATGCTCTACAACAAGGACAAGAAGCTTTGAAAGAAGACGTTCTAGTTATCCGGGATGGTCAAGCTAGGGTAAAAGATGCAATGAACACCCTTTCTCGAGTGGAGTCGAAGCTGAACCAGAGACTGGACAAGATTGAGAAGACTACTAACTCCAGATTGGATGACATTGACCTGAAGCTGGCTTCTATGCAAGAGATGAATAAAGAGCTATTGGATTTCATGGAAAATCAAGGTGACGGAGTACAGTCAATCTGGACTATGCTAAAGAACCAACAAACTGGACAACCTGGTCCTTCCAATCAGGAACCTGATCTTTCTACTGCCTTTTATGCTGAAGATGCTTTTATCGAGGATTCCTCAACTAAGGGGGAGAAAGTTGGAGATGGGGAGAAAGAGAAGGATGGATGGGGAGTTTGGGAAACGGTTGAAGCTATTCCGATAAGACAGTACTGGATAGAAGAACTTGTACAAGAAGAAGAGAAGAGTGAAGAGGTATTTGAGGTCATGCAAGAGCAACCAATTCAGGAGGAGCATGAGCCATATTATCCAGAGCCTATTGAATATCCAATCTGGGAGGATAATATGGAAGAAGAAGCAAATCCTCTGTCACAAGAAGAAGAAGCTGCCTTGGAAGCGATAAGAGCTCAAAGAGCTGCAATAGATGCCAGGCATGCTGAGAAAGAAAGACACCAAGCAGTTCTAAAGATTGAAAAGCTAAAAAGATCCAAGGTGCAAGCTGAAGTAAGGAAGAAAAAGATGATGGATTTGGCAAGCAAGCATGGAAGTGAATGGGAGATGGCTTATAAAACCTTTTGTGGAGTTGAAGACGGATTAGAAGTCAACGACAATGCAGAGGTGGAAGTCATAATTCAGAACATAAGAAGTGCAAATCCTGATGATCATGTTTACTTCACTGCACTGAGGAATACTGTGATCTTTCTGAAAGCTGGGGTTAAAGCAAATGGAGCCTGGAACATCCTGACCAATTTTCTTGAGAAAGGTACATTTGTGATTTCCACTAAGTTTTTAGAACAGAGAACATACACAGAACTGCAGGTGATACTCATCAAGATTCAAAGAACTACAAGACTAAATGAACTGCTCCGTGAGCATGTTAAGGAGATCTTGATGAAAGTCGGTCCAGATATTACTGAAGATCCTCCAATGGTTAGATTCAATTTAAAACAAAACAAAGTAAATAAATTTGGCACTCGATAGTTTTGAATTAAAAACTATCGAATGGTAAATTGATTTAAACCATTCGATGGTTTTTAAATAGGGAGCAGGTGGCAAGTTTGTTTTTTTTTGAAGTTGATGAAGATCCAACGGCCAAGATTGTTTCTACAAGTTTGGTTCGATATTTTTCAAATCAAAGTCTACAATTACAACAGAGGAAGTGTGTCTTCTTCAGTCGAGTTATTTTCACAGTAGTAATAACTGAGAGAGAGATCAAGCCAGAGAGAAAATACCAGAGAAATTAATTCTTCTTGAATTCTATCAAAGTTTTGATTGTGTATAACTTAGAACTCATTGAAGCTAATCTACGGATTAGAAATTGTAGCACCCCTCGAGGTTTATATTTATAAAAAGATATATTCCCCGAAACTTGATTTGGTTGGGTGTGTTTGATTTCGTTATAGAACTGAATGAATTATCCGCGAACGAAATTAAATTATTTGTGAGTATCGTATTCAACCCCCCCTTCTACGATACTTTGGACCTAACAACATGCCATACGGTACAACAACTGTATGAGGAACATCATTACTCATCACTGTCACATTATCAGTAACTCAGCGCCTAGGCTTTTGTTACAATGTGCAGCACAACTCCAATTGGAGGGAAATGACCCTTTTTCAGGAGCACGCCACGATACACGATGATCAATCATTGTATCGTATTCACACGTTTCTACTATTAGATGGATGACATCTTAACATGATTATCACCCCAGCCGCATACGGGATTTGTATCTGCTGGACTGTCCCACAGCCTCCTACGCGAGATAGTTGCTGGACTGCCCTGCAACTTCTTACAATATTTATTCAGAGGTACTGTCCAACAGCCTCTTTCACGAAGCAAGAATGAGCACCATAGCACGACAATAATATATAGCAGCATAATCGTATATGTAAGCTGATATCACAATTGAAACTTTTAAAACTTCATTTGTATACAGAATGATATATTGAAATATTCTTTTCGTCTAAA
Organism: Heracleum sosnowskyi; assembly: GCA_030848705.1. Taxonomy (NCBI): domain Eukaryota; kingdom Viridiplantae; phylum Streptophyta; class Magnoliopsida; order Apiales; family Apiaceae; genus Heracleum; species Heracleum sosnowskyi. The sequence goes on from CM061244.1 coordinate 81,650,123, forward strand.
CATGCCGTATAGTTCAAATACTATACACGAAACATCATTGTTCAATTACTGTCACATTATCGGTAACTCAGCACCTAGGCTTTCATTACAATGTGCAACACAATTCCAAGTGGAAGAAGGGGATATACTGGAACACCCGATACACGGTGATCAGCCGTTGTATCGTAACGTAACTTTTCTACTAGTAGAAGGACGACTTCCTATTCGGTTGTCACCCTGGCCGCATTCGGGCCCATTATGCTACCTGGCACCTATTTCATTGCCGAGCATAGGGTCATACTACCTGGCACCTATTTCATTGCCGAGTATGACTTCGTACTACCTGGCACCTATTTCATTGCCGAGCACGATTTCGTACTACCTGGCACCTATTTCATTACCGAGCACGGATTATTTCCAGTCCCCTGATGAATCGTATCCTTATATCTGGAACCGAATTTAATCGTTGTTCCCCGAGCGTAGACTAGCTCGTTGATAGGTATGAACTTATTACCATACTTACTTCCGGAAACGTTGAGGAAGTAATAATACTGTATGGGTTGACTATTGTCAACTGACCTCGATCCTCGAGTAAATCATTTCGCAATCACGACCCGGGAGTTTAGTAAAATATCTTTAGTTCTGATAATTCAGAAACCCAAAATATATCACTTTTAATGAAAGAGACAAGTGAAATCATATGTTCACTTCCTGAGATGGATTCCCAATTTTTGATAAGTTCAAATCAAAATCATCATTTGAGATAAATAATTTAAAAGTAGTTGGGAACCCCTACTATAGTCACATAAATCTTTTTAAGATCAAAAAATATTTTAAATAACTATTGGAACCTTACATAATATTTGAATAAGGTCCTATGATTTTTAAATCATTTTTGGAATATTTAATAAATATTCAAACAATAAATATTGAATTATTACTCAATATATTCCACTTAAGTGAATATTCAAAATAATATTCACTTACTTAAATAAATATACAAATAATATTTATAATAATATTATTTAATATTTAACATTAAATATCCAATAATACATATATATTGGAATATTTAATCAACGTATTTAAAACATAGATGTCCCTGGGCCCTCCAGTTTCTGACAGTATAATCAAGAAAAAATAGTAATTTAACTCCCGGTCTAATCTTTTAAAACCATCATACAAGTGCTCTACGCTTAGAGCCTTTATAAAACCTCAGTTTATATCTAATATACTCATAGCATATAAACCATATAAGTTCGTAAATCCTTTACAGTAATAAAACAGTTTATATCACAATCACAACAGTTTATCACAACAACATCTATATACGATGTAGGGTTTGAAAACATGCATACATATACCATATGCAAAATTATAACCTCAACAATTTTTAAACACAACAACATCTATATAAGATGTAAGGTTTGAAAACTTGCATACATCTATCATATGCAATATCATCAGTATAAGTAATTTGAAATACAGCATGAGATGAGAAAACTTTCCTTGAGTCCTTGGTTGTTAGGGGTTCGAGAAGTTGCCGGGAAATCTATAAACAAGAAATACTCGATCAGTTCCCTAGCGTAATCATTTAAAGTGCATTTAACTTAAGCACTAACATTCTATTAACGAACATCAAATGTCTCGCTCTTGGTCACGTATAACCTCATGACATTTCTTAAACTCTTAAGTCAAAAGTTTGGTTGATAATCCATTCACAAAACCCAAGTACTTTACCATTACTAAACTCATGGTTTAAACTATCCCCTTAAGGGTATTTCACTTGCGCAACTTTGATTCTCGCATTTTTATAAAATCGAAAAATCATCTTCTTAACACGAAACCTTCTCGGTTCCCTTCCTAACTGTCCATACTAGTATCTACATTAATTTCATGACCTATGTCCATTTTTATGAGGCTTGATCATACGCTCAAAGTTCATATAGTGAACTACTTAGTTACTCGAAACCACTTTCACTAAAACGAGTGTTTCTCCTAAACCATAAATCGAAACGATACGATTCTTTCGCCAAAACAAACTAAGACACAAGACCTACATTATCATTGTCAGTGGTCACACTTGACAGTAGATTAAGAGCCTCGAATACCACTGTCAAGGCAGTTAATAAACATTTCGTCATTACGACGGCTATACATCGAACGTTTCCATTTCACAACCAATCCAAACATCCAACCAAGACAATCCATACATCCATATATCATTTACAACTCTAGGACAGTTCATACTAACTCAAGAAATCATCCCTCAATCAACCACAACTCATTCAACCAACCAAAATCATTAAAACATGCATGGATCTCTTATACTACATGTTTAACGAACTATACTACAAACTTAAGCATAAAACTCAATTAATATCAAGAGGGCAGAGGTGTTATACCTTCTTTGCTGCCTTAGAGACACTAACAATGGCTTAACTATCCTTGATTGAGCTTTAAACAATCTTAACTAGCTTAATCGTCAAGAACAAAATCAAGAACACAAGTTAGTATTTTCGAAATCACTATTCATGTCTCAACTTTGATCCAATATTTGACCATTCTACACTTCTTGGATGGCCATGAAATTTTGAACGTACCTTGGGTATACATTGAGGGAGATATGGTCCAAATCTGGCGATTTTAGGATGAGTATATTTGGACTTATGAATTTTTATTTGCTCCTTGTTCATGCTGGGCAGAATTTGGAAGAAATGGAGAGAATACTTGCTTTGCTTTTCTTTTCCTTTCTTGTTTTGTCAAATAAAAATCTGATTTGCATGCTTCTCATTTGTGTGGTTTAGGAAGAGTTTAGTCACCCTTGCCACATGTCAACCATTGGGTGAATCCTTGGAGAAAATGGTGACAAGGGGGTGATGTGTTTGAATCTTGTGGTGGAAAGGTTGTGTGGCTCATAACAAGCCAACAATGCTCTCACGTGGCTTATTAACCACCACCTCTTCCGTGCACTCGTTTTTATTCTACTTTCTCGAGTCCTTGATCTCGTTTTCAAATTCCTATTGCAAACTTAGTCATCATTGAACTCCACAAAGCTTTCTCTAAAATTTCAAATCGTTCGGAGTCCGGAAATTTTTACTATCCATTTGGGATCGTTTTTGATCGCTTAAATCATCTTAATTCCAAAATTACTTATTCCCAAATTCCAACGAGTCCCACATACGATATTATATGATACTTCTCCTTTGGTTAGGGTTTAATCCATAATTCGTCATGCTTTTGCTTCGTTGCTAATCTTGTTATAAGTTCGAGCGATTCCGAAAATGTTTCGTTGCACTAATGCGCTAGGGGATATCCTCTTGATCTTTTATTGCCTTCGCTTAATATTTGATCATGGATATTCTCATTCTCTTAATTCTCATAAGGATCAATTTAATACCTCCTCGATTGTCCGATGAATAGTGGACAAAAAATTAAAGTTGGAATCTCCCGATTCTGATCGCGTTTACATTCACTTATTCTCCTTATACATCCCTAATATAACTTCGAAACATTCATTCCATGTCTTCCATATAGTGTGGTCTGAAAATATTTTTCACCAGCAAATTCACTATTCATCAACATTTACTATTCATCAATTTTTTTTAACTAAGTCCAAAATTTGGGGTTATTACACTTCACTGACCCAGTTGGCCGCCCCGATGAGCTTGAACCTCCTATGGTCTCTTCCGGCGAGGACGAGGAGTTGTCTGAGTAATTCTTATTTTTCAAATTTGTAAATTGCGCCTTCGGGCATTAACTCTGTAGCCTTCGGGCTTTTGTTTATTGATTTTATGCATCTTCAGCTTATTCTTCACTTAGCATAATGTCAATTTATATACGTATCTTCGGCATAAAGTTTGTCTTGTCGTTTTTATTTGTCTTATGTATTTTGGAGTAATCTGTGTATCTTCGGCTTAATCATCGCCCTAACATAATTAAAATAAACTATGTAACTTCTTGCCTTAACAAAAATTTTAATCGATCGATGTATCTTCGGCTTTGAACTTTGCCTTAACATAATTTGAAATAATCTATGTATCTTTAGCTTAAGATTTGCTTTAACATAAATCTTGGCTCCCCAATATTTTAGGGAATCGGGCGGCCTTTTCTAATCGGTCGCCTCATTTACAAAATATTTACTTTAAAAAGAAGTTGACACTTATCTTTTTCGGTCGCCCCTAGATAAGTGCCTACTTGATTTGATTTACATGATTACACAGTATAATAAGGCATTTCATATTAAATCATTGCAATAGCATAAAGAGTTGAAGCAATCATAAGCATATATTTTCATTGATGATACTTTGTGTTCAACTATACATGCTTTTTATGGAATTTAAATACAATGCTGAATAAGAACTTGGAAAGTGGAATCTTGCTGTTGTAAACATTTCTCTAAACAGGATGGAGCTCATTGGTAGTACCTGCGTAAGCGCGAGGCATGCCAGGTGTTTTTGATCGGGTCGCCAGCCAAAGTTGTCAACCTATAGGTCCACGGTCGAACAACCTCTACCACTTTGTATGGTCCTTCCCAATTAGGCATTAACTCTCCTTGCTTTGTTGGCATAGAGGTAGCCAGCTCCCGTAGTACCAAATCCCCAACCATTAATGTCCTCTTCTTTACTCCGGAATCATAGTATTGAGCTGCTTGGAGTTGATATTTTCAGTTCCTTAGGTGAGCTGCCTCTCTATCTTCCTCAAGCAAATCCACATTTGCCCGAAGGCTGAACTCATTTTCCTCGATGTTAAAAACCTCTGTTCGGTAGGAATCGAGGCCAACTTCTACTGGGATTAGGGCATCCGTTCCAAATGCTAACTTCAAAGGTGTTTTCCCAGTAGACGATCGAGGGGTCGTTCGGTATGCCCACAAAACCCAAGATAGTTCTTCGGTCCAGAGTCCTTTGGCATCTCCTAGTCGCTTCTTTATCCCGTCAAAAATGATTTTGTTTGCGGCTTCGATTGTTCCATTTCCATGTGGATGACCGACCGAACTGAACTTTTGTTGTATCCCGAAGTGAGTCAACAACTTCTTGAATTTGTTCCCAATGAATTGCGTCCCATTATCAGACACACACACCTTCGGGATTCTGAACCTAAGTATCACTTGTTCCAACATAAATTTCTTCGCTGCTTCTTCGGTTGTGGTCGCCAGTGGTCTTGATTCTACCCACTTGGTCATATAGTTGATTGCCACAATACAATATTTAGCTTGCTTCGTGCTTTTGGGTAAAATTCCCACGATATCCATAGCCCACATGGCGAAAGGGTTTGGACTCAAAACAGATGCCATTTCTTCGGGTGGTTGCTTCGGTACGGTGCTGAATAACTAACATTGTCGACATTTATTTGCATACTCAGCCGCATCTGCTCGCAAAGTCGGCCAATAGAACCCTTGTAACACCCCCAGATCCGGGGTCAGGAATCTGGGTTGGCCCGCTCCATCAATTATACAATACCTGCATTACTTACAATATTCTAATAATACAACTCCAAAGACCCCCAATCACTTACGCACACACACATAGGTTACAGCCTTGGAAATGAGCAACAAAAGTAACATTTGTTATTACAACTCAAATGTACTATCCAGGATCTCATCTATTATTTACAACCTCTACCTGAAGTTACAATAATAGACCTCACCGTTCTATACAAGGTTTAATAATACAAACCTACTCGAAAACAATTCTTACTAATTCAGTCTGCAACTATTCTGCTCACACCAGCAGTATCCATCCTGCTGAACTAACTCAAGGGTGGTCTCTCCATTCCCTTGATCTCGTAACATGAGGTGAATCGGCAACGTTTTCTTCATGCTGAAAGTTTAATAAAGCAAGAATGAGCTAATAGCGCTCAGCAAGAATCTATCCCAGTTTAAATCTTTAAACCTTTAAGGTAAATAATCCATATAGGATCCATGTTTAAAAACTACTAGGTTTGACCCCAAAATAGTATACCGTTCAAAATACCGTATGACTTATAATCATACTCAAATACTTTTCGTGAATCATTTAGAAATCCTTGGTATCGATATAATGAACCAAGATTCAAAACATATCTTTAAAATAGTTATCAAATATTGGAATCAAGGCTTAAAGCCTATCCATTGATTCAAAATACTATACAGTTCAACATATTGTATATCTTAAATATCTTCTCAATATATATACACATGTATATTGATATCTCATACTGTTCAAAGTATTGTAAAATATCAGTAATGAACAACTTTGAAACTCCGTTCATATACAGAACAATATGTTTAAATATTCTTTTCATCAAAACATGCCATACAGTTCAAATACTGTATGAGGTATAGTACTTTGTTAAAATATTATTAACAAGTATCCGTAACCGGTATTTAACCCAAGTTACCAAACATTTCTGAAATTCCAATCCTTGGAAAAACATGGGGAGTTGCACAGGGCTACGCACTGGTATACGATGATCATTCGTCATACCATATATTTTCTACTAGTAGATGGATAATCCCGAAGGTCATTACCCTAGCTGCATACGGGCTTTTAGATTGGACCGGCGTCACTCGGCCTCTTACACATTAGTAACCACATGGCAACATCAAGGCCACACAAGTGGACTCGCTCCCTGCCAACGGATTCCACTAGACTGGCGTCACCCAGCCTCTTATTACATTTCCACCTGGCGACATCAAGCCAGAAAAAAAAAAGTTTTTCTTTGCGGGACCGTGCGTTACTCGGCCACTTACGCGAAAATGTCGTTCCCCCAACTATCTTTAACTGGAACGGATATTAATCCAGTTCCCCAAGCATAATCTTGTTAATAGGTTTTGTAAAAATACCTTTACTTCCGGTTTATATCGGAAGTAAGTCACAATGTGGGTTGACCGTTGTCAACTGACCTCGATCCTCGAGTAAAACATTTCGAAATCACGACCTCGGAGTTTTGTAAAATATCTTTAGCTCTGATAATTCAGAAACCCAAACTATATCACTTTTAATGAAAGAGGCAAGTGAAATCATATGTTCACTTCCTGGAATGAATTCCCAATTTTTACAAGTTTAAATCAAAATCGTTATTCGAGATAAATAATTAAAGTAGTTGGGAACCCCTATTATACTCTCATAAACCCTTTTTGAGATCGGAAAATATTTGCGTAAATACTAGACCCTTAAATAATAATATCACAAGGTTCTATGATTTTTAAATCATTTATGGAATATTTAATAAATATTCAAATAATAAATATTGAATTATGATTCAATATAAATCCCCTTAAGTGAATATTCAAAATAATATTCACTTAATTAAATAATTATTTAAATAATAAATGTTGAATTATTATTCAATAAGATTCCACTTAAGTGAATATTCAAAATAATATTCACTTAATTAAATAAATATCCAAATAATATTTATAATAATATTATTTAAATATCTCACATTAAATATCCAATAATATATATATTGGAATATTTAATCAACATTTTAAAAATATAACTATCCCTGGAACCCTCCAACTTCTGACAATATAATCAGTACAAAATACTAATTTGACTCCCGGTCTAAGTTTTAAAATCCACGTACGAGTGCTCTACCCTTAGATCCTCTATAACACCCTGGTTTATATCTAATATTTACATAGCATATAAACCCTTATATATCACAAACACAACATTAATTACAACAGCATCACTTATATGATGTAGGGTTTGGAAACTTGCATCTATCATATGCATATATTACATCTCAACATTTTTAATACCATTACATCTATATACGATGTAAGGTTTGAAATCATGCATCTGTCATATGCATATATTATAATCTCAATAGTTTTAATACTATCACATCTATATACGATGTAAGGTTGAAAACATGCATGATATCATATCATATGCATCATCAGTATAATGTAATCTGAAATACAGCATGGGATTAGAAAACTTGCCTTGGGTCCTTGGTTGTTAGGCGTTCGAGGATTTGTCGGGAAATCTATAAACAAAGAAATATTTGATCAGTTCTCTGGCTTAATCATTTAAAGTGCATTTAACTTAATCATTAACGTTCTATTAACGAACATCAAATTTCTCGCTCTTGGTCACTTATAACCTCATGACATTCCGTAAACTCTTAAGTCAAAAGTTTGGGTGGAAATCTATTCTCAAAACCCAAGTACTTTACCATAGCTAACTCATTGTTTTTAACCATCCCCTTAAGGGTATTTCACTCGCGCAACTTTTGTTCCCACATTTTTATAAAATCGAAAAATCATCATTTTAACACGAAACCTCCTCGGTTCCCTTCCTAACTGTCCATAGTAGTATCCACATTAATTCATCGACCCAATTCCATTTTTAAAGGGTTTTATCATAAACTCAAAGTTCATACAGTGAACTACTTAGTTATCCGAAACCGCTTTCACTAAAACGAGTGTTTCTCCTAAACCGTAAATCGAAACGATACGAATATTTCGCCAAAACAAACTACGACACAAGAACTACATTATCATGGTCAGTGGTCACACTTGACAGTAGATTAAGAGCCTCGAATACCACTGTCAAGGCAGTTAATAAACATTTCGTCATTACGACGGCTATACATCGAACGGTTCCATTTCACAACCAATCCAAACATCCAACCAAGACAATCCATACATCCATATATCATTTAAAACTCTAGGAAAGTTCATACTAACTCAAGAACTCATCCCTCAATCAACCACAACTCATTCAACCAACCAAAATCATTAAAACATGCATGGGTCTCTTATACGACATGTTTAACAAATTATACTACAAACTTAAGCATAAAACCCAATTAATATCAAGAGGGCAGAGGTGTTATACCTTCCTTGCTGCCTTAGAGACACTAACAATGGCTTAACTATCCTTTCTTGAGCTTTAAACATCCTTAACTAGCTTAATCTTGAAGAACAAAATCAAGAACACAAGTTAGTATTTTCGAAATCACTATTCATGCCTCAACTTTGATCCAATATTTGACCATGCTACACTTCTTGGATGGCCATGAAATTGTGAACGTACCTTGGGTATATATTGAGAGAGATATGGTACAAATATGGCGATTTTAGGACGAGTAGATTTGGAGTTATGAATTTGTCTTTGCTCCTTGCTCATGCTGGGCAGAATTTGGAAGAAAATGGGGAAGATGAATATTTGATTGATTTTTCTTTTCTTTTCTTTTGTCAAAATGATGCTAAATGGATGCATCCAATTTGTGTGGTTATGGTTTAGTTTAGTCACCCCCTTGCCACATGTCAACTTGTTGTGGTTTGTGGTGAAAGTGGTGACAAGGTGGTGATTCATCACCTTGTCATCACCTTGTCACACCTATGTCATCCTCCTGCATCATGCTTATGTCATAATTTGTATCATCAATCCTTTTATATGTTGCACTTGATGATCTTATATGATACTCCCCCTTCGGTTAGGGTTTAATCCATAATTCGTTACGCTTCTGTTTCGCGATAGGTTCAAGTGATTTTAAAAACGTTTCTCTGTACCAATGTTAGGAGATACTTCCTTGATCTTTCCATTTCCTTGGTTTAATATATGATACTAGATTTCTCACCTTGGCTTAAGATATGATCATGGATTTCTCATTCGACATACTTTCTCAAAACGATCAAATCAATATATCCTTGATTGTCCAGTGAATAGTGATTTAAAACTCGAATGGAAATCTTCTGATTCTGATCGCGTTTACATTCACTTATTCTCCTTATACATCACTAATATAACTTCGAAACATTCTGTTAGATCAGAATTCAATGATTGTCAGGAGCTAGACTCAACTGATCAGGATTGCTGACGTCATCAGGATTACATGGTCGTCAGGATCAGAAGGCATATCAGGACTGGGATCAGGATTGATCATCAGGACTGGAAGCTGATCAGGATTCCTACTTCGAGTTATATTTGGAGTCTAGTTAAACATGGAAGTTTATTCTGTCGGTTCCTGGTTTGTAGAATGTAGCTATCAATTATGGATAGGTTTCAATCTTTGTAATTGATTAGGACTTATCATTGATAGAGAAGCTGTGTAGTATATAAACACAGTCTTGGTTTCGATTTATGTATTCGGAAGAGAAGAGAAGCGAATCAAGATAGAAGCTCTTGAGAACATAGAATTTCTTGAGAGAGTTTTTGTAAGCTAGCAGCTCTCAAGAACATCAGAATTTCTTGAGAGAGTTTGTAACAGTTTTATATCATATTTAATAAAGCTGTTATCTTTCTTTTCATATTTGTGATATATACATTAAGAAGTCGATTATCTTATACTATTGTATTCAACCCCCCTTCTACAATAGATTATTACTGGGCTACAATTGGTATCAGAGCAAACTGATTTATTTCTGAATCAGAAACGATCTAAAGATGTCGACAACCAAGTATGAAAGCATGAAGATTCCCATCTTGAAGAAATCAGAATATCCAACATGGAGGGTAAAGATGCTGATGTACCTGGAGGCTATGGATCCTGACTATCTGGACAGGATTCGTGATGGACCATATATTCCTACAAGGATTGTAGAACGAACAGACACTGTACCTGAACATTATGTGGTCAAGGCTAAAAGTGAATGGACTCCAGAAGAAAAAGCTCATGTTCTCAGGGAACCAAAGATAAAGAATATCTTGCACAGTAGTCTTGATGCTGTCATGTCAAATAGAGTGATTGCATGCAAGTCTTCAAAAGAAATCTGGGATACTTTGGAAACTCAGTGCCAGGGATCTGCATCTGTCAAGAAAAACAGAAGGGCTCTTTTGATTCAAGAATATGAACAATTTGATGCAAGACCCGATGAGAGCCTAACTGATCTATATGATAGATTTCTGACACTATTGAACAACTTATCTTTAGTTGACAAGGAATATGAAACTGAAGATTCAAACACCAAGTTTCTAAGAGCTTTACCTGAAGAATGGGACACTCAGACCTCAATCATTAGACATCAGTATGATCTTAACACTGTGTCTCTTGATGAAGTCTATGGGATGCTAAGAACTCATGATCTTGAAGTTCAACAGAGAAAGAACAAGAAAAGCAGCAAGGCAAAATCAATTGCTTTGAAATTAGAGGCTAAATCAAAAGGAAAAGCTATGGAGGTCTCTAGAAGTAAAACAAGAGTAGCTGAGTCAGATCCTGACGACTCTTCATCAGATACTGATGGCAATCCTGATGCCAATACTGATGATGACTCTTCAGACTCAGATATCAAAGAGATGGTTGCGATGATTGTCAGAAACTTCAGAAGGATGAAGTTTAGGAAGAATAGAAGACAAGGCAACTTTCAGAAAAAGACTTTCAATGCAGACAAAGACAAGTATATCAAAAAGGATAGCAAGGGTAGCAAATTTGACAAGTCAAAGGTTAGATGCTACAAGTGCAATGGAATGGGTCACTTTGCTTCTGAGTGCAAGAAGACAAAGGCACTTATCACATCAAGCAAGGATTGGATGGACTCTTCCTCAGAATCTGATACTGAGGTGGTCAACTATGCTCTAATGGCCAATGCTGATGTAACTGCTGCTCCTGATGATAAGGTACTAAATACTATCTTTGATTTTGATACTGATAATGCTTCTAAGTTAAGACGTTTTCTAAAGTCATTACATATTAGCTTTAGAAGTCAAACTACTGAGAATACTAGAATCTTATCTGAAATGTCTAAACTTAGAAAAAGGAATGATATATTAGAAGCTGAATTTTCTCGCATGCAAGAAGTACAAAAAGAATGTGATAATGCTAATTACATGCATTTAGAAATGAAATCCAAATGTACTGCTCTTGAAAAGGAACTTGAATATGCTAATGAGAAAATCAGAACCTGGACAGACTCTGGTAGGAAATTTCATGAGATTAATACCTCTAAGAATTGGAAAGAGTGTCTAGGATATAAGTCAGATGAGGATAAGAAATTGAAAGAAAAAATTGTCATTGATGAGACAGTCAGTCCAAAGACCTATAGACATGTTATAGATGCAACCAAATCTAAGATTACTCCTGTTAATTTTGTTTTTGGTAAGGATTCCAATTCTACTTTTGAAAAGGGATCCACTTCTATTCAAGGAATTAAAATCATAAAGTCTAAACCTGTCTTGAATAAACTCATTAAGAATGTAGGTCAATTGTCCCAGAAACAGCTTAAGGATAAAATCTGTATGGTGACAGATAAGAAAAAGGAAGCTACTGTTAAGAGAAACAGGAATGGTAAAGTTGGGATCAATAAAGAGAATGGTTATAAATATATCCCAAATGCACCTAGAAAGTGTTGTTATAACTGTGGTAACTCTAATCATCTTGCTATTGATTGTAAGAAGATTAAAAAGAAGATTGCTGATATTTTCTAAATCTGATGTGAGGAATAGATCAGTACTCTATAAACCGCAGAAGTCCTGTTTTCATTGTGGTAGTATATGGCATTCTATTTATACTTGTAAAGATTATCATGATTTGTACTATAACTTCTATGATCCATTGCCTAAGTTAAATAGGAGTACAAAGTCTGATAGAGTTGATAATGTCATTTTGAAGCATGCTTTTGTTAATACTAAAACTGACAAAGCAAATCCTGATGGAGTAAATCCTGTCAGGACTGCTATGGTCAGAAAGTCTTCTGCTGTGAAAATTAATAAATTGCATGAAAAAGGAACCCAATATGTATGGGTTCCTAAGTGTTCTAACTAGTGTGTTTCTATTCTGATGCAGGGTAAAAAGAAAAATGTGTTAGTCATGGATAGTGGATGTTCTGTACACATGACTGGAAACAAAGCCCTGTTATCAGAATATGAGGAAAAAGCTGGCCCAACTGTGTCTTATGGAGATGGCAACATTGGACAAAACTTGGGATATGGCAATATAATCATTGGAAATGTCATCATTGAAGAAGTAGCTCTAGTGAAGGGACTGAAACACAACTTGTTGAGTATTAGTCAAATCATTGACAGAGGTTATCATGTCAACTTCTATTCCACACATTGTGAAGTAGTCAGTAAAGAAACAGGAAAGATAGCACTGACTGGCTACAGGCACGGTAATATATATGAAGCCAACATTCAATCAAATACTGATGTCTCCCCTACCTGTCTGATCAGTAAAGCGTCAGTAGATGAAAGTTGGAATTGGCACAAGAAGCTTTCTCATCTCAACTTCAGCAACATCAATGAGTTGGTTAAGAAAGATTTAGTGAGAGGATTACCAAAAGTGTTATATACTCCTGATGGACTCTGTGATGCATGTCAGAAAGCAAAACAACGAAGGACATCATTCCAGAGTAAATCAGAATCCTCTATTGGAGAACCATATCACATGCTACATCTTGATCTATTTGGTCCAGTCAACATCATGACCATCAGTAAGAAAAGGTACACTCTTGTAATTGTTGATGAATATTCTAGATTCACCTGGGTGTATTTTCTGCACAGAAAAGATGAAACTCCTGAAGTTCTGTTGGATCATGTAAGAATGATTGAGACAACCACAAAGTACAAAGTCAAGATACTGAGAAGTGATAATGGTACTGAATTTAAGAATTCAAAGATGGAAGAGTTCTGCAAATACAAAGGAATCATTTAACAATTCTCTGCTCCTGGCACACCTCAGCAAAATGGAGTAGTTGAAAGGAAAAATAGAACTCTTATTGAAGCTGGCAGAACTATGTTGGAAGAAGCTAAGTTACCTACATATTTCTGGGCAGAAGCAGTCAACACAGCTTGCTATACACAGAATCTCACTTTGATAAACAGACATGGTGTTACTCCTTATCAATCACTCAAGGAGAAGAAACCTAGTCTGAAGCATCTGCATGTGTTTGGCTGTAAATGTTTTGTTCTCAGAACTCATCCTGAACAGCTAGGGAAATTTGAAACAAAGGCTGATGAAGGAATTTTCATAGGCTATCCTGCATCAAGAGCCTTCAGAGTTTTTAATTTGAGAACAAGGACTGCCATGGAGTCAATACATGTATCTTTTGATGACAAGAAGATAACTGGAATCATTGAAGACTCTCATGATAGATTGATTTTTGAAAATGAAGTTTCCAAAGAACCTGAAGAAAGTGAATCAGATCCTGTCAATACATCAGATCCTGATGGGTCACCAAATCCTGATGACACACCAGATACTGATGGTGCTAATACTGATGATGCATCCAATAGTGATACTTCTAGTAGTGCAAATGTTGAGGGGGAGCAACAGCAATCTACTACAAGTTCAGAGTCAATTCAATCATCAAGACAGAATTCTTCAGATACTGATTCAAGTGATGATCCTGATAACCATTCAGGAGGAAATAGCATTAATTCAGGGGTAGCTTCAAGACAAGCAAGTTCTTCAAATCAAGATAACACCAATCCAGGGGGAGCATCTACTTCAAGGAACAATTTGACACCAGCAAGGAAATGGACAAAAGATCATACTCCTGATTTGATCATTGGAGATCCTGATGCAGGTGTTCAAACAAGAAGTGCAACTCAGAATGAATGTCTATACAATAACTTTCTATCCAAGGAGGAACCAAAGAAAGTTGAAGATGCACTTAAAGATGCTGATTGGGTCACTGCAATGCAAGAAGAACTGAATGAATTTGAAAGAAATGAAGTCTGGAAACTGGTACCAAGACCAAAGAATAGATCAATTGTTGGTACAAAGTGGATTTTCAAGAACAAGACTGATTCTGATGGAGTGATAATCAGAAACAAAGCTAGACTAGTTGCAAAGGGGTATTCTCAACAAGAGGGAATTGACTATGATGAAACTTTTGCTCCTGTTGCAAGATTAGAAGCCATCAGGATATTTCTTGCTTATGCAGCTCATAAGAAATTCAAGGTTTTCCAGATGGATGTAAAAAGTGTTTTCTTAAATGGAGAACTGGAGGAAGAAGTCTATGTTGAGCAACCTCCTGGTTTCATTGATCCTAAATATCCAGATCATGTCTACAGATTGGATAAGGCACTTTATGGACTAAAGCAAGCTCCTAGAGCATGGTATGAAACCTTAGCTCTATTCTTACTGGAAAGTGGATTCAAAAGAGGTGCTATTGATAAAACTCTATTTTATTTGAATCATGGTAAGGACTTGTTGTTAGTTCAGATTTATGTTGATGATATCATTTTTGGGTCAACAAACAATAAGCTGTGTGAAAAGTTTTCTAAGCTTATGTAGTCAAGATATCAAATGAGCATGATGGGAGAAATGAGTTACTTTCTTTGTCTTCAAGTTAAACAGACTGATGAAGGGATTTTTATCAATCAGTCTAAATATACAAGGAATTTATTGACAAGGTTTAACATGCAAGATAGTTCTCCTGCCACAACTCCCATAGCTACAGCTACCAAACTTGATCCTGATCAAGGTGCTGAGGTAGATGTAACTCACTACAGAGGAATGATTGGCTCTTTATTGTATCTCACTGCAAGTAGACCAGATATCATGTTTGCAACCTGTCTATGTGCAAGATTTCAAGCAAAACCTAGAGAACCCCATCTGATTGCAGTCAAAAGAATTTTCAGATATCTCAAAGGAACTCCTACACTTGGCCTTTGGTATACAAGGGAATCAGATTTTGGGTTGTGTGGTTATTCAGATGCTGATTTTGCAGGATGCAAAATAGACAGGAAAAGTACTTCAGGAAGCTGTCAGTTTTTGGGTGGAAGATTAGTTTCATGGTTCAGTAAAAAACAAAAATCTATTTCCACTTCAACTGCAGAAGCTGAGTACATTGCTGCAGGAAGTTGTTGTGCTCAGATAATGTGGATGAAAAATCAGTTGTTAGATTATGGCCTGTCATACTCAAAAATCCCTATTTATTGTGATAACCAAAGTGCTATTGCAATGACAGGAAATCCAGTTCAGCATTCTCTTACTAAACACATCAGTATTCGATATCACTTCATAAGAGAACAAGTTCTGGAAGGAACAATTGAACTTCACTTTGTTCCTACTGATCAACAAC
This sequence comes from Heracleum sosnowskyi, assembly GCA_030848705.1. Classification (NCBI taxonomy): domain Eukaryota; kingdom Viridiplantae; phylum Streptophyta; class Magnoliopsida; order Apiales; family Apiaceae; genus Heracleum; species Heracleum sosnowskyi. Next base: position 81,666,063 of record CM061244.1, read on the forward strand.
TAGCTGATATATTCACCAAGCCACTACCTGAAGCTACTTTCAATAAATTGGTGAATGAACTTGGAATGATGAACTTTGAGAATTTCTGAGGAAAGCTACAGAGAGGAAATCCTGATAACTGTCAAATCCTGATGGTTATTCAGAAAGGTATGTTTTCGTTGATCAAATCCTGATAGGATGCAATCCTGACAGGAAGTCAATTGGTCAAATCCTGATGCTCAGATTTTGAAGCTGGTATGAAAACCAGAAGTTCTAAGACAATTTGTCAACAACACTCCTGGTAAACTCTGACAAATAAGATCATTACTTAGTCTTCGATTAAGTTATTAAGTCTTAATTTTCAATTGCAATTATATTTTTGTCAGTGATTACTATTCGTTATATTATGTATCAAATGCAGTGTTACTAACAAATTGTGCAGGAAAAGTAAGAAGGACAAGAACAATTGAGCAAATTGATAGTTTTCATTAAATCTTGAAGATTCTTTACAAATGAAAATGGAAATTACATATTCTTTTCCTAGTCTACTTTTCTACTCAGGAACACGTGCCCTTCAAATAAGCATGAACGCTCCTGAGCAGCTTCACAGTCCATCAGGAATGGACTGTCTCTTGTTCCATCCTTAAGAGACAAGAAGAGGAGCTGATTTACTTGAAGGCGGATCGTCACCGTGACCACCGGGACGCTTCCGTGCCTCCAACTTGCATGACATACAAGCATCACAGATTCTCTTCTTTCTTTTCTCAAGCTCTCGGACGAGCTCTTCATCATCTTCATCCTCATCCTCTTCATCATCCTCATCCTCTTCATAGATGAGGTTATCAAGCGGATTCCAGTCAGGATTGGCCTGCTGGAAATTGTGCAACAGCACATCGGCCATTGCGTTTATAAACGCTTCATGTTCCTAAGGGTCAGGAACTGGTTGTGGCTCCATCTCAGCAAGAGCCTCATCCATCACTTGCCAAATCAAGTCAAGCTCTTCTTCAGGTATGTTGTTTTGTTGATTGGCAGCCATTGAAAAACAAAGAAGGTGAAAGGTTTTCGTAAGTTTTTCTCTGGAGAGGGTTTGTGTTTTAATAGATATATGATGATTATGCTTAACAGTTCTATTTAATAGAGAATGTGTGTTGAGGATGCAGGTCATTTTTGTTTATCGAGGCGACTGTTCAGTTTCTCATAATTACTTTGCCTCGGTAATTGTTAAGAATGGTTACATGGGTATTATGTTATTTGTTTTGTAATCATTTTTTTTTAAAAAAAAACAGCACTTATCAAGATTATCAAAATAAATTTTGTTTTCCTAAATAAAATTTTATTTTCATCTGATCGAAAATATTTTTCAATCCTGATAAGGCAAATGGTTTCATAGGAAATGCTTTTATTCCTGATGAAGTTAGGTTTTTCTTACATAGGAAAATGCCTACTCGTTATGGTTTAATCTCTAATGCTATGGGGCAAGGCTCAACCCACCTTGTTCCTAACACAAGCATTCATCCTAAACAGTCTAAACAGTCAACTGCCACCTCTATTGTCTCTCAAAAGACTTTAGTTGTAAAAGCAAAGAAGTCAGCTCGAACTGATGTGTCAGGAAGGCAATCAGGTTCAAAGGACTTTTCCTCTACACCACTCACTAAAAAGAAGTTACAAGGGGGTGTACAAGGGGTCCTGGTCAAGAAAGCTGCAAAGGGAGGTGAGGTTGTTTCTGTAAAAAGAAAGTTAGTTCTCAGGGATGAGACTGACTCAGAGGATGATTTACCTATATCCTCTGTGTTGAAAGTGAGAAAGGAAGTTGCTGATACTGCTACTGCAGCTGTGGTTCCATTGTCTACACCACAGAAGAAAAGGAAGTTAACAAAGAGCAGGTATCATATTCCTTTAGAAAAGAAGCAGGATACTGATGTACAGGACACTTCTATTCTGAATGAGCAATCAGTTTCTACTGCTCAAGCAAATCCTGATGTTAGTACTCCTGATGCTGCACCAAGTCAAGTGGTTAATATTTCAGACTCTCCAGCACAGGACTCTCCAACAAAAAGACATGTTGATATTTCATGGGAGAAGTATGGTGCTGCTGCTTCCAATCTTGGGATCAAACATCCAATGGAAAAGCTAAGGAAGGCAGAAGAGTTAGTCTATCAGAGACAGAAGAAACTGAAAGGATCAAGCCCACAAGAACCTGAACCTCAAAGTGGTTCAGCAGCTCTTTCTGATGATCCAGCCACACAAGAACCACTCAATCAAAGTTTGGGTGAAGGCTTAGCTAGTGGAATGGTCACACAAGAACCATTTTCTCAAAGGGAGAATGAAGACATCAACATTCCAGCTACACAAGAACCATCTTCTCAAAGTGAAGATGCAGGCCAAGCTACAGTTTCTGAGAAATTTCCTGACAATGATCAAGGGATTTCTGGTGCAGATGAAGTTCGAAGATTGGTCAAGGACACTGTCTATGAGGGAAGCACACAAGAACCTTTGACTCAAAGTGTTGAAGCAGCTTCTGAACCTCAAGCTCCACAAGAACCATTGGTAGAAAATACTGATGCAAGCATATCAAATCCTGACGGTGTTCATCCTGACGCTAGTGGTGCTCCTGATGTTGAACCTATTTTGATACAGCCACTTCGTTCAAGACCAATGGATCATCCTATCACAGATTCACAGGATAAAATGAAAGGTATCGCTATTCCTGATCCTGATGATACTCATAGTACTGATGATGATGACTCTGGTGATAGTGATGATGATGAGAATCGAAAAGAGAAGGAACAGCTTGCTACAGCACTCAAAATTAGTCTTGGAACTAATTTTGGTTCATCAAGTACATTTATGGCTGGCAAAGCTTTCACTGGGAAAGATCAGAGACAGGATTTTTCTATTCCTTCCTTTGATCCTGCTGAGGCATTTAGACAGAATGAATGGAACAATTCATGGCACAATTCTGATGAATCTATCAGTTTTTCTTCTGCTATTGAACATGCCTATAAAGCAGTGAAATCTATAGAGAATCAAGACTTGAAGAATCATCTGAAGGCTACAACTCTGTTATCCAAGAGCCTGAAAAGTGAGATTGATTCTATCAAGAGTTCAACTGACAAAGTGAGGACTGATATCTTTAATAATTTTACAAAGGTGCCTACTGCTTTTCAGCTAAGGGTAGTAGAATCCCAAGTGAAATCTGTTGTTTCAGAACAAACCTCAATCAACCGAAGAATTGATTCTCTGGATTCTAAGGTAACTGACATTCAAGCCTCTCTTTCCTTAATTTTGAATTTATTTTCAAATCCTGATGTCAAAAAGGGGGAGAAGGTTAGTCGGACAAAATGCACACCTGATCTAGTATTAAGGAATAATGATGATGATACTGGAGATGATGGTAGTGACAAAGTGATACAAGGAGAAACCTCTGATGCTGTTGTTATGAAGTCTACAATTCAAACTTCACAAAGTCAAACAACGCAGTCAACTCATGTTTCTGATTCTGGAGTTAAAACAGTAAGAACAATGATGCAATCTCAGATCCTGACGGAAGAACAAATCCTGACACCTGGTCATGGACATATTCTTGCTACAATTCCTGAAGGAGATGAAGATGTGATTATTGATAATCCTGAAGATGCATCAAATTTATTCCAGAAGTTTTCTACAAAAGATGGCAGAATTGTTACTCTATATCACACTGATAAAAGAGTTCAACAATTATATGCTAGAAAAGCACTCTCTACAGCAAGTGAAGAATATCCAGATCTCTCACATGAAGAATTTTTGAGACTACAAAGAGAGACAATGGAAAGCCATACTGCTCCTACTAGAGGTAGAGGAGGCAGAGGTAGGAGAGGTGCTAGAAGAAGTAGAAGAGGTTCGTCAAATCAAACAGTACCTAGACAGACAAGGTCTACAGGGTTAAGAATTGAAGAAATTCCTGAACCTATTCAAACTCTAGTAGTTCCTGACAGATCTACTTTTGGTGATGATGGAAATATTGAAGAAGAACCTGAATTGAGAAGAAAATCAAGAAAATCAACTCTCTGCAATACAAATCAAATTGAAGAATCTAATCCTGATGTTGTTCCTGATAATATTCAAGATCCTGATGATTCTGAAATTCTGCAAGAGATTGACTTGATAATCTTATCTACTGTTGTTGATTCTCACAACAAGGAAGTAGATGAAGAAGAAGAAGCCAGAAGAAATGAAATTACAAGATCAACAAATAGAGATTTCAATCTCTATGTACAAAGGCTTAAACTCTCAAACAGAAGAGTGTAGAGGAACCCAAGCAGACAAGAATCTTCACTGAAAAGAAGCTATGCATTTGAAAAGGAAAAGGATAAGAAGTGGAAACATATTAGCACATTAAGTTGTGATACACCTATCAATTTTCAGTCTGGTGGAATTATTACAAGCGCTTCAAGTGTTGTTGATTTATCTGAGATAGTTAGATCAAAAGCACTCTGGTTAAAGATGTTTTCAAATCTGAAGCAATTGTCAAGCAATTCAAGAGGAGGTATTGGACACAGAGATGGTGAATATCTGAATATGTCATATGTTGATCCTTGCTCCTTGACTGAAATTGGAGGTACTTTAACTTCTGAAAACCTGAACAATTTACTAGCTGTTGATATAGTTATAGATTGTCATGATGGTTTTGACAAGAAAGAAAAGCTTCTGTACTTCATGAAAGATGGTAGTGTGAAGATCCTATCTATTCAAGATCTGCTGATAAAAACTACACAGGAACTGAAATATGTTCATTATCTTTTGAGATCGAAGAATCAAATATGCAAAGAATGGAGTGACATGATTTTGTCAACAATAAGAAGAAGACTGGATGGAAACAGTAATTTCAATGGTAATTACATTCCCATGTACTTAAATCAAAGAGGTCAGGATGTGGAAATGCAAAGGGGTACTGCTGTTAAAGAAGTAAATTTTGGCATGACTCATCTTATTCTCAATCCTGATGGGAAGGAAATTGCTTATCTTTTGCTTGAAGAGCATAGTCTTCAGAATGAGGAAGATGAAGAACTCAGAACTCTTAAGGAAAGACTGATTCAAATTCTTGAAGATGAATTTGTTCTATCAAAGAATCTAAACAGATAAGTTGTTGCTGCAGATTTTGTACATTTTGTATATATGTTTTTGACATCATTGAATATTTGGAATCTATACTTTATTTCACAAAGTATGAGATTGGGGGAGATTGTTAGATCAGAATTCAATGATTGTCAGGAGCTAGACTCAACTGATCAGGATTGCTGACGTCATCAGGATTACATGGTCGTCAGGATCAGAAGGCATATCAGGACTGGGATCAGGATTGATCATCAGGACTGGAAGCTGATCAGGATTCCTACTTCGAGTTATATTTGGAGTCTAGTTAAACATGGAAATTTATTCTGTCGGTTCCTGGTTTGTAGAATGTAGCTATCAATTATGGATAGGTTTCAATCTTTGTAATTGATTAGGACTTATCATTGATAGAGAAGCTGTGTAGTATATAAACACAGTCTTGGTTTCGATTTATGTATTCGGAAGAGAAGAGAAGCGAATCAAGATAGAAGCTCTTGAGAACATAGAATTTCTTGAGAGAGTTTTTGTAAGCTAGCAGCTCTCAAGAACATCAGAATTTCTTGAGAGAGTTTGTAACAGTTTTATATCAGATTTAATAAAGCTGTTATCTTTCTTTTCATATTTGTGATATATACATTAAGAAGTCGATTATCTTATACTATTGTATTCAACCCCCCTTCTACAATAGATTATTACTGGGCAACACATTCATTCCATGTCTTCCATAAAGTGTGGTCTGAAATGTTTTTCATCAGCAAATTCACTATTCATCGACATTTACTATTTATCAAAAAAATTTAACTAAGTCAAAATTTTGGGGTTATTACAGTCTCCCCTACTTAAAAGGATTCTGTCCCGGAATCTAAGAAAATAGCCGAGGTTATTCTTCCAATATAGTAATCTCCAGTTTCCAGGTTGACTCTTCAACCCTCAGGTTTCATTACAACACTTACTTATTCCGGTCTGTGATATCTACCGGACGCTTTATATAAGCCAATTCTGGTTTTACTCTTATACACCCATTTTCTATCAACATCCGATTATTCTTGCAATCGGCGGTACAACGCTTACCGTAACTTCGGTTCTCTAAAATGTTTCTTCCGGTCAGTCCGTCGGTCTGCGGATCCTACGTAGTGCTCGCATTCAATCTCGTTGCCAAACACGTTTGGAAAACTCCTCCCGAATCGGGAGTTCAATCATTGGTTCTTATCTGACACGATGGTGACTGGAACTCCACGTCACCCAACTATCTCTTTCGTAACTCTTTGATTAAAGATCTCTCGTAAAAAAAATCAAAATATGAGTAGACTCATTTGATCCATCAATTATAACTCAATTGACGTCATAGTCCGACTTGATTCTTGTTGATCCTATCACAAAATCCATTACAGTAAAATTACATTCCTAATCAGGAATCTCTACTAACTGTGATAGTCAACTAGGTCTTTGTTCTGCCTTCATTTTCTGACATATCCAATATTTGTTTACCAATCGATAAATCCTTTTTATTTATCCGGCCACCTATAACATTTCCTTAACTTTCTTTAATTTATTCTGACTCAATCAGGACCTTTAAATAATCCTTGTTGTTCTCGTGACTTCAAACTTCATCCTTTCAATTCTTCTTATTAGTCATTCTGAAAAATTAGCATCCTTTCATTTCTTGCTGTCTTCGGAATATCCTCGGCATTCATTGCTATCTGATGATAACCTGAAAAAGCATCCAAGAAACAACCTGCATACAATTCTACTTCCTCTGTTTCTGCTACGGGTTCGGCAATCGGGCTGGATAGATCTGCTCCAAACGTTTCTAATTCAATGTTCATAGTTTGGCGACTGCCGCCAGATTCGCCTTCAGCCCTCTTTCTCTTGCCTCCTTCGGACATCTCGAACTCTTGGTCCTTCTCTAGGTCGTCCAGCATTATGATTCGAGCAGTCCTCTGATCGCCCATCATTTCTCCGATGCCATCTTCGGTTGGAAATTTCAACTTGAGGTGGGGAATTGAGGACACCGCCTGGAAAGATGTAAGAGCTGGCCTCCCCAGGATCGCGTTGTAAGGGCTTTCTACCCGAACCACCTAGAACTTCACCTGCTTCTCAACAGTATATGGTGCTTTACCTAAAAGAATAGATAGAGTAATGGTACCTTCAATTGGGAGTAGTTGATTTCCAAATCCATATAGGGGAGCTTCGTGACAAGGGTCCAATTGCTCGCCTCCTAAGTTCATCTTGTTGTATGTCCGATGATATAAGATGTTCACCGAACTTCCCCCATCTACCAGTACTTTCCAGATTTTATTTTGCCCGATCACAGGATTAATGATCAAAGGGTCTTCATGGGGCCAAATCACATCTTCATAATCATCCTCGGTAAACATAATTGGCATTGCTTGCTTGGCCGATTGAAACTGGTACAAATTGTACACCTGCTTAGCGTACCTCTTCTTCGTCCTCTTGTTGTCTCGACCTAGGGTACTTCATCCAGAAATGGTCTTCACTTCACCTCTGTATCTCTCACCCTCTTCGGGCTCCTTCCGTTTATCTTCCCTCGGGGCCAATTTGTCCCTTAGGTCTTTGACAAATTGGTTCAATTCTCCATCCTTAATCATTTTCTCGATCAACTTCTTTAAGTGGTGACATTCATCGGTATTATGACCTTTTTCTTGATGGTAATCACAGTACTTCTTACCATTCTTTTTGTAGTCGGACATCTTCATTCGGGCTGGGCGTACGAAGCCTGGTTTCCCTTTTATCTCATGGAGAATTTTCGAGATTGGTGCATTCAAAGGAGTAAACACCGTACTACTTCTATCTCTTCTTCGTTTGTCTCCCTTATCTAGGCCCTTCACCTCGTCTCGCCTATCATCATACCTTCGGACAGACTCGTACTTGTCACGTCCTTTCTTCCCGCGATCATCTCTTCTACTTTCCTTATAACCCCCAATTGATTCCATCTTTCTTCGGATACTTTCTCTCTCAAGTATATATCATTCAAAGATTTATAAGGAATATCATAAAGAGACGATCATAGTTTTTTTTACCTTTAACTGGGTCCAATCCAGCCGACAAGAATCCAGCTGCTTTCACCTTGTCCAAGTTCATCACCATCCCAGCTTCCTCCATGAACCTTGCTAGGTAATCTCCAAACTCTTCGTCTAGTCTTTATCGGCAATGGATTAAAGCTTCAGTGTGTTTCTCTCTTCGGCACAAGTGGGAGTAGTGCCTCAAGAACTTTCTCTTCAACTGGTCATACGAGCAAATTGACCTTGGCTTCATCGATCTATACCACATGGTAGCAGCTCCTTTCAGATACATCTTAAACATCTTGCACAACATTATGTCGCAGTGTCCCATACTGGTCATAAGGACTCGTACTTCTCACAATGATCCTCAGGATCATCCTTTCCGTTGAACTCGTTCATCTTCGGGAACTGTCTTCCCAGTGGAGGCATGTACTGCTCAATCTCCTCAGATATGACAGGTTCATGACTCACTCTACGGTCGCCAAACATTGCCTTTTCCATTCCGCTTAATCTATCTGTTGGGATTTATGGGTGATAGCATAGAAACAACTTAACCTTGTATATACTTAATTTTTAATTAAGTAGAACATACTGTCACATCCAAAGTATGTTCTTGTAATCAGTGTGCAATGTCATCTTAGTTGTGTAATTTGGAAGAAGTTCACTTGCTGTGTTCAAGCCTCAAAGAATGCATATTAGATGACAGCATGAATAAAGGTTACTGTCATAAGCATTGACAGTAAGATTACAAGAAGACAGAATGTTGTAAGTCACGACAGCATATTCACTCTGACAGCAACATTGGCAGAAGACTACACGACAGCAACTTTAGCCCTCGACAGCAAGTTTGGAAACCTCGACAGCACTCTGTGCGGGGAACTCATACTATCACCAAAAGAACATTCCTGTGACAGCAAGCTTTGCGGCAAAAGTAACTGTCTAGAGAAAGATCCTTGTTCAAGGTATCTTCTCAGTCAAATCCCGTGACAGTTTCAATGTTCAAGAAACAGGCGTGTTGCAGTATCCCTAAGCTGCACCAAGTCTGCAAGACTACGACAGAAGCTTCAAGCACTGCAAAACAAAAGCGAATCAATTCAAGAGCAAGGTCAAGTCTCTATTTGCTGAATTGTTTTAGCTGAAAATAGAATGAATCTAGGTTGCTTTCTTTGTAATGTATATCTGACATGTTAGCAATTTAGGAAAGTCACATGGGTAGACAGTTTGTAAGAAGCTGCCACTTGATAATGACAGCAGCTTCACAAACCCGTGTTGACAGTGATAGGATTAGTTTTATACTTAGACTATCAATTCATTCTAGGTACGAAGTGGTAACACAAGCAAGTAAGTGTCTTGAAGAAAACTGAAGCTCAAGAATTCTCTCTTGAGGTTGTAGCAACACTTTGCAAAATAAATAAAAATATTTATTTTGTGAAACTTGTCTTTTAGACCATACTGTTTGTGAATGCATACATATTACTGATAACGTTAAATCTTAGTTTTGGTTGTTGAAATTGAGATTGAATTTTATCAGTATTGCATTCATCCCCCCCCCCTTTTGCAATACACGAGGACCAACAACTGGTATCAGAGCAAACATATTAACATACATATCTGAGATCACGACGACAATGCAGAAATCAAACAGTATCAAGATCCCAGCTTTTGATAAAGAAAACTACAGCATTTGGAAAAGAAAGATCTTGTTGTTTATCAAAGCTGCGAATCCACTATACCCAGGTATTCTCGAGAATGGTCCTTTCATTCCAAGGAAGGAAATTGAAGCCACAACAGTAAATGGTGAAGTCATTCCTGCACATTGGGTTCCCAAAGATCCCTCGGAAATTTTGGAACCTGAGAAGGAGAAGATGGTGCTAGATGATCACTTGCAACTCATCTTGCTCGATTCTCTCACGTTGGATAAAGCCATGTGTGGAAGTGTGATAAGTTGCACATCTGCCAAGGAGATGTGGATCAGGTTAGCTTTACTATATGAAGGAAGTGAAGAAGTTAAGGGCAACCAAAGGCAAATACTGATATCACAATATGATGAATTCATGGCCAAGCCTGGTGAAGACTTAACTTCCATGTTTGAAAGGTTCAGTAAGCTCTTAACTGAACTACAGATACATGGCAAGTACTATGATAGAAAAGAATTGAATGTCAAGTTCCTGCTTACACTGCCTGATCACCTTGAACACAAGACAACAGCCATACGAGAAGGAAGAGATCTCAACAATATAACCTTTGAGACACTTTATGGCATTCTGAAATCCTATGAACTTGAACTCTTTCAAAAGAGAGCCATACAGAGTGGAACAAGGAACAAGATGGCTAATATGTCAAGTGCCCTAGTAGCACATGTGCCAAGGATCACACAGCCAAGTTAAGTACTACAAATCACACAATCAACCCCTGCACAATCCTTGAAGATAGAAGAGGTTGTTGAAGATGATGAGAAAGTAGTACTGCAGCTCAAGGATGTGGAAGATGAAGACTTTTACACAATGAAGGAACTGGAAAGCATGGACAATCCTACTATGGCTTACATGGCCAAAAAGTTCAAGAACTTAAGGTTCAAGAAGGATAGGTCATACAAGCCCCAAGGCCAAGCATCCAAGTTCAACAGAGGAAGTTCATCAAAGGCTGATGTGGGAAGTTCAACCAAAGGAGGATACAAGACTGGATTTGTGGATAGGTCAAAATTCAAGTGTTACAACTGTGGTGAACCTGGTCATTTTGCTACTGAATGCAAAATACCCAAACAGGTTCAGAGGTTTGAGAAAGGAACTGGTGGATACTCTAAGAAGAATCAAGGTAGAGCCTATGTGGCTGAAGGAAAGTGTTGGGATGAGACTGATGATGATGAAGAAGAAGAAGAATATGTCAACCTAGCTCTCATGGCTAGCACTGATGAAGTAGCATCAACATCTTCAAGTCAGGTACCTTCACTTGTCTTACTTGATATGTCCACTGATGAGTATAAGAAAACCATTAAAGACTTAAGTGCTGAAATGTTCAATGTCTATACTAGCTTATCTGCTGCTAATGAGGAAATCACTAGGCTGAGTAAGCTAAATGAAACACTAAAGTCTGAAAATGAATCTCTTGTTCTCAAAACCAGTTCACTAGACTCTTTAGCTCAGGAGAATGCTAGACTTAAAAATGAATTAAAATGTGCTAAAGAGGTTGTGGAATTCCTGAGGAATGAGATTGCTGAAAATGAATTCAAGATTAAGGCTTATAAAAACTTATCAAAGATAGTTCAGGATTACAATGATAAGCATACAGAAAATCAGACAGTTGGTATAGGTTTTTCATATGGTAGAAGACCTGGAAAGGAAACTGTGATTCAAGATTGTTCTGGAAATAATGCTGTCAAACCCACCATTCTCAAGAAGGTTAAAACTCCTATTTTCAAAGCTGCAGAAATTGAGTTTGATAAAGAAGCCATGCTCATCAAACAAGAAATTCTTGATGAGGATGAAGGTGTTGACAGCACATCCAAGGATGGAAAGGATACTGTCACAATCCCCAAGACAGTAAACTTACCAAGCAATCAAACAGTAAGTTCAAAAGATGCTGTCACAGTTGGAAAGACAGTATCTTCCAAAGATGCTGTCAAGAATGTTTCCAAGATAGTAACTTCCAAACCTTCTGTCAAGATAGTTGGAATAAAAGGTACTGTCAAGGAAAGTTCGATAGCAACTTCTGAACACACTGTCAATCCAGTAACTCCCAAGTCAAAGAATAGGAATGGTAAGGTAGGTGTCAATAAAGGAAATGGATACACTAATGTTGGAGGTGCTTCTAGGAAACTATGCAATAACTGTGGATCTTCACATCATTTAACACATGTTTGTAACAAACCAATTCAGGATAAGATCAATGCTACTGAACTCAATGGTAACTTACACAGAAACCCCCTTATGCATAGAACTATGAGTGTCTGTAATAACATTGAATGTATGCCATGCAAGATCACTGCCACGAGTACATGCTTTAACTTACCTATTCTCACTACTGAAAAATGTTCATACATGCACACTGTTGAGACTTCTGAGCCTGCTGGCAACAGCAAAAAGGCTTCATCCACTAAGAAAAGGATCAAGTCCAATTCTAAACCTAAGTGGGTGAAAAGAGAAGTCAAACATGAGGTTTTTGATGATGCTTGTGATTTTATGACTGGAAGAAACTCAGGAGACACTAAAACTGCAGGACCCAACAGGGATTGGGTACCATATGCAACTTAAACACATTTTGTCTTGCAGGGCAAGAAGAAAGATCAAGTCATGTGGATCATTGATAGTGGTTGCTCAAGACACATGACAGGTGATAAAGCCCTGCTATCACACTATGTAGAGAAAGCTGGCCCAATCATAACCTTTGGAGACAACAGCAAGGGTTACACAGTGGAATATGGCTGTCTGGAAATTGGAAATGTTGTCATTGAAGACATTGCTCTTGTGGATGGATTAAAGCACAATCTACTCAGTGTCAGCCAATTCAGTGACAGGGGATTCAAGGTTGATTTTGATATGATGATGTGTAACATCTATCACAAGAAGGATGGGAGCCTCTCTTTAAAAGCGGTCAGAAAAGGAAGCTTGTTTGTTGCTGACTTAAACTCAACAAAGAAGGCTAAAGTTTACTGTTTTTACAATAAAGCAACTGTTGGTGACAGTATGCTTTGGTACAGGAAGCTCTCACATCTCAACTTCAAGACAATGAATATTTTGATGAAGAAGGAGTTAGTGAGAGGTTTGCCCCAACAGTAATTCTGTCAAGAAGGACTGTGTAAAGATTGTCAAATGGGCAAACTAAGGAGAGCTGTGCACAAGTCCAAGCAAATGAACACCAACATAGAAGCACTCAAGTTAATTCACATGGATCTCTTTGGACCAGTCAATGTACCATCTATGGCCAAAAAGAGATATGCCTTAGTAATGGTGGATGATTACTCAAGGTACACTTGGGTGAAATTTCTTGAATCCAAAGATGAAGCTGCTCAAGTGATTATTGATCAAGTCAGAGTTCTTGATAGAACTCCAAACTCAAAAGTCCAAATCTTGAGGAGTGACAATGGTACAGAATTCAGAAATGCCACACTTGGAAATTTCTGTAAAGATGAAGGAATTGTACAACAATTCTCTGCTGCAAGGACTCCACAGCAGAATGGAGTTGTAGAAAGAAAGAACAGGATTCTCATTGAAGCAGCTAGAACTATGTTGCATGATGCCAAACTGCCAACATATTTTTGGGCTGAAGCTATCAACACAGCTTGTTATACTCAAAACCGAACCATGATTAACAAAACTCATGCAAGTACACCTTAATGTCTGCTAACTGGGAAGAAACCTACTGTCAAATACTTTCATGTGTTTGGGAGCAAATGCTTTATGATGAAGGATAACCATGAGAAGAAAGGAAAATTTGACACCAAGGCATTTGAAGGACTATTCATGGGTTACAGCAAAGAAAGGACTGCCTACAGAGTTCATGTTATGGAACACAGGATTATTGAAGAAAGTGTTAATGTCACATTTGATGAAACCAAGTTTCCAGGACTACATGAAGAAGGAAAGATGCAGACATTCAGATTTGAGAATCAAGGATACTTGGAAGCTGAGGAAATTGTTGATGAAGAACCTAGCTTCACTCAAACTGTTGAAGTTGACAAAGATACTGTCAATACCATTACTGTCAACCAAACTCCAGCTCAGTCACAGACCATAACTTCTAACATTCATAACAATAATGACTCTGGAGACAATGAAGAACATGGTGAAGACAATGGAATTGATGAGCATTCAACTCAACAAACTGAAGCAATTGTTCCTGTACAATCAAGTAGATTGCCCAGAATCACCAAGTGGAACAAGGATCACACAAATGACCTTATCATTGGTGACCCTACTTCTAGAGTAAGGACAAGGAACAAAGTCTCTGCTGACAGCATATTTTCATGCTTCCTGTCTCAAATGGAACCCAAAACATCTGATGAAGCATTGTTGGATTCTGACTGGGTGATAGCCATGCAAGAAGAGCTAAGTCAGTTTGAAAGAAACAATGTATGGAAGTTGGTTCCAAGACCTAAGGGAAAGTCAGTCATTGAGACCAAATGGGTTTTCAGAAACAAGCTTGATGAAAATGGATCAGTGACAAGAAACAAAGCAAGGCTAGTGGCTAAAGGTTACTGTCAACAGGAAGGAATAGATTATGATGAGACATTTGCACCTGTTGCAAGACTTGAAGCTATAAGAATCTTTCTAACTTATGCTGCACACTGCAACTTCAAAGTATTTCAGATGGATGTCAAAAGTGCCTTCCTAAATGGAAAATTGGAAGAAGAAGTGTATGTTGAACAACCACCAGGGTTTGAGGATGCTGAAATGTATGATTTTGTGTACAAACTCTTCAAGGCTTTGTATGGACTAAAGCAAGCACCCAGGGCTTGGTATGACACACTTTCCACCTTTCTTTTGGAAAATCAGTTTACTAGAGGAGTTGTGGACAAGACACTTTTCTACAAACATCATGGCAAGGACATCATTCTGGTACAAATCTATGTGGATGACATCATTTTTGGTTCTACAAATGAGAAGCTGTGTGAGAAGTTTTCCTCTCTCATGAGTAACAAATATGAGATGAGTATGATGGGAGAATTGTCATTCTTTCTGGGATTACAAATTCTTCAACAACCTGATGGAATCTTCATTTGTCAAGCTAAATACATCAAGGAACTTCTCAGAAAGTTCAACTTGGAAGATTCATCACCTGCAAAGACACCAATGTCCACATCAACTAGTCTGGATCTTGACCCTAAAGGAAAGAAAGTTGCATCAAGCACCTATAGAGGCATGGTAGGATCTCTCCTATACCTAACTGCTAGCAGACCTGACATCATGTTTGCTACATGTCTCTGTGCAAAATTTCAAAGTGATCCAAAGGAGTCACACTTAGTAGCCATCAAGAAAATCTTTAGATACCTAAAAGGCACTCCTAACCTAGGCCTTTGGTATCCTAATAACACTGGATTTGATCTAATTGGTTACTCAGACTCGGACTATGCTGGATGCAAGATTGACAGAAAGAGTACTACTGGTAGCTGTCAATTTCTTGGTGTAAGATTGGTCTCATGGTTTAGCAAGAAGCAGCATTCAGTTTCTACCTCAACTGCAGAAGCTGAATATATTGCTGCAGGCAGTTGCTGTGCACAAATTCTATGGATGAAGAATCAACTTCTGGATTATGGTCTAGTGTTAAGAGACATTTCTATTTACTGTGACAACACTAGTGCCATAGCCATTTTAGACAATCCAGTTCAACACTCTAGGACAAAGCACATTGATATAAGACATCACTTTATCAGAGAGCATGTTGAACAAGGAACTGTGAAGCTGATCTATGTCCCAACTGACAAGCAACTAGCTGACATCTTCACTAAGCCATTGGATGAAGCAACCTTCAACAGGTTGGTAAGTGAATTGGGAATGCTAAATCTGGTATGTTGATTCACTAAGTTTTCTAAATTTCCAATTTTTTTTGAAGCTCATGAAAGCACCTTCAAACCTGCTGTCAAGAGAAGTTACTGTATACTTGGTCTATGTCTGTTATGTGACAGCATGTATTGATTTGACTATTCATGTCTGTATTCTGTGCCAGTCTCATACTTTTAGACTCTGTATGACAATAATGTGGGTATTTGCTCAGTTTGAGAGATAAATATCTGTTCCATTGGACTTTCACACTCTTTGCATTAATCTGTAGGATTAAAGGAGGACACGACCATTAATTACTTTTGTGGTAGTTGTATGGGTACTCTAACTGTTGACCATTAGACTTTAATCCTTAGACGGTTTTGCCTATCAATTAACCTTAGGTTTCACCAGTCTTCTCTCAGTTTTAAAGTAAATTATGGAAAACAAAGTAGGAATAGAGTACAAGCCAAAAGTCTCGTGTGATTCTCCTCTTAACGAAGAAACGGAAGCCCTGTTTGATGAACTTGACGACTTGCTTCATGAGGAATATGAACATTCTCAAGCCATTCAAGCACAGGAAGAAGAAAAATGGAAGATTCAAGAGGAAGAACTTCAGGAACTTCTCAAGGAAGAAGGTTGCACTGAAGAGGAGATTAGGAAAGAACTTTTAGAATTAGTTGATAAAATCATAAACTGATGTACTCAATGCTATATTTAAATGATTTTATTAATGAAAATAAAACTTCTTGCTGTTGTGTTTATTGAGTTTTTATTTCGTCTGTGTTAACTGCATAGTATCTGTGTTCAAAAGATTAAATTGCTAAATCCATACTCTGTTAATTTTAGGTTAAGTTTATGAATAAAGCATTCTAGTAAGTTCATGACAGAAACAATTCCCCAACTAAGTTGCTGTCATTAAGAAGGATACTGTCCTGTGTCTCTTGACAACAAACTTCTTGACAGCAGGGAAAGACTTTCTGTCAAGACTTTTACATAATACTGTCATTCAGATGCTTAACGGTGACAGCATGTTTTTGCGCAATAGTTGCTGTCACGCAAAACCTACTATCACCACCGCTTATTACTAACAGATTGTTTCTAGCGCACAGGTTACTGTCACGAATAGTGGACCGTTGAAATTGGATTTTTATCCCACATTTGACAGTGAATAACGGGCAGTAACTCACGTGTTATGTGAGAGGGTTAAGACACGTTCTTTAATTCCACTTTTTGTGCACAAACGTTTGAGCTACCCTTTTTATTCCCCAGTTACTCAGACATATCATTCTCATCAAACTCAAGGCAAATTACTTTTCGTCAAACAAAAAGCTACTTTCTTACTTTCTTCTTTTCTTGAATCTCCATGGCCCCCAAACAGACTCTCTCTGAAACAAACTTTGCTGGCATCCTTTCCCCAGATGATGCTGGTGAAGGTTTCAAAGGACTAGTGTTTTTCTTGAACAAGTCCTATCTTGGTTCTGCCATTACCTCAACACCCATTCTCGACTTAGACAGACTTGAGGCATTTTGGCAAACTGTTGTTGCTCAAACAGAGGGTGAAAACCCATCTATTCGATTCACAATCAATGGGCAACACTACATTCTTACAGCTGAGGTCATCAACACTGCTCTTGGAATTACACTTCAAGAAGGCCGAAATTTTGCTGAACTTGCTAATGATGACACTCTTAAGAAGCTTTTCTTGAAGATTGGGTATGCAGGCTCTATTCTCGAAGAGGGAACAACCAAATGGTATCCGTCTGGTGAAATGGATAGGAAGCATCTGAGAAAGGAGTGGAGTATGATCTTTGATGTGATGGTTAAGGTGTTCTCTACCAAGTCCTCTGGCTGGAATGGAATACCCTCCTACATCAAGAAACTGACACATTCTCTTGTCCATGGATACAAGGTGAATGTTGGAGCTCTCCTCATGGCACACCTCAGGGCTGCCATAGGTAAGAAGGTATCAATCTACCCTCGCTTTCTTATGTTATGCATCAACTCATTCTGTGATTTTAATAATGATGCCCCTCGTTTAGAGGCTTGCTCTGTTTTGAAAAAGAACACACACACACACTGTTATCTTCACAGAATCTCAATGCACATATTCCACTTTGTTTCACTCACCACATGGTTGATCAAGTGTCCAACCTTGATTTTACATTACCCTCTGGTTATGACTCTTTCACTCGTGCGAATAAAACTGAATTAGACCCAAATTCAGTTAACCCCCATTCAACACCATACACTCAGTCTAGGCTCTCTAGACTTCCCAAAGCCCAAAGAGAAGCCTTGCAAGAATCAAGGAAACGACCCTTAGAAGCTGATGTTGGTGGTAGCTCTGTTAGTCAAGAGGGAGACACTGCACCTAGTGCAGTAAATAAGGAAGGTAGTCAAACAGAACCCCCAGTGGTTCCCCCTGAGCCTAAGAAGAAGAGAGCTAGGAGGACCCAAACCACTGTTAGCCAAGCTATAGTTTCTCAACAAACTGTGGTTACTGAAAGGGATTCAAACACCTCCCTAGATGTGCCTTCTCAACAAGGTGCATCTATTGAAATTGGCATGTCTCCCAAGGCACCCTGTACAGAGTCTACACCAACTCATGGTTCACAACCTGAGGAACCCCCACTTGAAGAAACACACAGTGAGTTAGGGCACAGTGAGGATTTCTCTATTCTTATTGATGGTTCAAATGTTTTCCCTGTGAATCAGCCCCCACTCTCTGCTACACTTTCACCTTCTTCCTTCCCTATACATTCTTTTGTTTCTTCTCCAAAACCTATAGAAGGGGACAGTCCCAATCCTTCAGATTTTGATCATCCATCTCCAATCATGGATGAGCCCCCATCAAGTGGTCCACACGAACCCATTTCTCAAAGTGAAATGGACACCACTCCTCCAAACACTGAGCAAGGGCAAAGTGGTATTTTGTCAGAAACTGAAACAACCAACACTTTGTCTGAACTCCAAGGAGCATCTTACCTTCAGGAAGATGCTGTCACAGCCTCTGTTGTTGTCAAAGACACTGGAAATGTTGCTGTCTTGGACACAGCTGCTGTCATGGGTGGAGAGAAAGATACTATCAACACAGTACCTACTGTCACTCCGCACCCCAAAGATGCTGTCCTGACAAAACCTGATGTCCACACTCCAACCGACTGTAACATTCCTGCCAAAGATGCTGTCCAGACCTCTCAGCCAGATTTTGATGCTGTAATCATTGAGGATGCCTTTGATGATGACCTACCTCTTACCAAACTCTTGAAGGTACATTCTAAATCTTCTACTTCCATGCATGTTAGTACTGCTCCTACCCATGCATTTAGGTTGAGTGAGGGTGTGCAAAAGAAAAGAGGGATAAAAGAAAAGAGAGGTGAGCATAAAAATGAGAGGCAGCCAAATGAGCTAGCAAAAGGAGAGGGACTTGAGCATGTCCAGAGAGATCTTGAGGGAGCCCACACTATTCAGGCATTAGGCCTTGAGAGTCAAACAGTGAGGAGTGATGAGATCACTCAAAAACACCCTGAGAGTGTGAGAACCCCTTAGCCTCCAAGCCCCTTTCTTTTCCTTCCCCTCCAAGAAGGTTAAGGAATGGTGGCCCCTCTGCAAATTTTGGTAACATGATTGAATGTAATAATCCCAAAATTTGGACTTAGTTAATTTTTTTTTTATTGATGAATAGTAAAATCCTGATGAATAGTAAATTTCTGAGCTGAAAAAGATTTTCAGACCACCCTATATACAGGGCGATATAATAAACTTTCAAAGTCGTATTAGTGATCTGCGATGTAAATGAAGGAATGCAAAAGCTGTCAGAATCGGAAAAATGGCATTTCTGTTTTCTCCGAAATTTCACCAATAACGGACGGATTAATCATTATTTGAAAGTATTGGAGGATTAAATTATCAATTCCTTGGATATGGATTTAATAAAAGAATTAGAGATATCGAGAACGTTTACGGTAAACTACTTCGATAGAACCCTTAAGAAATCCCTGCGAACGTTCATCAAGATTAAGCCGTAACCGAACAACGAGACACGAATCGATTTAAATACGAGATTAAGCGGTGACGGAACAACGCGACATTTACAGGATTAAGTATAGACATGGAAGTAACATGTAACAAGATTAATTCGAGGAATGCAACATTTGGATCATCCATGTGAAAGGAAACAAACCAGTAAAGCAAACCAGTAAATCTACTTTAACCAAACTCCTGAATGATCGACATGTGTCCTATGACTAAGCAACAAAGGCAATGACTCACCCCCTTTAGCTGCAAAATATCACACAATTATCAATCAACCAAGTCAAAAAAAAAAAAAAAAAAAAAGCTCTCCCCATTTCCATCCCAGATTTTCTGCTCAGCTTGCACAAGGAGGAGAGAAAAATTCATAACTCCAAATCTACTTGTCCTAAAATCACCAAATTTTAACCATAGCTTCTCCACTCCATGGGTAACATTAGTTCAAACTTTCATGGTCAACAAAGGAGCGTAGCCTAGCCAAATCCCTTCCCCAAGTTGGAGAACCCAAACTGTCCAGTTTCTGTCCAGCGGAAAGATGGGGCTAAAAACCCTAGCTAGGAAGCTTCAAATTGGTCGATCTATAACTCCAAAGAAATCTTATGAAGAGTACAAGGTCTGGTAAACATCTTAGCACCGAACTCTTATTTTTCGATTTGTTATGGATTTTACAAGATGAGGATGAATAGTAACTTTTCATGATTCTTGATTTTGTTTCTTAAGGATTAAGCTTGTTAAGGTTTGTTCAAAGCTCAAGGAAGGATTATAAACCATTGTTAGTGTATATGAAGCATAAAGGAAGGTATAAACTCTTGAAACCCTTAGTTATAAATTGATTTATATGGTTAGTTTTAAGTATAGTTTAGTTAGTTTGATTATAAGGATGATTAAGTGATTTTGATGAAAGTTTGAAGTTGTTTTGATGATAAGCAAGTAGATGTTGGTTTTGACTGATTGGTGATGATTATGGATTAGTAATGATGTTGAGGATTTGACTTGGTGATTTGGTTTGGATTGATCTTGTAAGTTTATGATTAAACTTTGGAATCGTTAAAACATAGCCGTTATAATGCCCGATTTTCCGTAACCATTGTTTTGGTTGTGATGTCCGAACATAAGAACATCTGTCCAAGGTCACCACTGCCTAGTATAGTGTAGGTCTTGTTTCAAGGTTCGTTTTGGTATAAAGATCATGTGAATCCGATTTACGGTTTAGGAGAAACGAGTAATTTAGTAAAGGATGTTTCGAGAAACCGAACTATACCACTTAGCCAACTTTGAGGTAATGATTAAACCCCTTAAACGACTTGGTGGAATGTGAAACTTTGTGATAACATGATAGGTATGTTGAGGAAGAACCTCGAAAAGATTTCGTGCAAAAAGGATTAAATCTTAATTTTATAAAAATGCGTGAGCGAGCATGCTCAAGTAGAGGATCTTAAGGAGTTAACTTGAAAATGGACTTGTACTTGAGTTAGTATATATTTGGGATGGTGAAAGTGTTTAAGTTATTAATGTTGGTCCTTGTGTATTGCAGAAGGGGGGGGGGGGATGAATGCAATACTGATAAAATTCAATCTCAGTTTCAACAACTAAAACTAAGATTTAATGTTATCAATAATATGTATGCATTCACAAACAGTAAAATAGAGAAGACATGATTCACAAAATAAATGTTTTATTTATTTTGCAAAGTGTTGCTACAACCTCAAGAGAGAATTCTTGAGCTTCGATTTTCTTCAAGGCACTTGCTTGTCTTCTTCTTTTGTCTAGAATGAATTGATAGTAGGTATAAGACTAATCCTATCACTATCAGTCACGGGTTTGTGAAGCTGCTGTCATTGTCAAGTGGCAGCTTCTTACAGATTGTCTTACCCTTGTGACTTTCCTAAATTGCTAATATGTCATATATACATTATAACAAAAGCAACCTAGATTCATTCTATTTCCAGCTTAAGCAATTCAGCAAATAAAGACTTGACCTTGCTCTTGAATTGATTCGCTTTTGTTTTGCAGTGCTTGAAGCTTCTGTTATAGTCTTGCAGACTTGGTGCAGCTTAGGGATACTGCATCACGCCTGTTTCTTGAACATTGAAACTGTCACAGGATTTGACTGAGAAAGATACTTAGAACAAGGGTCTTTCTCGAGACAGTTACTTTTGCCACAAAGCTTGCTGTCACAGGAATGTGCTTTTGGTGACAGTAGGAGTTCCCCGCATAGTGTGCTGTCGAGGTTTCCAACCTTGCTGTCGAGGGCTAAAGTTGCTGTCGCGTAGTCTTCCGCCAATGTTGCTGTCAGAGTGAATATGCTGTCTTGACTTGCAACATTCTGTCTTCTTGTAATCTTACTGTCGAAGCTTTAGGACAGTAACCTTTATTCATGTTGTCATCTAAATATGTATCCTTTGAGGCTTGAACACAACAAGTGAACTTCTTTCAAGTTATACAACTAGAATAACATTACATACTGATTACAAGAACATACTTTGGCTGTGACAGTATGTTCTACTTAATTAAAAATTAAGTACAATCAAAGTTAAGTTGTTTCTATGTTATCACCCATAAATCCCAACAATTAATCTTGAACCTTGTGTTGATTCTAGATTACTGGACCAACCTGAGACTTATTGCTACTTCGAGATTTCCAGGCAAGTTTTCTCATTCCCTGTTGTATTTTAAAGTACTATATTCTGATGTATGCATATAATAGATGCAAGTTTTCAAAACCCATACTTACTGTTGTTGTGATAATAAACTGTTTCATATATGATATGTAAATGCGATATATACATTGCATGCTTGTTTTCGAACTGCTATATATATAGTGATATTCGAGGATATGACTTGATGTGGGGCTTATAAGCTAGATATGGGATATCAGTTATAAGCCAGTTTTATATATAATGCCCTAGGATAAGGGCGGGTGATTTTTCTCTAAGATCAGAAGTAATTATATTTCGGTATATGTTAAGGATTATTTTCCGATAAAGATATCGGGTAACTGTTATTCGAGGATTTATTTATTTATTTAATGAATATTATTTTGAATATTCATTTGAGGATTATTGACTTAAAGAATACCATTTATATTCATTTGAGGATTATTAACTTTAAGAATATTATTGTGAATATTCATCTGGGGATTATTTAATGAATATTAATTTTTGAATATTCATTTGAAGATTATTTAATTATTCAATGAATATTATTTATGTATATTCATTCGAGGATTAATTATTTATTTAATGAATATTGCTTTTGAATATTCATTTGAGATTTAATTATTTAATGAATATTATTTTCGAATATTCATTTGAGGTTTATTTATTTAATGAATATTATTTTCGAATATTCATTTAAAAAGAGTTTAAGTAATTGTTTATATTTAATAAATATTATATCAATATTTATTAAATTTCCTTAATTGTTTATTAATTAATAAATATTATTCAAATATTTATTTAATATTCTAAAATGATTAAAAAATCATAAAACCCTATTTAAAAATTATTTAAGGCCTTCATTAATTATTTAAAATATTTTCTGGCCTTCAGAAAAATCATTTAAAAACAGTAGGGGTTCCCCGAATTTTATATTGAGTTTATTAAGACACTTAAATACGATTAAATATTTTCCAACTCCTCAAAAATTGGGAATCCAATTTAAGGAGCGACTAATGATTTTACTCTTCCAATTCCTCGAAAGAGTTTATGCTTTGGGATCACTGCCCTATCCTAACGAATTTCAAATCAAAGCATCTCAGAAAACTCCGACTACTCCCAAGTCGAAATTTCGCGAAGCGAATCCTTCTCGGTGATTACTCTGGTTGACTCAAGTCAACTTCCCTATTGACTTACTTCCCCAAACAATCAGGGAGTAAGGTAATCAGAAATAATGAACAGTTTTGGCAAGTATCTTATACTTGGGGAATCAGGATTAAACCTCGATTCCGGTTTTATTGAATATTCACCCGGGACTAGGAGGAAACGTGTAAGAGGCTGTGGGACAGTCCATCAAATTATATAGCGTAAGAGGCTGTGGGGCAGTCCAGCATCTATCTCGTGTAAGAGGCTGTGGGACAGTCCATCAGATTATATAGCGTAAGAGGCTGCGGGGCAGTCCAGCATCTATCTCGCGTAGGAGGCTGTGGGACAGTCCAGCAGATACAAAGCCCGTATGAGGCTGGGGTGATAATCGTGTTAGGATGTCATCCATCTACTAGTAGAAAAGTGTGAGTGCGATACAACGACTGATCATCGTGTATCGTGGTGTGCTCCAGATAGTCCCATCTTCCAATTGGAATTGTACTGTGACATTGTAACGAAAGCCTAGGTGTTGAGTTACCGATAATGTTGACAGTGGTTGAAAAGTATACTTCTTCTACAGTATCTTGAACTGTACGACATGTTTTGACGAAAAGAATATTTCAATATATCATTCTGTATACGAATGAAGTTTTAAAAGTTTTCAATTATGGTATCAGCTTACATATACGATTATGCTGCTATATATTATCGCCGAGCTATAGTGCTCATTCTTACTTCTTTTATATATCACAACACAACAGAGTCAAAAAGGTGTTCATTACGAATATTTTACAGTGTTTTGAACAGTATGAGATATCTAAATATATATGCATACATATATGTTGAGAAAGTATTTAAGATATACAGTATATTGAACTGTATAGTATTTTGAGTCAATGAATAGGTGTTAAGCCTTGATTCTAATATTTGATATCTATTTTAAAAAGATATGTTTTGAGTCTTGGTTTATCATACTGATACCAAGGATTTCCAAATGATTACGAAGAGTATATGAGTATGATTATAAGTCATACGGTATTTTAAAAGATATACTATTTTGGGGTTAGACCCTAGTACTGATAAAAGCTTTGGTCCCATATGGATTATCTTCCAAAAAGGTTTAAGGATTTAAACTGGGATAGATTTCTTGCTGAGCACTATTAGCTCATTCTTGCTTTATTAAATATTTCAGCATGAGGAAAACATTGCCGAATCCACCTCGGGTTACGAGAGCAAGGGAATGGAGAGACCACCCTGGAGTTAGTTGACGCAGGATGGATACTGTCAGTGTGAGCAGAATGGTTGCAGCTTGAATTAGTGAGAATTATTTTGAGTGGGTTTGTATTACTAAACCTTGTATAGAATTGTGAGGTCTATTGTTGTAACTTCAGGTAGAGGTTGTAAATAACAGATGAGGTCCTGGATAGTTCATTTGGGTTGTAATAACAAGTGTTACTTATTGTTGCTCATTTCCAAGGCTATAACTTTTGTGTGTGTGCGTAAGTGATTGGGGTCTTTGGAGTTGTATTATTAGAATGTTGTAAGTAATGCAGGTATTGTATCATTGATGGAGCGTGACAACCCAGATTCCTGACCCCGGATCTGGGGGTGTTACATTGAAGCTCTGGAAGGACAGTGTGCTACCTTGAACTCCAAGATGGACTCTCTTTCTCAACTGGTGGTTGATGGTTTTGCTGCTACTCAACTCTCTATCCAGTTCCTTACTGACCTAGTAGCTGCCAACTCAACTAAGGGGGAGAAGGTAGCAAGATCAGAATCAATATCTCTTCAGGGATCAGGTGGAACTCAGGGGGAGCCAGTAGCTGTGAAGACCAAAGGGGGAGCAAAACAAGTTTCTGGAATCAAGAGTAAAGCAATGACAAAGGGGGAGCAAGTCAAACCAAGCAGTGAACAACCAAAGGATAAAGCTGAAGATCTTGTTGAAGTTGACTTGGATGGTGAAAAAGTGTTAATGTCTAAGGCAACTCAAGACGCAATGCAAAGAAGACCTGCATCTAGACACCCAATTCTACCTCCTGTGACAATTAGAGAACCAACTTCAACAACTCAAGAAACTACTCTACAGAAAAGATGGAGAGAAATGGAGGAACAAAACAAGCTTGGGAAAGGTAAAGGGAAACTGCCTGAATCCATCCAGAAGGGAAATACTTGGTCCAATGGTACTGAGTTTGATCAAGAAGAAGCCAATACTATAATGGTGGATTACAGGGAGAGCACATTACACAATCATGACACTGAATTTAGCAGTGTGGTGGAAGAAGCAATGAATGCACCAAGCAACAGTCCAACCAACACCACAAAACTGTTAAAGGATCAAATCATCAGTGTCAGTGTAATGGTGAATGATGAGAAAAGATGGGCTGTAAGTATCTATCTCACTTCTGGCATATCTTATTTCATCACAATGCAGTTATTGCAGAGTCTGTCAGCAAAGGTGTTGTGTGCTATGAAAGGAAAGATCAAGGAAACTCAAACACCATTCAATGAAATATTGAATATGCAAATCCAGAACATGATCACACAGAAGCTACCTGAAGTCTACACAAATCCACCATGTGTTTTCTACAGATCTACTACAATGGATGGCACAAGAAGGAACAGCTACATGAATTTGATCAGTCCATCCAGGATGCAAACTGAGTCAATTCTGAAAGTGTTATATGGAATACTCAGCTCAAATGCCAATCCAGGAAGAGTCCATGCTGTTCAAGAGATCTACAAAATACTGGTGTTGAGAGACAAGGCATTGGGAGCTAGAGTGAATGAGTCAATCACTAGAGCCAATGCCAAAAGAACTGATCAAGGTGGAAGCTGCCTCTATGATATTCCTTTTCAAGATGATGATGATGATGATGATGATGAGATTGGAGGTGGTGAAGCTTCTGGAAATGCAGGTAATGCTGGTGGAAGTAATTCTGGGAATACTGGTATTCAATCTCAGAATGAAGGCAATGAAGAAACTCCTAGTCAGGAAAAGAAAGATGTTGATGCAACAGATGAAGAGGAGCCAAGAATACTGGAAGCTTTGGAGGCAAGCATTCTTAGATGTGCTATTGACTGCATAAATGCAGAAAAAGATGCTATCACCAAAGATACTGTCGACAAGGAAACTGTCATAGAAGATGCTGTCATGAAAGATGTTGTCGACAAAGATACTGTCAAGGAAGGTTCTGTCAAGGATGAAGCCAAAGCTACTGTCAAGCCCAAAAGACTGAAAGCTAAAGCAAAAGCATGGTTTTCTAGACAGAAACCTGAAGGAAATCACAAGTACTCAGGAAAGGAAAAGACCACTGGATTTGGCAGGAATCTTAAGAAGCCAATTCAATCAATACCTCCTAACAGTCTTAAGATACAACAGATGCAATCTAAAGAAATCAAGAGTGTTGAGGTTAAGTTGGATGCAAATCAAGAGGCCACTGAGTACATTCTATGGTGGGAAGAATCAAGATCTGCCAAGGTTAATAAGGACTTCTATCTGGAAGCCACATCAACCAGTGGTAGAACGACAACCATAGATAAAAGGAGAATTGACTCCTTCTACCTGGAAAGAATGGTAGAGTTATTGGAGAGCTATGAAAATGTCCCAGAGTCTGTCATGGAACATATTCTGAAATATCAGGCTGATAGGGATGCTGAGTTCTATCAGAAATTTGGCTACAATTTTGCAGATTTTGATGATACTGATATTTTAACTGATCTACCAGCTTCTCCTATACCATATCACTGGTACTATGTGTTTGATGATTTACCCACAGAAGAAGGGCAAACCCAACCAACTCAGGAAGGGCAACCCAAGCCAAGCAAAAGACCTGACTCTTCTCAATATTCTCAATATCAGTCAGAACTTGATAAGAAGGAAGCTGAACTCCTGGAAAGATGCAAGACTGCCAACAAGGCAGAAAGTAAAGCTCCAAATTATCAAACATGTATGCTGGAAAATCCCTTAAGAATCAAGCATCTAAAAGAAGAAATCTACGTTTGCAGCTTGCACAAGCTAAAAACAACTATTCTGAAGGATTTACAGTATATGGTAGCTGGATCAATTCATCCCTTGGAGCAGATTTGTTCTGATGAGATAGAGGAAATATTGGAAAGGAGAAAAGGAGAATGTTCAAAGCTGGACAAGCAAAGGAGGATGTCTCTCAATGCTTATCCTGGAAGTAGATTCAAGCTCATTCTTGAAGAACTCCACTTCAGAAGCTATCCATATGATCTAGAGCTATGGATAAATCTCAGGGATGCTAATTCTCTTATATCTCCTACTATCAAGAAGATCATTGAAGAAATAGAAGATGCTGTAGTCACTCCTGCTGAAATCTCTCTTGTAGAAGGTCTAAGAGGCTGCTTGGTAGAAGCTCTCAAAAGAGAGGATGTAGCAAGACAGAAGAGGAAATCTCAAGCTAAGTAAAAATTCTTAATCCATTCTGATCTTGTTAGTTAAGTTGTCAGCATATATTGTAAATTTGTTGTTATTATCCATAAAAACAAATTGGGGGAGATTGTTGGGATTTATGGGTGATAGCATAGAAACAACTTAACCTTGTATATACTTAATTTTTAATTAAGTAGAACATACTATCACAGCCAAAGTATGTTCTTGTAATCAGTGTGCAATGTCATCTTAGTTGTGTAATTTGGAAGAAGTTCACTTACTGTGTTCAAACCTCAAAGAATGCATATTAGATGACAGCATATTCACTCTGACAGCAACATTGGAGGAAGACTACGCGACAGCAACTTTAGCCCTCGACAGCAAGTTTGGAAACCTCGACAGCACTCTGTGCGGGGAACTCATACTATCACCAAAAGAACATTCCTGTGACAGCAAGCTTTGCGGCAAAAGTAACTGTCTCGAGAAAGATCCTTGTTCTAGGTATCTTCTCAGTCAAATCCCGTGACAGTTTCAATGTTCAAGAAACAGGCGTGTTGCAGTATCCCTAAGCTGCACCAAGTCTGCAAGACTACGACAGAAGCTTCAAGCACTACAAAACAAAAGCGAATCAATTCAAGAGCAAGGTCAAGTCTCTATTTTCTGAATTGTTTTAGCTGGAAATAAAATGAATCTAGGTTGCTTTCTTTGTAATGTATATCTGACATGTTAGCAATTTAGGAAAGTCACATGGGTAGACAGTTTGTAAGAAGCTGCCACTTGATAATGACAGCAGCTTCACAAACCCGTGTTGACAATAATAGGATTAGTTTTATACTTAGACTATCAATTCATTCTAGGTACGAAGTGGTAACACAAGCAAGTAAGTGTCTTGAAGAAAACCGAAGCTCAAGAATTCTCTCTTGAGGTTGTAGCAACACTTTGCAAAATAAATAAAAACATTTATTTTGTGAAACTTGTCTTTTAGACCATACTGTTTGTGAATGCATACATATTACTGATAACGTTAAATCTTAGTTTTGGTTGTTGAAATTGAGATTGAATTTTATCAGTATTGCATTCATCCCCCCCCCCCTTTTGCAATACACGAGGACCAACACTATCTTTCATACGAGGATCCTCTTCATCGTCGGTGTCTGAACAAATCGTAATTTTTGAACGAGTCCTTCGGGGGGTGATTCAAAGTCCGGATACTCGTCTTCATCATTATGTACCCTTTTTTCCTTCTTGTGCCCGGACACTACCAGTGTTCATTCGCCAACCTCCACGGCATCTTGAAGGGCCTTTTCTTCAGCGTCTAGTTCAACCCTTCGGCGTTTAATAGCCTCCAGTTTGGCGAGGTCCTCCTCTCTCCTTTTTGCCTTTGTTCGGGCTTCCATCTCAGCCCACTCCTGTTCCTTCTGCTTTCCACTCTTTGATGTCGTTTCTTCACTCCACCTAAGAAGCATAGCCTTTTTCTCCTGGGGGTGGGCATTGGACCCTCTTCTATCTCGGCATCGAAATCGAGAACACGATTTATCGGGGGTGTGGAGGCAGAAGCTCCTTGTCGAGGAATTTCGGTAAAGCCAGGTGGACGACCGTCGGTATTATCGATGGTCATTGTGTGTGTTTGATTTGTTTTAATCTTACCTGTACGTTTCTCACAGACGGTGCCAAATGTTGGAACCAGATTTCTGATGGGTCGGACTCCGAATAGCTCTTCGAGTTCACCTGCAAAAGAGAAGAATGCGAGGGGTTTGTCCCCCGATTCACCTCCGGCGTGAAAGTAAGTTAAGTGGTTCCGGTGAGTATAAACAGAACATACAAGTGCTTGTGTATAGTGTATATTGAATATTAGTCTCGGAATGGAACCTGGCATGAGCTTTTATAGACTCAATAATTACTGGCTTCAGGTATGTTCGGGCGCACTCCGAACGTGGGGGAACGTGCTAAACTCCAATGTTGAAGTAGGACAGACCCGATCTTAGTGGCTCAACGGTCACATACAACGGACTGGGTCGAAGCAATGAGTCATATCTCACATAACCGACCAAACCCATTATCATATCCGGCCCAATTATACTTGAACCTCCAACATTATTTATATTTTGTATTTTGATCTATCAATATTGAATTTTAAGTTATATCTCATAGGTGACTTATATTCAAAGTATTTCAAACAAGTTCTTAATATTTTACATTATACATGTGAATTTCAAAATCCATCTCACCATTATTTTTACAAAATTATATTAGAAAAAACCTTTTACTAAATTACCATTAAAATAGCACATGCTTGTGTCATCAATGAAAACAATGTCGTCCAGAAAATGGGTCTAACTACTTTCTAAATTATAAAAACATCCAAGACTAGATAAAAAAATAAAGTCAATCCAACTTGCAATCACCACGGTCTTACGAATCTATTATTATCTATCTAATACATCAACATGGGGTTTGGCCAAGCAATTTAATTCTTTTTGACCATTTTACCCTCATTTCTATTATATCTTTTCAAGGTTATTTTGGTCTTTTAAAATAAAAATATTTAATAATACATATTATTAAATGCTACAAAATTAATATACATACATACATACATCATACATACATACATACATACATACATAAATATTACACATACATACTTACTTACATATTAACATGCATACATTCATATATACATATCTACACACACATGTATATATATATATATATATATATATATATATATATATATATATATATATATTTATTTATTTATTTTTATATATACATACATTTATGTTAATATATGAGAATATTTCAGTAAACAATTTTAATTTTTTGGTTGCATAATTGTACAAACATATGTATATACGTACATACATACACATGTACATAGATTTATATAAATGTATGATAATATATGATCATATAGGGTTAGGCTCAAGAGAGAACCAATCACTAAAAAAGAACTTTAGAACTGTTATAAGCCGTTGGATTATTAATAGATCAACTGTTCAGATTCAACTCATTTTTATATACAAAATCTTATAAGGGTATTCTTGGAATAAAAAGATTCTACTGTGGAACCTATTTTGTTTCATAGTATAAATACAGTGTTCTGCAGCTGAATTTTAAAAATTATGCATATGGAATTCAAAGTTCTACAACTGAACTTACTTTTTTCCACAAAGTTCTACAAGTGAACTTGATTATTTTTATAATGTTTAGCTGTTGAACAATGTTATTCACATTATTTTCATACCATAACTTTCGTGTTCTACCGCTGAACATAAAAGTCATGCAATCGAATTTGAAATTAAACACATAAATTTTAAAGTTCTGCAACTGAACTTACTTGTATTTAAATGTTCAGCTGCTGAACACTGTTATATGATATTGTGTTTATACAATAACTTGAATATTTTCACAAAAACTGATAAAAATAATTGGGGAAATTTTATGATGATGATGGAGAATTTTGTGATCGATATCGATGTATGATTATTATCGTTAATAAAATATTAATTAGCTCTAAATTATGTATTTTGTGTTTTTGGACAACTTTACCCATGACCTTCATATAATAAATATATATTATTTTAAAAAATAAGATAGAGTTCTAAGGGTTCTAAGGTTAAGGGTTCTACAAGGAACATGACCCTGATCATATATGCTAACATATAATTACATTGTCATTATACTATCATTTAGATTTATTGTAATTTTTTATGAATTAAATATTGTAAAAAATATTATTTGAGCAAAATTTATATATTAAGAATGCATGTGCATTGTAGTTATTCATACCTAATCAAACTATATATAATCTCTGATATATTTTAATTATTATATTTATAGGGTACAAATACTTTCAAACCAACACAAGATAATAAAAATATAAAAAAAATCATATATATAAGTGTAATACAAACTTGTACTAACTTTACTTGTCGTATAACTCATAAATTGCTACTCTAATACACAAACGTGCAAAGAAATTCCGAACAAATAAAACATTTACTCATATTTAGAGTATGCCCGTGTATTACACGGACTAAAGAGCTAGTTCTTTACTTATTTGACAACAGATTTCTCATCTATTTGTTTAAGTAAGAGCATACGACTTTAGAAATCTCGAACTAAAATTTATGTAATATACTCGAATTAAAAAATAATACAATTTGTGAAAAATTTATCTCTTTAAACTAGTATCTCTAAAGTAAAATTTTAGTCTAATCAAATAATTATATACACCAAAACTTACTTACCTATACCATTTTTAGGCTTTTTCATAAATATTCAATTTCAGAATTATTTTTGCAAATATACATTTTCAAAATAAAATATTTTGCAAAAATATCATTTTTTTTTAAAAAAAATATTTGCAAAACTATGTTTTGCAACTAAATCAACTGCATGCAACTTGCTGTAACAAATTCAAAATTTTAAAATTTTTACAATTTTTGCAGCCACATATGTAACGGCAACATATGCAACTGCTTGCAACCTGCTTCGCATCTACGTATGCAAATTCAATTTTAAAATTTTCACAATCCACTTGTTTGCAAAAACACATGCAACTACGTACATGCAACCTGCGTAGGTTGTTGCAGAAGGTATTTTTGCAAATATTTTTTAAAAATGATATTTTTGCGAAACATTTTTTTGAAAAAAAGGTATTTTTGCAAATTATTTTGAAAAGATGGTAAAATCGTAAAAAAAAAAACTTAGAAAAAGTGATATTTTTGATAAATATCCAACATTTTAACATCAACTTATTTTAATATTATAAATTATTTTTTTTATAATAAGTGACATAATAATAAATTTTTTATAATAAGTGACATAGTAATAAATTTTTCCCTAAAATATAATCATTCTTATTGAAATATAATACAGTATTTTGACAAATATTTTAATATTATTTTTGATTTTAAAGTTATTTAAAATCATTATATATTCCAAAACTAAATAAAAAATTGCCTTTTCCGATAAAACTTCTTGATTTTATTATTAAGTACGCAAATGCTGTTTTGTACTGTAGTTTGTTTGAGTTTGTTGGGGTGAGTTTGGTAAGGAGTGGGTTTGTTTGTAAACAAAGCTAAAGCTACGTCTCAGCTTGCTGAACAATCCCATCATGCCGTCCGAATGACAAATGGGATTATTATATCAGCATCTTCCTTCAATAATGATTATCAAAATAGTTATCGATCCTTGCCGTATCATTGCATAAATTAATTTTTTATTTTCACTCTTTTTCATATCAATTTTGGTAATATTTATTCAAAAATAATTCAATAGTTAGCAAATTTTAATTGCTATAATTATAAATAATTCTTAAACTAAAATAAGCATTGAAGATATGTATCTTTTGTACTCATATATGTGTATTAACTATTTTGGAAATTTGCCAAAAAATTGTATTATTGGTTGGAAACCTTTGGTTATAATTTGTGCTCAATAAATTTTTTCTTTTCTGTTTGTGTTCTTTTTTTATATCTATTATAATAGTTCTTGTTTTCTTGTTTTAGTTATAACATGAAATAACCTTGTAACCAAGAAGAACACGAGAAACTTCTGGTGTGGTCAGGGACGGACCTGGGGTGCAGGGGTCCCTGGCCCCTCCTGGATTTTAGAAAAAAAAAAAAAAAATTTATAAATAATATTTATATATATTACTATTTATTGTCTGTCTTTTGCTTAGTAGGCTGACTTTTGCTTAGTATCCTGACTTTGATGCTTAGTATTTAGTAGAATTTAGTCTTTTGTCGCACCAAATAGAACATTATATGTAATATGAATTAGGTATCAAATTCATATTTCAGTGATTTTTTCTTTTTTAAAAATTTTAGTTAAATATATGGACCCTCCTGTAAAAATGTTCTAGATCCGTCACTGGGTGTGGCGTGGCTTGGTCAGCAACACAACTCACACGCGTCCTCAGTCATCTGTTTTCTCTGTTCAAGACAAACATATGATGTGTACCACGTGGACGCCTCTCATTCGTTTTTGCTCCAATCTCCTTCTATTTCTCGTTGTATTTTGTTAACCGTGGCTTCTGCGTGTTTTGGTAGTTACCCCGGCCCCAAATAAATATGTTAAGAAAATTTTTGGAGGTACTAAAATTTGTTTTCAAATATTTCTGTGTTATTTTTATAATAGTAATTTTCTTAATAATAATATGAGACATTGCGTACATAATGTGTTTATAAATTAAAATATATCATGTGTTCTGCTAAATTATTTAGTACAAATTTGAGATGTTTATCACTACTTATATATTAATATCTACTTTAACCAAAATTCATACGAGGAATGACAAATTGACAATTGAAAAATACTCCTATTTAATGTAATTATTTATTAAGGAGATGTATTCGATTGAAATTTTGATAGATTAATAATAATATACGAATTTTCAAGATTGTTGTTGAGTTTATTCTTCACCAATTTTTGCAGAATTGATGTAAAATCTAGTAGAGTTGATGTAGAGTCCAGCATATTTTGAAATGTTTTAAACAAATCCATCCAAATCTCATATAATTCAGTCATATTTCAAAACTTACAAAATACACTAACAAATTCATCAAAATCCACCATTTTATTAAATTCAAGAAAATCCATGGATTTTTGAATAACAATAGATTTTAAAAGAATTTTTAGAATCCTAATTAAATACACCTAGATTTTTAAAGACTTTTCAAAATTTTAATTAAATATCCCAAAATTTAAAAAATTATTTAAAATCTTAATTGAATACCCTTGAATTTCTAAAATCCTTTAAAACACAGATGAGCGCGTCGCTTACTTTTTTGACAAAAATATTCACTACCATTATTTACTTTAATTTTTTAATTAAATCTTACAAAAATATTTGTGATTAGCTGTATAACCAGGTCAAAATCAGGTGTGATGACGCCCACACTGAAACAGTTTGTAATAAGAGAAAGTAACAGCTCATCACGCTGAGGGGACAGCTACCCCAACTCGGCGCTAAAATCTGGTCACGACCACCACCCCTCCCTCCCACGTTAATCTCTTCCCCTGTCTTTGCCTCCAACTACTCTATTATATACCCAACCTATACATACAACCCTATACGCTATACATACAAAAAATCATGAGGTCCGATATAGAAAGAGGAGAGAAACACAGAACAGCAAACAATTACACAACATCCTCGTACGGTGTTGAAGAAAGGGAATCACAGTGGACATCATGGCTAATACCCATGTTTGTAGTTGCAAACGTAGCTATGTTTGTAATAACCATGTTTGTTAATAATTGTCCTCATCATCATTACGATCGTGATGGCAAGTGTGTTGCTAGATTTCTTGGTAGATTCTCGTTTCAACCCACTTCTGATAATCCTCTCTTTGGCCCTTCTTCTCATACGTAAGCCCCTTTTAATCCCCCTTGTTTATTTGAGTTGTTTTCGAGTTTTTCGGTCTGATGAGAACTATGTTATTATGAGAACTGAGAACCCGTGATTTGTGTAGTTGTAATTGGTGATTTTTATGTGAATTGTTAGTGATTTGTGTTACTAGAAGTGTAGGTTTTATGTAATGAGTATTTTTTTTTGCATTTATGAGAATTAGTACTAATTCAATTGTGTTGTTTCGGTTTGGGAATTTTGGTATTCATATAGGAAACACTGTTTGTTTTGGGATTCCAGGGATCACATCGAGATATAAAGGGCTGGTGATTAATTGTTTTGGTTATATATGTTAATGTTGGTTTGAGTTATTTTGATGAATTCAACTTACCCGGTAGGTAGGTTGTACGAAGACGATACCCCTGAAGTAGTGAGGTGGTTTTTCTGAAAATTCAACTTGAATTGAGGATAAATTATAATAATATTGACAACTTGTACGTTTTTGGCTTATCTATCGTTCTTATAAATTCTAATATCGCGTCTAGTTTTCCTAATTGTTTGGAAAGTTTTGCTAGTGCTATAGGTATATTGTTTCCTTGATATATAAATTCCCTGATAGACTTGCAATGGCGAACGGTTTGTTCTATAAAGATTTCCTCAGTGTTGTTGATATTACATGTACTGCTCCCAGAATTACAAAATTTTGTAGCGACCTGTTTCTTTGTGGCAGTTTTTTATTGGCACTGCTAGAATGATTGTTCTTATAGTTTTTTAGACTTGAGGACTGGATTATACCTGATCCATTCAGTTATTCTTTTTTTCTTAAATTTCTTTCCTATGCCCGACAGTTTTATAATATGTACTTTTATGGCGTCACGAAAAATGTATTTTTCAGGGGATTCTAATTTCTGTTATTTGTTTTGAGTAGACTGGAGAAATTGGGGGCACTTGAGTGGACAAAAGTGGTGCATAAGCACCAAGGATGGAGACTCGTCACTTGTATGTGGCTGCATGCTGGGATCATTCATCTGGTAGTAAACATGTTTAGCCTTGTCTTCATCGGCATTCGTCTCGAACAACAGTTTGGCTTTGGTATGTTAAGCTGTACTATTATTAGCATTGAGAATCTTAGCTCAGAAAAACTTTAGATTCGCTATTCACTGGTTGACGTAATCATAAAATTAACATACTTGAGTAGCACTCATGTAGTAAGATTGGTTCTTTGTTTACTTTTTCTAGAAAAGGACATTTTATTATCTACTAATCTTATAGTGAAAGTTTCCAGAGTAGGGGACATCACTATGTCTTTTTATTCGGAATCCTGAGTTTAAAAATATAGAAGCCAAATTACGTGTACTGGAACCAACTCTCAGAAATCTAATGCTATAACACTAATATTTTAAAATTTTCTTTTCTCTCTACATACTGGACTTCAAACTCACATTTATGTTATGAGAAAATGGTCCAACAGTCTCATCCATCTTTTAAATATGGGCTTCTTGACTCTGTATATTTGCATGTTGGCAGTACGGATTGGAGTCGTCTATCTATTATCAGGACTCGGAGGAAGTATACTTTCTGCTTTATTTATTCACAATAGCATCTCGGTTGGTGCTTCTGGTGCTTTGTTTGGTCTACTAGGTGCCATGCTTTCAGAACTCTTAACAAACTGGACTATTTATTCCAACAAGGTGAGTGTTGTTAATGATGATGATTTGTGATTTTATCTATCATGTCTTAATTGTAACTCTGTAAGTGCTCAAGTATTTCAACAACAGACATTTTGTTTCATTATGTTTAAGAGTGCTTCAAAGTTTCCTTAGCCTTGGGCTTTAGTATAGAGTCTGCTCGTTCTGATTGTTCGACCCATAGACCTCTGCATATTTGCTAATTCTGCTCCCTTTTTTTGATATCAGGCTGCAGCAATCTTTACACTTTTGGTCATTGTAGTAATCAATCTCGCAGTTGGACTTCTCCCACATGTTGATAATTATGCCCATATTGGTGGATTCTTGGCGGGTTTTCTCCTTGGCTTTGTTTTCCTGCTCCGTCCTCAGTATGGGTGGGTACCGCGTAGTAATCTTCCAGCTGATGTTCGTGCCAAATCCAAGTATAAGGTTTATCAATATGTGTTGTGTTTGGTGTCTTTGTTTCTACTCATTGCAGGGTAAGTCAATAGTTCTTACTCGTATTTTATGCATACTACATCTTAAGCAAAATGAAAGTCTTTGCTACTTCTTAATTAGCTGTTCAATGGATGTATTTATTAAAGAAATGGGCACTTGTGATCTTTTATCTACATTTGTTACATATGCTATTGCTAAATCATTTATTTTCTACTTGAGCAAGAAAATATTATTTATATTATATTTGCTGTCTCAGTCCAAAATTTCTATTTTAGTTTCTTAACGCCGCTGCATATCAGTAATGATTCTAACACTATCAGTGGTCGTGACGTTTCTCACTATGTTAAAAACCTTGCAGGTTCACGGTAGGATTGGTGATGCTTTTCAGGGGGGTAAATGGAAATGATCATTGTGACTGGTGTCGGTACTTGGATTGCATTTCTACCTCCAAGTGGAAGTGTGACAGATGATAAACCTATACCATCTACCTCAACAGACTTGTTACGAGTCAGATGTAGATGCATACTTTAAAACATAGGATAGTTTAGGCTTCTTTTGAGTTTTGTTTCTTGGTTGCTCTATGACACTGTGTGTATTGTTAGTTTTACGTACTGTATATTCTTAGACTTTTAAGTAAATGGATTGTGTTGATTATTAAATTTCTATTATTTCACAGTCAAACTTGTTTGGAGTGCTGTTATATGATGAGTTTGACCAATGAATCAATATTTTTAATGCAACTCTATGAAACGAGCACAGTATAAACTGGAGTTGGGGCCTGGGAAGAACTGACCACATTATCTTAATTTTGTTCTGTTAAAGCTCTTCACTGCTAGTTCAATTCTTGCACTTTAACTTCCATCTCCATCAACTGGTAATAGTTGTCTTTCTCTTCAACTCATCCACGTAGTTTGGATGAATGGATGTCAAACAAGCACGCCATAGTGGTGCCTTCTGACAAGCACGACGACATAGCTGTGATTCTTCAATGGCAGCTGTGTCTGTGCAGCAAAGGTTGCTAGGCTCCCGGGCCTGGGGGGTGGACACCATCTGCTGCTTCTATTCATGCTACTTCTGCAGGAACTCAAACGCCAGCTTCAGTTTGCAGCTGTATATAAACAATCAGCTTTTACAACTTATCTGTTTATTACAAACAAAATATACCGATAAATTTCAATAATTTTGCAGACCTGTACTTTGTATTTGGATACTGCAAAATTTAGCCAAGTGTTTTACTCGTTTTCTTATCCCAGGTTACGATTAATTTCCTGCTTATTTCAATGTTTAGACTTCATTGTAATTATTAATGATTGGCTTGGACCACATCGATTATTCAATCTAGTTAATATAAGTGCGGCATTTTCGAAATCCGTAGCTGAATTTGTGGATTAGAAAGATGATAGATTGCAACAATTTGACTTGCCTTACGAACAAGGTATATATCGCGAATCCATGCTTTGTTTATATTGGTTTTGGTACACATATCTCTATTCATTTCTGCACAAAACACGGTAAGTAGTGAACAACGGTAGTTTGGGAAGAAATGAATGGGAATTTACCGTGTTCTCCGAGTTTTGTGAAGAAATGAATGGTCTAAGGTAGTTTGGGAAATGTGTATCAACAAGATACTTATAAATATTACCAAAATTGTAGGACTGCTGAGGATACAAGCTCTGATGAGAGGCCACCCTGGGAGAAAGCAAAGTAGATGTATGCTCGAACTTGTGCCCATCGAGCTGGACTCGCAACAATCTACAGCAGCAAGTCTACTCCCCATTCTTAACAGCCTGTACGTACTGGAAACACTTGATATAGTTAAGTAATAACATTTCTTTTTCCTCACAGATCAGCTATAACTCACCTGGTAGTGAATTCTAATATTCCAATCTGATATTGTTGATGGCTTATATGATGCTTGTGCTATGGGTTGCCTGACCTCCATCTCCTAAGACATTTGAACATCTGAGGTGGCATTACAAGTAATTTTTGATGTAATGAAGTTGCAAACTGGATCTCCAAATTTTAACATCTGAAGTGTTTCATAATCCAACACCAGGGACAATGTTGGAATGTTGGGGAGACGACAGTTAAATATGCAGCTTTAAATATGTATGAAAATGAGGGAAACTGAAATAGAGAGATATTTGACTTGAAGTAGATACCTGGAAGCCTTACATGAATCAAAATCAAAATGAGAATACGTTTAGAGTGCAGCATCTTTATGCATGGAATTAAAATGAACCTATCTTTATATTCATTAGATATTCTAATAAACCATTCAACAAAATTTGGAGAGGGAAAGGCTGTGACTAGTCCAGGGGTGTGCTCAACCTCATCCAGACCTTGGAGTAGTAACAGAATAGGTCAATTCATCCCTTCCAGTCCAGGAGCTAATGCTCATGAAGCGCCTTCAGCAGTTAAATGAATCAGCTAGTGACATAACATATGTGGAGTCATATCAAGCTAAATTAGGTCACAAAGTACCCTAGGCAGCAGATAAACACCTATGTAGTAAAGATGTTTATTCACAGATATTGGGAATAGGAAACCAGCTTAGTGAAGGTTGGTCTTTACATGCTAACCATTCGGAAAAATTAGAACTTCTGTGCAAGACTCCATGCATGGTGATGCATTCGGTTATTTTACCACTAATTCTGGTAAATAATAAAGTATTGGTAGCATAATCATCAGAGACTGAAAATGTAACTGAAGATATGCGGCGCGCGTGTATGTGTGTGCGCGAGGCACATACTAATACCATGCAAACCCACATGCCTTAATAGTTGTATACTACTCTTGCACATGTTTCTATATAAAAACCCACCAATCTCTCATTACCATTTCTATGTGGGATACAAGTTATTTCAATATAACCAACCCACATAACCCATTTCAAGTAACCTATTTCAACTTAATTTATTTATGGATTACACTAAGAAAATGTCTTAGATCCAAACATGAAAGTTTAAGTGCTCATTACAAGGAACAACCTCCAATTGTTAGTTTCCGGAAATTTCATCAAGAACATATTTAAAATATGCCTCAAACTTTCCATTTTCTAATACGAAGTTCTCCTAATTTTTTTACACTTGAAATCAGCGTCACAGACAATATCAAGAGCAATCATCAGAAGCTCTTTTACCCCATGAACTGTTGCTGGCCTGGATATAATTTGCTTGATAGTGTTTGTATTGTTTTGTATCATTAGAACTGTGTTATTGACGAGGACAAATGAAATAATTAAAATGGCATTCCTTATAAAAGTTTTAATATTGTATCTGCATTTTTGATACTATAAAGATAGATCCTGCTTAGCCTTTGTGTAAGGTTTGCTTATGCTGCAGCTTTTGAGTTTTGATGGAAGTGTTAGATAATGAGATTTCTATATATGGCTGGTTGACCCTGAGCAGACTGAGATCAAGAAGTAAATGTCAATGCGATGTGCTAGTGAATTAAAACAGATCGGAAACGTTCTTCTTTAAATTTCCT
This sequence comes from Heracleum sosnowskyi, assembly GCA_030848705.1. Taxonomy (NCBI): domain Eukaryota; kingdom Viridiplantae; phylum Streptophyta; class Magnoliopsida; order Apiales; family Apiaceae; genus Heracleum; species Heracleum sosnowskyi. Next base: position 81,706,834 of record CM061244.1, read on the forward strand.
GACCATTAAAATTGTTTATGAATCAAAATGACACACATATCTGTATGCATTAATCATCATTAAAAAATGAATATGCCGATCGGGAGTGACTTTTTACGATTTTTGTCTTCAAAAAGATCCCCCCCCCCCCCCCCCCCCCCCAGGTTTATTCCCACCATTGTATTCCTCTCAACCCTAGTAACCAGAAAAGGAAATTTTGAATATTGATGCAAAAGAAGACTTGACAATGTTTTTGCATATTATTTCTCACTCAGCCCTGCCCGTGCTTCCATCTCAGTCAACTGCAGCATAAAACACATCGTGCTAGTTAATGAATCCAAATAATTGTTTCACTGTGTCTATCATGACACTTTAGTTAATTAAGAGCTAATTAATTCAATGTGCTCAATTACCAGAGCAAGAGAGCGGAGGGAGGTTGCATTGTGTAGGAATCTGAGAAGCAATTCGGAGAGTGTTGCAGTAGCAGTCATGGTCTATGCTCTGGACAGTTGCACAACAGTCCGCACTAGGGTTTGTGTTAGTTGCACCAGGTCCCACAAATGATGCACACACATTCAAGTCGCTGATCGTACCTGAGCAAATAGCCCCCTGTGCCTGGACCTGATGATCACTGATTTGGAGCAGAACTGCAATCATCACAACTACAAGTACCATCCTTATTCCTGAGTTTCGAGATAAAAAATACTGCGTGGCTGTACCCATTTTTCTACAAGTTCGCTTACTTCCTCTCTATCTTTTTAATTCAAAAACGGATTTGTCTTTTAATGAATTATTTTTCAGAAAATGAGGCATCTACTTATAGCTCCAGGATAAGAAGGTTGAAAGGAATACAATGGTGCATGACTAATCTAATCCTGGTGCAGTAGGTGTTGCATGTAAATTGAACTGTTTGGTTTCTAGCTAGTATCCGACTACGAATCATTCCAAACACCATAGTAAGAAGTAACCTTGTATCAGAAGATTTCTTTTCTAATGTCTGGAAATTCTCTCATATATCCTGGTTTAAGAGCGTGTAGTGCCTCCCAGGTCGATACTGGATTATGGTACTATTGGCTTACTAACCTGCTGCTTGCTTGGACCAGTCACGGAACCAGAGGGCACACAAGATTAGCCGAGGCTGCAGAACTTCAAAAATCAATAGATTTTTTTTCAAAATCTTGATTTTGTGGTAACAAACAGTAACAAAATTATTTACTTCTAAAAATTAACATACCATTCTTTTTTATCTCCTTTATATTGGAATCCTGGTTCCATCACCACAACCACTTAAGTTTACCCTTTTCCTTCATCCATGGAAATGGATGATGGAAAAAGAACACGTACACATGATTAAGCATAAAAATAATCAGTACACTGCAGAATTAAAAAGAAATTTTCGGTAAAGTAAAAGATTGTGAAAACCAAAACTTACGGGTCAGAAGTCTATCTTATGACAAGGAGTACCAATTTTAGCCTATAACTTGGTTGTATGCAAATGCATACACATTATAATAGATGTATAAGTCCGTTATTAGCAAATACAGCGTGACACAAATCTTGCGGACAACATTTAACACGGATTTGGTCTCTAATCCTGTGTTCCTAATAATCATGCAACTCCTATGTCTTGGATTGAGTTTGTAGCTATACTTTTTCATTGGGAAAATTGCTCATTTTAACCAATAGTTATTTTATATTATTTTAGTTGATCATTTTAATGAACATGATCATGCTTTTAGTTTTTCTTAGGTAATCATTTTTAATTGACTAAATTGCATATTGCATCTATTTGGTTTTAATTTATTGCACTTTGGGTTAAATTCTTTGACATAAATTAGTTTTCATTCTCATACTTTAAAACTCGTTATAATTTCCATCTATTTGATGTTTTTCAGTTAAATTTGATTGTTACCGTTAGTCAATTTGAGGGTAAATTTGTCATTATAATCAATAATAATTTTAAAAAATGAACTATTTGAGTTATTATCATTATTTTAAGATTTTTATATATAACAAATTTTGTTTGTAATTTCTAGATTTTTCAAACTATAATTTATAATATTAAGATTTTTCAAAAAAATTAAAATATATATTACTAAAACTTTCGTAAATTATTATTTGAAACATAATTTATAATTTAATTTTTAAAATATTTTTATAAAATATATATTACAAATTTAAGATTTTTTAAATATGTTTCAATTCATTTTTCGTTTTTTTTCCTAATTTTTAAATTTTATTCTTTTCTTTTTTAAATTCTTTTTAATTTAATATGGTAATAAATGACCAAAATACCCTCATTTTGACCAACGGTAACGGTCAAATTTAACGGAAAATCGATAAAGGGGTGAAAACTGCGAGAAAACTCAAAATTGCGGGATGCAAAGTGCATAAATTAACACAAATGAACCTTAAGTGCAATAAGCCAAAATCAAAGGGATCCAATATGCAATTAAGTCTTTTTAATTTTATAAATAGAAAGATAAGGAAAACCCATTACAGAACCCCAGCTCCCTAATGAGCAAATTCACGCAATTAACAAAATACAGGAAGGAATATCCAAGATTACATCATCATAGTTAAGTTAATCACAAAAGAAAATATCCTAATCAAGCAATAACATCATGTTCTGCAAGCATCAACAGAACCTTTAACACCACCAACAACACCTGCATTTTTATTGTCTTTCTTGTCAACATGATCGCCATTGCCGTCATTGTCGCCACTATGTCTGGGTTAATCGCCTCTATGGGTCATTCAGTGTCTCTGACCGCAACCAATATATACTTGAAGAATCCTCTAAGAAGTCTTCAAAATCCTGCCCCCTTGAGCAGTAGTCTCAACAACCTGTTCTCCAGCAACCAATCCCAGTTCACTAGCAATATCTGAGACAAAACAGTCTCTATCTTCACCAGTTTCTAACAGAGTCTTATCAACCTGGGCAATGTTAACATATTCAGTAAAGTCCAAGTTTATAATGCGGGCCAAGTAGGGTCTCTCAATTCTGAAGTTACTCTTGGCATCATCCTCAATACTAGCATCAATATACTTTAAGCATTAAGCAGCCTTGGACTTTCGATATCACTATCTCCTTCAGTGATGTTATCCTTATAATGACTAGAATCTGAGTCATTAATGGAAGAGATTTGACAAGGTGTGACTTTAGCCAAATTCTCATCACAATCAACCACAAATAACATATCTCTCAAAGCCGAGCAAAATCAGTGTGCAAAGTAGACAAACAAACTTTGCAATTTCTAAACTGTTCACAAGTGATCAGAACCTTAGACCTACCCTGAACAACATAATTCTTAACCAACACAAAAGATGATGTTACTACCAAAGTGACGATCTCGCCTTCTATGGTGGCGTCGCCCTCTTTGAGTCGAGAAATGGAGAATTAGGATAACGAAGCATTCGTGATAATGAAGAATCTCCGATGAACCTGCTCCATATATGTATCCTTAAAACATTAACCGTAACCTAGTGTATAATCAAAGATATGTGATTGGGCTTGATTCATTTACTAATCTCGCCCTTTTGGCGGGATAGATACAATTCGGGCTTAGCCCAATTAGTAGGCAACCTCGCCCAGGAATTAGTAGGTGACCTCGCCCACGCGTTTAGTAGGCAACCTCGCCCATGTGTTTAGTAGGCGACCTCGCCTAGGCGTTTAATAGGCAGTCTCGTCCAAGAGGCTTGAAGATGACTTCGCCCAAGAGGCTCGAAGGTAACTTCACCTAGAAGAAATAAACAATTTACATTATATCAGATTAAAACTTTATGCAGGTTGAGAAGCTTTGCCTTTCTGGAAGGATCGAGGAACCTCGCCTTTTGAGACTCATAAAAGCCTGTCTTTCCTTATTCTCCATGGATCAGGATAAACATTGATTCCGATAAATCCAGGTCAATAACTTATCCGATAAGTTCCAAGAAAATAGTAAGACCATGACAGCTCATAATGACGTATCAAAGGCGGTGACCCCGGTCTCTTCACTTTTTAAAGAAGGAAACTCGGCCCATGGGTTACTTGTTCCCCAAGAACTACGTTTGGCTTGATCCCTATAAATAGGGTACGTAGGCACATTGTATGGCACGATGCGATCTGGCGAAAAAGAGTGAATTCAATATTCAACTTCAATCGTGACCTATTCTCACATACAATCTCAACCATCCCCAAATCACAAACCCTAATCCCTTTTAACCTACGCTGTACACCATCATCAATTACTACCACAATTCCAGCAACCCTCCCCGAATTTGTTTTCACCAAATTCCTCCGTTAACAATTGGCGCTAGAAGGAGGGGCTTTTGACATCTCTGGAGGAAGGATGTCGCAACATACCGAAGAACCAGTTGATGCAGGTAACAACACAAGGGAGGTTGAGATCCATACAACAGATCTACCTCCTCCACCACAAAGGCAATCAAATCTGAGAGAGGCTACCACGCTAAATCAGACGAACTCAGCTCCATGCCTAGGAGGGGATCCTTCTGTCCTGATGAGCAACACCGAGTTTTTGAGTCAAATCGCTCACATGGGAAACACGGTGAACATAATGGCGGAACGTATGGAGTCACTTGAGAGGGAGAGAAGGGTACCGGAACGGGCTCGCCGAAGCCCAGATAGGCGACGTATCTCTGTTAGGGACAGGCGTCCCCCACTTACCAACAATCGACGTCGATTTGCAACCGAAAGATTTCATCGCCCTGGGAAAGAACCTGTCACTGGCTGTAGAGGATCTTCAAGAAGGGATTCCCCCCCCCCCCCCCCGAGAGAGAGATCCGTACAGTTGAGGAAACTCGTCAGAATCAAAGATTCCAAGCTGTAACCCCAAGGGAGTTAACCTATGAAGATAACCTCACTCCATATGTAGAGTTCCCCCTGATCGTCCCAGACATCTTTCAAGGCCCCCTACCCCAAGAAATCAAGAACCAAATGAACTGAGAATTGAACCTTATGATCAGTATGGGCAACGTTCTAGACCGATTTCGCCTGGAGGACCACATAGAAGGATGGAGATCTATCGAGGAAGAGACCAACGGAGATCTAGAGAAGGGAGACGCTCCCCACCATGGGTGGGAACTGAGAATCAAGTGAGAGATCGTCCTAGGAATTCTCAATCTGATGATGATGTAGTGATAATAAACCCGGTTCAAACTGCCTATAGGAGTAGGCGTTCAAATCAGGAGACCCAGGATTCTAGGCAACCTCGCCCTCAAGAAGAACAAGCTTTTAATCAAAGGAGGATAGGTGAGCGTGGGCCCTCATACGAAAGAATGGAGGAAGACATTAACAGAGATATAGTTTTGTTTCAGCACAACCAAGGCGGACATCACATTAATCGTGGTGATGGTCCACGCCGACAAAGGGAACCTACACCCCGAGGACCGACCTATCAGCAGAGGGAACCTACACCCCGAGAACCAACCTATCATCATAGGGAGCCTACTCCTCCAAGACCGATTCATCTCCAAGGGGAGCCTATACATCGACAAACGGAGCCTACACCTCAGCGAGGATTTCCTTATCCTCAAAGGATCCCTACACCTCAGCAAGGACAGAACCCTTACCTAGTAATGCCAAATTCTTTTCAGCAGGAACCTGCGCCTCAAGCGGAACTAGGAGGCGGGACTCAGACAATCCCAGGTATGGAAGGTATCAATATGAATGCATTACGAAGGCTCATCGCTCAGTCGGAAGGTCAGGGAGGTGCAATCCCTAATGCAGCACCCTCTCCTTTCTCTGCTACTGTACGAGGAGCCCCTCTTCCACCAGCATTCAGAGGTACAGGAGATCTTCGCTTTAACGGAAGCACAGATCTTGCAAAATATATTGGTAGGTTTAATACAGAGATGGAACTCTATCAAGTGGAGGACTTAACAAAGTGTAGGCTTCTTGCTTCAACCCACATGGGAAATGCTCATCAGTGGTTTCAAAAGCTGGGACCTGCGTCGATCACTTCTTGGGAACAGATGCGTAAGATGTTTTTAATTCAGTTTCAGTCTTCAATTCATTATGCTCCGCATGTTACAACTCTATCTAACATCAAACAACGAGATGGAGAGAATCTCCAAGAATACTTCAAACGTTTCAATGTAGAGGTTCCTACTGTGCGGGGGGCGTCCGATGAAACCATTAAGAATTTCTTGATTACTGGGGTTTGTGTGGGAACCGATTTCTGGAAAAATTTGCAACGGGAGGAACCCTCAACTCTGGAGGCCTTGTATCTACAGGCTGAGCCTTTCAAGCGAGAGGAAGAGGCTTTGAAGAGGAATGACTATGGAGATACACCTCGCCGAGGTAAACGGAAGGAGAGGTCTCCCAGCCCCAAAACAGAAAAAAAGAATGGTAGGGGAGATGTTAATCTAGTTGAGACTAGTGGGCCGATCCGTTCGAAGTCCCTTAGCCCAAAGGAGAACAGAGGAAAAGATAGATTCGTCCGATCCAGGTCACCTAGGCCCCCAAGTTGTCCGCCTCCACCTCCGAATCGGCAAGGAAATCAGACAATGCCCCAAAACTATTACACTCCTCTCACAGCATCCATTGATTATATCTATGAGATTACCAAGGATCAAGGCCTATACAAGAAGCCCGCACCTTTGTCAAGAGCTGCTATGAGAGATAAAGGAAGATATTGTGCATATCATGAGTACTAGGGGCACAACACGTATGCTTGTAGACAATTGAAAGAAGAAATTGAAAAACTGATAAAGGAAGGCAAGCTTACTGAATGGGTGGTCCGGGAAGTAAAGAAATATAAGGAAGAGGCTCCTGCCGAGACAACCGAAACACTTGAAGGTTCCACCGAAGCAAAGATTCCAGAGAAAACCGTGTTCGTGAGAGAGGCGAGTATACACTCTATCTTTTGAGGACCTCATATTGGAGGAAACAGAAGAAAATCAATGGAGAGATATGTTCGTGAAGCTCAACATCTCCCCCTTACCAACGTCAATCATCTGTATGAGAGGCCTCCTAAGCTCTTTAAGGGGGAGGATATCCAAATAATTTTTTCTGAAGAAGATGCTAAGTGGGTACATCACCCTCATAGCGATGCTTTGGTGGTTAATGTCCGAATTGGGTCTAGAAATGTTCATTGCGTGTTTGTCGATAATGGAAGCTCGGTAAACATCCTGTATTACGGAGCTTATCAGAGGATGGGATTTCTAGATAAGGAAATGACTCAAGGGACTACTCACATCTATGGCTTTACCGGAGATTCTGTTCGGGTAAAGGGAACTGTTAAATTGTCACTCACTCTAGGAGAAGGCATTCTTTCTGCTACCCAGGTAGTCAAGTTCTTGGTTATTGATCAACCCATGTATTATAATGCACTGTTAGGGCGGCCGGTGTTGAAAGAAATGTGAATAGTCACTTCAATTTACCATCTATCTATGAAGTTCCCAACCCCAAATGGCGTAGGTTGCATTAAAGGATGTCAGTATGATTCTCAGGACTGTTATAGCAAGATGATCAAGTCTTCTTACAATGGAAGAAAAGGTCTAGAAGATGATTCTGATATGCCAGACTTCAGAGAAGAAAATGCACATGAAACTCAGGATTCTTTCAGAGCACCATACGCTGTTACCAATATTGTTTATACCATCGAGTTTCCAAAAGAGGAGAGGTTAAAGGAGTATGAGACTTTGGCAATAATGGGGACTCCTATCTTTTTTTGGAAGCACCTCCACTGGTGAGTGGGACTGTTGATATGACTTGCGAGAAATATACATCTACTGGAGGAGATGTCGTTGTTCCTGTAGAGGGTGAGATTATCTCTATACCCCAACAGTTAAAAGATGAATTACTGATGATCGAAGCCCCGCCACCAAATCCTTTTTATGAAGGAATTGTGGAAGATGTTAGTGATGAAGAAGAGGACCATCGTAATCTTCAGGCAAAGAAAGGTAAGATCATCATGGAGACACCTTTCATAGAATTTCCGGAGGATCTTCCACAAACATGGCCTTCCCAGTCACCTATCAAGGGCGAGGTTGTGTCTATCCAATAAATTGGAGAATCAAGCGGGACAAAAGATGTGCAGGTAGATTTAGACCCGCGTTTTCCTGAAAATGACAAGATGGGACCGGCAGAAGATACACTTTCAATCTAATGGACGATACAGATCCCACGAAGATACTTCAGATAGGAGCTAGGCTTGAGCCCAGCCTGAGGGCGAGGTTGATTGAGTTCCTGAGGAAGAATTTGGATGTTTTCGCTTGGAGTCATGCAGACATGGTTAGGATTGATCCGGAAGTAATGTGTCATAAACTGAATGTTGATCCCCTACGAAAGAAAGGCTTCAAACAAAAGAGACGTGCAATCAGTGGGGAAAGAGCAATAGCCTTAAAGGAAGAGGTTGATCGACTTATGCAAGTTGGTCTGGTAAGGGAATCATTTTATCCCAATTGGCTAGCGAACCCGGTGTTAGTAAAGAAACCCAATGGAAAGTGGAGAGTTTGTATAGATTTCACGGATTTGAACAAAGCCTGCCCAAAGGATAGCTTTCCTCTTCCTAGAATTGATCAAATGGTAGATGCCACGGCAAGACATGCTCTTCTCAGTTTCATGGACGTTTATTCAGGATATAATCAGATTCCGATGTATGAGCCAGATCAAGAAGATACCTCGTTCATCACGGATAGGGGGCTCTATTGTTACATAGGAATGCCTTTTGGTTTAATTAATGTCGGAGCTACGTATCAAAGACTGGTTAACATGATGTTTAAGGATCAGATCGGGAAAACAATGGAGGTTTATGTAGATGACATGCTCGTAAAGTCTAAGCAATCAGGAGATCATATCATGCACTTGGATGAAACGTTCCTGATATTGAGGAAGTACCGGATGAAGCTCAACCCTCAGAAGTGCGTATTTGGGGTTGAGTCTGGAAAGTTTTTGGGTTTCATGGTGAATCACCGAGGGATAGAAGCGAATCCTGCCAAGATACAGGCTCTTCTTAACATGAAGTCACCTAGGACAGTGAAGGAGGTTCAGAGTCTGACTGGTAGGGTGGCTTCCTTGAATCGTTTTGTTTCTAAATCTTCTGATAAGTGCCAAGAATTTTTCAAGGTCATCAAAGGAGCAGGAAAGAGGTTCGATTGGACAGCTGAATGTGATGAGGCTTTTCAGAAATTGAAGGGTCACATGGGATCTCCTCCTCTCTTATCTAAACCTTTAGAAGGAGAGACCCTTATCCTATATTTAGCTGTATCGGAATATTCGGTAAGTGGAGTCCTAGTTAGAGAAGAAAGCGAGGTTCAGTTCCCGGTTTACTATGTGAGCAAGAGATTGTTGGATGCAGAGACCAGATACAACAATATGGAGAAACTTGTGTATGCTTTGATATTACCTTCCAAGAACTTAAGACCCTATTTCCAGGCTCATAGGGTAGAAGTTCGTACAGCTTATCCTTTAAGATAAGTATTGCACAAACCGGAGACTTCTGGACGTATGCTTCGCTGGGCCATTGAGTTGGGACAGTTTGATGTAGAGTACAAGCCTCAGAATGCTATCAAGGGGCAGGCCTTGGCTGATTTTATTTTGGAATTCCCTCTTGAATGAGAAGGCGACGCTCTTGCTATTATTTCAATGCCTCTGCTTGAGGATGAGAAGGAGCGAGTAACTTCGGCTCCGTGGTGGACCTTGTATGTTGATGGTGCGGCCAATAATGAAGAAGCCGGCGGAGGGATAGTCTTGATTAGTCCTGAGGGGCATCATTTACAAAGTGCCATTCACTTTTCTTTCTATGCCACAAACAATGATGCTGAATATGAGGCTCTAATCTCAGGTTTGAAACTTGCTTTGGAGATGAAAGTGGAAAATATTAATATTTGGAGTGATTCAATGCTCGTTGTATACCACGTCAACGGGGGATTCCAGGCAAGAGGACCTCATACGGAGTTATATATGAGATGTGCCCGACGGTTGATGGGTTTGTTTAAGGAAGCTAGGCTGGAACAACTTCCGAGAGATAGTAACGCATAGGCAAACGCCTTGGCAAAGCTTGGGTCTCAAAGAGATGCTGCTTTATTAGGGGTCATTCCCTTGGAAATCAAAACACAACCTAGTGTACCCGAAGATGATTTGATGCAAATTGGGGAACCTACTCTTCTCACCTGGAAAACTCCAATTTGGGAGTATTTGACGAAGGGGACTCTTCCGAAAGACAAGAGTGATGCTCGTAGGTTACGTTATAAAGCAGCCCGTTATGTTAATTATGAGGGAGTTTTATACCGATGAGGATTTAATCAGCCTTTACTCAAGTGCCTAGATGGTGATGAGTGTATCTACGTCCTTCGAGAAATTCATGAAGGTATCCGTGGCAATCACTCGGGGGGTTGATCATTGGCTCAAAAAGTGTTGCGACAGGGATATTTCTGGCCCACCTTAAAAGAAGATGACATTCAATTCGTTCAAGCTTGTGATAAGTGCCAAAGATATGCTAATTACATTCATAACCATGCTGCTCCACTTACTTCTATCACTAGTCCTTGGCCTTTCTCTATGTGGAGAATTGATCTGATTGGAGAGTTACCTAAGGGGAAGGGAGGTGTCAAATATGTTGTGGTTGCTGTGGATTACTTTACTAAGTGGGCAGAAGCTGAGCCTTTGACCACGATTACCGCTAAGAAGCTAGTGGACTTTGTGTATAGGTACATTGTTTGTCGATTTGGAATCCCCTATAAACTCATTTCAGATAATGGAAAGCAATTTGACAACAAAGAGATGAGAGAGATGTGCGATACCTGGGGATTATGAAGAGTTTCTTTGCCGTTAGTCATCCCCAAACTAATGGACAAACTGAGGCAATTAACAAGATTATCAAACATACTCTTAAGGCGAAGTTGGAGGAAAGCAAAGGCAATTGGCCCGGGGAGTTGCCCAATGTCTTATGGAGTTACAACACTACACCCAGAACCACTACGTGAGAAACCCCCTTCGTTTTGACCTATGGATGTGAAGCTATGGTTCCGGTTGAACTTGGGACTGGATCATTTAGGAGGGATCATTTTAATCCGGAAGTTAATGAGGTTAATCACCGACTGTACCTAGACATGGTGGAGGAACTCAGAAATACATCTCAAACCCGATTAGCAGCTTATCACCGGAGGGTGGCGAAGCACTATAATACCAAGGTAAGGGCCAGACCTTTGAAGGTAGGTGACTATGTCTTACGCCGGGTTATGCCAAATACTAAGGTTCACAATCACGGAGTCTTTGGAGCAAACTGGGAAGGACCCTACTGAGTCCGAGCTGTGTTATGGAGTGGTACTTACTATCTTGAAGATATGGATGGGAAGCACATCCCTCGTGCTTGGAACATGGAGCATCTTAAGAAGTATTATCAATAGTGTACGCTGTTATCTCAAAACTTATGTAGACTTTCTTTTAATTTCTTTACAATAAAGTCTAGGGGGTAGTGCATGTACTCCTCCTTTGACAAAACTTATCCTATATTTATGAATAAAAACATGCATGTTTTTCTCGTAAGAATTAGATCTTTACAATCTTTTATGGAAATTGCTTATTTGATTCATTTTATAATACCTTGGTAAACCCGTACTTCCGGGGTGCTTATCTGTACTTCCGAGAAGCTCACCAAGAAGAGAGTCATACCTCTTACGTAGAAGAGAGTCCTCCCTCTTATGGAGAAGAGAGTCCTACCTCTTACGTAGAAGAGAGTCCTACCTCTTACGGATAAGAGAGTTTTACCTCTTACGTAGGAGAGAGTCCTACATCTTACGTAGAAGAGAGTCCTACCTCTTACGTAGAAGAGAGTCCTCCCTCTTACGTAGAAGAGAGTCCTCCTTCTTATGGAGAAGAGAATCCTTCTTTTTTGAAAAGATGTGTAGGAATATGTATTCCCCAGGAAGCGTAAATCCATTAAACACATAAAACAACTCGAAGCTTCAAAATTTATATCATCTCTGAAGATATCAGCCACGCCTTTCAAGAAGCAAAACTATAACCTCTTGATAATATACTGAAAGCAGCTAAAATCAATTACCTAAGTGGACGAGGATTTCAGTTCTTCCTAAAACTTAGCTTCTGCTCAAATATGTAGGTGAGCGAGGTTCTTGATTCCTGCCTTTAAGTTTATTTGGTTAAGTACTTAGGTGGGAGAAGATATCATTATTCGTTTCTTCTATGTGGTATATCTCGCCTGTGGTATATCTCGCCTATGGTATATCTCGCCTGTGGTATGTCTCGCCTATGGTATATCTCACCCATAATACATCTTACATGTGGTATATCTCGCCTGTAGTATATCTCGCCTATGGTATGTCTCGCCTATGGTATATCTCGCCTATAATACATCTTGCATGTGGTATATCTCGCCTGTGGTATGTCTCGCCTATGCCATGTTTCATCTATGATGTGTCTTGCTTATACATGATTTTCAGAACGTTTGTTTTTGTAAATAAGGCAATCAAGTGAAAGCGGCATAATTAGAATCAGAAAAGACAATACATGTGCGACGCCTATAAATGGAGGGCGTGCTTCCCCGTGTACTTGAAAGAAAAGTTATCAATACACACAAAATGTTCAAATCAATAAAGCATTCATACTCCAATGGTATTTGCGATTATGAACAAGTCAAGTAGTCAAGAGCCAACGGTTTCAGAAGGCGACGCCATGATCTTGTTCTCCTGTCCGTCCTCGCCTGTGATGTCTTTTTTCGCCTCAACTGCAGCCAGTTCTGCTTCTATCTTCTTTCGAAGGTCTTTCTCGGCCTCCTTGATAGCATTGATATTATCAGCCTTGAACTTGGTCATGTAGGTAGAAGTGGAAGGAGCGAAGTGTGCAGACCAGTCATAGTAAGGGTCAGCTGCTAGAAAATTCTGGAGATAGCCGAGGAATCCCAGATTATAAGCATCGCTAAGCTCCTTGTCTTGTTTTTCTTTAACACTTCCTAGCTCTTCTTTCAGAGCGGCATTCTCTTTCTACAAGGCCTCGCCCATGGCTCTCGCTTCTGAAGATACTTGGTCTAGAGAAGCTTGAAGTTTCTCAACCTCGCCCTTCCCAGCCTTGGCCTCTTCATTAAACTACTTCTATGCCTCAGACAACCTGTTGTTAAAGGAAGAGGCCTCGCCTTTTAGCTTTTTTAAAGCTTTGTCTTGCTCTTTTATCCGAGCATTCTTTTGGGCGAGAACAGACAGGCCATGAACAAATGCGTCGCCTAGGCCAACTTTGAAATTTAGTTCGTCCTCCTCTTCTTTGCGGGCGAGCCATATCTGGGCATCCTGATCAGAATAATTGTCTAATGAAATGGAGCCAAAGAGCGAGGCCACTGAATCAATGGGCGCATCCTCTGTAGCAATTGTCTTGAGTTTTTTCTGAGGATTGTGGACAGTTTCTGCCCCTCCTCGTTTTTTATTTTTGTCAACGTTGTGAATAGGGGGAGGAGGTGGAAAATTTGCCAAGGCTGAAGCAGAGGGGCGAGATTGGCTGGCGGTAGTCATAGATGGTGTAGCAATTGGTTTGGAGAAAGGATTTTTACCGAAAGGAAGGGCGGCCATCAGTCCTGAAAATAAAAAATAAGTTATGGCAATATGCAATGTAGAATGATCGTATCTTTGCAAATTCAAGTAAACATGTGCTAATGAGAGGGCGACGCTGTCAATATTACCTTTGCCAGTTAAAATTTCGGTTTGTTTTTGACGAATTATTTTGGATGAATTCCTTACAAATTTGACTGGGGCGAGTTGTCCAAACCTCTTATTATAGAAGTCGTGGGCGAGAAGGTTTTTAGGCGTAACCAATAGATTCAAATCCTTCTCGTCTCAGGAGAGGTTTCCTATTGCCTGCGCTCTTAGGAAGGCTTCGCCTTTGAGCTCTACTTGGGAAGGCTTAACTAGAATATGCAAAATCGATGATGAAATATTAACTAAAAGTACAATAAAAGGACGAAGGGCGAGGATTATAGAATACTTACATGCTTCTAGATTGAATTGAGTCCTCGTTCTTGGGACATCATACATGTAGAAAAATCCGTCTTTCCAGATTTTCATGTTGCTTGGATTCCTGGTGGCGAAGCCTTTTTTGTTATGTTTCGCCCAAAAAGCAAGGTAGTAGAAGCCGAGGTCCTTGCCACTGTTCCTTAAAGATAGAAAATGGCTGACCTCGCCTATCGATGGGGCCTCGTATCCATTGTTTCTATACATCATATACAGTCCAATGGCTGCTCTATAACTATTGGGTGATAACTGAATTGGGGCGATTTTATAATAATTTATCAATTCATGAAGGAAAGGATGCATAGGCCATCCTAATCCTAATTCCACTAACTTGTTTGTCAGGACCATCCTTGGAGTTGGGAGTCCTACTGTGTCAAATATATGCATTCTCATAAACGAGCGAGGTCTTAGCCACTTTCCTGCTAGGTTGTAATATTCGATTAAGTACATAATCTCTTCAGACGAGATTTTGGATCTAATGCCCACACAGGAAATGATTCTTATTTCTTGACGAGCATCTGCCTTTTCTTTCTCCGAGAATTCTTCCCCAAAATATAAATCGAGCTCGTGTTCGAAGATTGGAGCTTTATAAGGATTATGTTGAGGAGAAGGAATTTCCATAGCATACTGAATAGGCGATACAGAAAGAATTTCATCCTCCTCTCTAGTCTCGCCGTCAGATGATTCGTATTCCTCGCCTTCATCAAGGTCTTCCTCGCCTTCTGGACCAGGTTGGTCCCGGTTAAATTCTTCATATTTAGCTAAGTCTTTTCCTCGCCCCTTTCCTAATCTCGAAGAACCTACTTCTGGGCGGTCGAGATCTGCAAACAGATCATGGAGGTCGTCATCATTGTCTTCTCCCATTTCCTCAATATGAAATGCGCTGGAAAGATCTTCAATAGCCTCGTCTGTGTTTAAATCCTCAGAAAGGTCTACGATTTCAGAAGCGCGGAGTGAAATCTTCGTAGAATTTACATTTCTCTGATGGGCTCGTAACCATTGGGGGTTTAAATATTTTTGAAGGTTATCGCCCCCTCGATTGGGGGACGATGTTTTCGAGGGTGACGATGAATGATTCCCGGAAGGTGAGTCTTCGTATGATATCTGAAATAAAGGGCGAGGACAATGTTAGAAAGAAAAAAGGGGATAGAGAGAAGGTTTGGAAAGTAGGATATTTGGAACAAGTGGAGAAAGGGGCTTAAATGTCCTCGCCCTATTAAATAAGAAGGAGGCATCCTAAAACTATTTACGGTCTATCCTAGAATGGACATAAAGGAGTATTGCCTATTTATAATATAAATAATACAATGATGAAAGTAAAATGAAGACCAGAGGTCATACCTTTTTGAAGCTAAGAAGATCGCCTTTGGAAAAAGTAGGAGTCGCCTTGGGACTTACAAATCTCGCCTTTCAATATGGAACCTCACCTTCTTCGTACAGAGAAAATTTTGACAGCACTTCAGTAAATTTTTGGAAAGTTTGGAAAAATGAGAAAATTTTTGGGGTTTTTATAGATAAACAGAAAATTGCCACGTGGCTATCTCTAATTGATTTTTGGGCTCTTTAGTCAAGATGTGACAGTTGGCTAAATGATGGAAATTCTTCGGAAAAAATAAGTTACATTCGTACACAGGTTAATAATATGAGGGGAAAGAATTACGAAACAACCTCGCACTTCAGAGAAGAAAAATTCCAGAGAAGGGCGACACCTGTACAGGGCTCGTCTAGAAGTATTTTATTTTTCGAATTCTCGTTACAAGAAATTGGGGGGTAATTGTTACTACCAAAGTGACGACCTCGCCTTCTATGGTGGCGTCGCCCTCCTTTGAGTCGAGAAATGGAGAATTAGGTTAACGAAGCATTCGTGATAATGAAAAATCTCCGATGAACCTGCTCCATATATGTATCCTTAAAACATTAACCGTAACCTTATGTATAATTAAAGATATGTGATTGGGCTTGATTCATTTACTAATCTCGCCCTTTTGGCGGCATAGATACAATTCGGGCTTAACCCAATTAGTAGGCAACCTCGCCCAAGAATTAATAGGTGACCTCGCCCACGCGTTTAGTAGGCAACCTCGCCCAAATGCTTAGTAGGCGACCTCGCCCAGGCATTTAATAGGCAGCCTCGTCCAAGAGGCTTGAAGATGACTTCGCCCAAGAGGCTCGAAGGTAACTTCGCCTAGAAGAAATAAACAATTTATATTATATCAGATTAAAACTTTATGCAGGTTGAGAAGCTTTGCCTTTCTGGAAGGATTGAGAAACCTCGCCTTTTGAGACTTATAAAAGCCTGTCTTTCCTTATTCTCCATGGATCAGGATAAACATTGATTCCGATAAATCCGGGTCAATAACTTATCCGATAAGTTTCGAGAAAATAGTTAGACCATGACATAAATTCACCCAAACTCTTATCCTTTAAGTATCCTCAATTTCAGGGTACTCAAACCGTTGTCTAAGAATGAACTCACAATTTTCAAGCCTAACTGGGCTCCAACGGAGGGCTTTTTTCATTCCAACTAAAATTTTAAATCAAAGAACCATAAAACCGGCAAAATGGTTATAGACTTTAAGCAAACCAACTAAGTCAAACAAGTCATAAACAGAAAGAAACGCATCCTCAAAATTAAACATATCATTAGTGTTGTATTTAAAGAGATTAAAAAAAGTTAAGAGAAAATTATTTTAGGAGTTCCAGGTGTGTATGGAACAAGTTCTCCATTTTTCTTTTCGTTGAGTAACCTCATCTTTGGATACAACCACTATGTATAGGCCTTCTTACACCCCTTCACTCCTAATATGTAACCGCCCAATTAAGTATAATTCAATGTCATAATGTCATTATTTGTAACTTACAAATAATTAATCCACATAATAAGTTTCTAAATATATTAACTTATATATTTAATTCCTTTATCTTATTTGACAAAATATGTCAAATATAACATCTCCCACTTGACCTATTTGTCAAATACTTTCAATGACTCCCACTTTTCGTAGGATCTATAATCATCAATCTATCTCAAAAAAAAACACTCCCAATATTCGTCAAAATAAATTTAAAATTTTCACAAATTACATATTTCTAAATCCAATAAAACCAACATATGTCACTTGGCTTCTTTGCCAAATACTTTTAGTGATCATCGAACACATGTGCTTCCACTGATCTTTAGAATAATATTCTCTATCAAAATAACAATTTAACAAATGTTTCCACAAATATATAACTCGCGAGAATCTACATCACATTGTCGCTTTTTCCCTCCAACACATTTCAATTTCTTACTTTCCCAACCTTTCAGTTCCACCAAAATCAAATAGGTGTCCCAAAGTTGAATTCTTATTACCAATATCACCTTCGATACTTATATCGCAATAAACAATAGCTCTAGGCACGTCTGCCTAATTCATCAATTTATTACACAGAGTACTCTTTAAGTACATGATCATGATCTTCTTTACAGCCTATCACTAGGCTCAAGCAAAAATTGCTTCATAATCCACTTACAAATTAACTAAAAATGTCAAGTCAAGTCTATCGATTACACAACATCAAATACATCGAACTTCTGACTACTTGCGCATAATAAATTTAGTGGTTCCCTTTCTGCATTAATCGATTTCCCATTACTAATAAGGCTGGCTCTGGATTGCAATTCTGCATCCTAAAACGATTAAACAACTTTACCAAAAAAAAAACAGAATAATTCTCAGAATTGGAACTCAACATTCTTGTATTCTTCTCCCTTAGTTCGGACTTCATAGACAAATATTATTTCACCCATGTATTCAATCTCCAATTTACTACTAAATTTCAACTTATTTTTACATTATTAAGATATACAATATTCTCGTAAACTAACTCCACTTTTCAAAGTGCTGACACAATTGTCTACTTCCCTTTCAACAAAATATTTCATGTTTCTTGGCTCGGACTTTTCAACTAAGGAAATCTCAAATGTAAAAATAGATCCATTAGTCTTTTATTTTCTTCACTTACAACCTGTGAATTTTCTATGTTTAGGAAGAACACAAAGCTCCCACATTTGTTTCTATACTACAAACTCAAAATCATTTTTTTATGACTTTTATCCGTGAGTCTGTCTCTTGCAATTCATCACTTAAATAAATTATGGATCCAATTTGATTCCTACACCTATGTCCACAAATAAATATGCTATTTTACTATTATATACAAAATAATCATTCTTCCACTTTGGTAAAATTCTCGATCTATTTTATTCAACCACATTCAATGATCATTATCAATATTCATATCAACATCATTCTCGATCTTGGTTACAATCTGAAGCTCAAACAACCACTGACTGGGTTTATATATGTACTGATAGAAAACACCTCAACAAGAATTTCATTATCCTTTTCGATTAAAAATTTACTATCACAAAACGGCACTTCTAGACCATTTTTAGTCAATACGGGGACTGAAATGAGATTACACATTATTTCCGGAACAAATAACAAATTTTTGAGAACCGATATACTATTTCCGAAATCCAATATATATGTACCAAGTCCTACCACATCTAGGCCGGTACCATTTCATATATAAATTATTTGCTTCCCTTTTTTTTTGAATCCTGGGTCACATCATCTACATCCTTGATAGTTGTAATCACTATTGCATTCAGCCACGCCAACAAATTGATGTGTCGCTTGCTCTCTATTCCGAGCATATCAAATTTTTTCATCATTTTAAATGGCATTTCTTTCTTTCCGTGCTCTCTTTTCTGAGACTCACTAAAAAAATTTCAAATACACAATTGTCTATTTCATGATAACATTTTTCACAATAAAATTAAAATAATTACACAAGAATATAAAGCTGGAAACGAAAGAAAACGAAATAAAATAATGATACTCCAACAATGAAAAATGGCAACACTTAGTTTAATGTGAATACCTACATTCATGCAACAAGAAAACAAAAAACAATTCAATTAGAACATGGGCAAATTAGAAAAAATTGATGAAACATACAAGTGGATAAAATAAATATATAGCAATAGCAGCAAGTCTCATTAAAAACAAACATGACAAATAAGATACCCTAAGCAAATCAAATAAAAGAGAATAAACTTACCAAGAGAAATGCAATCCAACACATAGGGCCGTAAGCGAACAGAGCCGTTCGTGAACAAAACTCGAGCTCGGCTCATTTTAGATGGACTCGACTCGGTTCGTTTACTAAATGAACACGAGCTTGAACATGAAAATGTGTTCGGTTAGTAAATGAGCTCGAGCCGAGCTTTACACTTGTTCGACTCGAACTCGGCTCGTTTTGCTCGGGATCGGCTCGAGCTCGGCTCGAACTCGTTAAACTCGGCTCAATTCGTTTAACTAATTATAAATTTGTGAATTTCATAATATCCTTAACAATTTGAATATGTTATATAAAACTTAATTGCGATCTATTTTAGTTATTTTGTGGTTGAATAAGGAATTGTATTTGTTATATCTAAAAGGTATAACATCAACGTACTACCAAGAGTTAAACTCTTTATATCCAATCCAAATTAGTTTTTCATTATTAAAATTTATAAGTTGCATTCATAAAATTACAAATGAAAGTGAATAGAGAAAGAGAGTTTGTCTTATTAATTTTTTATATAATATTATTTAAAAGTGGCTCGTACCTCTTAAAATTGAGGAAAAGATGAGACTTTTAGTGAATTTAAGGTTAATAAGAGTATCTTGGAGAAAAAATAAAAGTACGAACTATAAGTGAACAACTCGACTCGACTCGAGTTCGGTTTGTGTTCGGCTCGACTCGAAATGTTCGTGAACAAACTCGTGTTCGACTCGTTTATTAACGAGCTGATCTTGAACATCACTTTTCGTTCGATTAGAAAGCTCGGCTTGACTCGGTTTGTTTTAAAAAAAATCAAGTTCGGCTCGATTCGGACAAAACTCGGCTCGACTCTGTTCGTTTACAGCCCTACCAACACAAATGCACAATCACGAGCTTAAAATTATATAATCGAGTAAAACCCCATATAAGAAAAAGTAGACACAAAATTAACATCAATCTAAGACATCACAAATGAGAAAACGGAAATAAGAGAATCACATGTGAAAATTGGGTGAGAGACACCTATTAGAAGAGAAATATGCTATGACAAAATGACAATATTAAAAGACTAAAAGCTGACCACAAATACATAGTATGAAAATCAAAGTAATAAACAAATTCAAAAGATGAATTTTCGGATAAAGTCAAAATAAAAAGGTAACACCAAAACAAAAAAAAACCATGTAATCATGTAATCACGCGAGTCCAGTTAAAAATAAGTAAACTGACTTAGCAAGAAATCAAGTCAGACAAAAGTAAAAAGTTATAATAACAAATCAGATAATAGAAGCAGTGAGTGGCGATGGGCAAGCCAGGCGAATAGAGGTCGATGAACCCAAAACAGTAATAATCCAGAAATATTGATAAACACGAATCAATCACTCCAGCTCTGATACCAATGTTGTATTTATAGAGATTAAAAAGAGTTAAGAGAAAATTATTTTAGGAGTTCCGGGTGTGTATGAAACAAGTTCTCCATTTTTCTTTTCGTTGAGTAGCCTCTTCTTTAGATACAACCACTATGTATAGGTCTTCTTACACCCTTTCACTCCTAATATGTAACTGCCCAATTAAGTATAATTCAATGTCATAATGTCATTATTTGTAACTTACAAATAATTAATTCACATAATAACTTTCTAAATATATTAACTTATATATTTACTTCATTTATCTTATTTGACAAAATATGTTAAATATAACAATTAGTTCTAGGTAAGGCTATACAAGAGGCGGACCAATTCTTAACAGAGGAACTAAAGAAATCAGTCGGAGGTTCTACACACACAATTTCATTAATCTTACATATAGCGTTCTCCGTATTAGCGAAGTAGATGTCTACATCATCATAAAGAGAAAATGAGGTAGGAAAAACCTGACCGATCACTTGTTGAGAAGCAAAAAATTCTCCTAGAGAAGAACCTAAGCCTTTTGTAGTCCTCCCTGAAGAAGATCCAAAACCCACATCATCCACTTTACCGAGTCGAATTCCATTAAGACCTTTGGCTTGAGCAGATTTCAAACCGGAAGCTAACGAAAACACGATAGTATAGTTCTCTTTAAACAGACGTCCAGTAAGTATAGAAGATCCAATCATATTATCAAGAACCACAATAGGAGTAGGTGTCTTGGATAATAGGATTTCAAGGGTTTTTCTATGTGTTAGATCAGAATTCAATGATCGTCAGGAGCTAGACTCAACTGATCAGAATTGCTGACGTCATCAGGATTGCATGGTCGTCAGGATCAGAATGCATATCAGGACTGGGATCAGGTTTGATCATCAGGACTGGAAGCTGATCAGGATTCCTACTTCGAGTTATATTTGGAGTCTAGTTAAACATGGAAGTTTATTTTGACGGTTCCTGGTTTGTAGAATGTAGCTATCAATTATGGATAGGTTTCAATCTTTGTAATTGATTAGGACTTATCATTGATAGAGAAGCTGTGTAGTATATAAACACAGTTTAGGTTTCGATTTATTAACGACGAGAACATGAACATATAGAAGCTCTCAAGAACATAGAATTTCTTGAGAGAGTTTTTGTAAGCTAGAAGCTCTCAAGAACATAGAATTTCTTGAGAGAGTTTTTGTAAGCTAGCAGCTCTCAAGAACATCAGAATTTCTTGAGAGAGTTTGTAACAGTTTTATATCAGATTTAATAAATCTGTTATCTTTCTTTCATATTTGTGATATATACATTAAGAAGTCGAGTATCTTATACTATTGTATTCAACCCCCCTTCTACAATAGATTATTACTGGGCAACAATTGGTATCAGAGCAAACTGATTTAATTCTGAATCAGATACGATCTAAAGATGTCGATAACCAAGTATGAAAGCATGAAGATTCCCATCTTGAAGAAATCAGAATATCCAACATGGAGGGTAAAGATGCTGATGTACCTGGAGGCTATGGATCCTGACTATTTGGACAGGATTCGTGATGGACCATATATTCCTACAAGGATTGTAGAACGAACAGATACAATACCTGAACATTATGTGGTCAAGGCTAAAAGTGAATGGACTCCAGAAGAAAAAGCTCATGTACTCAGGGAACCAAAGATAAAGAATATCTTGCACGGTAGTCTTGATGCTGTCATGTCAAACATAGTGATTGCATGCAAGTCTTCAAAAGAAATCTGGGATACTTTGGAAACTCAGTGCCAGGGATCTGCATCTGTCAAGAAAAACAGAAGGGCTCTTTTGATTCAAGAATATGAACAATTTGATGCAAGACCCGATGAGAGCCTAACTGATCTATATGATAGATTTCTGAAACTATTGAACAGTTTATCTTTAGTTGACAAGGAATATGAAACTGAAGATTCAAACACCAAGTTTCTTAGAGCTTTACCTGAAGAATGGGACACTCAGACCTCGATCATTAGACATCAGTATGATCTGAACACTGTGTCTCTTGATGAAGTCTATGGGATGCTAAGAACTCATGATCTTGAAGTTCAACAGAGAAAGAACAAGAAAAGCAGCAAGGCAAAATCAATTGCTTTGAAAGCAGAGGCTAAATCAAAAGGAAAAACTATGGAGGTCTCTAGAAGTAAATCAAGAATAGTTGAGTCAGATCCTGATGACTCTTCATCAGATACTGATGGCAATCCTGATGCCAATACTGATGATGATTCTTCTGACTCAGACATGGAAGAGATGGTTGCTATGATTGTCAGAAACTTCAGGAGGATGAAGTTCAGGAAGAGTAGAAGACAAGGCAACTTTCAGAAAAAGGCTTTCAATGCAAACAAAGATAAGTATATCAAAAAGGACAGCAAGGGTAGCAAATTTGACAAGTCAAAGGTTAGATGCTACAAGTGTAATGGTATGGGTCACTTTGCTTCTGAGTGCAAGAAGACAAAGGCACTTATCACATCAAGCAAGGATTAGATGGACTCTTCCTCAGAATCTGATACTGAGGTAGTCAACTATGCTCTAATGGCCAATGCTGATGTAACTGTTGCTCCTGATGATAAGGTACTAAATACTATCTTTGATTTTGATACTGATAATGCTTCTGAGTTAAGACGTTTTCTAAAGTCATTATACATTAGCTTTAGAAGTCAAACTGCTGAAAATACTAGGATCTTATCTGAGATGTCTGAACTTAGAAAAAGGAATGACATACTAGAAGTTGAATTTTCTCGTATGTAAGAAGTACAAAAAGAATGTGATAATGCTAAACACATGTACTTAGAGATGAAATCTAAATGTACTTCTCTTGAAAAGGAACTTGAATATGCTAATGAGAAAATCAGAACCTGGACAGACTCTGGTAGGAAATTTCATGAGATTAATACCTCTAAGAATTGGAAAGAGTGTCTAGGATATAAGTCAGATGAGGATAAGAAATTGAAAGATAAATTTTTCATTGATGAGACAGTCAGTCCAAAGACCTATAGACATGTTATAGACGCAACCAAATCTAAGATTACTCATGTTAATTTTGTTTTTGGTAAGGATTCCAATTCTACTTTTGAAAAGGGATCTACCTCTACTCAAGGAATTAAAATTATAAAGTCTAAACCTGTCATGAATAAAGTCACTATGAATGTAGGTCTATTGTCTCAGAAACAGCTTAAGGATAAAATCTGTGAGGTGACAGATAAGAAAAAGGAAGCTACTGTTAAGAGAAACAGGAATGGTAAAGTTGGGATCAATAAAGAGAATGATTATAAATATATCCCAAATGCACCTAGAAAGTGTTGTTTTAACTGTGGTAACTCTAATCATCTTGCTATTGATTGTAAGAAGAGTAAGAAGAAGATTGCTGATATTTCTAAGTCTGATATGAGGAATAGATCAGTATTTTATAAACCACAGAAGTCCTGTTTTCATTGTGGTAGTATATGGCATTCTATTTATACTTGTAAAGATTATCATGAGTTGTACTATAACTTTTATGCTCCATTGCCTAAAGTTGATAAAAATAGTGCAAACTCTGGTAGCATTGAGAATGTCAAGTTGGAATATGCTTTTGTTAATACTGATACTGACAAAGCAAATCCTGACGGAGTAAACCCTGTCAGGACTGTCAGTCCAAAGACCTATAGACATGTTATAGACGCAACCAAATCTAAGATTACTCATGTTAATTTTGTTTTTGGTAAGGATTCCAATTCTACTTTTGAAAAGGGATCTACCTCTACTCAAGGAATTAAAATTATAAAGTCTAAACCTGTCATGAATAAAGTCACTATGAATGTAGGTCTATTGTCTCAGAAACAGCTTAAGGATAAAATCTGTGAGGTGACAGATAAGAAAAAGGAAGCTACTATTAAGAGAAACAGGAATGGTAAAGTTGGGATCAATAAAGAGAATGATTATAAATATATCCCAAATGCACCTAGAAAGTGTTGTTTTAACTGTGGTAACTCTAATCATCTTGCTATTGATTGTAAGAAGAGTAAGAAGAAGATTGCTGATATTTCTAAGTCTGATATTAGGAATAGATCAGTATTTTATAAACCACAGAAGTCCTGTTTTCATTGTGGTAGTATATGGCATTCTATTTATACTTGTAAAGATTATCATGAGTTGTACTATAACTTTTATGATCCATTGCCTAAATTTGATAAAAATAGTGCAAACTCTGGTAGCATTGAGAATGTCAAGTTGGAATATGCTTTTGTTAATACTGATACTGACAAAGCAAATCCTGATGGAGTAAACCCTGTCAGGACTGCTAAAGTCAGAAAGTCTTCTACTGCTAAAATTAATAAATTGCATGGAAATGGAACCCAACAAGTATGGGTTCCTAAATGTTCTAACTAGTGTGTTTCAATTCTGATTGCAGGGTAAAAAGAAAAATGTGTTAGTCATGGATAGTGGATGTTCTGTGCACATGACTGGAAACAAAGCCCTGTTATCAGAATATGAGGAAAAAGCTGGCCCAACTGTGTCTTATGGAGATGGCAACATTGGACAAACTTTGGGATATGGCAATATAATTATTGGAAATGTCATCATTGAAAAAGTAGCTCTAGTGAAAGGACTAAAACACAACTTGCTGAGTATTAGTCAAATCACTGACAGAGGTTATCATGTCAACTTCTATTCCACACATTGTGAAGTAGTCAGCAAAGCAACAGGAAAGATAGCTCTGACTGGCTACAGGCATGGTAACATATATGAAGCCAACATTCAATCAAATACTGATGTCTCCCCTACCTGTCTAATCAGTAAAGCATCAGTAGATGAAAGTTGGAATTGGCACAAGAAGCTTTCTCATCTCAACTTCAGCAATATCAATGAGTTGGTTAAGAAAGATTTAGTGAGAGGATTACCTAAAGTTTTGTATACTCCTGATGGATTCTGTGATGCATGTCAGAAAGCAAAACAGAGAAAGACATCATTCCAGAGTAAATCATAATCCTCAATTGAAGAACCATATCACATGCTACATCTTGATCTATTTGGTCCAGTCAACATCATGTCCATCAGTAAGAAAAGGTACACTCTTGTAATTGTTGATGAATATTCTAGATTCACCTGGGTGTATTTTCTGCACAAAAAAGATGAGACTCCTGAAGTTTTGTTGGATCATGTGAGAATTATTGAGACAACCACAAAGTTCAAAGTCAAGATACTGAGAAGTGATAATGGTACTGAATTTAAGAATTCAAAGATGGAAGAGTTCTGCAAATACAAAGGAATTATTCAACAATTCTCTGCTCCTGGCACACCCCAGCAAAATGGAGTAGTTGATAGGAAAAATAGAACTCTTATTGAAGCTGGCAGAACTATGTTGGAAGAAGCAAAATTACCTACATATTTCTGGGCAGAAGCAGTCAACACAGCATGCTATACTCAAAATCTGACATTAATAAACAGACATGGTGTTACTCCTTATCAGTCACTCAAGGAAAAGAAACCAAGTCTGAAGCATCTGCATGTGTTTCGCTGTAAATGTTTTGTTCTCAGAACTCATCCTGAACAACTAGGGAAATTTGAAACAAAGGTTGATGAAGGAATTTTCATAGGCTATCCTGCATCAAGAGCCTTCAGAGTTTTTAATTTGAGGACAAGAAATCTCATGGAGTCAATACATGTATCTTTTGATGACAAGAAGATAACAGGAATCAATGAAGACTCTCATGATAGATTGATTTTTGAAAATGAAGCTACCAAGGAACCTGAAGAAAGTGAATCAGAAGCTGTCAATACATCAGATCCTGATGGGTCACCAAATCCTGATGACACACCAGATACTGATGGTGGTAATACTGACGATGCAATCAATAGTGATACTTCTAGTAGTGCTAATATTGAGGGGGAGCAACAACATTCTACTACAAGTTCAGAGTCAACTCAATCATCAGGACAGAATTCTTCAGATACTGATTCAAGTGAAGATCCTGATAACTTATCAGGAGGAGATATCAATAATTCAGGGGGAGCTTCAAATCAAACAAATTCTTCTAATCAATATAACACCAATCCAGGGGGAGCATCTACGTCAAGGAATGACTTACCACCAGCAAGGAAATGGACTGTAAGTCATACTCCTGATTTGATCATTGGAGATCCTGATGCAGGTGTTCAAACAAGAAGTGCAACTCAAAATGAATGTCTATACAACAACTTTCTATCCAAGGAGGAACCAAAGAAAGTTGAAGATGCATTTAAAGATGCTGATTGGGTTACTGCAATGCAAGAAGAACTGAATGAATTTGAAAGAAATGAAGTCTGGAAACTGGTACCAAGACCAAAGAATAGATCAATTGTTGGTACAAAGTGGATTTTCAAGAACAAGACTGATTTTGATGGAGTAATAATCAGAAACAAAGCTAGACTAGTTGCAAAGGGGTATTCTCAACAAGAGGGAATTGACTATGATGAAACTTTTGCTCCTGTTGCAAGACTAGAAGCCATCAGGATATTTCTTGCTTATGCAGCACATAAGAAATTCAAGGTTTTCCAGATGGATGTTAAAAGTGCTTTCTTAAATGGAAAACTGGAGGAAGAAGTCTATGTTGAGCAACCTCCTGGTTTCATTGATCCTAAATATCCAGATCATGTCTACAGATTGGATAAGGCACTTTATGGACTAAAGCAAGCTCCAAGAGCATGGTATGAAACCTTAGCTCTATTCTTACTTGAAAGTGGATTCAAAAGAGGTGCTATTGATAAAACTCTATTTTATTTGAATCATGGTAAGGACTTGTTGTTAGTTCAGATTTATGTTGATGATATCATTTTTGGGTCAACAAACAATAAGCTGTGTGAAAAATTTTCCAAGCTTATGCAATCAAGATATCAAATGAGCATGATGGGAGAAATGAGTTACTTTCTTGGTCTTCAAGTTAAACAGACTGATGAAGGGATTTTTATCAATCAGTCTAAATATACAAGGAATTTATTGACAAGGTTTAACATGCAAGATAGTTCTCCTGCTACAACTCCCATAGCTACAGCTACCAAACTTGATCCTGATCAAGGTGCTGAGGTATATGTAACTCACTACAGAGGAATGATTGGCTCTTTATTGTATCTCACTGCAAGTAGACCAGATATCATGTTTGCAACCTGTCTATGTGCAAGATTTCAAGCAAAACCTAGAGAACCCCATCTGATTGCAGTCAAAAGAATTTTCAGATATCTCAAAGGCACTTCTTCACTTGGCCTTTGGTATGCAAGGGAATCAGATTTTGGGTTGTGTGGTTATTCGGATGCTGATTTTGCAGGATGCAAAATTGACAGGAAAAGTACTTCAGGAAGCTGTCAGTTTTTGGGTGGAAGACTAGTTTCATGGTTCAGTAAAAATCAAAAATCCATTTCCACTTCAACTGCAGAAGTTGAGTACATTGCTGCAGGAAGTTGTTGTGCTCAGATAATGTGGATGAGAAATCAGTTGTTAGAGTATGGCATGTCATACTCAAAAATCCCTATTTATTGTGATAACCAAAGTGCTATTGCAATGACAGGAAATCCAGTTCAGCATTCTCTTACTAAACACATCAGTATTCGATATCACTTCATAAGAGAACAAGTTCTGGAAGGAACAATTGAACTTCACTTTGTTCCTACTGATCAACAACTAGCTGATATATTCACCAAGCCACTACCTGAAGCTACTTTCAATAAATTGGTGAATGAACATGGAATGATGAACTTTGAGAATTTCTGAGGAAAGCTACAGAGAGGAAAACCTGATAACTGTCAAATCCTGATGGTTATTCAGAAAGGTATGTATTTTTGATCTATTCCTGATAGGACCCAATCCTGACAGGAAGTCAAATGGTCAATCCTGATGCTCAGATATTGAAGCTGGTATGAAAACCAGAGGTTCTATGCTACTTTGTTATTAACACTTCTGGTAAACTCTGGAAATAAGATTTTTACTTAGTCTTTGATTAAGTTTTCAGTCTTAATTCTCAATTTCAATTGTATTTTTATCAGAGTTTACTATTCATCATTTTATATGTCAATATCAGTGTTACTAACAAATTTTGCAGGCAAGTACAGAAAGAAAACAGTTGAGAAAATAGACAAATTTCATTAATTCTTGAAGATTCATTACAAATGAAAATGGAAATTACATATTTTTTTCCCTAGTCTATTTTTCTACTCAGGAACACGTGCCCTGCAAATTAGCATGAACGCTCCTGAGCAGCTTCACAGTCCATCAGGATTGGAAGATCTCTTGTTCCATCCTTAAAGGACGAGAAGAGGAGCTGATTCACTTGAAGGCGGATCGTCACCGTGTCCACCGGGACTCTTCCGTGCCGCCAGCTTGCATGACATACAAGCATCACAGATTCTCTTCCTTCTTCTCTCAAGCTCTGGGACGAGCTCCTCATCCTCTTCATCATCCTCATCGTCTTCATCCTCTTCATTGACATAGATGAGATTTTTAAGAGGGTTCCAATCAGGATTTGCCTGATGGAAGTTATGAAGAAGTACTTCAGCCATTGCGTTAACAAAGGTTTCATGTTCCTGAGGGTCAGGAACTGGTTGAGGCTCTTCATCTTGTGCGATCTCAGCCAGTGCATCGAACATCTCTTGCCAGATTTCATCGAAATTTTCGACTTCTTCGTCTAGTAAGTTGTTTTGTTGTTGGTTGGCATCCATTGAAAAACAAAGAAGGTGAAAGGTTTTCGTAAGTTTTTCTATGGAGAGGGTTTGTGTTTTAATAGATATATGATATTATGTCTAACAGTTCTATTTTATAGAGATTGTGTGTTAAGGATGCATGTCATTTTCTCAATATCGAGGCGATTGTTCAGTTTCTCATAATTACTTTGCCTCGTTAATTAGTAAGAATGGTTACATGGGTATTATACTATTTGTTTAGTAATCATTTTTAAAAAAAAAAAAAAACAAAAACAACATTTATCAGGATTGTCAAAATAAATTTTGTTTTCTTAAATAAAATTTTATTTTACTTCATATTAATTTTTTTTTTTCAAATCCTGATAAGGCAAATGGTTTCATAGGAAATGCTTTTATTCCTGATGAGGTTAGATTTTTCTTACATAGGAAAATGCCTACTCGTTATGGTTTAATTTCTAATGCTATGGGACAAGGTCAATCACACCTTGTTCCTAACCCAAGCACTCGTCCTAAACAGTCTAAACAGTCAACTGCCACCTCTAATGTCTCTCAAAAGACTTTAGTTGTAAAATCAAAGAAGTCAGCTAGAACTGATGTGTCAGGAAGGCAATCAGGTTCAAAGGATTTTTCCTCTACACCACTCACTAAAAAGAAGTTACAAGGGGGTGTACAAGGGGTCCTGGTGAAGAAAGCTGCAAAGGGAGGTGAGGTTGTTTCTGTTAAAAGAAAGTTAGTGCTCAGGGATGAGACTGACTCAGAGGATGATTTACCTATATCCTCTATAATGAATGTGAATAAGGAAGTTGCTGATACTGCTACTGTAGCTGTGGTTCCATTGTCTACACCATAGAAGAAAAGGAAGTTATCAAAAAGCAGGTATCATATTCCTTTAGAAAAGAAGCAGGATACTGATGTACAGGACACTTCTATTCTGATTGAGCAATCAGTTTCTACTGCTCAAGCAAATCCTGATATTAGTATTCCTGATGCTGCACCAAGTCAAGTGGTTAATATTTCAGACTATCCAGTACAGGACTCTCCAACAAAAAGACATGTTGATATTTCATGGGAGAAGTATGGTGCTGCTGCTTCCAAACTTGGGATAAAACATCCAATGGAAAAGCTACGGAAGGCAGAAGAGTTAGTCTATCAGAGACAGAAGAAACTGAAAGGATCAAGCCCACAAGAACCTGAACTTCAAAGTGGTTCAGCAGCTCTTTCTGATGATCCAGCCACACAAGAACCACTCAATCAAAGTTTGAGTGAAGGCTTAGCTAGTGGAATGGTCCCACAAGAACCATTTTCTCCAAGGGAGAATACAGACATCGACATTCCAGCTACACAAGAACCATCTTCTCAAAGTGAAGATGTAGGCCAAGCTACAGTTTCTGAGAAATTTCCTAACAATGCTCAAGGAATTTCTGGTGCAGATGAAGTTCAAAGATTGGTCGAGGACACTGTCAATGAGGGAAGCACACAAGAACCTTTGACTCAAAGTGTTGAAGAAGCTTCTGAACCTCAAGCTCCACAAGAACCATTGGTAGCAAATACTGATGCAAGCATATCAAATCCTGACGGTGTTCATCCTGACGCTAGTGGTGCTCCTGATGCTGAGCCTATCCTGATACAACCACTTCGTTCAAGACCAATGGATCATCCTATCACAGATTCACAGGATAAAATGAAAGGTATAGCTATTCCTGATCCTGATGTTACTCATAGTACTGATGATGATGACTCTGATGATAGTGATGATGACGAGAATCGAAAAGAGAAGGAACAGCTTGCTACAGCACTCAAAATTAGTCTTGGAACTAATTTTGGTTCATCAAGTACATATATGGCTGGCAATGCTTCCACTGGGAAAGATCAAAGACAAGATTTTTCTATTCCTTCCTTTAATCCTGCTGAGGCATTTAGACAGAATGAATGGAATAATTCATGGCACAGATCTACTGAATCTGTAAGTTATTCTTCTGCTTTGGAACATGCCTATGATGCAGTGAAATATATAGAGAATCAAGACTTGAAGAATCATCTGAAGGCTACAACTCTGTTATTCAAAAGCCTAAAAAGTGAGATTGATTCTATCAAGAACTCAACTGAGTTGGTGAGGAATGATATTTCTCAAAGTTTTACAAAGGTGTCTACTGCTTTTCAGCTAAGGGTAGTAGAATCCCAAGTAAAATCTGTTATTTCTGAACAAACCTCCATCAACAGAAGGATTGATTCTCTGGATACTAAGGTAACTGACATTCAAGCCTCTCTTTCCTTAATTTTGAATTTATTGTCAAATCCTGATTTCAAAAAGGGGGAGAAGGTTAGTCGGACAAAATGCACACCTGTTCTAGTATTAAGGAATAATGATGATGATACTGGAGATGATGGTAGTGACAAAGTGATACAAGGAGAAACCTCTGATGCTGCTGTTATGAAGTCTACGATTCAAACTTCACAAAGTCAAACAACGCAGTCAACTCATGTTTCTGATTCTGGAGTAAGAACAGTAAGAACGTTGGTGCAATCTCAGATCCTGACGGAAGAACAAATCCTGACACCTGGTCATGGACATACTCTTGCTACAATTCCTGAAGGTGATGAAGATATTTTTATTGATAATCCTGAAGATGCATCAAATCTATTCCAGAAGTTCTCTACAAAAGATGGCAGAATTGTTACTCTATATCACACTGATAAAAGAGTTCAACAATTATATGCAAGAAAAGCACTCTCTACAGAAAGTGAAGAATATCCTGATCTCTCACATGAAGAATTCTTAAGACAACAGAGAGAAATGATGGAAAACTTTAATAACCCTGCTCCTGCTAGAGGTAGAGGAGGCAGAGGTAGGAGAGGAGCTAGAAGAAGTAGAAGAGGTTCTTCAAATCAAACAATACCTAGACAGACGAGGTCTAGAGGGTTAAGAATTGAAGAAATTCCTGAACATATTCAAACTCTAGTAGTTCCTGACAGATCTACTTTTGGTGATGATGGAAATATTGAAGAAGAACCTGAATTAAGAAGAAAGTCAAGAAAATTAATTCTCTGCAATACAAATCAAATTGAAGAATCTAATCCTGATGTTGTTCCTGATAATATTCAAGATCCTGATGATTCTGAAATTCTGCAAGAGATTGGTTTGATAATTTTATCTACTATGGTTGATTCTCACAACAAGGAAGTAGATGAAGAAGAAGAAGCCAGAAGAAGCCAGAAGAAGAGAAATCTCACGAAAAAACAAATAGAGATTTCAATCTCTATAAACAAAGGCTTAAACAGTCAAACAAAAAGAAAATGGAGGAACCCAAGCAGACAAGAATCTTCACTGAAAAGAAGCTATGCCTTTGAAAAGGAAAAAGATAAGAAGTGGAAACATATTAGTATACTGAGGTGTGATACACTTATCAATTTTCAGTCTGGAGGAATTATTACAAGTGCTTCAAGTGTTGTTGATTTGTCTGAGATGGTTAGATCAAAAACACTCTGGTTAAAGATGTTTTCAAATCTGAAGCAACTGACAAGTAATTCAAGAGGAGGTATTGGACACAGAGATGCTGAATATCTAAATATGTCATATGTAGATCCTTACTCCTTAACTGAAATTGGAGGTACTTTAACTTCTGAAAACCTGAACAATTTACTAGCTGTTGATATAGTTATAGATTGTCATGATGGTTTTGACAAGAAAGAAAAGCTTATGTACTTCATGAAAGATGGTAGTGTGAAGATTCTATCTATTCAAGATCTGCTGATAAAAACTACACAGGAACTGAAATATGTTCATTATCTTTTGAGATTGAAGAATCAAATGTGCAAAGAATGGAGTGACATGATTTTGTCAACAATAAGAAGAAGAGTGGATGGAAACAGTAATTTCAATGGTAATTATACTCTCATGTACTTAAATCAAAGAGGTCAGGATGTGGAAATGCAAAGGGGTACTACTGTTAAAGAAGTAACTTTTGGCATGACACAACTTAATCTCAATCCTGATGGGAAGGAAATTGCTTATCTTTTGCTTGAAGAGCACAGTCTTCAGAGAAACTCCATATTGAATCTCAGAGCAGCTATCTACCAGATTAATGAGGAAGATGAATAACTGAGAAATCTTAAGGAAAGAATGATTCAAATTCTTGAAGAAAAAAAAGAAAATTTGTTATCCAACTTCTTGAAGATGAATCTGTTCTATCAAAGAATTTAAACAGATAAGTTGTTGCTGCAGATACTGTACATTTTGTATATATGTTTTTGACATCATTGAATCTTAGGAATCTATACTTTATTTCACAAAGTATGAGATTTGGGGAGATTGTTAGATCAGAATTCAATGATCGTCAGGAGCTAGACTCAACTGATCAGGATTGTTGACGTCATCAGGATTGCATGGTCGTCAGGATCAGAATGCATATCAGGACTGGGATCAGGTTTGATCATCAGGACTGGAAGCTGATCAGGATTCCTACTTCGAGTTATATTTGGAGTCTAGTTAAACATGGAAGTTTATTTTGACGGTTCCTGGTTTGTAGAATATAGCTATCAATTATGCATAGGTTTCAATCTTTGTAATTGATTAGGACTTATCATTGATAGAGAAGCTGTGTAGTATATAAACAAAGTTTAGGTTTCGATTTATTAACGACGAGAACATAAACATATAGAAGCTCTCAAGAACATAGAATTTATTGAGAGAGTTTTTGTAAGCTAGAAGCTCTCAAGAACATAGAATTTCTTGAGAGAGTTTTTGTAAGCTAGCAGCTCTCAAGAACATCAGAATTTCTTGAGAGAGTTTGTAACAGTTTTATATCAGATTTAATAAAGCTGTTATCTTTCTTTCATATTTGTGATATATACATTAAGAAGTCGATTATCTTATACTATTGTATTCAACCCCCCTTCTACAATAGATTATTACTGGGCAACACTATGAGAAATTTTAGAGCAGTCCATGTCGCACAAGGAGATAATAGGACGTTAGGGTTGTTAAGCCTATTATTTTTTTAGTCAATTTTCGGATAGAATAATATATACGAAACATAAAAGTACACGACAAATGACACAAATAAATTGTAAGGTGTAACTAGGTGTATGAAAGTCAAATTCGAAAAATAGCAAGAGCATGCAGTTAGTTAGACGTATGGGTGTTCATGGGTTGGTCAACCTGACTAAACCGACCCAACCCAACTCTATTTTAGGCCGTTAAAATTGATAAAAAAAACCCGAAACTTGGTTGGGTTAAAAAAATTTCAACCCAAATTAAATGGGTTGGGTACGGGTTCTATGGTTTTCGGCCAACCCAACCCAACCCGATTTAAATTACAAATTTTATTCTATAATTTAAAAATATATTTATATTTTATATATAACTATACATTAAACATTATTCTCCTTACATTTATTGATGTATGATTACCTTTTGTGCATATATGTATGACCTACGACATAATTTACATTAATAAAATTATAATATTAATTAGAAGTAAATATTAGCACCAAGATCGTAAGTTATACGTACTTTATTTTCATTTAAATTTTCGAAATGAACAATGTTATATAATATTGAAATTTTTTTTATTAAACATTCAACTCATTCAAACCGACCCAACCCGACCAAACCGATGTACGATGGATTGGGTTGGGTTGTGAATTTAAATTTTATGATTTGGGTTAAAATTTACAAACCGATTTAAATGAATCGGGTTGAAAAAACACCTGCAACCCGATCAACCCGAACCATGAACACCCTAGTTAGACGTATAGCAAGTTGGTTTACGTTTATGTTTCCCAAGTCGTAACCGTTCTGAATTAATGGCTGCATCAACTAATTTGACACCATATTTTTTTTTTGAAACTCAATTTGACACCAAATTCACTACAGACTACAGTATACGTACTGTAATATTGTTTCCTCGGCGTGTAGAATTGCCTAAAACAGAGTCAAATATTAACTATTGCATGAGCTCATCATTTCGGCCCAATCGGAATAAAAATTAATGTATATATGTTCAAAATCTCTTGAAATATTTTAAAATTTAACCCCACTTACGGTATTTCTGTCTACCCCCACTAAATATTCGAGTAATTGTTTTTTAAACACCGATTTGAAATGATGCTACTTTGTTCTTTAAAAACGAACGTGAAATGATTATTTTTTTTGGTGCTAATCTTTTTAGGCGAAAACTGTAGAACATCTCACTGAATATTGAATAAGAATATATTTAGATACTAGGTCCGTACATTTTCTCCGCCTAATAAATTATATGGATTGTTCTATTTGTCAGTACGTGCATGCTTAGAGCTTGCCTACTTTGTTATAGAATTGTACATAATATCTATATAAGCAGTCCTTGTTTATATACATACAAAAATCACTGCTTTCTCTTTCTCTTCTTCTTTCGTTAGAGATTTTACAGTTGCACACTCGTCAATGTCAATCACGAATTAGAGTTGTTTGTTCCATTTCTTCCTTCCTCCATCTTTTCTCGCACTACAAGCGCTACATGAAAAACAGACATTTCCGACAGACTTTATCTTGTTGTGTATGAATTAAAGGTTGAAAGATGGATTGGAAGAAAGGATTTATGGAGTCAAGAGTGGTGATGGGTATGTTGGCGGTTCAAGGTTTTGCGGTGGGTTTACAAATACTTTCAAGGATAATACTAACTCAAGGAACCTTCATTTTTGCTCTTATGACGTATCGCCAAATTGTTGGTGCCATTTGCGTTGCTCCTCTTGCTTTCTACCATGATCGGTTTGTTACAATTCTCATTCCTTTTCTACCAAATTTGTCGGAAAAATCATTTGGTTTCATAATATATATATGAGTACCCTCTTCATGATGATGTATAATTTGGTTTCTGCAGATGTCATTTCAAGAAATTGACTTGGTTAGCTTGTTTCTGGCTATTCATGGTCGCATTAACAGGGTAAGTTCGTTTTTATTTCTAATGCTGTTCTTTTGCCTCATATGTTGTTGGGATAGCAATCCGCAAGGTGTTTTGATTAATTTAAGTTTGGTCGGAAAACTAGAAGAGAGAAAAGGCAAAATTATCTTTTGCCCTGTGTTCTCGAATTAATTAAAGAAAAGAAAAGAATAGAAAATAGGATATTTTCTTTTCTCTTTAAATCTTTCCAAAAATGGGAAGAAGATTTTTGAGACAAATATATAAAGATTTTCTTTCCAAATCTTTAGGGATCTTTTCTTTTTTTTCTAAAAAATTCTTTCGGGAACAAATTGAAGAAATCAAATCTTTATCATTCTTTTTTTTTCTTTCAACAAAAAAATTCTGAAACACAGAGTTGGAACGTAGATGAATCAAAAGATAAGATACTTTTTGAAAGAGGAAATGTTGGGTGGTAAATAGAATTTATTTAGGTAGCTTTTTCTATTCTTAGTATGGCAAATAGAATTATTCTGGTAGATGTGTTCTTAATTATAACCAATGTTGTAGAAATCGGCGATTTGTCCGATAAATCAGCCGATTTATCGGCAATCGGAGGGTCACCGATCTGTTTTCATGAAATCGCCGGAAAAATCGTTTTTTGATAAAACAAGTCAAAATCGGTCAAACTCGGGAGAAATCGGTTATAGCTTCGCCTGAAATTCAGAAAGTTTGTAGGAAGAAAAAAGTAAGAAATACATACATATACACGTATGTATGTTATAGAAGGAAGAAGAAGGGGAAGAGTGAGGTTGGGAGGATGGGCGGCTAAGACATCGAGGTGGGTATTGAAAATCCATTTAGTTATTATTTTACAAAAATGTCTTGCCTAATATATGAAACAATGAAGTGACTCATTTCATATGCTGTGTATCCTATAACAAGCATAATATTAATAAATCTTATGACAAATACAATTTTATTTAAACAAATTATGTAATTTAATACTTCAAATATATTTTTAATCAAATGTACATATATAATAATACTCTAATTTAATATATAATATTAAATATATTATTAAAATACATCCGATTAATTTCCGATTTATCATTCCGATAAATCCCCGATTTTCGATAAATCGTTATACGGTACCTCAACCGATTTGTTCTGATTCCCGAAATCTATAATCATGATTATAGCATAACAATTGTTGCTGCAATTTATGTGATACTCATCAAATAAATACCCAAATCATGTACTTTTATCTTTCTCTGCATCGACAAGAATGACCAGAAATGTGGCCGATATCTCGTCTATATCCCTTTGTTTACACTCCAAATATTAGGTTGGATTGGAAGAAATAGTTTAGAGTATCTAAAATATTATAAATATATGTGTGTATTTTGGAAAATAATTAATTTACATCATTTTGGCTTGTTGGTAGATATGATCGATATCATTCTTTGATTAAATAGCTCAATAAATAAATATTCTTGAGATATCATTTAATTTTGAAAATTAAAAAATACAATGTCTTTATTTACACTAGTGCCAAAAGAATTATTCATTTGAAAGGTTAATAATTTCCGGGATTTTCATTCTACTACTAGAAGGACTATATTTATTTCACTACAAGAAAAACTTAATTTTGATAAAAGAAAGGAAATCCGTTAGATAAAACAACCAGAATCACCCCTAAAATAATTGATTGGTGTAAACGTTGTTGGGAAGTAGACCTGAAAGATGATAGGGTGGACTATCCTTGGCTCATAATTTTTAAGGGGCTCATAATTTTTAAGACCCAAAATGAGAATCTATTTTTTTACGAGACAAATTATATCTTAGTGATCATAATTTGTATGAATTTTTAAAATAGTGGTTGTAATTTTGAAATTTGCAAATTGGTGTCAAAATGGTGGTTATCCTTTAGTATTACAAATTCAAATTTCAATCACCATTCACCACCATCAAATTATGTGCAAATTATAATTCTTTTTCATACATTGAGACCCACATTTTCTATTTCGTCTTGGGTTCCTCCTGAATGCTTTGGAACGGGGACTTGGGAAGTAGCTTACAACGGATTTATCTCAAAGACTTGTATACATGGAATATCTTGTTGTTAGAAGCATAGCTCTAAATTCATTTATGTCATGCCTACGTGTTTTACAGAATATCAATGGCTATGGGACTTTATTACTATGGTCTCCGGGACACCACAGCAACATATGCTACAAATTTCCTGAATTTAATACCAATCGTTACCTTTATCTTCTCTACGATTCTAAGGTACGTGTAATTAAGTTTCGTATATTGTCATTAGTTGATGGTGATTTTTGTAGAGTTTAATGCAGTGCAACTATGTGGCTATAGAATAGAGAATCTGGGACTGCACTCAGGGGTTGGAAAAATCAAAACAATGGGGGCAATGTTATGCCTGGCAGGCGCACTGACTGTTAGTCTATACAAAGGTCCAGCAGTCATCAGCCATCACAATGCACATCCTCTGATTGTTACCAAAGCGAAGACTAATTACCTAAGTGGTACAATGTTTTTGGTTGCCAGCGTCTTGTCCTATGGTTTGTGGTTCATCTCCCAGGTATCTATGCCTAACGCACATACGTAGAGTCGGACGGGCAGATGAAGTTGTCAGTTAATTGTCAATTTTGTGTTTGATTAACAGGTCAAGTTGTTCAAGGTGTTCCCTTGCAAATACATGTCAACAATGTTGATTTGCATCATTGCAGCAGTTCAACAAGTGGTTATTGGTTTGTGTATAGATCACTCCAAGTCCTCGTGGAGCTTAGGCT
Source organism: Heracleum sosnowskyi (assembly GCA_030848705.1). NCBI lineage: Eukaryota > Viridiplantae > Streptophyta > Magnoliopsida > Apiales > Apiaceae > Heracleum > Heracleum sosnowskyi. The sequence continues at coordinate 81,745,636 of CM061244.1, forward strand.
TCAACCTCAATCTAGTCACTATCGTTTATTCGGTAATCAATTCATACTTTTAATAAGCACCAGCTGATAGAGTTAGAGAATATACAGTACAGTGATAGCAAAAGCCATCTGTTTACACTGAATTCGAAATACAGGGAGCACTCTCGACAGCTGCAACTTTCTGTCTGGTTTCGTGGGCAGTTGCAGAAAGAGGACCAACATATCCCTCAATGTTCAACCCATTGGCCCTTATAACCGTAGCTGTCGTGGAAGCCCTTTTTATGAGCGAAGAGCTCAAACTGGGAAGGTAAAAATAAAAAATATTTTCCTCTGTATTTCTATCAATTTATTATTAAACAAAACCAAGTAATATTTCATATATATTGCAGCTTGGTAGGTATGCTATTGATCATACTAGGGCTGTATGCATTTTTGTGGGCAAAGAAAAAGGAGTCCAAAAACATGAAACAGGCATTACAAGAAACAGCAGCATCCACTCAGTTACCTGTAACAATTGGTAGCATCAATAATAAGAAGAAGAACGACAAGAACAGTACAGCTCATCAATCTGCAAAGACGCAGTCTTCCTCAACTGTGACTCCAACTACTTCTCCACCAAATGATCATGCTGATGACACTGTTGCAGACACAGTGGAAATTACATTGTAACTAGGATCATAACAATGTAACTAAATCACCTGGATGCTGACTAATGGATCAGTGCTTATTAGTTTTGTGTTTTTCTTGATGCTTCATTAGGCTTTTCCTACTGCGATAAATAGTTTCGATACAGGTGATGCATTCAATACTACTGCTTAAATTAGGCTCGGAATGCATTTGGAGCTGTACAAGCTGTGGCCTCAAATCTATAGCTCAATATTTATACCTGTAACTTGTGTCCAAGTTAAAAACGTCAACGACCAACAGACAGCACTGGTTAAATAAATGAGATAGTAACCAGAAAGTAAACATGAAAATCACCACCAAACAAAGAAGATTATAGACCAATTGGAGATCTCACTGCTGTGAGCTGTCGCCTGAGGCCCAAAACGAAACTTCGGGCCCGTTTGGAATTCTTAAAAAAAAATTCCTCCATCCCACATTAGTTGTCCCTTTGACATTTTACACGTATTTTAACGTGCATGAAAAATTATTAATCTAGCTTTCCATACACAAAGGAAAAATTATCAGAATGAAATAGACTTTTATCTCGTAGTAATGATAAAATTGATCACATTTCTCATTTATGATGGAGGATAGCATTGGAGGTTAGGAGAGAAAGAACCTCCGGTAAATATTCTGGACCAGCTGAGGAGGCTCGTAAGGCCGAGGAGGCAAAAAAAAACCGAGTCAGAAATTACTCCAGAGGTGGCCAAGGATGCCGAGGATGAGAAAACAAAAATGCTGAGCCAGAAACTACTCCAGAGATCATTAAGGCTGATGATGAGGAAAAGCTCTGCAGAAAGTTGAGGTTCTCAAAGAGACTGTGGCCGAGGAGAAAAGGAGGCAGAACATAAAAAACCTGAAGTTGTGGCTGAACCTGCCAACAAACCAGAAGCTGTGGAAACCACACCAAAATCCATCAAGACAAAATGAGGCTGCCCCTCTTACGTTGTGTGAGCATTCCAAGATTCAATCGCAGGTATGAGTAGGGATGGCAATCGGGTCGGTCGGTTCGGGTTTTGTAAAAACCAGACCCGGACCCAAATATATATTTTGGACCCGGATCCGGACCCGGACCCGATTGGATCCCGAATGTCAAGATCCAGACCCGACCCGTCGGGTTTCGGTTCGGTTCGGGTTTCAATCGGGTCCCAATTTATTTTAACTTTTATACAATTATTTATCAATTTAATACAAACCTGTATTTAAAATTTTGACTAAAATAATTGAGCTTCTTAAATTCTAAGCAAAATCCTTAACTTACAAAATTCATAATCCAAATTCTAAATAAATTCAAGAGTTTTTTGAAAGCTAGTTTACATCATCCAAAGATACATAATTACATAATAATCTAAGATTCGTATTAGGGTTTAGAATACAAAAAGGAATTAGAAAGTTTAAGAATAAAAATATACCAACAAATTGTGTAGATTAACTTTATTTTCAGAGTCAATGGGAGAGTGAAGACATCAAGTGAGGGAATAAGTTAAAAAAATTAGAATAAGAGAATGAATTATAATATAATAAGTCAATGTCTCAATAACCATACATAACGTAGTTAAGAAGTTAAAGTGGAATTCTTAGAATATTAATGATTTAAAATATATTATATATACATCATATTTTTCATATATATATATATATATATATATATATATATATATATATATATATATATATATATATATATATATATATATATATATATATAATTATTATTCGGGTTTCGGACCGGGTCCGGGTTCGGTTCGGGTTTCGGATTTCGGGTCCGGTTCGGTTCGGTTAGGGAAATATCCAAACCCGACCCGAAATTTAATCGGGTCTATATATGAGATCCAAACCCAGACCCAAACCCAAAACTTCGGGTTCGGTTGGGTCTATTCGGGTCGGAACGGGTCGGGTACCCATCGGGTCGGTACAAATTGCCATCCCTAGGTATGAGACGGGAATCATTATGTAAACATCCATTAGCAAGAGTATAGGCCCAATTGTTACAGTCTAGCGAATCGCAGCAAGTTTTTCAAACAACTAAACATAAGCATACTTGGAGTTGCCCAAATCTGCACATTTGCCAAATAAAGTCTACATATAAATGCAGATATATTATACAAGGATCCATCATTTCCACTGAAACTGTAGTGGTTGACAATTAACCAGTGATGGGTCATTGCTCTGCCAGAGGACATCTTTTCAGTTAAGTACTTTGGAGTGCATGACCAAGACTTTTACTTGAAAATTCTTTTCCATGTCCAAGACTAAAGTTGTAGTCACTACTTGTACATTTTACATGCTCACTAGCTGAATCCGCCATTGACATAAACTCCAAAAGCAACAACGAAATCTACATAAATAAATAAATCATAAGACTCATCAATATGATCATTTACTTGGTGCATCAGATTGATCAATGGTGTACCTGTTCAGAAAAGTTTCTAAAGACAAGCAAGCGCCTGTGGATCTCTCAGCTTTCTATGTAGCGTTGGCAAAAACATTTAATAGTCAGCACCAAAATCCACTCTTCACTTTGTCAATCAATTCTTTTGAGGTCAGGAAACACCACTCAATTGATATCGTCCTTCTCCCTTATAAATGTCGTGTCATATATTACAGTTATTCTGAGTCACTGATTTTCGCAACACTGGTCATATGTTACAGTTATTTTGAATGTAGACGATATCCAAAATATGAAAGAACCGAGTACGGACCTACTGTCATTCAAGTCAGTTAAAATATGGGACAAACTTATACACCACATAAAAGCGTTAATTACACATCTTAATGTTTTGTACATGCTCCTAGAATCTTTTAAGAAAGACGACACTCCAAATTAAGTTGACTTGCTTAGCCCGCCATATGCATTGTCCCTAGACTCTGGGATCATTTCTGAAAATGAAATATCATTGTCGTTTCGCCCTTCAACTTCTCCCTCATCTTTCACAGCCAATATTACTAAAATCACCAACAACGGATAACTTATTGTGCATAGTCCCCAATTTACAGCCAATTGAGACATGAATGACACCTTATGGGTATCGATTTGCCAAGCAACTGCTGCTCCTGCACTCTGCACTCCCTTGTAGAATCCAGTATATCTGCAGCAAATCAAATAAATCACATAAGAGTAAAATTTATTTTCAAGCGAGTTTAAAATTTTGCTGTATTAACTTCACTAGTGATTACTATTTAACCTGCTTAGTATAGCAGAATCATCCGCCAAAGCTCCAATAACCCAATAAACCATGCTCTGAAACATAGCATCCAATAATCCATAACAAAAATACAAAACAAATGGTCCAGCAAAATCTGAACCAGAATCCTTATAGTCGAGTTTCACAGGCTTATCATCGCGAGAATATCCAAGCTGCTTCGCGAGCCCTCCACCCCAAATGGCTGTGCCAAGAACTCCAACAACAGAAATACCAACCAAACCCCTCATTCTCCTACTCTTGAAACTAAAATCCATAACATAACCAATTGTAACAGACCCTATCATCTGAGCACCCCAATAAAACACATTATTCAGACCTCTAGTTCTCAAATTAAACAAAATCCCATTGACATTATTAAACTGATAACTATAAAAGAAATTACTAGCCCAAAAAGCAGGAAACATCAACAACATTTTCCAATCCAAGAAGAGTTTCAAAATCGCCCACGACTCAGTCCTCACATCAGAGTACTTAATATTAGTACACATAGAACCATCATCTCGAATAACCTGACTAGGATGTAAGATCGCAAGAGCAAGAAGTGTTCCAATAGCCATAAAGACCATGAAACCGATATAAGTTCCATCATTAACCGAACTAGCTTCACTTGTATTATAATTCAAAATAAACGGAATCAAACCACCAATAACACCTCCCATATTAAAAATACTCCAAAACATAGAAATATAACTTCCTTTCCTACCCGATGGTGGATACGAAGTCATAATTGCACCCTGTCCAGCCCATAGCAAACCAGCACCGACACCAAGAAAAGCTCCAGCAACAATGGCAAATGCCTGGTGCCTGTAATGATTGTAATACAAGAAAGAACCTGCATAGAGAATGTAAGTAGAACAACCAGCAAAAAGAGTGAGACGAGGGCCTAAAATATTATAAATCCCACCACCCAAGATTCCGAAAACAGCAAAGGTTGTGTACAATGCAGTGTTGGCATTGTTAGCTGCGGTGGGATCGACCTGGCCACCACCACCCATGCCTGATAAAGCATTGAACATTCCAGGACAACAAAAACAGACCAAACCAATCAGGATCACCTGAACCAATGGAGAACTGTATCGAAAATACGATGAGCTTTGATCAGGATTTGCTGTTTTCTGATTATCCATGATATTAGAATGTGGAGTGAAAATGAAATAATGATGAATTGGGAATGAGGTGAATGAGTGAGAGTGAGAGTGAGAGTGATAGTTAGAAGAGAAGCGTTGGCCTTGGGGGATGCAAAGAGTGTCACACGATTTAACCAACTGACATGCTGATTCAGTATATTGTGGCTGTCAGTAATTACGACACTAACTAATTTGGAACAAAAGGACAAACACTTTGAAGACTTTTTTATTCACTTTGCCTACATACATTGTTTTTGTTACCAAGGGCAATGCACAAACTCAGACGTAAATTTAATAGAGTAAAGTACATTTTGTGTACTCGCATTTTAGTTAAGACATCACTTGCAATACTATAGTTCAAAATTGAGCAGTTGCAATATCAATGTTTGTATTTCAATGCACTTTGTTGCATTCCGTTAACTGAGGTTAACTCCGTTATTAATTTAGGAAATAAAATGCACTTTGTGTACTCGTACTTTAATCTAAAGTGCATTTTGTGTACCCGTACTTTGCTCAAAACATCACTTGCAATACTTTAGTTCAAAATTTAGAGTAAAGTGCGAGTACACAAAATGCACTTTAGAGTAAAAGGCGAGTACACAAAGTGCACTTTACTCCCTAAATTAATAACAGAGTTAACCTCAATTAACGGAATGCAACAAAGTGTAGTGAAATACAAACATTGATATTGCAACTGCTCGATTTTAAATTATAGTATTGCAAGTGGTGTCTTTACTAAAATACGAGTACACAAATTGCACTTTGCTCAATTTAATATGTAATTTCTTTATCGGTTGTTCTTTCTAAATTTTTTGTAGTAGTAGTCAATTTGATTCGAGGTCATATATCCATGACAATATTATCTTTCGTAACATAGATCCATAACATCTATACTATATTATTAAACCGAAATATTGAAAGTTTTGGTTGCAAGACCTTAAAAATAATAAACTAAAAAATTTAATGTGAACGGAAAATATTAAAATAAAAGTAAAAATTAATATGATAAATTATAAAATGAGAAACTTAAATATTCATTGGAACATAAAAAAATATAAAAAAATACAAATGAGGCCGAGGAAGATAAATAAGGTATTATTAATATTATTTTATTATAAAATAATATTAATAATAAGGACACATAGAAAATCTAACATGTTTTAATTAAAAAAAGTAATTGACCGTGATATTTTTAGAAGTGTTTTAATTATATTTATTAAAAAAATATGTTGACATGTTAAAATAAGTAAGTTTTTTTAATAAGGACAAATAGAAAAGTTAACATGTTTAATTAAAAAAAAGTAACTGCACTTAATATTTTTAGATGTGTTTTAATTATATTAATTTTATGTGTTAAAAAAATATGTTTACTTGTTAAAATAGGTAAGTTTTTTTAAATAATTAAAAGTATTAAAATAGGTTTTAAAATATATAAGTTGCACTTGATATTTTTGGAAAATAGAGATTTTAATGATAACAAATATAAAAGGTAATATATTTTGATTTAAAGGTAATTGTCCGTGAGATTTTTGGAAAAAAAATTAGATTTTGTTAGAAAAAAATGTTTTAACTATAAAAGGCAATCAGCTAGTTACTATTTTTATATTATTTTATTATTTATTAAATAGAGTATTATAATAGGTTTTAAAATAAATAAGTAAGGATTGCACCTCATATTTTTGGAAAATAGGGATTTTAGTGATGATGTGTTTTAACTATATTAATTGTATTTGTTAAAAAAAATACGTTCACTTGTTAAAATAGGTAAGTTTTTTTAAATAATTAAAAGTATTAAAATAAGTTTTAAAATATATAAGTAAGAGTTTCACTTGATATTTTTAGAAAATAGAGATTTTAGTGATAACAAATATAAAAGGTAATATATTTTAATTTAAAGGTAATTACCCGTGATATTTTTGGAAAAGAAGTAGATTTTGTTAGGGAAAAAATGTTTTAATTATAAAAGGCAATCATCTAGTTAATATTTTTATATTTTTATATTATTTATTAAATAGAGTACTAAAATAGATTTTAAAATAAATAAGTAAGGATTGCAACTCATATTTTTGGAAAATAGAGATTTTAGTGATAACAAATATAAAAGATATTATGTTTTAATTTAAAGGTAATTGTCGTGATATTTTTGGAAAAGGAGTAGATTTTGTTAGAAAAAAATATATTTTAATTGTAAAAGTCAATCATCTAGTTACTATTTTGGTAACTTGACAATAATACAATTTCATTAAAGATTTGATTTGTAGTAGTTTTCGTTATCCTAAAAACAAAGAAGTATATTTGTAGCAGTGTATCCTAAATTTAAACTAATTAGATCCCACATTTCCATTTTTTGATTAGATTTCTATATTATTTGATTTTTATGTAGTAACATATAGTGAAATATTAATGTAGAATAAAACTTTCCCGAATTTTGATTATCAATACTATCTATATTGTCTCTAAGGGGAGATGAAGAGGAGCGGAGAGAGGAGAGAAGCAGTACACACGAACCAAGGTGGAAAATTTCAAATTTTGAATCCGACAAGGGATGGCAAAGCTCCCAAAACTCTTAAGGGTTCACAGGGAAATAGGAATCAATTGAAAGGGGATGGAGATAAGATACTTATAGATTTCATAATGGCAAATGAGGATCTAGTGGACAAGACAGTGTTAGAGGAATTCTGTAGGGGTAGCAAGCAAGCTGTAGCAGATGCGCTAAACCAAATCCACTGGAAAAGCTTAAAAAAGAGAAAGGTGTTTGTTTGGGATGAGAAGCTTGATAGCAAAATACTACCAGACAAGACTTTTGCAGATGTTCTGAACAAAGGAGCGGTGCCAACTCCAAAACACGATGAAGGATGCGATAAAACCGGCTGGAACACTACAAAGCCAAGAAAGCAGACCAAACTGAACAAGCACCCTGATGCCAGCACCATCTTTCTGTACGGCATACCAGCAGAGGCCACGGCTAGAGAGATTTGGAATATATTTAAACGAGGAGGAGTGGTCAAGGACATCATCCTTCCAAGGAAAAGGGATAAGCGTAATCAACGCTATGGTTTCGTTAAAACTATCTCAGAACTTGAAGCAGGAACCATAATTAATAATGTAAAAGCTTTTGGAGGCCTGGGTGCAAAATTTCGAATGACCATAAATCAATCTCAAAAAGCTCTTCAAGGTCGATTTCCTCGGCAATCGCTACATGAAAATACCCGTCAAATCCCTCAAAAAGAACTGGTTCCCAGAATTAAGGGGAAATCAAATGGCCTAGCTGGTTCGAAGAAGGAAGAAGAACACAAAAAGGAGGTTCCTTTTGCTCAAAAAATGTTTGAATACATAGAAGCGGAAACAGATCCTGAAGTTGAAGAAGGACTGTTCCAAACAAAAGTGGGACTATCCAGGTCAGATGAAACCCCCTTGAGTCTTCAAGGAAAATTAACTAGTGAAGGTTTTGACTACATAAAGGTAGTAGGCTTATCGGAAAGAAAGTTTCTCCTCAGAACAGAAAAGATGGAGGGTTGGAAAGATTTTGATAAAGAACCTTTGTTAACTTGGTTTTATAAAATTAGACCTTTTGAAGAAAATGATCTCCTTCTCTCTAGAACAACCTGGCTGGAATGCAAAGGTTTGCCCATGATTGCCTGGATCGAGAGCAATCTGAAAGCGTTCACAAAGTCTTTTGGAGAGTGGATCTCCTGGACCTACCAAAGGGATAATATGAATGCATTTTTCAATCCCTTAATTTGTCTGTCCACAAATAGTTGGTCTCCTATAAATGAAGAACTAACAATACTAGTGAAAGGAAAGCAGCATCATATCTGTTTTTCAGAAAAAACAGATAGTGAAGATTTAAGAAGTAAAATGTTGCCAATGGAGGAGTCGCAAAATAACTCTATAAGTCATCAGAAAGACTTAGAGAGTTCTAAAGGAGAGAGAGTAACTAAAGAAGGTGCTAGTGACCTAAACAATGATAAGGCTATAGAATCTGTCCCTGAGAAAAGTCAGTTTGTGAGTGGTGAAGTTGAAAAACCAAAAGCGAGTGAGGGGGGAATAAGCATTGTTGAATCACAAACTCAGTCAAATCTTCAAGACAATAATGAGCATCCTTTAGTGCAGAGAGAATCTCATATCTCTCTAAGTTCAGCTACAAAAGCCTCTCTATCCTCGCAGCTAGAAGATCAGTCTTCAAATGGAATGGGAACTTGCTTGAGTTCGCAAGCAACACTCTGCAACAAGTTGGGAGGACTGAAAATGGGTGGGGCTAGAGGCAGACCTAGGAAAAAATCAAAAGTGTTAAAAAATCCTTTTGACCTAGGCCTCTTTAGACTGAAACAAAAAAAATCATTCAAGTCCTCTGGTGCAAAAATGGCAAAAGTCTATGTGAAGAAGCTGGATAAGGAGCTACTTAAACCAATAGAGGAGGATAATGGAGAAGATAGTCAAAAAGAATTGAGGAATGAAGTTGAGGGTATTGTCCAATGTGCATTGGACTTAGGTTTAGAGCTTATTGGTAGTGAGGAGAGTGTTGCAAATGAAGTTGCTAGGCAACTCCAGGCAGGCTCCTTGTAATAAGGGTAAGCATATCTGAAATTGTGATAATGTTGTCAAAAAAAAAAAAATTTTTAATGAAGGAATTGAAAATTTTATCATGGAATTGTAGAGGTCTAAGAAGTAGGGTTGCTAGAAGAAACTTAAAGGATCTGGTTCTAGCCTCAAAAGCTAATATAATCTGCATACAAGAAACCAAGTGTGAATCTTTAGATTATTGGCAGAAAAACTCAATTTGGAGTGTGAGCTCACATGGTTGGGTTTGGCAAAAATCTCAAGGTCTCTCTGGTGGTCTTCTTTGCTCCTGGGATGCAAGCATGGTTACTTGCCTTGGTATTGCTCAAACACAGAATTGGATCTGGATGCAAATGAGTCTAGTCTCATCTGGAGAAAGATTCAATGTAGTAAATATCTATAGCCCCCTGAGTAAGAGAGGAAAAGAAAGCATCTGGAAGGATTTAGAAAGCATAGTCAATCTAAGTCCTGATGAAGCTTGTTGTTTTCTGGGAGATTTTAACTGTGTCAGAAACTCCAGGGAAAAGGTGAATTGTGAGTATAGACTAAGAGACTCATTAGGCTTTAACTCACTCATTAAGGATCAAAACCTTTTTGATATAAAGTTCCTAAACACAGATTTTACTTGGTTTGATTCTAAAGGCAAGAAGAGCAAGTTAGATAGATTTCTAACTAACTTGAATTGGTATGAATCTGGAGAGTGGGTTGTTAAAGCTTTAGGTAGAAAACAATCTGACCACAAAGCAATTATACTCTGGGTGGAAGAGCAAGATTGGGGTCCTAAACCTTTTAAAGTGTTCAATTGGTGGCTGCAAGAAGACTCTTTAAAGAAAATCCTAGATGAATTTTGGGCTAGTAAAGGATCACAAGAAAAAGGTAACATTCAGTCTCTCCTCAAGGAAGTTAAGTTGGTAATGAAGTCATGGGGTAAAAACATAAAATCTGATCTTGATAACAAAATTCAACTCTTGGAATCTGAATTGGAACTTCAAGATCAAAGCCTTGCAGCATCAAATATGGCCCAAAAAATTCAGCAGGAGTTAGAGGCTTGTTACTACAAAAGAGATGCTTCACTGAGACAAAAGGCAAGGATAAATTGGAATTTACAAGGAGATAGAAACACCAAATTTTTTCATCAATCAATCCTGAGAAGAAGGAACAAGAATAATCTCAGGAAACTCCTATGGAAAGGTAAGTGGATAACAAATTCTAGAGCCATAAAGGATGCATTTTTTGAATATTTCTCTAGTTTTTTTAGCCCTCATCCAGGCAAAGGCTTGTTGAAACTAGGAAGCATCTTAAAGAAGAGACTAGATGTAAATGAGCAAACCTTCCTGGAGAAACCTTTTTCTCCAGAAGAATTAGATCTTGCCATCTCTCAATCTGCAAATGACAAGGCTCCGGGGCCAGATGGCATGAATATGAAAGCACTCAAGTTTATGTGGCCAAACATCAAGGATTCTATCTTACACACTCTCTTGGATTTTGCACAAAGTCAAAAGATACCTAAAGGATTTAACTCTTCTTTTATTACCTTAGTGCCTAAAGTAAAGGATCCTAAGGAAGTGCAGGATTTCAGACCTATCAGCCTTATCAATTGCACTGCAAAGCTCCTCACAAAAATTCTAGCAAATAGGCTAAATCCCTTCATGAGCAAGCTTATTGATGATTCTCAGACTGGCTTTATTAAAGGAAGACAGGCAGCAGAAAGCATAGTTATAGTGAATGAAGTCCAGCACAGCTTACAAAAATGCAAGAAAAAGGGATTCATCTTAAAACTTGATTTTGAAAAAGCTTTTGACACTGTCAAATGGGATTTCCTGCTACAAGTTATGGAAAGATTAGGGTTTGGACAAAGATGGGTAAGTTGGATTGAGGGGCTTTTTAGTTCAACTAGAATTTCAGTTCTAGTTAATGGCTCTCCAACCAAGGAATTCACACCTCACAAAGGTCTCAGGCAAGGTGATCCTTTGTCTCCTTTGCTTTTTAATCTTGCAGGTGAGGTGTTGAATGCAATGTTGCAAAAGGCAAAAACCCTGAAGATTTTTCAGGGGATTGACCTTAATGATGATGGGGCTCAGATCACCCATCAACAATTTGCTGATGACACCATTATATTTATGGACCATAATTTGGATTCCATAAGAGGTATTAAAAGAGTCCTTCAGTGTTTTCAAATGTTATCAGGTCTAAAGGTAAACTTCCACAAAAGCTACCTCTATTCCTGTTCCTCAGACATGGACCTACTAAGTCAAGGAGCTTTACTACTGAATTGTCAAATTGGCAAATGGCCAATGAAATACCTTGGTGTCCCTATTGGTGTCTCTCACAAGAAAAAAGTTTTCTGGAAGCCCCTTATTCAGAAAATGGACCAGAAGCTTGCCTCTTGGAAAGCTCAATCCTTAAATGAAGCAGGTAGACTAACATTGCTGAAATCAGTAGTGGAAAGCCTGCCTGTTTACTGGCTAAGTATCTTCAAGCTACCTAAAGGAATCAGTAAGCACATGGAAAGATTGAGAAGAGACTTTTATTGGAGTCATTACAAAACTACTGGCTCCCAGAATAAAAAAAAAATGCACTTGGTTGCTTGGGAAAAAATTTGCTCTCCAAAAAAGGCAGGTGGTCTTGGACTAGTCTCTTTTGAGACCAAAAACATGGCACTACTGAGTAAGTGGTGCAGTAAATGGAGATTGGATAGAGATAGAAGCTGGAATAAGTGGATGAGATACAAATACCTATGCCCTAAAAGTAGTAATGTAGAAAGCTTCCCTGAGGGAAGTAAGAAGTCAGACTTCATAGTAAGTTTGGCTGATATTCAGGTTAATTCCCCCTTAAGAAATGATCTTTCTCCAAAGAATTTCTCCTGGAAGCTAAACAATGGATATCTGGTGCTGTTTTGGGAAGATTCTTGGTTCCAAGGGAGGGCTTTGAAGGACTCTTTCAAAAGCCTCTACAGAATCTCTGCACTAAAGGAGGTGGAAGTTAGGATCTTTTATGATTTATGGGAATGCTATGAGCATCAGAGTGAAGTTTTTTGGACAAGAAATTTGCGAAACTGTGAACTGGAAGATATGGAATCCTTGAATAAAATCCTGGAAAATGTGAGGCTCTCAAACAGCAGTGACAAGTTGCTTTGGGCAGTCTCTGGGGATACTTTCACTGTAAAAGATGGAGTTAAGAGAATTCATGATCTCTTTCAACATGATCTAGTACAATGGAGCTCTTTTTGGAACCTCAAGGTACCAGCAAAAGTCCTCATTTTCCTTTGGAAACTGCATAGCAAGATTCTCCCCACAAAAAATTTCCACCTTTCTCGAATAGGGAGTTCTTTTGGATCAAGTTTGTGTAGTCTTTGTCTTACATGTGAGGAAACAATTGACCATCTCTTCTGGGAATGTATGTGCTCAAAAAATTGTTGGAGATCAATTTTGGATTGGTGGGGTCACTCCAACAAAAATGCTTTCAATAGTTTATCAGAAATGTGGAGCTCAATATATTGGTATTCTCATCCCTCCTTGAAGAAAGTTTGGCATATGGTTATAGTGGCTACTTTGTGGACAATGTGGTTAGTAAGAAATGAAACAATCTTCAGGAATCAAAAATTCAATCTTGGCACAACTACATTCCTAATAAAACTCAGAGTAAAAGAATGGGCTCTAGCAGTAGATCTAATCAACAAAGACACTCTAGCTTGGTGGGATCTTAACCCTGTGGGATCAATCACTAGGTCTGAAATTTTGAGAAAGCAAACCCTTCTCCTATCAGGGCATGAGTTTATAGGCTTCATTGATGGTAGCTGGAGAATCAAGAATGGTGTTGTGCAAGCAGGAATTGGTGGTCTTTTGAAAGATGCCAGTGGTGCCTCAAAAATGACCTTTTCAGGACCAGTTTTAGAATCAAATCCCCTTAACACAGAAATGGAAGCACTTATTACCTTCCTAAATATCCTCAAAGGTAAAAATTTGTCCATATCTTCTCTGATGATTTATACTGATAATGCGGCTTTGGTAGAATTAGCTCTCAAAATCAAGGCATTAGGAATAGTGTCAAGTTTGAAAGAGGAAAGGCTAAAAAATCATTTCAGAGAATCACACATTTCGTTGGGAAAAATCTCCAGGTTCGAAAATCTTGAAGCTGATGGGCTTGCAAAAAATGGCGCAATATTTAAAACTTTGACATGCTCATGGTTTTAAATTTGCTCGTTTTCAAATTGGGCCTATGAATACTCTCTTAACTCAGAGTTTCTAGTGGTCTGGGATTCTAACCCCTAATGATACATTTGAGTCTCTCGATAATCTCTCTCCCTTTATTAATTCTGGGAATTCGAAGGGTTTTAGGAGTTATTACACTCTCTAGAATCTTCCCCCCTCATCAGTATTAATAAAGTACTTGAGGGTCCCTTATTCTTTCACCTAAGTTCAGCCTTCTAGTTTTCTATCAAAATGGAGAATGTTGAGAACGTCAATGTTAATGTTCGGTGGGAGATGCCTCCGAAAGGCCTTATTAAGATCAATGTTGCTGGTTTTTTCTCCGAACAACCACTAGAGAATGGAAATGTATCTGGCATAGGGGTGGTTTTCAGGAATAGTAGGGGCTCCATCCTGCGTATGTACGCTGGTTCTTTGCAAAAAATGGATAGGCGGATCAATGAGCTCTTTGCAATGTTGGAAGGTATGAAAAGAGCTTTTTATGCTAATTTTCCTGACTATATTCTTGAAACTCAGCACGTAGATGCTTTTTGGGAGTGGAGGCATTCATCCATCGAAGGTGCTACACCAGACCATGCCTCAATAGTTCAGCAACTTAACCAAAGAAAGGGAGACAAGAATTTTTGGTCGAATGTCAGGCTTGCTGATCCACAGGATAATGTATTGGCAATGTATCTTGCAGAATTTGGTGCAGCTCACTGGACTACTATTGTTCAAATCAAAAAACCGTTTGGGCGTGTTCATGAACTGTGGAATCTAGATATGGGGCTGGGTCCAGTTGATCCTCAGTTTCTAGCTGTTAGAGAGGAAGATTTGCTACCAGAGGTGGTAGAACCTGAATTTGAACCGATTGTTGCTATAGCAGGCTTTGAAGAGGAGCTGGATGAAAACGAGATGCTGGTGGAACAAGTTCAAGCTGGTGTTGAAGACGACGATGCCATTGCTGCTGTCATGGGGGTCTGATTGCAAGTTCTTGGGCGGGAAGTTCTAACGTCGTTTAAGCTTCCTTAGTTTATCTATTAATTTATTTCAGCATTTTACTTATTTTGCTTTGTTATTACTGCACAGTCTCGAACTGTGGTCTGGGCTTAGTCCCTTGTTTTGTTGGGTTTGCTGGTAGCCCATAGCTGTCATCGGGCTCTAAGTTTGTGGGTTAAGTTTGTGGTTTAAGTTTTTGGGTTACTGTTGTTGCTTCTACCAATGCATTCCATCTAATGGTTGGTAGTTTGTTCCGGGCCTAGCCCAAATTTTCCCTATTAATGCAGCTTGATGCTTTTCGAAAAAAATCAATACTATCTATATACTATATTATTAAAGACGAAACATTAAAAGTTTTGGTCGGTCGGTCAGTCGGTCGGTCGGTTGGTATTTGGGCCGATTCACGGGTCTATCTATAACCAATTTATTAATAATCAATTACCTTTTTCAGTACATTACCTATTTTATATTATTTTTAAACTAAACCAACTCATCTTCTAAAAATAAAACGGGCAACATATATATAATATGGTAATATTATTATATATTTATAAACGATTACCTTTTTCAGCTAAAACATATTATTTTTATATTTTTAAATAAAACAACTCATCTTCTAAATACACATATATGGAAACCAATTTATTAATAACCAATTACCTTTTTCAGCTAAAACATATTACCTATTTCATATATCTATTTAACTAAAACAAATCATTTTCTAAAAATAAGACGGGCAACATATATATAAAATGGTAATATTATTATATATTTATAACCGACAGCTAAAACACATTATTTGTTTTATATTTTCTAACTAAAACAACTTATCTTCTAAATATAATACATGCAAAATAAATATACAATGGTAATATTGTTTTATATAAATATTAATAAATAACTATTTATTCTTTTCAGCTAAAACACATTACCTCTTTTATATTTTCTAACTTAAACAACTAATTTTCTAAAAATAATGCAGACGACATATATAAAAAAAGTAATATAATTTATATAATTGTGAATAAGTAACTAATTGTCTTTTTAAGAATATTATCTGTTTTATATTTTTTAACCGAAACAACTCATGTTCAAATTAAAAATAACACGGCAAAAGACAGATATATTGGTAATATTATTATATTAAACTTATGAAATTCATGTTTATTATAATTTTTTTAACATTCAATTTAAACGAGATAATTAATGAAAATAAAAGTAATAGTATATTCAAATAAACTCGGTATATTGCACGAGCACATATTTTGATATTTACATTTAAGTCCTTTTTTAGATTTTTAAGAGTAAAAAAATACGAATCATTAGATCTGTTATTTTAAAATATTTTATATTTTAATATCTAAAATACTACTACAGATTACGTCAAGAATATATTAAATTTAGATATTAAATTGTTAGATTTATAAATCCGGTATATATATATTAGAATTTTATCAAATTATATATAATAACTAAAATCTAAATAAAAATAAGAAAATATTAAAGAAGACCGTGCGTCGCACGGGATATAAGCTAGTATTATATAATAGACGAAACATTAAAAGTTTGGTTGGTCGGTATGGTACGTTGTGATTTTACTTAATTAACCTTACTTATTTATAGAAATATATTATTAAATAATAATATTATCTATTTATAACCAATTACCTTTTTTTCCTAAAATACAATATTTTTTCTATCCCTACTTTTTCAAACATGAAAATTACCCTTTTTAACTAAAACATGTTAGTTTTTCTATTTTTCCTTACTAAAACCCCTCTTTTTCCAAAAATATCACGGACAAACCTTTAGTTATTTATTTTTAAACCTATAATATTATAATTATTTTTTAAAAGTTTATCTATTTTAACATGTGTACTTATTTTTCTTAACAAATGCAATCACTAAAAATATTAAAATATAAATAATCAAATACCTATTTATAACCAATTACTCTAAAACACATTATAGATTTTTTCTAACAAAGTCCCTTCTTTTCTAAATATATCACGGGAAATTGACTTTCTCAATTTACTTTTTCTATTTTTCTCACTAAAATTCATTTTTTTTCCCAAAAATATCATAGGAAACCCTTTACTTATTTATTTTAAAACGAATTTAAATACTTTTAATTATTAAATTTTAAAACCTCATTTTCTAAAAATATCAAGTGCATTTACCTTTTTAAACTAAATATATGTTACATTTTTTATTTTTTCTTACTAAAACCCTCATTTTTCAAAAATATAACGGGCAAACCCTTACTTATTTATTTTAAAATCTGTTTTAGTATTTTTAATTAATTAAAAGTATTTAGCTATTTTAACATGCCTACTTATTTTTTTAATAAATACAATTAATAAAATATTAAAAATTTAATAATAAAATAACAATTAACAATCCGTGCATCGCACGGGTTTTAAGCTAGTATTATTAATTTATTAATTAGAAAAAGTACCGAAAACCAAAAACCGACTGTTAACCGAAAACCAAAACTTTCAATGTTTCGGCTTTAATAATATAATACTAGCCTATAACCCGTGCAAGGCACGAGCCTTAAAAATAATAACTAAAAAATTTAATGTGAATGGAAAATATTAAAATAAAAGTAAAAATTAATATGATAAATTATAAAATGAGAAACTTAAATATTCATTGGAACATAAAAAAATATAAAAAAATACAAATGAGGCCGAGGAAGATAAATGAGGTATTATTAATATTATTTTATAATAAAATAATATTAATAAAAAGGACAGATAGAAAATCTATCATGTTTTAATTAAAAAAAGTAATTGATCGTGATATTTTTAGAAGTGTTTTAATTATATTAATTGTATTTATTAAAAAAATACGTTGACATGTTAAAATAAGTAATTTTTTTAATAAGGACAAATAGAAAAGTTAACATGTTTTAATTAAAAAAAAGTAACTGCACGTAATATTTTTAGATGTGTTTTAATTATATTAATTTTATGTGTTAAAAAAATACGTTCACTTGTTAAAATAGGTAACTTTTTTTAAATAATTTAAAGTATTAAAATAGGTTTTCAAATATATAAGTTGCAATGGATATTTTTGGAAAATATAGATTTTAATGATAACAAATATAAAAGGTAATATATTTTAATTTAAAGGTAATTGTCCGTGATATTTTTGGAAAAGAAGTAGATTTTGTTAGAAAAAAACGTTTTAACTATAAAAAGCAATCATCTAGTTACTATTTTTATATTATTTTATTATTTATTAAATATAGTATTAAAATAGATTTTAAAATAAATAAGTAAGGATTGCACCTTATATTTTTGGAAAATATGGATTTTAGTGATGACGTGTTTTAATTATATTAATTGTATTTGTTAAAAAAATACGTTCACTTGTTAAAATATGTAAGTTTTTTTTAAATAATTAAAAGTATTAAAATAAGTTTTAAAATATATAATTAAGGGTTGCACTTGATATTTTTGAAAAATAGAGATTTTAGTGATAACAAATATAAAAGGTAATATATTTTAATTTAAAGGTAATTGTCCGTGATATTTTTGGAAATGAAGTAGATTTTGTTAGAAAAAAAATGTTTTAATTATAAAAGGCAATCGACTAGTTAATATTTTTATATTATTTTATTATTTATTAAATAGAGTATTAAAATAGATTTTAAAATAAATAAGTAAGGATTACACCTCATATTTTTGAAAAATAGAGATTTTAGTGATAACAAATATAAAAGATATTATGTTTTAATTTAAAGGTAATTGTCGTGATATTTTTGGAAAAGGAGTAGATTTTGTTAGATTTTTTTTTAATTATAAAAGGCAATCAGTTAGTTACTATTTTTATATTATTTTATTATATATTAAATAGAGTATTAAAATAGATTTTAAAATAAATAAGTAAGGACTACACCTCATATTTTTGGAAAATATAGATTTTAGTAATAACAAATATAAAAGGTAATGTGTTTTAATTTAAAGATAATTGTAATGATATTTTTGGAAAAGGAGTAGATTTTGTTAGAAAAAAAATATTTTAATTATAAAAGCCAATCATCTAATTACTATTTTGATAACTTGACAATAATACAATTTCATTAAAGATTTGATTTGTAGTACCTTTCGTTATCCCGAAAAGAAAGAAGTATATTTGTAGCAGTGTATTCTAAATTTAAAAAAATTAGATCCCACATTTCCATTTTTTTGATTAGATTTCAATATTATTTGATTTTTATGTAGTAAAATATAGTGAAATATTAATGTAGAATAAAACTTTCCCGAATTTTGATTATATTATTAATTAGAAAAAGTACCGAAAACCAAAAACCGGTCGTTAACCGAAAACCAAAACTTTCAATGTTTGGACTTTAATAATATAGTATAGATAATCAAAATTCGGCAAAGTTTATTCTATATTAATATTTCACTATATTTTACTACATAAAAATCAAATAATATTGAAATCTAATAAAAAAAATGGAAATGTGGGATCTAATTTGTTTAAATTTAGGATACACTGCTACAAATATACTTCTTTCTTTTTAGGATAAAGAAAGCTACTACAAATCAAATCTTTTATGGAATTGTCAAGTTACCAAAATAGTAACTAGATTATTGGCTTTTATAATTAAAATATATTTTTTTCTAACAAAATCTACTTCTTTTCCAAAAATATCATTACAATTATCTTTAAATTAAAACATATTACCTTTTATATTTGTTATTACTAAAATCTATGTTTTCCAAAAATATGAGGTGCAATCCTTACTTATTTATTTTAAAACCTATTTTAATACTGTATTTAATAAATAATAAAATAATATAAAAATAGTAACTAACTGATTGCCTTTTATAATTAAAAAATATCTAACAAAATCTACTCATTTTCCAAAAATATCACGACAATTACCTTTAAATTAAAACATAATATCTTTTATATATTAGTTATCACTAAAATCTCTATTTTCCAAAAATATGAGTTGCAATCCTTACTTATTTATTTTAAAATTTATTTTAATACTCTATTTAATAAATAATAAAATAATATAAAAATATTAACTAGCTGATTTCCTTTTATAATTAAAATATTTTTTTTCTAACAAAATCTACTTTTTTTCCAAAAATATCACGGGGAATTACCTTTAAATTAAAATATATTACCTTTTATTTTTGTTATCACTAAAATCTCTATTTTCCAAAAATATGAAGTGCAACCCTTACTTATATATTTTAAAACTTATTTTAATACTTTTAATTATTTAAAAAAAACTTACCTATTTTAACAAGTGAACGTATGTTTTTAACAAATACAATTAATATAATTAAAACACATCTAAAAATATTATAGGTAGTTACTTTATTTTAATTAAAACATGTTAGCTTTCCTATTTGTCCTTATTAAAAAAACTTACTTATCTTAACATGTCAACGTATTTTTTTAATAAATACAAGTAATATAATTAAAACACTTCTAAATATATCACGGGGAATTACTTTTTTTAATTAAAACATGTTAGATTTTCTATATTTCCTAATTATTAATATTATTTTATTATAAATTAATATTAATAATACCTCATTTATCTTCATCAGTCCCATCTGTATTTTTTAATATTTTTTTACGTTCCAATTAATATTTAAGTTTCTCATTTTATAATTTATCATATAAATTTTTACTTTTATTTTAATATTTTCCGTTCACATTAAATGTTTTAGTTTATTATTTTCTAATTGCACGGGTTATAGGCTAGTAGTTCTTAATACATGTAGTTAGGAATAGATGGGTTCAATCCCCATAATAAAACATTTTTTAAACATAAATATGATATTAAGGTAAATAAATAATTTACTAAACAGCCATGAAAAGCATGTTGGCAACATAAATATGATATAAGGGCAAATAAGTAATTTAATAAATAGTCTTGAGAAGTTTTGTGGGCCTATAATAAATATTTCTTAATTTATTATTTAATCTATAACCCGTAAAAATGGATCCTATCCTCGGATTTAATATTAACACTAGTATTTTACTCATGCTACGCACCGAAAGTACTATGTCAAAAGTTATAAATTTATTACTATTATAACTGAATAATTTTCTTTAATTTTTAAGGAATATTTTAAAAATAAAACTCGTATTCAATATTTCTTTTCAACCTATATTTACAAATTATGTTAACACATGTACATGTATCAATGAGTATGATAAATGCTAAACAAATATAGTTTTGTTAGAAAATAAATATTTGTAACTGGAATTTAAATATGCGAATATGATAACAAATGCCTCAATTAATTAAAATGACAAACTAACACCACAA
The DNA here is from genome assembly GCA_030848705.1 of Heracleum sosnowskyi. Lineage (NCBI taxonomy): Eukaryota > Viridiplantae > Streptophyta > Magnoliopsida > Apiales > Apiaceae > Heracleum > Heracleum sosnowskyi. The sequence goes on from CM061244.1 coordinate 81,766,673, forward strand.
TAAATTAAAAAAATGTTTGAAACATAACATCAATGTCAAATGAATGAAAATATTGAACGCCCTACACTATTTTAGATTTATTCCTGTTATATTAGCTCCATTATCATTCATGCAGATGCGTGTATTTGTTCCTGATTTTAACTCCAGAGTATCATCAATAGCATTGTCATTGTTGGCAGAATCAGACACCTGTTTCAAAATAAGTAAATAATAGATTATAAAGTGTGTGAAAGGTGATCCTATACGTATTTCACAACTAACCATTTTAATTAAAATTTGTACCTTCACCATGATCGAATGAACGCTATGTGAATTGATTTCAGATTTTTGTGAGGGTGTAGAACCTCCGGAGGTTTGGATTTTTTCAACCACGTATATAGCAAAGTAGACGTAATAACCCCAAATTTTGGACTTAGTTAAAATTTTTGATGAATAGTAAATTTGCTGAAGAAAATATTTTTCAGACCACACTATGTGGATGACATGGAATGAATGTTTCGAAGTTATATTATTGATGTATAAGGAGAATAAGTGAATGCAAACTCAATCAGAATCAGAAGATTTTCATTCGAGTTTAAATCATTATTCACTAGACAATCAAGGATGTATGGATTTGATCGTTTTGAGAAAGTATGTCGAATGAGAAATCTATGATCATATCTTAAGCCAAGGTAAGAAATCTAGGATCATATATTAAACCAAGGTAATGGAAAGATCAAGGAAGTATCTCCTAACATTGGTACAGAGAAACGTTTTCAAAATCACGTGAACCTATCGCGAAGCAGAAGCGTAACGAATTATGGATTAAACCCTAACCGAAAAGAAAAGTATCATATAAGATCATCAAGTGCATCATATAAGAGGATTGATGATACAAGAAATGACATAAGCATGACACAAAAGATGGTGTAAGCATGACATAGGGGGTGACAAGGTGATGAATCACCACCTTGTCATCATTTTTGCCCAAAACCACCCAAAGATTGACATGTGGCATGGGGTGACTAAACTCCACCACAACCACACAAAATGGATGCATCCAATTTAGAATTATTTAGACAAAAGAAAGAAAAAAAGAAAAGCAAGCAATATTCTCCCCATTTCTTCATCAAACATTCGGCCATTTCTTTTCTTCAAAGATAAGAAACATTTTCCTCAAGTTCTACTCCACCAAAAATCATGTTCTTGGGCTCTAAATCACCCTCATCCCTAAACTAAGGTAAATCTTTGATCTTAGCTTCATCCATGATTGATAGCTTGTTCAAAAATGGATTCAAAGTTGATGATGAATAGTGAAATGAATAGTAATTCTTGATTTTCTTGTTTTGATCTTGAAGTTTAAGGCTTGTAAAGGATAATCAAGGAGCAAGGAAGGGTATACTAGCCATTTATAGTCTATATTAAGTACCAAGGAAGGTATAAACCCTCTCACACTTTTACTTATGATTTGATATTAGTATATAAATGGATGATTGTTAGTGATAGTGTGATATAGAGATGATTTGCATGATAGGTATGATGTTTAAAGGATTGATTGATGGTTGAACTAGTGATTAGTGTTATGAGTATGTTTAGACAGAAATAAAGTGATTTGGATGAGATCTTGGGGTTGTGATTGTTTGGTTATGGATTGGTGAATTGATTAGAGCGTTTTAAACACGGGAATCACGTTTCAGCGTCGTTACCATGTCGGATTTTACTTAAGAAGTTTGGAAAGTGATCACGAATACCTTAAAGACATAACAATGAGGGTTTCTGACCATGACCATGTAGATACTGGTTTGTAGTTTGTTTTAGCAAAAGAATCATATCGTTTCGATTCACGGTTTAGGAGAAACATCCGTTTTAGTGAAAGCGGTTTCAGATAACTAAGTAGTTCATTGTATGAACTTTGAAATTGTGATCAAGCCCTTTAAAAATGGAATTGGGTCGAGATATTAAAATGGATACTAGCATGGATTGTTAGGAGAGGAACCTAGAAGGTTTCGTGTTAAAAAGATAAGTTGGTGATTTTATAAAAATACAAGAACAAAGTTGCGCGAGTGAAATACCCTTAAGGGGATAGTTAAAAACAAGGAGTTAGTAATGGATAAGTACTTGGGTTTTGAGAATAGATTTTCACCCAAACTTTTGACTTGGGAGTTTACGGAACATCATGAGGTTATAGATGACCGGGAGCGAGACATTTGATTTTCATTAATAGAATTCTAGTGCTTAAGTAATAGCACATTAATTGGTTCTAGGGGACTGACTGTGAATTATGTATCTTGTTATAGATCGACGAGCACACTCTCAAGCCCCTACTACCACACCACCGAGACACCAAGGCAAGTTTTCAAACCCTACATCCTATAAGTGATGCTGTTGTGATTTACTGTTGTGTACGTGATATATATTCTGCTTTAATGATGTGAAAAGATTTATAACTGTTTACGCTTTTGATAAAAAACTTTGTAAGATATAAGGTTTATATGCTATGTAAATACTAGATATAAACCGAGGTTTTAAAGACTCTTAGAGTAGAGCAGGTGAATCGTATTTTTAAACTTAGACCGGGAGTCGGTATATTTTCTTTAAACCATTAAGGTTTATTTTCTGATAAGTATATTGAATAGGTACATTCAATTATTTCATTATTCAAGGAATATTATTTTAATATTCACTTAGATTTGATGATCAAATATTTATTGAGCTTTTGGTTATTATTTAATCAATTATTAATTGATGAATATTATTTGAATATTTATTATTCTTTTAATTAATTTAAAAATGATGTATATTGTTTAAAAAGTCATCATTGACCTTCAATGAGTATGAAGAATATTTCCGACCTTTACAATATTTATTTTAATTAAAGTAGGGATTCCCGAATATTATTTTAATTTAAATCTATCTTAAGAGATGATTTAAATATTCGATGACCACTCAAATGAAATGGGAATACCCTTAAAGATTTCCAAATAGTCTGACTCATGGGTCGTAATCTTTTAAAGAGAAATCTTATCAAATCCTAAGTGGGACGACAGTGGTCAACCCCTTCCGGTTACTTACTCCTCTATTATCCTAGGAGTAAGTAGGCCAGAAATGTTTTCAAAAGAGAGACAAGTACTCAGTACTTGGGGAAAATAGGATTAAAATCTGATTCCCGTTTCATTGATTTTTCATCCGGGACCAGCAGGAAACGCGAAGGAGGCTGTTGGACAGTACCTCTGATTATAGCGTTAGAGGCTGCGAGGCAGTCCAACACTTATCTCGCATAGGAGGCTGTAGGTCAGTCCAGCAGATACAAAGTCCGTACGCGGCTAGGGTGATAATCGTGTTAAGATGTCGTCCATCTACTAGTAGAAAAGTGTGAGTACGATACAACGACTGATCATCGTGTATCGTGGCGTGCCCTGAAAAAGGCCCCTTTCCTCCAATTGGAGTTGTGCTGCACATTGTAACGAAAGCTTAGACGCCGAGTTGCGGATAATGTGGCAGTGATGAATAATGATGTTCCTCATACAGTAGTTGCACTGTATGACACGTTTTGACGAAAAGAAAATAAATATATCATTCTGTATATGAATGGAGTTTTAAAGGTTTTCCTTTATGATATAAGCTTATATATATGCTTATGCTGCTTTATATTATTGCTGGGCTTAGTGCTCACTCTTGCTTTCTTTTATATACATATATCACAACACAACAGCTAGAGTAGATGGCCAGGATTCGTCATACCGCTCGGAAGCGCGTTTGGGCCGCGCAGGCCGCCCATAGGATGGCAGTTGCAGCACCTCAGGTAGAGGCACTGAGTTGGTTCGGAGTGCAACTCTTGTTGCTCCGGTTTATTTATAAGTATAACTTATGTATATTAAAGAACAAGAACAAACTTTTGCGCTGCCTTATGGTTTCACACAGAGATCGTATTGGCAGTAGGTTGCAAGCATTTACCTTTGGGTTGTATTAACTTTAAATTTATTGATCATATGACTACTGTTTTTGTAAATTCGTTTCTGAGACATAACTGGCGTGAGTATATGGATGGTGGGGTCACCATGTGTGTTGATTTATTATATTATGATTCAAGTATCAAGTGTTTGTACGGAATGTTTATTACACAGTATAGTAACCTAGCTTTCGCTTGAATAGGTGTTTGCGGCCGAGGAGGCTGATGACTTCGAGACCCAGCATGACGATACTCCGCGGGTAGCTGAGGACGACCCCATGGAGGATCTAGATGAGAATCTCGAGGAGGGATATGAGGAGGACTAGCCCATGACTTATCCGGACACACCTCCTCCCTCACCTACTGGAGTACCTACTGTGATCCATGATTGGATGATTGGCTGGCTGACCACTGACTTGGCAGCGGCAGAGGCTAGAGCTGATAAGCTGAGGAGACAGTTAGCGGTAGAGAAAAAGACCCGTCGTTCCTATCAGGACGGGATGAAGCTTATGACTCCTAGGGAGAAAAAGAGGAAGTTTGGTAGTCAAGGAGGAAGCTCGGGGAACAAGAGTTTTCCAGCAAGGCCATTTGGAGGAACCGGGTCCCAACCCTTAAGGAATTCCGGATTCAGGAAAACTGAGAATAAAAATCTAAGCTAGGGTGGAAGACAGACCGGAGTGTTCCAATTTAATCAACCCCGACCCCCACTACCTTACTGCAAGACGTGTGGAAGAAAACATCTGGGAGAATGTACCCTAAAGTCGGTAATCTGCTACAAGTGCAACAAAACAGGGCACTACTCCAACACCTGCCCTCAAAAAAATCGGAAGTGTTTTCAGTGTGGGAAATTAGGACACCTGAAAAGAGACTGTCGTATGGCAAACCCCGCCAGCTTAGGAATCAGTGGAGCCGCCTCTAACAATCCCCCGACTGCTAGAACTTTCAACATGACTGTGAAAGGTGCCATGAGGGACAAAAGTGTGATAGCAGGTACCCTTTTTCTCAACACCGTCAATGCAAATGTTTTATTTGATTCAGGAGCTACCAAGTCTTTTATTTCGAGGGATTTCGCGAGTCAGTTAAGACTTAGAGCGGAACTATTAAAGGAAGTATTAGAGGTAGAGATAGCAAATCGGGAAGTAATTCCGGTTGATAAGATACAATTAGACTGTGGTCTAGAGATAGAAGGTCAACAGTTTCGTGTAAAGTTTGGTCCCATTTAACACTACGCCATAAGTGGGTAACTGTAACGCTTTTTGAAGTGTTACAAAAAACAAGCGTTACGGTAGATGGCATTTTGTAACACTACTCAAATACAGTTACATTAGTTACTACGTAGTGTTACAGTTGACGTATTTATCAATTAAATAAATAATAAATTATTATTAATGCCACTTGGCACTCCTGCGTGGCACGAGGTGGAGGTGGTTCCCACATTAATTAATTAATTATTAATTAATAATTAATAATTAATAACTAAATAATTAATTAATTAATTAAGTGGGCCCCACAAGTGGACCTCACAAGCGGGCCTCACAAGTGGGCCCCACATGTGGGCCCACATTAAAAATTAATTAATTAATTATTAATTAATTAATTAATAATAAATAAATAATTAAGTGGGCCCCACAAGTGGGCCTCACATGTGGGACCACATTAAAAATTAATTAATTAATTAATATATAATAAATAAATAATTAAGTGGGCCCCACAAGTGGGCCCCACATGTGGGCCCACATTAAAAATTAATTAATTATTAATTAATTAATAAATAATAAATATATAATTAAGTGGGCCTCACAAGTGGGCCCCACAAGTGGCCTCACAAATGGGGCATATGTGGGCCCACATTTAAAATTAATTAATAATTAATTAATAAATAATAAATAAATAATTAAGTGGGCCCACAAGTGGGCCCCACTAGTGGGCCCAACATGTGGGGCCCACATGTGGGCCCCACAAGTGGGCCCAACATGTGTGCCACATTAAAAATTAATTAATTATTAATTAATAAATAATAAATAAATAATTAAGTGGGCCTCACAAGTGGGCCCCACAAGTGGGCCCCACAAGTGGGCCCACATTAAAAATTAATTAATTAATTAATAATTAATTAATAAATAATAAATAAATAATTAAGTGGGCCCCACAAGTGGGCCCCACAAGTGGATCCCACAAGTGGACCCCACAAGTGGGCCCACATTAATAATTAATTAATAATTAATTATATAATAATTAATAATTAATAACTAAATTAACAATTAATTAATTAAGTGACAAGTGGGCTCACATTTCTCCCCCAAAATGAAATTAGTGCGGCATTTTTCCCCCCAAAATGAAAATAATTGAGGCTCATGAGCGGCATTTCCCTAATTCACATCTAACATTTCCCTAATTGACGACCTCTCTCTCTCGCCGCCCCTCGCCGCCCTCTCCCTCTCTCTCTCCCCCCCTCCCCTCTCTCTCTCTCTCTCTACGCCTCTCCCTCTCTCACTCTGAAGATATATCAACAATCTGAAGAATCTGAAGATAGCTGGCGAATTAGGGTTTCAAATTAAGGTAAAAATTGGGGGTTTATTTCTCTCTCTCACTCTCCCTCCCTCCCCTCTCTGTCTCTCTCCCCCTCTCTCTCCCTCTCTCTCACCCGCTCTCTGTCTCTCACCCGCTCTCTGTCTCTCTCCCCCCCCTCTCTCTCTCTCTCCCCCTCTCTCTCTCCCTCTCTCTCTCCCTCTCTCTCACCCACTCTCTGTCTCTCTCTCCCTCTCTCTCCCCCTCTCTCTCTCCCTCTCTCTCACCCGCTTTGATAATATATGTTGTAACTTTTAATTGATTTGATGCTATATGTATATTGTTTAGTATACTGCATCATTGTTATTTTATGCTTCTTTACAAATTATCGTGATTTTATGCTTCTTTACAAATTATCGTCATTTTAGCATTGTACTCATGTTCTGTCATTTTATTGCCACATTCTTTAATTATCGTCATTTGTTAACTCGTTTTAATGTATTTCTGTTCATTTTTGTAGGATGGCAACTAAACTTGTGAGTTTAAGATATTTCTACGAAGGGGTGTTCAGCAAGACTAGATACATTGAATGTTCCTTTATGTTTTGTATGCCTCGACAGGTCCTAAAAAACGCAGAGGACGATCAAAAATGTTAAAAGTTCATGCTAGGACTGTGAATGAAAAGGTAGTCATTAAGGTTAATAAAAAAGGTCAACCAATTGGGGACAGGAAGCTTAAGGCTGAGTTGAGCAATTTCTTGGGGACACTAGTCAAGGATCACGTGACGATTACTTACGTTAATTGGCATGTTGTTCCAGAAGAACTAAAGAAGTGGATGCTGGAATATACTTTGGTGACCTCTATTACCTTAACTTAAATTTACCAATGCTTTTTCACATATATGCATGGACTAAAGCGTTACAATCATGATACATTGCAGCAAAGGTATGTTATTCCGCAAGAAGGGGAAAAGTGGGTGTTAAAGACGCTGAATTCATTATGGAAAACACACAAGTCCCGTACGAAGACGAGGTTTTTTTCAAAATATGACAATGATGAGGAGAGGATCCAGAACAGGCCTGATCAAATTCCACTCGAGGAATTTAAAATGTTGTTAAAGTATTGGTCGGATGGGGAAGTTCAGGTACAAATATCTATGTATACATAAATATTGAGCCGAGTATTACAAATATCTGGTATTGGTTTAAATTATAAATTGATGCTCTTTGCTAATACTTTATTTATATTCTTGTCATCATATATTCTTGTCATCATATATTCTTGTCATCTTTGCTAATACTTTATTTAAATTGTATGTAGTTTATTTATATTTCTGTAGTCTTGTCATCATATAAAGTTGTATCTGACACTTGTATTTTTTCCCGTTACAGTCATTTGCTGAGGATAATAAAGCTCGTCGAAATTCCTATGTCGAGACTCACACTCTCGGTCCGAAGAGCTATGCTGAAGTTAAAAACAAGCTGGTATGATTAATTTGCTAAGAAACATGTACAAATTACCATATCATTTTATTACCTCTCAACTTAAAAACTAGTCTGCCATATTTGACATTATTATTTCTTGTATATTATGCTAGTAGAATTTATCGGCTAATCACAGAAATGTTATGTGTATGTTGTTTCTGATACATGCCAGAAAAATAAAGATCCAAATCATGCCTCCCCATCAGATGCTAGAATGTATCTAAAAAGTCGTAAGCGCAAGCCTGGGCGCAAGTACAAGTCAAATCAGGTTGAATTTCAGAAAAAAATGGTAAGTCTATCAATTTGTTTGTTATATATTTGAACTCATTTTACCTCCCAAAATATGATGAAACTGTCTATTGCAGGAGGGAATTGAGGATATGGTGAAACAAGGAAAGGATGCAGATGTGGTGTTTCCCAGAAAAAAGAATCGACCGGATTGGTTGGTGGGAAGGCAAGGTAAAACCGTTTCCTCCACAGACAAGCCGGCTGTTCCAGATACCTATGTTGAGGAGCTGACTGCGAAGATTACTCAGAATCTTCAGGATGAAATGGACGCCAAGGTCAACAAAAAAGTTCAGGAGAACATGGCTTGGTTCGTGAAAAAACTAGGAGAGGCGAATCCGGAGATGAAACTCGACCTTACTGACTTCTGCGCCACCCTTTCTAGCGATGCCGACGAAAATGGAACCCCTATCACTCCTGGCGGCGGAGCTACATCTTAAACACTTTACTATTTTAATCGTACTTTTATAGTTACCATGTTTAATATTTATCTAGAACTGTTTTCATCCATGTTTTTGTTTGTCGGAGGTTGGATTGTTGGAGTTTGGGTTGACTGTATTTTGTTGGAGTTTGGGTTGATTGTATTTTGTTGGAGTTTGGATGTTTTTTGGATGGAAATACTGCATAAACAAGGCAGACTTTGTAAATTTTTTTTAATCTAGTGTTACATTTGCACTTGTGGTGTTACATTTGTCTAGTTACATTAGTAATAGTTACAGTTACATTATATATATGCAGTGTTACAATAGATGATGAAAAGTGTTACAATAGGTCACCTGCCACGTGGCAGCAGTGGGGCCCACAAGCACCACGTGGCACTGCCACGTGGGACCATGTGGGCCCCACTTGCTGCCACGTGGATGCCACGTAGATGCCACGTGGATGCCACGTGGATGCCACGTGTCACTACATTAGCTTGCCACGTGTAAATATTTATCTGATATGTAATTGTCTAATGTAACCCTGGAAAGCATTACAGTAGGTTGATTTGTGGTTACATTAGATTTATAATGTAACAGTTTCTTACAGTTACAATAGGATCCTAAAAACGTTACATTAGGGGCCTAATGTAGCGGCCGCAGATGTAACCCCCCCTACCGTTACATTAGCCCTAATGTAACGGATTTTAGGCCTATTGTAACTGTAGGAGCGCGTTACAGTTGCCCACTTATGGCGTAGTGTAAATTAGGGGAATTTGATGTTTGTTAATAGGACATTCAGAATTGTACACGGATTATAAAAGACATTAAGATAAGACGCGAAACAGAGTCTCGATTGCAGTTGGGGTAAGGTCGGAATGGCCAATACCAATGGATAACTTGACTTAGTAAGAACCTAAGTGTTTGAAGTTCATCGTAGTTTGCCACGAGAAGGCATCACATGTGAAGATTGAGACGTTTACAATCCTTTACGCGATCCGAATTACTAAATTGTGTGGACTAGTTAGGGCATTATCTTGTGTATGAGGTCCAAGCCTTGAGAACAACGATTCCACCAGAGTTGGTGTCTTTTCCGCCGATGGGTATTTTGTTACCTAAGAAGAAGACTGTTGCGTACATGTAGTACCAGAACGTTATCGTGAGACGAACGCGCTAAATCGCATCGCGAGTATATTTCGTACGATAGGCCATGATGGCTCGACTCAGAAATCAAAGACATGAAAAATGGATAGCGTGATTCTAATGAAGACACGTATGGTTGCAACGAGCAATGCGACAATCTCAGGACCTACGAGGAACGAGACCTATGGTAGCCTGGGGTTGGATTCATTCGATGAGACTAGTGTTAAGAAATTACATATACGTTAATCGACTTTCATCTTTTGAGGATGTGTTGATGCGGCCGTAGGAGGCCCAATCTCTGAACGATTATCGGGGAATGACAAATATGTTTCGAACTCCCGACCTATTTAAGGACTTGTACGATTTTGAGGTACCGTTGGTTAGTACCCTAAGCCATAAAGGCAGAAAGATAAGATCATCCTCGTACGGGTGATGTTAGAAATTATGATGACCATTGACTTTTGGTATCTACTTGTTGGTACACTACTCAATCTAAAACTGTTCATGCCCGTGTTACCTTGAATAGTTCATGTCAGGTAACCCTTCTAATTTCCTACTTCAACTTGGGATGCAACCAACAATTGTTAAGTATTCATTTTATTTCTTCATATTTGGACTCCTCAGTTGAGTTCATAAATATCTAGATATGTGTTTTAAAACATAGATGATGTATGTTTAAGTGACAACTCGTGAATTCTTTTCTTCTATTAAGGAAAGATTTGCACATCGGACGTTGAAATCGTAGAAATGATATCAATTTGATATTGATATTCCGAATTCAATTCTATCGGAGAATTTGACAAAGTTTATGTACGGAGACACCTTTGGGTGGACCATTTCACTAATGAGAAATGTTTGGTGGAAGGTTATCGATTGTTCCGATACCAAGAACCATCTATTTTAGACCTTATATTCTATTCAAGGGTTATAATTACCTTGTTCATTCCAAACTTATTATTCTTCTTTTCAATTCATTATCCGAGTAGTCAAAAGTTTGTTTTCTTTCTTTCATCGCCTACAATGTCGAGATTTTGTACTAGTAGATTGAAAATGGCTAATTTTATGTGCCATGATGAGTGACAAGTTAATTGTTCTAACTAGTTGAAATTTTAATGATATGATAAAAATCTAGCTAATCATCCTAGCTAGATGTTGCGTCCCAAACTAATCGAACTAGCAAATTTTGTTCAGCTAGTTGTTAAATTTTTCTTGAAGTGAACTAGCTATTGTTTCACTAAGTTCAACTTTTGGTCAAATTTATATAAGTGAATTCACGATGCATTTGGTATGCAGTGAAGTATGATGAGAAGATTTTCAAACGATAATTTGATTGAGACCTAACCAGGTCGCCCCCCCCCCCCCCCCCCCCCCCTCAACGAGAATTTTTCTACAAAGTTTTTATATATATATATATAAAGTATTCTGTTGTTGAAGTAGTCTTGGTGCCATGCAAGTATTTTCCTTAGTATTTGGAAAAAGAGAGTGTTGAAGCTTAGAGCTAAAACAAACGAGTACGACAACTTATGAATCGAAGTTTACTGAAATTGCCAAGGTTTGTTTCACATGATGCGAATAGATTGAGGAAGAAAGAAAGTAAGAATTCAGATTATTGGGCGAGGGAATGTATGACCTCCAAGGATGTGAAACTTGTTTAGCGATTGTGATAGATACGAAACGGGAAGTACCTAGTGTACAGAATATCCCTATTGTCAACGAATTGAATGATGTATTTCCAGAAGATCTTCCGGGGTTACCACCCGATAGAGAAATAAAGTCTGTTATAGAATTAGCTCCAAGAACGACGCCAGTTCGAAGGCCCCGTACCGACTAGCTCTAGTCGAGATTAAGAAATTAGTCGCTCAATTGTAGAAATTTTAAGAGAAAGGAATGATAAGACCAAGTGCGTCACCGTGGGATGCACCAGTGTTAATTGGTGAAGAAAAAGGATGGCAGCATGATATTGTGCATATACTATCGAAAGCTGAATATGCTAACTGTTAAGAATGAATACCCCTGCCAAGGATCGGTGATTTGTTCGATCGGCTGCATGGTGCAATTAAATTCTCGAAGACTGATTTGATAATTGGATAACACCAAATGAATATTAAACCTGAGGACGTACCCAAGACTGCGTTTCACACCAAGTATAGACACTACGGATTTTTAGTGATGCCGTTGGGCTAACGAATGCCCCTGCCACTTTCATGGACTTGATGAACCGAGTTTTCAAGAAGTATTTGGATAAGTGTGCCATAGTGACATCGACAATATTTTAGGTCACCTCAAAGACCGAGGAAGAACATGCAGAACATTTGAGGATAGTGTTAGAGACACTGAGAAGGGAAAAGTTATATGCCAAGTGTTGGGTTTCGGGGCATCATACGCAGCGAAAACAGTCGTAAAAACAATAAAAATCCGAAACCCTAACCCTAGGATCCGTGTACAAGACATGGATGATTATGGAGAAACGAAATCATACCTTAATTGAGCTTATAATATTCGGAAAGATGGAGGTCCTTGTTGTAACCACCACGTAGCCCTTGTTCAAAGTCTGCGTCGCCAAAGTAGTCCACACGAACGCTCGATCGTCCAACGATCACGGAGTTGGTACTAGCCAAATAAAAACGCCCTCAAAACTTTCTCTCTCTGTTTCTAGCCTCTCTAATATGCAGAGCTGCTAGGGTTTTGTGTGAAAACGAATTTCTATCACTTAACCTAAAACAATACATCATAATGTATTTATTGAAAGAGAATTTTGGGCCTATACTTAATCTGATTGGGCTTCCAAAACCCAATCTGATTATTAGTAGTATTATTTATTATATTCGAATTATTATATAATTAATCAAGTCCTACTTAATTAATCCAATAATTCAATAATAATAATAATTTAATTAAATTCGAAATTTAATTAATGCTCCGTTTAAAACATTCTTTATGTGTAACCCTTTAGGTTATTATTACGTTGGCAATAATTTTAATATCTCATAATAAAATTATAAACAATGAGCGGCATCTAGTAATACATCATTGCTACCCAAGTAATAATAATAATTGGTGATCCAATTAAACCTTTCGTGACTAATGTTTCCGTGTAATATAATCCCTTTAACCAAATATTATAGATTAAACTCGAGGCATGTTATTAGTCATCCTCTTCAACGTTTAATCCAGGTTTCCTTGATCAATGAGTAGACTATTAAAACAAATCAATATTTGAGCATGGCCATGCATTTTCATAGTCTCACTCAATCAAGAGGCCAATAATATCTCTCCTAATAATAGGAGGGTTAAATCCTATATCTATCATTCATATTTCTCATACGACTCATAATATACCCGATGTCCACTTTTATCATCACCCGGTCAAAGGTAACTTTTAATGAAATCAAAGTATATTAATCCTCGTATAGAAATATAATGATCTAAAGTCTAAGGATCATTACACCATTATCACTGTGAGCTATTCTAATGACTTTATTACCATGTAGAATCTCACTGTGGGTCAATCCTGTGCCATGTAGAATATTACATGCACCTATGTTCTTGACTTTAGTATCACTATACCCATGACCAATGAGATGTGGTCATTTAGTCAACGATCATACTAATCTTTATGCATCATAATTGTCCCAATTCATAATGCTTAATTAGGGATATTTTAGGAATATAAACACTATTCATATAATCTCATTTTTAAGTCACATACTTAAAGATATAGAATACGTGTTCGATATTCCAAGGATATTTATTACTCTAACATTAATATCGCAGTAAATAAAGACATAATAATTGTTGTCGAATAATCAATAGAACATAATCTTTATTAAATAACAAAATAGTGTTTCCCAGAAGTACAATTGTATTGTCTCTAGGGCACTAACACTAACAATCTCCCACTTGCACTAGAGCCAATCACCCATGTATCTAATACCCATGGAACTAGTGTGACAATCGTGCTTCTGCTGTGACAAAGCCTTAGTTAGTGGGTCCGCAACGTTATCATTAGTATGCACTTTACATATATGTATATCCCCTCTATTATTTATTTCTCTAAGAAGGTGATATCTTCTAAGTATATGTTTTGCCTTGGAATGGGATCTTGGTTCCTTAGCCTGCGCAATGGCTCCATTATTATCGCAATATAGATCAACTAGGTCTGCGATCGATGGAACCACTCCAAGTCCCGTAATAAAATTCCGAATCCAAACAGCCTCTTTGGCTGCTTCACTGGCTACAATATACTCAGCTTCCATTGTAGAATCAGCTACTGTTTCTTGCTTTGAACTCTTCCAGCTTACAGCACCTCCATTTAGGCAAAACACAAATCCAGACTGAGACACAGTGTCATCCCTATCTGTCTGGAAACTAGCATCAGTGTAACCTCTTACAACTAGTTTCTCATCTCCTCCATATATCAAGAAAGAATCTTTAGTCCTCTTAAGGTACTTAAGAATGTTCTTGACAGCTGTCCAGTGACTTTCACCTGGATTAGACTGGTATCTACTCGTCATGCTCAAAGCATACGAGACATCGGGACGAGTACATACCATTGCATACATTATAGAACCAATTGCTGAAGCATATGGTACTTTATTCATACGGTCCTTCTCATCTGATGATTTAGGACAGTTTTCTTTTGAGATCGTTATCCCATGAGACATTGGGACGTAGCCCCTTTTAGCCTCTTACATCCCGAAACGATGCAATATCTTGTCAATGTATGTACTCTGACTTAAGCCGATCAATCTTCTGGGTCTATCTCTATAGATCCTGATCCCTAATATGTAGGAAGCATCGCCTAAGTCTTTCATCGAGAAATTATTTCCCAACCAAGTCTTCACAACCCGTAGAGAAGTAATGTCATTCCCTATTAGCAATATGTCATCTACATTTAATACTAGGAATGCCACATGGCTCCCACTAACCTTCTTGTAAACACACGGTTCATCCTCATTTTGTATGAAACCAAACTCTTTGACTGTTTCATCAAAACGAATTTTCCATCTCCTCGTGGCCTGCTTCAACCCATAAATGGATCGTAGTAACTTACAGACCATCCTAGCAAATTTTGGATCAACAAAACCCTCAGGTTGTGTCATGTACACATCCTCTTCTAAGCTCCCATTTAAGAAAGCAGTCTTGACATCCATTTGCCAGATTTCATAGTCATAATAAGCTGCTATTTCAAGCAAAATCCTGATGGATTTGACCATAGCCACCGGTGAGAAAGTTTCATCATAGTCAATACCATGAATTTGCTTGAAACCTTTCGCCACTAGTCTAGCTTTGTAGGTCTGTAAATTACCATCCATGTCAGTTTTCTTCTTGAAAACCCACTTGCACTCGATGGGTTTTACCCCTTAAGGTGGTTCAACCAAAGTCCATACTTTGTTTTCATACATGGAATCCATCTCAGATTTCATGGCCTCCAGCCATCTCTCAGAATCTGGACTATTCATAGCATCTTTGTAGGTAAGAGGCTCATCATTATCTACCAGCATTACATCGCCATTTTGAGTCAGCAGAAATCCATAATATCTCTCTGGCTCATGACGAATCCTACTAGATCTACGAACGACCTGTGTTTCTTGAGCAATGTTGTCCTCAACATTTTCAGTCACATTCTGCTCATGTTCCAACTCTGGTTCAACATTAATCTGTGGTTCTCGATCCTCATCGAGATCTATTGTCCTCCCACTATTTTTCTTAGAAAGTAATTCTATTTCAAGAAACACAGCTGTTCGAGCAACAAACACTTTGTTCTCTGAAGGATTATAGAAGTAATACCCTTTGGTTTCATTTGGATATCCCACAAAATTACATTTATCTGATTTTGGTCCTAGCTTGTCTGAGGTTAAACGTTTCACAAACGCTTCGCATCCCCAAATTTTCATAAATGACACGCTATGATGTTTCTCAATCCATATCTCATATGGAGTCTTTTGAACCGTTTTTGAAGGAACTCGGTTTAGTGTTTGTGCAGCTGTCTCTAGGGCATAGCCCCAGAAAATAATTGGAAGATCCGCTAGACTCATCATCGATCGCACCATGTCCAACAAGGTACGATTTCTCCTTTCAGATACACCATTCCACTGTGGTGTTCCAGGAGGTGTGAGTTGTGATACAATACCACACTCCTTTAAGAAATTCTTAAATTCTAAGCTTAGGTACTCACCTCCACGATCAGATCGTAGGGTTTTAATACTTCCGCCTATTTGCTTTTCCACTTCTGCCTTGTACTCTTTTAATTTTTCAAATGATTCGGACTTGTTCTTCAAAAGATACACATATCTGTATCTACTAAAATCATCAGTAAAGGTTATGAAGTAGTAAAAACCACCTCTTGCCATCGTACGCATTGGACCACATACATCACTATGTATAAGCTCTAATCGTTCGGTGGCCCTTTCACCAATTCCGGTAAAAGGAGCTTTAGTCATTTTTCCAATGAGACAAGGTTCGCATTCTTCGTATGATTCAAAATCAAACTTATCCAAGTATACATCCTTATGTAACTTGGAAATGCATTTCTCATTTATATGGCCTAAACGACAATTCCAAAGGTATGTTTGATTTTAGTCATTAGCTTTAATACATTTATTATTTATATTATAGACAGGGGTATCAAGATCTAGAACATATAAACCATTAAATAAACGTGCAACCCCATAGGTAACATTATTCAAACCAAAGGAACAACTATTGTTCTGAATTGTAAAGGAAAAACCTTTCTTGTCCAAACAAGAAACAAAAATAATGTTTCTGCAAATCGCAGGCACGTAAAAACAGTTCTCAAGTTCTAAAATAAGCCCTGTGGGCAATGATAAATTATAAGTCCCTACAGCCAAAACAGCAACCTTTGCTCCATTGCCAACGCGTAGGTCGACTTCACCTTTCGCCAAAGTCCTACTCCTTCGAAGTTCCTGCACATTTATACAAATGTGAGAACCACATCTAGTATCTAATACCCATGATGTAGAAGTAGACAAATTGACTTCTATAACATAAATACCTGAATCTGAAATCTTTACAGACTTCATTTTCTTCAAATCCTCCAAGTAAGCTTGACAGTTTCTCCTCCAATGACCCGGTTTCTTGCAATAGTGACAATCACCCTTTGCAGCACCTTTTGTAACACCTCCTGTAGGCTTCAAAGCCTTCTTAAAAGCAGGTTTTGGATTAGCAGATTTAGATCCAATCTTCTTCTTGCCTTTCCTTTTACCCTGTTCTTTGGCATTCCCTTTATTGACCATCATAATGGCGTTAGGGGATGCCTTCTGAATATTGGTCTCAGCAGTTTTCAACATTGCCAACAATTCGGCAGGTGTCTTGTCTATCTCATTCATGATGTAATTCATTACAAACTGAGCATAGCTGCTGTTCAAAGATTGCAAGATTAGATCTATTTGGGTGTCCGTACCGATGGTTGAACCCAGAGTAGCAAGGTACTCCATATATCCAATCATCTTTAGAACATGCGGTGCAACTGGATCACGATCACCCTGTTTGCAGGCATACAAGGATTTGCTTGTATCAAACCTCTCCTGATGAGCCTGTCCTTCAAACATACGTTTAAGGTGCTCAATCATCACATAAGCATCCATATGCTCATGTTGTTTCTGAAGCTCGGGACTCATAGTCGCAAGCATAAGACAGGTAACATCTGTGTCATCATCGATATGTTTCTGATAAACATTCTGTTGAGCAACCGATGCACCTTCAGGCAGAGGTTCAGGGCGAGGAATATCAATGATATGGAGCTTTCGCTCTTGCCTGAGGACAATCCTCAAATTCCTTTGCCAGTCGAGGAAGTTTGTTCCTGTCAGCTTGTCCGTCTCAAGGACTGATCGTACAGAGAAGTTATTTGAGTTATTTGCCATTAAATATCTACAATGTTAAAAATGCATAAAATAAGTTAGTCTGCGGATTTAATAGATAATGTTCAAGTGATTATTCATATATATATTCATAATATATATCACCCACTATTTTTATCAAATTAATAGCCCTATCTATCAATTCGGAAAAGTTTCTTTAAACCTTTCTAGCGAGCCAAGATCCATATTTCATCATGCTTAAGGTCAGCTTTGGCTTTACTCCAAAAACACAATTATTTAGGTAGACAACTTTTGTCAATTATATCTTATATAACTCTTGGATAGTTTGGTAGAACAACAATTGTACGTATTTATCCAATAAATCTTACCAAACTCCATGCCTCTAAGTTCACAATCCTATTGTGGTAACTTAGTTAAGTCTAACCCAATGGTCTAACAGATAAGTATCACATTTACTTCATCACGCCTTACCACGATAGATTGGAGTGCTTCGCTTTGGCGAACCCACTATCAATGGAATATTAAAGAAAACATTTTATTATAATAAATTATGTTTTATTGATTATTATTATTAGTTTATTATGTCTTTATTTACTGCGTTATAAATGTTAGCATAATAAATGTCCTTGGAATTATGATACGTATTCGATATCTTTAAGTGTGTGACTTAAAAATGAGATTATATGAACAGTATCTTTATTCCTAAATATCCCTAGTCGAGTGTTATTATTTAAGGACAATAATAATGCACAGAGACTAGTATGTTTGTTGACTGATGACCACATCTCATTGGTCATAGGTATGGTGATACTAAAGTCAAAACATAGGTGCATGTAAGAGTACATGACACTGGATTGACCCGCCGTGAGATTACACATGTTAATAGTGTCCTAAGTAATTCTCACTGTGATAATGGTGTAATGATCCTTAGACCTGAAATCATTATATTTTTATACGAGAATTAATATACTTTGATTACATTAAAAGTTACCTTTGACCGGGTGATGATAAAAGTGGACATTGGGTATATTATGAATCGTATGAGAAATATGAATGATCTAGATGGGATTTAACCCTCCTAATTTTAGGAGCGATATTATTGGCCTCTTGTTTGAGTGAGACTAAGAAATGCACGGCCGTGCTCAAATGTTGATTTGATTTATTAGTCTACTCATCGATCAAGAAAACTAAGCTCATCGATCAAGAAAACTAAGATTAAATTATGAAGAGGATGACACATTACATGCCTCGAGTTTAATCTATAATATTAAGGTTAAAGGGATTATATTACATGGAACATTATTCACGAAAGGCTTAATCGAATCACCGATTTAATTATTATTACTTGGGTGGCAATGATGTATTACTAGATGCCGCTCATTGTTTACAATTTTAATTAGTTATTTAAATTGTTACCAACGTAATAATAACCTACAGGGTCACACACAAAGAACGCTTGAAGGAGAAATAATTTAAATTATGAATTTAAATTTAAATAAGTAATTTATTCTATTTATAATATTAATTAAGTATGACTTGATTAATTATTTAAATAGAAAATGGAATTACGTAAACTAATTCTGAAATTAGTTATTAATTAATTAAGTGCGACTTAATTAAATAATAAATTAGAATTTCGGATTAGTATTTTATTATAATTGGATTATAATTAGAAAACTTATTTTCCTCTCTATATAAACTCTCAAAGAGGGCTGATTTTAATGGTAAAAAAACGTTTTTATATTAAAACCCTAGCCGCTTATGAGAGCAATAAAAGAGAGAGAGAAAGAAGCAGTTTTCGGGTGCTAGTACACATCAATCCTTCAAGAAAAGCGTTCGTGTGGATACCGTAGAGCGTAGATCGCGAGAGCGGGATACGTGGTGATTGAACAAGCTTTGGATCTCCATTAATATTCCATTGATGAATTGTTAAAGCGTTTTAAGGTAAAACACTAATCTCCGAATTAAATCTTTTGTTTTTCGCATGGATCCTGCGGAGGGGTTTCGAATTTTGATTTATTTTTACGTTTTACGTTTTCCGTTGCGTTTATGTGCTCGAAACCCTTCACTTTGCTAGTATCAATATACTAAGCCTCGATTGTAGAATCATTTACGGTTCTTGCTCTAAACTATTCTAGCTTACAACACATCTATTTAGACAAAACACAAATCCAGACTAAGACACAAAACCGTCATGTCTGTCTAGAAACTAGCATCTGTGTAACATTTTACATCCAGCTTCTCATCTCCTCTGTATACCAAGAATTAGTCTTTAGTCTTCTTCAGGCACTTAAGAATATTCTTGATTCCAATCCAGTGACCATCACTTGGATTAGACTGGTACCTGTTCGTCATGCTTAAAGGCACTAGTTAGTAGTTTCTCAACATTTGTGTCTTAGTAGTACTATAGGCCAGTAAGGGCCTTAGTGTCTTTTAAGAGGCAGCTATAAGACTTAGCCTATAAATACCAAGTCAGTTGTAATATTTCATTATGTTGAATATACAGAAAATGGAAATTGTTCCACCAATTTCCTCTATCTTCTCTCTTTCTATAACTAACTTCTCCCTTAAGCTTATCTTTCTATCTGATTCTATCTCTCTCTACAATCTATCTCTCTATTTGTTCTGTCTCTCTTCTCTCAATCTCTCTGCTCTGCATCTCTTTAATCTTTCTTCTCTACTTTTAATCTCTGTTTCTACTTGTATCTTTACATTTCTGCAACTATAATCCAGAAAACACAAAAAACATACACAAACAGAAAACTACAAATACAGTTCCTGACAGATTTGGTATCAGAGCATCATAATTTGATCAGCCACAACTTCGTTATTGTTGAGCATTCTAAGGCGAGCAATCCGAAGTTGAAAGGAGAGTAATCGCAGTCGTTTTTGAGGTTTTGTGAATTCTGCACACCAGGTGTTTGATACAAACTCTCAACCAGTAGTACTTGTTATTGTTAGTTTAGATCTATGTAGTTTGAGTTGTTTTGGATGTGTTAGATCTGCTTGAGTTCAATTTTGAGTGTGTTGCTTGTTGAGGAAGATACTTTGCATATTGTTGTGATAATGTGATAAGTGAATCTGTTGTTAGTTGAAGGATAAGTTTGGAGTTGTGGAAGTATTGAGATTGAGTACTCATAAGGTTAGATTGCTGATTTGAGGAGTTGGTAAGTGACATTTTGGTGATCTGGTTGTGTTTCACTTTGTGCACTCTAAGTGTTTGAGGAATTGTCAAGAAGTAATTGATGTGTGTAGTGAAACCTGAATTCTGGTATATTGTGAGTACTAGTACTGAGGAACTCAGGTGTATTGTGGATTGATAGTCTGAGTAGAAGGATTATACTACTTAATGTAGTTAGTAGTGGCAGAAGCAAGTGATCAAGCTTTTGATGAGGTTGTCCTAGAGATACAATAGCAGATATCATCTTACAAGGAAAGGACTAGTAAGAAATTGAAGAAATTAGAAGCTACAATAGAGATAGCTAGACTGAAGATGCAAGAAATTTTAAATATAAAAACACAAAGGCCTGGTGAAAGTTTTATGAATCCTCTTGGTTGGCAGAGAGATGAAAGAGGCAACTACAACCAGCCTAGTTCCCAGGAGTTAGGAACCCTACAACAACTCAACTTGAGATTTTCTAAGTCTTCTAAGTGTGAAGAAGGATTAGTAGACTTTGAAACTGATTTTGCCATAGGAAATAAGACACAAGAAAGGCCAAACCTCGAAGAGGAAGAAAATGCATATGCTGCTTGGGAAGCTTATACAGGGGACCTATATATGATGAAGAACAAGAAGGGCAAGGAGTGTTGGCTAGAGCAAGAGTTCATCTTAGCAGCACTAAATGGTGGTAGTTTAGATGCACTTAGTCCCTTGCAAACTGAAATCTGCAAAAATGAAAGATAAGAGGAGTTGGCAGAGTTTTCAAACATCTAAGACTTATGACAGAATGTGCTACCTGGTGACATAAACATTATTGGATACAATGTTATGTAGCCTAGTAGAGAAGAAAAATACTTGGAAATGTCACAGGTGGATGCTTACATCTTTCATTCCATGGAAATTCAACTACTGTTCCTGGAATTTCCCTTACCTGGTCCACAGAAGATAAAGATATGCCTTCTGTTGGCAACAACTCTAACGAGGAGCTTAAATTGCGGGGACACTCCACATTCTTGAATGGAAATGACATCTACAATGATTTGAGAAACCTTCCTGAATCTGAATCTAGTATGCCAACTAAGGAAGGTGTTCAAGATTTAAAGCCAGTGATTACGCCTGAAAATGCAATTAGTTTGAATCTTAATGATCTCATCATCACATTTAGTTGTCCTAGTGAGCTTGAATGGATAGAGGGTAACATGAAGATGTGGTTCTTAATGACTGCAAATCCTCCTTATTTGGGAAGTTTAGCAATTTCTTGTGAGGATAATGTGCTTATCTTTATCCTGGTGGTGGTTGTTTGCAAAACACCAATCCAAAAGGTGTTATTAAAATGCTCACAGAAAAGGTCAGGCATAAAGTAACACTGGATGATGTTCCAGTAATAATCTCAATTTATGGTCAACTTAGGCATTGCCTGAATAGTGGATTGAATTTTAGGTATTGCCTGGATAGTAGTTTGAATTTTCTGGCTATAAAGCAACTACCAGGAGAACCTTCTCTGTTGCATGTTGCAGAGGAAGGTGTTTATCATTCAGATAGATTACAAAGTGATGAAATTGTTAGTGAGTTCAATCAACAAAATGTTAGTTCTTCTAGAGTTGGGATGATTGTATCAGCCTATAGGTACATTGTGCTGAGACAAGGCAACCCAAGCAAGATAACAAGACTTGAAGTCAAGGAGGCCTGGAGAAAAAAGTGTACAGTAACTATCTTTGATCCAAGAGGTGTTTTCAGGTTACTCAACTTGTTGGTAATGGGATTCTGTATATCAACAGTTACTACAAGATATCCTGAATGGAACTGATTTGAACCTGACACGAATAGGAAACATATAGGCCATAGTTATATTGATTGTAAATATGGTTGTAAAGATTTGGAGCCATGTAAAAAAGTTTCGGTGTAGATTTTTTGTTATGAATGACCTTTAATTTATAGGTGTTTGTAAAGTGAATAACATGAAAATCCATTATGTTTAAAAGTCAAAAAGTATTAAATAGTAACTTACCTTTCAGATATTAAGTTAATTTGTAAAAGCTATACAACTTTTCTTATAAGCATACTCTTTAGTCGTTAAAGAAGATGCTGAGGAAGGAAAGAAAGTGTTTGAGTTAGGGTCCGTATATGAATAATTATTGCAAATTCTAAAAATACGAAAGAAAGTTGTAAATAATAATGCATTAGATCCTAAAAATTCGAAAGTAATAAAGAAATTAACATTAAATCTTACAAATTTGAAATTTTCCAATTCCATTTTTACATATTTGAAAATGATAAAAGGAAATTGTAATTATTAACATTAGATCCTACAAATTTGAAAATAATAAGGAAGTTTTAATTTTCTAATTCCTCCAATCTTACAAATTTGAAAATAATAAAAGATAGTTTTATCAAGTTTGAAAATAATAAAAGAAAGTTCTATCAAGTTTGAAAATAATAAAAGAGAAAATTGCAATTATTAACATAAGATCCTACAAATTTGAAAATAATAAGGAAGTTGTAATTTTCTAATTCAAAGAAAGTTCTATGAAGTTTGAAAATGATAAAAGAAAGTTTTATCAAGTTTGAAAATAATAAGGAAGTTTTAACATAAGACCCTAAAATTTTGAAAATAATAAGAAAGTTGTAATTTTCTAATTCCTCCAATCTTACAAATTTGAAAATAATAAAAGAAAATTCTATCATGTTTGAAAATAATAAAAGAAAGTTCTATTAAGTTTGAAAACAAGTTTGAAAATAATAAAATAAAGTTCTATCAAGTTTGAAAATAATAAAAGAGAAAATTGCAATTATTAACATAAGATCCTACAAATTCGAAAATAATAAGGAAGTTGTAATTTTCTAAAAAGAAAGTTCTATCAAGTTTGAAAATAATAAAATAAAGTTCTATCAATTTTGAAAATAAAAAAAAAGTTCTATCAATTCCCTTCCTACAAAATTGAAAATAATAAAGGAAGTTGTAATTTTTCAATTTCCTTCCTACAAAATCGAAAATAATAATGGAAGTTGTAATTATTAATATTAATAATTGAGAAAAATTGAGAAAATTAGAAAAATAGAACGAAGCGATTAGAGTGCAGCCACCTCACCGCCCCGTCTTCTCCTTTATATAATTACTAATCGACTAAGCCGCGCTTCGCAGCTGCCCTATAAATTTTTTTTATAAAATTTTAAGTATTAACTATTTAAGAAAAAATATATAAAATTTATACTATTATATATAACCATTTCACTGAAAATTTTGGTTTTCAGATTTTTTGGTATTCTGGTTTTTGGTCATTTTAATTTATAAATAATACTAGCCTATAACCCGTTGTTAGGTCCCGAAGTATCGTAGAAGGGGGGGGGGGGTTGAATACGATACTCACAAATAATTCAATTTCGTTCACGGATAATTCATTCAGTTCTATAACGAAATCAAACACACCAAACCAAACCAAAAGTCGGGGAATATATCTTTTTATAAATATAAACCTCGAGGGGTGCTACAATTTCTAATCCGTAGATTAGCTTCAATGAGTTCTAGGTTATTCATAATCAATACAATGAAAGAATTCCGAGCACTATAAATTTCTATGATCTTCTCCGGCTCAAAACTCTCTCTCAGTAGTTGCTACTATGAACTAACCTCGACTGAGGAAGACACTTCCTCTCTCTGTGTAATTATAGACTTAGTTTTTAGAAAACTATCGAACCTTAATTGTTAAAACAATCTTGGCCGTCCAATTCTCATCAACCTGTCAGACAAACAAACTTTTCACCCACTTTTCCAAATGAAAACTATCGAATGAATAAAGTAATTATTCAATTCGATAGTTTTTAAATAAAAACTATCAAATAGAATACTTACTTTATGCTTTCCATTCGATGGTTTACTAAACTAGAAAACTATCAAATAATAAAGTAATCATTTCATTCCATGATTACATACATTCGATGGTTTTCTATTTTAGAAAACTATCAAATAATAAAATAATCATGTCATGTCATGATTACATATATTCGATGGTTTTCTATTTAGAAAAACCATCGAACCTTTTCTTTTGTTAGTCTCCAGAAAAGTTTCAGGGTGTTTAAGTTTTAGACTGTATCAATTTCTTCCGAGACGATAAAACAATTTGATCTTTTCAGTGCCGTCACCTAGTGCAACTGGTCTGGTTCACAAATGAATAACACTTGATCAATTCTTCTTTTATGTCTGCAATTCAATGCTGCTGATAAGTCCTTTGTCGTCCTGGTTGCTTCATCACTGGAATCCTGTGGTACTGAACCCTAAATCATTCACATACTTCTGTCGTCTTGAAAGTCTTGTTTCTTTTGCTGTCACTGAGGCTTGAACATTTTCATGAACTTCTTTCCGTGACCTGTCTACGGACTTCAAGAATACATAACGTATTTTGATTTTTTGAGTTTACCTTTTCTTCTTTGATTCTGGATTCCTGTGCTTCTGTTAATACTATTGTCTGTCTTGTCCTTTGTTGAGTTGTAGTTATCTCTTTTACATCTTATGTTACATTATGCTTTACAATCTCCCCCTATTTGATTGGATAGAGTTCGACAAGCAAATACTTCGAGGATAACTCAACTAACTAAGGAAACATGAAACTACTTAAAGTAAGACAGCGTAATAATATTAACTGCATTCTGGATCAGGTATATATACATTTCCAGATTTCATAACTCAAAGAACGATAAAACTTTTCACTTTGAAGTTGCTCCTCTTGTTTGAGCTGACAGTTCTCTTGTTCTTTGCTTCAGTTCTTCAGTCCATTCCAATCTCACCTTCTTCACTCATTGGATCGGAGTTAGCAGCTTGATAATCAATCACGGATAGATAGTGCAGTGGTTCTCCAGGTTTAAGGATTGCTCCTAGGATGTGTCTTCCAATATATCCAACCTCTTGACCCACTCCAGCCCATAACCATGCAATGTTAACATCTTTCTTGTTTAGCTTTGGCATGTTTGGCAATCTGGTATGCACTTCCAATCCTTTCTCCACTCTCTTCCTATAGTAGGGAACATTCTCCATAAGATATTTTCTTAGAGTGTCGGCTGCTTTTGTCCTTCTCCGTTGATGTGAATCCAGTGGATCTAAGATACTTCTCAACTGATATTAGATATTCGTTTGGGTAATCTCTCAGTTTGTCCTCCGTCAGATAGCAGATTCTGAACAAGTCATTCGTCATGAATCTAACCATAGGAGGGTTTTCAGTAATCTCTGGACTGACCTTCATCAAGATTTCCTTAACATGCTCACGGAGCAGTTCATTTAGCTTTGTAGTTCTTTGGATCTTGATGAGAATCACCTTCAGTGGTGTCTTTCTCTCTTAGTGATAGAGAATTTGCTTCTTCTTCCATATCATCATCCAAGATAGGATGTTCTATTGGCTCTGGATGATATGACTCATGCTCCTCCTGAATCGGTTGCTCTTGCATGACTTCAAATCCCTCTTCACTTTCTTCTAGTACTATGTCCTCAATCCAGTACTATCTAACTGGAATAGCTTCATTGGTTTCCCAAACTCCCCATCCAGTTGTTTTCCAACCTTCATTAGTCACTTCATTTGTTTCCCCTCCTCCAACTTTCTCCCCCTTAGTTGAGGAATCCTCGATGAAGTTATCCTCATAGTAAAAGGTAGCAGAAGGATCAGGTTGTTGCTGTGAAGGTCTGGGTTGTTGGTTCCTCAACATATTCCATAATCTTCTTGAGGGTGGATTGAACATGTACCTCCAGGTAATATCAAATCTTCAATATTTGGAAGGGTTAGGGTGTCACTCCTCACGTTTGGCTCTGGGTGTACACTCAACGTTTCTGTTAGTGTTTCACTCATTTTTCCTTTCCCACTCAGGCCAGGTGTAAGTGTTTTTGTTTCACTCAATCCCTTTGTGCTAGTTGTACCTGCAGAAGAAAACACCGTAGCCGTCCTTAAGGAGGTCACCGGTGGTGCAATGGGGCTTCGCAAGTCCCCGTCCTTGGTTAAACCAAGTTACTGATCATCCTTAGATGATATATCCTTTGTAGGATCTAGATTTTGAATCTCTAGGGGGTTAGAAACAGGCTCTTTTAACAGCAGAGATCCCGAATCTTCCCCGTGAGTCTGTAAAGACTTCACCTCAGTTGACTCCTCAATAGTAATTGATTCACTGTCAACGAGTTGCCGATCTGCACCTACGTCAGACCCTTTACCCGCAGGATCCAGATATGTTCCATCTGGGGAGTTAGACAGTGACCCTTTAGATTGTGCATTTAGGTCAAAGCCTTCTTTCGACGTCTGTGAAGACTCTTGGTTCAGTAAAGAACCTTCAACCAGTGAACCTAACCGTAATATGGTCGGAACACCAGTTGCTTCCGTCAATTCTTCCTTACTTGATTGAGCTATTGGTTCAGATATTGCTTTCGTTAGCTTAGCCCAATCAGCATCAGAAAAATCAATAAAGGGCGCTTTGGAAGTTTGAAATAAAGTATCAACAGTTGCCTCGTTTTCTGTTCTTCTCCTTTTAGAGTAAGGCAGAGCTGTTGTTGAAAGGTGTGTCTCCTTATGTGGTGCTGCTTTGGCACTATCTCCCTCTACACTCATGGATGTCTGAATATTGGGTATAGGAGGGTAAGGAGGTTCGTTTTTGGTTTCATTTGGCTCTTCCAAAGGCTCTTCGACCGTGGTTAGAGATTGTGGGTTGCAATCTCATGGTCTGGATGGCCACTGAGGGCTCTGGATCAACATCCATTGTTGTGGTTCAGGAGCCAGTTCAGGTTGAGGAATGTTACCTTCATTTACCTGTTCCCCTGGGGGTAGAAGTGGTAGGGGCACCGTTCTTAGATATTCAAGTTTGAACAGTGGGTACCCCTGGAAGATGATTCTTTCTTATCAGAGCGGTTATTGCATTGCTCTTCATCTTCATGCACTCCATGGTCTCCTCTTTGGCGAATGTCTCACGCTCATCATCTGTTAAGATATCATTGAGAATTAGCTGTAGGAACCTAGGATAGAAACAAAGCACATCATCTATGCATGTTCTTTCATCCAGTGGTCCCATGTCAGGTAATGCTTAAGGAACTCTCCCACAAAGAAGTTAGTTTGTTGACTTCTTATGAGAGTGAAGAAAACATGTATCTCCTCAGTTGTGGGATCCGGAACATGGTTTTCTATAGAAAAATGTAGTATTCTGTTAAAGTCATGTTCCGTCACCCTTATTGTTCTGCCCCCTGGCACAACAAAACTGAAGGATCTTACGTTATTCTCACTTGTATCCGTGGCGGTTGTGTACAACGCAGTCAATTGATCGATGCAAAGGACTACGGGAGTACTCAAGGCATATGCCACTAATGAACATGTGTTCAGAAACTCTGCCCATGCACGAAACTGTAAATTCGTAATGGCTTGCAAGTTTTGAAACGAGACATGATTAGTCTTGGTTACTTTTAAACCAAAACTAAAACCAATTAAATTTAATTAATTATTACTAATTAATCAAACTTGACACAAAATACCCTTAAAACAAAATTACCCCTTTTTCTTAAAAAAAAACACAACTTCGAATCACTATTATCAAGAACCCTACTTTTGGTAACACAAATAATCAGAATTATCTGAAGAAATCAATTGAAAACAATTAACTTCTAAAGAACAATAGTGAAAATAGTTTTCTTAAAAACAAGTTCTTGAGGCAGTGATGTTCTTGGTTATATGTATTCTAGTAAGTATAAACAAAAGCCCTTAGATCTGATAATAAGAAAAAAAACGTAAGGGGTTGTTAAATACTTATTGAATTGACAGGGGCAATATTGTCTTTACAGTGTTCGATGTTTTTAATAGTATGTTCGATGGTTTTCAGTTGGGGGTAAAACTGTCAACTTTACTTCGATAAATTTTGAAAAATAACGAAGAGTTTGAAAATCAGAATTTAAAAAGTTTTTCTGAAAAACTATCGAACTTGTTACCTTTTAAAGCTTGAAAAACTATCGAGGGATCCTTTGTGGAAAAACTATCGAGAATTAAAATAAAGGAAAAATTAATTCTCTCAGATAGATTTTCATTTTAATTCAAAAACCATCGAGAATTTAGATAAAGAATAATGAAATTCAATTCGATGCTTTTTCAAATTTTCCTCAAAAAGTATCGAGAAATGTTTTCAATAGTTTTTCTTTTTCCTTTTCAAAAACTATCGAAAATTTATTTCGATAGATTTATCTATGTACTTGAAAAACTATCGAATTTCCTAAATTCGATATTTTTTGCTTCTGTTCAAATTCTAAAACCTGTTCATGTTCTAAAATTCAAACCTTGTATTTCCTGTCAAGTTTTATTTTGAATAAATCTTTTACAATTTACCAAAATCAATTGTTAACAGAAAATTCACAATTTTCTCAGAATAAAATCGACTAAATATCATTGAATGATATTAACCAATTAAAATCCAATAAATTATGTTGCATATTTATTTTATGTATTTTAAATTATGGAGCAAATAAGATATTGAACTGCTTCAATTTCCATAATTCAAATTTCATTAAATAAATAATAATAAATTAGTACTAAATATCTATGAGTTAGATATTAGCACTAAATTATTAAGATGAGGACTGGATGTTAAATAAATTCACAAGTCCTTAAAATATGAACAATTTTATACTTGTGAACTTATTTAAGAGTTTCTTGCAGATGAGATTTTCAAATCAGGTGCGTGTCTGCAAGTTACTCTATGAATTGAAGACATGCTCTCGAAAGAAATGATACCTGTTGTCAAGGTGCATTGTCGTGGATTGTTCCACAGAGTTGTTGGAGATGAAGTTATTTCCTGAAATAATAACAAGAAATCAATCTTCCTCCACGAAGTTGACAGCTTCTAGAGATGCTCCTCCTGTCATTCAGAGATGCTTCTCCTGTCTTTCTTACAACCTGCGTATTTTATATCTAAATAGCTAAACATGTTAACAAGTATCTTTAGGGTACCTTATACTGAGATTTGGTATTCCCTTAAGATATCTCAAAATCATGTTGATAACTATAAGACTAGATTTTTGAAATCCACTTGGAACCTTGCACATTGGCAACTTGAGAATAAAATATGTGTTGTCAATTTGCAGCTAATAACTTAATGAGACGCATACCTCTCTAGCTTGTCATTTCTGTCTTTTACCTGATTTGTCCTGATCAAGCTTTAGTGGCTGCTGTTGGTAGGGAGTCTTGGCATGTCTAGAATCTTCTCAATTGTGCACATTCAAAAGATTCTTGACTTACTTTTATTGCCATCACTCTTTTGGCTTACTTGTGCTCCTAAAAGAATTAATCTTCTGGCTTGCTCAAAGTAAATCCAAAAAGAATTGCAACTTTCCCAACATACTCATCTTGTATATTCTCTGCAATGACTTGGCAAATTTCTTGCACAAGTTTTCGTTAGTAGACCAACATATAATATAATCATGATATCACTGCACATATATGACATTATGTTTGTGCCTTATGACAACTCTAATAAATTCATATTCTGTAAAAGTTCAGTTAGAGTGTCATACCATGTCTTTGACGATTGCTTGAGTATTGATACCGGTTCATACCAATCTGTAGTGATCTTGTGAAGAGAAGTTATACAACGTCCAATTGATCTGCAACAGCAAATGCCAGGATCTGTTGTACATTGACTTCTTCTACTATCTCACCAATCAGGAGTGCACTTGATAATATTCACCATACAGATATATCCTGATATCCTCAAGTCTCGTCACTGGTGCTTCTTGTTAGATACTGCTTCCTAATAGTAACCTAGCATCCAGTTTGGCCTTGTCCCTCATAACAATGCCAATTTCATCCAGTATTCTGGATACCCATCTTGTTCCAATAACAGATTTTCCCTTAGGCCTGGGTACCAGCTTCCAAACTTTCTGCCTTTCAGATTGATTGAGTTCATTTTGCTTTGCAATCACCCAATCTGGATCCATCAGAGCTTCTTTACCTTTCTTTGTTTCTTCTTCAGAAAGAAAACCAAGAAAATAATCATTCATACTCTATAGCTCCAGTCTTTACTCCACCACTAGGATCACTAAGAACTAGACATCAGGAATGATATTGAATCAAAACCCTTTGCCTTGACAGATACGTTCTTGAAGTGTCCTCTAGATATTCATTGTGGTGTTGATCTGACTAATTGATCCTTCTTTTGCTCCCCCTAAGCTGTTGCTAGGATTTCCTGAGAATCCTCATCCTCGCTGAGTGGTTCTGTTGAAGTCCTGAGCTGTGTAGTTAAACTACCATTACCACTGCTTGGATTTGAATCATCATTACCATTAATTTCACACATAACAGCTGAGATCTTGGAGTTGTTGAACATCATATTCAGACTTTCAATCACCTCTTGTTGATTAATCAAATTTACCTCGCAGGCTTTAGATTCCACTGATTAGCCGAGGAAAATATCCTTAAGAGCCTTAGCTGCCAATCTTGCCAAGATGCTTACTTGTAAAACATTTTCCTCCAAACCCCTGAAAGAAATTCAGAGTTTGCTTCTATTGGCCAATTCAGGGTCTTCCTGTATTTGTTACTGATCATGGAAATGTGATTAATCTCATCTGTGATGTCCTGTCCTTCAGATTGAATGAACAACACCAGTTTGTATTAAGAGTAGACATCAACCATCACTGAAGTATATCTTTACTTTGTTGTAGATAAGACATTAACTAGTCCGTAGAGTTCCATACGTATCATCTGAAGCGGCTCAGTAATGCTTATCACATTATAGCTTTTCTGTGATGTTTCTTTGACTTCCCTTAATGACATGCCTCATATATTTCATCTAGCTTGAATCCCAGATGAGGCAGTCCTCTCACCAATACCATCTTTAGAAAAGAGTTCCTTGTATTGTCATGCAAGGGTGAGAGCTTCTCAACCTTCTTGCTTGAGATAAAACACTGCTCCTTCATTGAATAAAAAGATTTGTGCTTTGAATCTTCAGCAAGAGAGTTGCTTCTAATTGTTATCCTTGACTCCAATTATTAGTTGTTATCAATGATACCAATTATTGTAAACATGATGACATTCCATTTCCAACGTAGCCATGTCCCGTGATGAAAACCTTTGCTGTCATCTCCAAAGATTATTAACGGAACAGCTTTCTCAATCACATTTGATGGCAAGTTCTTTCTTCGATCATATGTCTTCAGTAGTAAAGACCAAGAAAGCATATAAATCGATTAACCTGATTTGCCTGCACTCACAAATGGATTGACAGTTCTTGGTACCCAACTTATTTTCTTGGGTCCAAATGGATTAGAGATTTTGCTTTTAAAAGTGGTAACAACAGCTTCAACCTATACATGCTTATTCTTATCTCTGACTGACCTTGCAGTCGTTGCTCTAATGTAATTCTTAAACATGTTTTTTCTATGATTAATGCAAGTTCTAAGATATGCATTCATAATATTTAAATAAGCAAACATGTTAATAAGAATAAATGGCATACATTGAGCATTTTGACATTGCAGATAAGAGATGTGCAAATTAGGCATGTTCTGCATTTTATAAAATTCAGTACTTTCTACTTTAACCAATATACACAAGTGTAACAGGTAGTAAGTAGATTTACAGATATTCAATAATTTTCTAAGCACACATGGAATAAAAGAATTAACAATTAAATCACTAATTCTATCTAATCCATTCTGTTGTTGTATGGCATCTAACTTTCTCTATTACCTAAGTCAGTTTTAGATACAGCTTGGTGTTCTACAAATTCTACTGACTCTAAAGGTAATTCCTCCATCCTTCAAACTGATTATCCCTTAACAAACAATTCAGAATAAATGAGCAAATCTTGTTCTACTAGGGATACTGAAACTTAGCTTTACTAAGGTCTTATGTGCCAGAAACTTAACCCCTAAAACTAAGAGTTGTTTCTTAAGAAAGCTTCTATCTCACTTGCAAATCTTATTCTACAAATATTCATACACATATATATAAGTTCTCCCATGTACATGCTTTGAATATTGAGAATTAAATACTGCATTGGTTCAAGGAAAAGATACCTGAGATATGTGAGGTGAATCATCTTCAGAGATTGCTATGAAAGCAAGATATCCATGATCTTCTCGTCATCTGATCCATCCCAACTCTTTCCTTAAGCAACATAAGTTTTGTGCTGATGCTTCTTCAACAAAGCATTCCACTTCTGTTTCAGCTATTAACTGAGTCCCTATTCTTCTTTGTTTGTTAGGCTTCTTCATTGTGTAGCACACCCTGATAGTTTCTCGTTACATAGTTCTTATCATAGTTGAAACTATCACTCTTGTTTTTGTTACCATCTCAGTCTGTAACTACCTCTTTGAACTGAATCCTGAAGAATCTTTGCTTCGTAATAAATAAGCCTGATCCATGGATGTGGCTTTTGTACTCCTTCTGAATCTGATGTGACTAAACTTCCTTGACAAGTGAAACACTGATCTTTAGTCTAGTCTCTCGAGGTTTTCTACCTGAGCTTCTTCTGATTCAGCTACTAGTAATTCTTCTATTCTGTTCTGAGGTTCCAACATTAATAAACGTTACTGAGATATTTGTTTGTCCGTTCAATTCTCTAACACCCTTTATTCCTCGCTTCATAATCTCTTTTGATTAAATCTCCTTAGAAAAAAAATATCCGTAGAAACTTCTTCCTGAAATCAGCTTCATGGTCATCTTTTTCTTCGAAAGATAAAAATCAGTTTAACACCCGGAGGAATCTTCTTCTACAAGCCCTTGAGCATCCTCAATTTAATACTTAAGAAAAATTTAAATATTCAGAATTTTTAATTTTCCTTAAAAATAAATTAATCAAAAATAAATATTTACAAAACATTTAATTTTCAAGAATTTCGAATTCTTAAAAATTAAATCATGTAAATTAATATTTAAGAAAAATTAGAATTTAAGAAATTTTTTTTTTTTTTAAACAAAAATTCGAAATAAATAAATAACTCAGAAATATATTAATTCGGGGTGCTTTTGTAAAGCTGGCCAATTCAAGCACTTCGATTGTTTTTAAAATAAAAACTATCGAAGAAACTTGGCTGACCATTTTTGAAAAACTAAGAAACATTACCACTTCGATAGTTTTTTTTAAAAACTATCGAAGTCACCATACTTCTCAGACTCAAAAAAATTTGGCCACCTAAATTGACTACCATTCACAAATATATCAATTTTCGTTCACGGATAATTCATTCAGTTCTATAACGAAATCAAACACACCAAACCAAACCAAAAGTCGGGGAATATATCTTTTTATAAATATAAACCTCGAGGGGTGCTACAATTTCTAATCCGTAGATTAGCTTCAATGAGTTCTAGGTTATTCATAATCAATACAATGAAAGAATTCTGAGCACTATAAATTTCTATGATCTTCTCCGGCTCAAAACTCTCTCTCAGTAGTTGCTACTATGAACTAACCTCGACTGAGGAAGACACTTCCTCTCTCTGTGTAATTATAGACTTAGTTTTTAGAAAACTATCGAACCTTAATTGTTAAAACAATCTTGGCCGTCCAATTCTCATCAACCTGTCAGACAAACAAACTTTTCACCCACTTTTCCAAATGAAAACTATCGAATGAATAAAGTAATTATTCAATTCGATAGTTTTTAAATAAAAACTATCAAATAGAATACTTACTTTATGCTTTCCATTCGATGGTTTACTAAACTAGAAAACTATCAAATAATAAAGTAATCATTTCATTCCATGATTACATACATTCGATGGTTTTCTATTTTAGAAAACTATCAAATAATAAAATAATCATGTCATGTCATGATTACATATATTCGATGGTTTTCTATTTAGAAAAACCATCGAACCTTTTCTTTTGTTAGTCTCCAGAAAAGTTTCAGGGTGTTTAAGTTTTAGACTTTATCAATTTCTTCCGAGACGATAAAACAATTTGATCTTTTCAGTGCCGTCACCTAGTGCAACTGGTCTGGTTCACAGATGAATAACACTTGATCAATTCTTCTTTTATGTCTGCAATTCAATGCTGCTGATAAGTCCTTTGTCGTCCTGGTTGCTTCATCA
The DNA here is from genome assembly GCA_030848705.1 of Heracleum sosnowskyi. Taxonomy (NCBI): domain Eukaryota; kingdom Viridiplantae; phylum Streptophyta; class Magnoliopsida; order Apiales; family Apiaceae; genus Heracleum; species Heracleum sosnowskyi. The sequence continues at coordinate 81,801,477 of CM061244.1, forward strand.
CTGGAATCCTGTGGTACTGAACCCTAAATCATTCACATACTTCTGTCGTCTTGAAAGTCTTGTTTCTTTTGCTGTCACTGAGGCTTGAACATTTTCATGAACTTCTTTCCGTGACCTGTCTACGGACTTCAAGAATACATAACGTATTTTGATTTTTTGAGTTTACCTTTTCTTCTTTGATTCTAGATTCCTGTGCTTCTGTTAATACTATTGTCTGTCTTGTCTTTGTTGAGTTGTAGTTATCTCTTTTACATCTTATGTTACATTATGCTTTACACCCGTGCAAGGCACGGGCTTTAAAAAATAATAAACTAAAAAATTTAATGTGAACGGAAAATATTAAAATAAAAATAAAAATTAATATGATAAATTATAAAATGAGAAACTTAAATATTAATTGGAACGTAAAAAAAATATTAAAAAATACAGATGGGTCTGATGAAAATAAATGAGGTATTATTAATATTATTTTATAATAAAATAATATTAATAATAATGACAGATAGAAAATCTAACATGTTTCAATTAAAAAAAGTAATTGTCCGTGATATTTTTAGAAGTGTTTTAATTATATTAATTGTATTTATTAAAAAAATACTTTGACATGTTAAAATAAGTAAGTTTTTTTAATAAGGACAAATAGGAAATCTAACATGTTTTAATTAAAAAAAAGTAACTACCTATAATATTTTTAGATGTGTTTTAATTATATTAATTTTATTTGTTAAAAAAATACGTCACTTGTTAAAATAGGTAAGTTTTTTTAAATAAATAAAAGTATTAAAATAAGTTTTAAAATATATAAGTCACGGTTGCACTTGATATTTTTGAAAAATAGAGATTTTAGTGATAACAAATATAAAAGGTAATATATTTTAATTTAAAGGTAATTTCTCGTGATATTTTTGGAAAAGAAGTAGATTTTGTTAGAAAAAAAAGTTTTAATTATAAAAGACAATAAGCTAATTAATATTTTTATATTATTTTATTATTTATTAAATAGAGTATTAAAATAGATTTTAAAATAAATAAGTAAGGATTGCACCTCATATTTTTGAAAAATAGAGATTTTAGTGATAACAAATATAAAAGATATTATGTTTTAATTTAATGGCAATTGTCGTGATATTTTTGGAAAATGAGTAGATTTTGTTAGATTTTTTTTTAAATTATAAAAGGCAATCAGTTAGTTATTATTTTTATATTATTTTATTATTTATTAAATAGAGTATTAAAATAGGTTTTTTAAAAAATAAGTAACGATTGCAACTCATATTTTTGGAAAACATAGATTTTAGTAATAACAAATATATAAGGTAATATTTTAATTATAAAAGCCAATCATCTAGTTACTATTTTGGTAACTTGATAATAATACAATTCGATAAAAGATTTGATTTGTAGTAGCTTTCGTTATCCTAAAAAGAAAGAAGTATATTAGTAGCGGTGTATCCTAAATTTAAACAAATTAGATCCCACATTTCCATTGTTTTGATTAGATTTCAATATTATTTGATTTTTATGTAGTAAAATATAGTGAAATATTAATGTAGAATAAAACTTTCCCGAATTTTGATTATATTATTAATTTATTAATTAGAAAAAGTACCGAATACCAAAAATTAACCGAAAATCAAAACTTTCAATGTTTCGGCTTTAATAATATAGTATAGATGAATAATAGGATATTGCATTTTCTAACCAAAACATATTACTTTTTAATTAAAAAAACACTATCTTTTATAAACACACCTAAAAATACTAATTATATTTTATTTTTCATTCATTAAAAACATGTTACCTTTTAATTAAAACATATTATCTTTTATTAACAAATCTAAAAATACTAATTATATTATATCTTTCAATCATTAATGTTAACTTTTTAAATTAACATGTTACCTTTTTATTAAACAATATTACCTTTCCAAAACACACATAAAGATACCAATTGTACAATATCTTTCAATCATTAATACACTGCCATTAATACGTTACGGGGAATCTTTCAATAGTTAATAATATATATAACTTATTAATACATCCAAATATATTTTTTAATTGTTTAATTAGTAAATTAAATTTATTAAAAAAACTCGAACATGGTACGGGCTATAAGTTAGTATATATAAATAGTGAACACAATATTTTACAAATTAACATACATAACCAATAAAATAAACTACTAACATATTTTTATGCTGATTTTGTATCATATTTTCATATTTTTATGCCGAATTTGTATTATAATTTCTTGATACGACACTTGTTACTCTAAATAAATTTAAAACAAATACTACAAATATACATTAATATAAATTTAAGTATTAACCACCATTTAATTCTTCAGCCATTCGTATTATCACAAAAATTATCTTTATATCCCCTGGACTTTATACGCCGATTTTGTGTCATGTTTGCATAAATACATATAACAAAAAATACTAATAATATATGAAATAACAAAATTTTGACTATAACTCTTTTTCGAGAATTATTTAGACTCAATGATCTTTTTTTTAAAAACTTTGGATGAATTTTTTTGGGTGTTCCTGTTGAATCAATACTATTTTTAAAAAATTTAAATTAATTACTTTTCAATAATATTTTTGTTTTTTCATTTTTTTATTTGTTGAATTATTACTGTGAAATACGGTATAAAGTATGACCACCGATTTGTAAATCTGAAAGTATAGCCACTATTTTGAAACTTGGTAAAAACTTTGGCCATCGATTTGTAATTTTCAAACTTTAGTCACCATTTTGGAACTCGATACAAACTTTGGCACCAAAATGCATCAAACTCTTTCTTAAATATCCCTAAACTTTATAGGTCGATTTTGTGTCATACTTTCTTGAGTCGAAATATTAAAATTCATATAAATTAAAAATATTAAAATTACGGAATAATAAAACTTAAGTACTAACCACCGCTTCAAACTTCAACTATTTGTATTATCACAAAATTACAAATTTCTTAAATATTCTTAGACGTCATAATAAAACTTTTTAGAAATTAAAAAATACAAACAGTTATTATCAATATGCAATGTTATTAATGCACACAGGTTATCATAAAATCCTCAAATTTGTGACGCGAGGAAAACTGATCAGTATGCCATGATTTTATTGGTAATTTAAGATATAATAAAGATTAAATTCTAAATAGGATTATAATATAAAGATCTAATAAATATTAAATCGTAAAAATGATTGTAATATAACGTTATAATGAAGATTAAATTCTAAAAAAATGATTTATATATATTTATTGTCTTTTCTATAAATTCAAATCTAAGTAAGATAATTTAATTTTATTGAATTAAAATAGAGAAACTCTAAAAAAATAGATTAAAACTTAAGTAAAATTTAATTTAGTTGAGAAAAAAATTAATCTTGTTTAATTAAATTTTAAACAAGATTGACTTTTATATATTATTGTCTTTGCTAAAAATTTTAATTGAATTAAAATAGTGAAACTCTAAAAAATTGATTAAAACTTAAATCGGATCTAAGTTAGTTGAGAAAAAAAGGTAATATTTGTTTAATTAAATTTTAAATAGGACTGACTTTTATATATTTATTGGTTTCTCTACAAATTTGAGTGTAAATAAGGAATGTCTTCCCTAAAATTATATCATGTTAAACATGTTTTCTCTCTCTCGTTAAAATTTTTTGGCTCAACTCGTTAAACATGTTTTCTCTCAATAAGACGTTTTCTCGTTGTTACTAATCAAAATAGATAACAAACTAATTTACTAAATAAATTATATCAGTTATTAATTAATTTTATTATATCTTAAAATTTAATTTAAATCATCATTTACATGGTAAAATAATAATATAATAAAAGATGTGTGTGTGTGTATAATGATATTGATTGATATTTAATTTTCAAAATTTTAAATTTTGACTTCAATAGAAAATTTAAGAGAATACTAAAATGGTAAATTTAGTTTCTAAATAAAAAATTGAATATTAAAATTATATACTTAGTTTTCTCCATTAGTAAAATTTTTCAAAGGCAATAAAATAAAAATAATATATTTTGTTTCCTTCATTAATAAAGATTTAAAATGCAATTGAGATATTTCCTAATATTAAATATTAATAATTTCAAAAATTCGAGAAAATTATAAAAAAAGATTGAGGTGATTTGGGGGACCCACCTTACCGTCCTTATCTTCTCCATAATATTTTTTAAAATTTTAAGCTTTGGCTTAAATATAAAATTTAGAAGAATATTAATATAATATATTTAGTTTCCTATGTTAATAATTATATTTATAAATAAAAAATTTAGAAATTTTAAAAATTGTATATTTAATTTCCTCTATTAGTAAAGATTGTAAAGGTAAGATTCTACAGTATTATGTTCTTATTTTTTCAAATAGAAAGTATTATCTAATTAACTATTAACTATATAAATTATAATAAAAAGTAATTTTGTTTATATTTCATTTTTCATTGTGAAAGTTGGTTGTTTCATAAATTTGATATCAGCCTCCGAGCATAGCTATTTTATCGTACATAATAACATCTTATATACTTTCTAATGACATCATCCTCATCTTTTACTATACATAAAAATTATTGATAATCCTAAACACGTGTAGGTATCTTTCATAAAGTATTACGAATTATAAAATACTGATACTTATTTCAGTCTCTTTTTTTATTTAATCGACACTTGCAAGCTCCTACACATTTTGTATAGACATATGGAATCATCACATCACAGTTGAATTATCTAATACCCAATATCAAGATGACCAGCTTATAAATACAACCCTACATCAAAATAAAAATTATGAGTATAATACAACATAATACTAAAAAAAGGAAGAACGTGGTCAAAGAATACAATTCATGCGTATCAATTATCAAATATTATACTAATGATGTCTCGAATTCAAGTTTAAACAAATCCATGTAAAAGTAGGATAGAAAGTTTAACTTACTTATCTTCGATGACCAATTTTTTATATATATATAAATGATTATTGGAGAAGAAGTTAGTCAATAATTAAGGTAAACTTTTGTAATAAGTTTCAAATTGGTGCCGAAGAGAAATTTAGGAAAATATTAGTAAAAGTCTTTTTCAATTTTAAAATTTGGGAAATTTTTTGAGGAGAATATCCATTAGTCAAGATTTTAAAGGCAAAAAAAATTAAAATTGTATATTCAGTTTCCTTCATTAAGAAATATTTGAAAAAATAAATGAGATATTTTTTAATCAAGTAGAATATTAAAATTGTATATTCAGTTTCCTTATATATATAAAAGAAGAAGATAAATAAAAGAAGAAATAAGATAAAGATTGATAAGCTAAAAAGATAAAGATGTTGAATATTAATAAAAATATAAAGATGTCCAAAAATATCCGGACTAAAACCTTACTTATATAGTTTAAAACTATTTTAATACTTTTAATTATTAAAAAAGTTTACTTATTTTAACATGCCTACTTAATTTTTTTAATAAATACAATTAATAAAATATGAATATTGAAATAATAATTATTAAAAACACTACTTTAAGCTAGTATATATAAAGAAGACGATAAATAAAAGGAGAAAGAATATAAAGATTGATAAAATAAAAAGATAAAGATATCGAATATTAAAATGGTATATTTACTTTCCTCCATTATTAAAGATTGTAAAGCATAATGTAACATAAGATGTAAAAGAGATAACAACAACTCAACAAAGGACAAGACAGACAATAGTATTAACAGAAGCACAGGAATCCAGAATCAAAGAAGAAAAGGTAAACTCAAAAAATCAAAGTATGGTATGTTTTCTTGAAGTCCGTAAACAGGTCACAGAAAGAAGTTCATGAAAATGTTCAAGCCTCAGTGACATCAAAAGAATCAAGACTTTCAAGACGACAGAAGTATGTGAATGATTTAGGGTTAGTACCACAGGATTCCGGTGATTTATTTGAAGCAACCAGAACGACAAAGGACTTATCAGCAACATTGAATTGAAGAAATAGAAGAAGAATTGATCAAGTGTTATTCATCTGTGAACTAGACCAGTTGCACTAGTTGACGACACTTAAAAAGGTCAAGTTGTTTTATCGTCTCAGAAGAAATTGATACAGTCTAAAACTGAAACACCCTTGAGCTCAGAAGATTTACTAAAAAGATTAAGGACAAGAAATGGTTCGATGGTTTTTCTATTTAGAAAACCATCGAATATGATTTAAGAAATCCATCAGAATTCAAATGTAAAGTAATTTACATTTTGATAGTTTTGAATTAAAAACTATCGAATGGTAAATTACTTTTACACATTCGATGGTTTTCAAGTTGGAGCAGGTGAAAAGTTTTATTTTGTTTGACAGGTTGATGGAAATTGGACGGCCAGGATTGTTTCTTCAATTATGGTTCGATAGTTTTCAAAACACAAAGCCTGTAATTACTACAGAGGAAGTGTGTCTTCTTCAGTCGAGGTTCATTTACAGTAGCAATTACTAAGAGAGAGTTTGAGCCAGAGAGATTACTGAAGAAATTAATATTGCTCATATTTCTATCATTGTATTGATTGTGAATAACCTAGAACTCATTGATGCTAATCTACGGATTAGAAATTGTAGCACCCCTCGAGGTTTATATTTATAAAAAGATATATTCCCCGACTCTTGGTTTGATTTGGTGTGTTTGATTTCGTTATAGAACTGAATGAATTATCTGCGAACGAAATTGAATTATTTGTGAGTATCGTATTCAACCCCCCTTCTACGATACTTTGGACCTAAAAATTGGTATCAGAGCTACTTGATTGACGTACAAATCAGATCCGGTGAATGAGACCAAAATCAAACGTAGCGTGAACATTCGAAGCAAAATTTTTAACTTTCAAAATTTTTCATTTAATTGGAATTTCTTGAATTTTAAACAATTTGAAATTTTCAGAAACCATGAGTGCTCCAAAGACAACCGCTGGTATTAAAGTTCCCCCGTTTACAAGAGATGATTTCGGTTTGTGGAAGATGAAGATGCTGTTATTTATCAAGGCATCTAATCCATTGTATATTGGCATATTAGAGAATGGACCGTTTGTACCAATGAAACCAGTTAGTGAATCTACAGCTCCTTATGGTAGTAGGATTCCTCAAGGCACCCAACCTAAGGATATCACTGAGTATACAGATTCTGACAAAGAACTGATTCGAGTGGACACAGGTTTGATGTTGATATTAGCAGACTCCGCAGACAAAGAAATGAGCTATCAGTTGATGAACTGTACAAGCGGGAAAAATATGTGGGATACCATTAACTTGATAATGGAAGGAACTGAAGACGTGCAGGAAAACAGATTGGACATCCTGACTTCTCAGTACGAAGCTTTTAGGTCTCTTCCAGGAGAAAGTATAACTCAGGTCTTTGAGAAATATACTAGGCTTCTAAATGAATTGGCAATGAAAGGAAAGACCTATCCACTGAGAGAAACCAACAGGAAGTTCATGATGACGCTGCCCCATCATGTTGAACACAAGTCCTCATCCATAAGGGAAAGAATTGACTTCACAAAGATGTCATTAGAGATGATCTATGGCAAGTTGAAGACTTATGAGATGGAGCAAGAACAACGAGTGATAATCTACGGACCAGGGACAGTGGATAACAAGCACAATGCACTTGTGAGATCAGCATCACTTGTAGTGGATGAACCAACAACTTCTGATATTCAGGTTCAAACCCCTAGAGCTAGAAAGGAGGTGATCATAGAAGCTGAGATGGATTCTGTGAATCTGGGTGTTGATGAAAGTGATTACTACACCCTAGAAGAGCTTGAGCAAATGGAAGACAAAACCATGGCGTACTTAGCTGCAAAGTTTAGTCATATTCGTTTCAAGAGAAACCCTAAGTACAAGTTCAAGGGCTCAACCAACATATTCCAGAAGAGCAAGTATGCACCTAGTACAGGCTTTAAGGGAGGCTACAAGACTGGCATGATTGATAGAAGCAAATCAAGATGCTACAATTGCAATGAGTTAGGGCATTTCGCCACTGAATGCCGGAAGCCTCGTCAAGCAAGAGACATGAAAGATGTCTATGTAAAGAAAGACTCGTATGAGGATTTGAAGAAAGAGAATGCCAAGTTGAAACAGCAATTGGAGGCATTGTCTGGAAAGCAGAAAGGGAAGGCTTATATAGCAGAGGGAAAACACTGGGATGATACTGATTCGGATGAAGAGGATGAATATGTAAATTTTGCCCTAATGGCTGACTCTTCAGAGGAATCACCGCAATTATCTCAGGTACCTATCGTAACAACAATTGACATGTCTAATTCTGAGTACAAGAAAACTGTGCAAGATCTAAGTGTAGAATTGTTTAATGTACACACAAGCATGCTAGCATCAGAAATGGAAAATGCTGAACTAGTTCTTAAGATTAAAAAACTAGAATCTAAAAATGAAGAACTAGAGCTTGTAGTTGTCACATTAGAAGATCTTAAGCAAAAGAATGCGTACTTAGAGAACAAGGTCAAGTGTAATGATGAGATAGAGACTATCATCAGGAAGTAGATTTCTGATTTAGATTCGAAGCTGAATGCTTTTAAGAATTCCGCCCTGATTGCTAAGGAGATCATTGATACTCGAACACAGGGTAATAAAACTGCTATAAGACTTGACTACTCCAAAAAGGCTGGGAAAAGGACTCTGGAATTTCCTGTGACATCTTCTGTTGTCAAGAAGGATATTCCACATATTCTTAAGAATGTGGTCAATCCAGTCTTTGTCAAGCCCTTCTCAGAACCTTTTAATGAGGATGACCATTTCATTAGACAAGAATTGCTTGAGGAGGATTTATTGAAGGAAAAAGAGGTAAAGACTAAGTTGCCTAGGAAATCAGTAAAAACTGTTATACCTAAAACTGAAGTAGGTGACTTAGTTAGTAATGATAAAAAGAACAGGAATGGGAAAAAGAAGATTGTTAATCAGGAAATTGTTCCATTTTCTCCCATTGCATCTAGGAAGTTATGCACTATTTGTAATTCTGCTGGACACCCTACATATGCATGTAAAAAGGTTAAAGTAGAAACTGCTAATACTTCTGAAATGCATAACATGTCTGACATGCCTGATCTTCATGAACCCTGTGGAAAGAAAGAGTGTTTGCTATGTAAGTACAACATCATGCATGCTTATTTTAAGTTGATGAATGATAGTAGCAACAACACTGTTAATGTTAAATCCACAGATACTATGAATATCAAACATGGTAAGACTAAATTGAATGTTACTCCTGTCAAAGTATCTAAACCTTCAGGACCCAAACAATTTTGGGTACAAAAGTCCGCTTAATCAATCTGTGATTGCAGGGTAAGGTTAAAAGCTCAAAGGTTGTGTGGATTCTGGATATTGGTTATTCTAGACACATGACAGGTGAAGAGTCCCTGCTTACAGAGGTGGTTAAGAAGACCGGCCCGATTGTAACCTTTGGAGATGACATCAAAGGATTCACCACGGGATATGGTAAATTGAAAGTTGGGAATGTCATCATTGAAAACATCTCTCTTGTTGAAGGATTGAAGCACAATCTTCTAAGTATCAGTCAGTTCTGTGATAAAGGCTACAATGTAGATTTCAGAAAGGACAAGTGCTTGATCACCAATAGAAAGGATGAGAAGCTTGCTCTACTGGGAGTGAGAAAAGGAAATTTGTTTATAGCTGACTTAAGTTCTACCAGTGAAGGATAAGTTACATGTTTCTACAGTAAGGCATCTTCAGAACAAAGTTGGCTATGGCACAAGAAGCTCTCACATTTGAACTTCAAAACTATGAACTCTTTGGTAAAGAGAGAGTTAGTGAGAGGGTTTCCCCTGATGGAATTCAATCAGGAGGGACTATGTGAAGCATGTGAAAAGGGGAAGTCGAAGAAAGCATCACATACAAGCAAAGGAATGACAAACATTGCTGAACCATTACAGCTGATTCATATGGATTTATTTGGTCCAGTCAATGTTATGTCACTTTTAAGAAAAAGATATGCATTCGTGATGGTGGATGACTACTCCAAGTACACGTGGGTGCTGTTCATACAATCAAAGGATGAAGCAACACAACTAATCATTGATCACATCAAGAAGATAGAAGTGGAAGCTAAGCTACCTGTGCGGACAATCAGATCAGACAATGGAACTGAATTCAAGAATGTAGTTATTAATGATTTCTGCCCAGAGAAAGGAATATCAAGACAGTTTTCAGCACCAAGAACTCCTCAACAGAATGGAGTAGTGGAAAGGAAGAACATGACCTTGGTTGAAGCAGCAAGGACCATGTTGAATGAAGCAAAACTTCCCACTTACTTTCGGGCTGAAGCAGTAAATACAACTTGCTACACTCAGAATCGAACCCTGATCAACAAAGATCATGAAAAGACTCCGTATGAGTTAATGGCCAATAAGAAACCAACACTGAAGTACTTTCATGTGTTTGGTGCAAAGTGCTTTGTACTTAAAGATGGAGAACATCTAGGCAAGTTTGATGCCAAAGCAGATGAAGGCATTTTTCTGGGCTATTCTCTGGAATCTAAGGCTTTCAGGGTATATGTGATTGAAGATAAGAAGGTGTTGGAAAGCTTTAATGTAACATTTGACGACACCAAAAGACCAGGCCTGCAAACAAGAGAGAACTCTGAATCCTTGGTATTTGAAAATCTATCAGGAGATCTCTTTGACAATGAAGAAGAACCTGAAGTTGTTACAGTTATTAACAATAATCATAATGATAATGATTCTGGACAAAGTGGTGACCAAAGTGGAGATCCTCAAAATACTACAGGATCCACTAGTCAGTCTACAGAATCAACAGATCAAACCGTCAACAACTCAGGGGGAGCAGGAGAAGGATCAGCTAGTCACACTCCACAACATCTAGAACTAGGAGAATCATCAAGATCGCATCTGCCAAGACAAAGGGTATGGAATAGAGATCATCCCTTTCACTTGATCATTGGTGATCCGGACAAAAGAGTGAGAACTAGGAGAACATCACAAAATGAATGTCACTATTCTGGGTTTCTTTCAGAAACAGAACCTAAGAAAGTTGAAGATGCTCTAGATGATCCAGATAGGGTGATTTCTATGCAAGAGGAACTCAATCAGTTTGAAAGGCAGAAAGTTTGGAAGCTGGTACCGAGGCCTAAGGGAAAATCTGTTATTGGAACAAGATGGGTATTCAGAAATAAGTTGGACGAAGATGGCATTGTAACGAGAAACAAAGCCAGACTGGTTGCTAAAGGTTACTCTCAAGAAGAGGGTATATATTATGATGAAACCTATGCACCAGTAGTAAGACTTGAGGCCATCAGAATGTTTCTGGCATTCACAGCACATTCCAATTACAAGGTATATCAGATGGATGTGAAGAGTGCTTTTCTGAACGGGGAGTTAGAAGAAGAAGTGTATGTGGAACAACCTCCAGGTTTTGAGGATTCAAAACTGGCAGACTTTGTGTACTTTCTATTCAAAGCTCTCTATGGACTCAAACAAGCTCCAAGGACATGGTATGACACTCTCTCTGAATTCTTACTTGAAAATGATTTTACAAGAGGTGTTGTAGACAAGACTCTCTTTTACAAAAAGCACAAAAATGATTTGATATTGGTGCAAGTATATGTTGATGACATAATATTTGGTTCTACTAATGATAATCTATGCAAGAGATTTGCTAAGTTAATGCAGAGTCGTTATGAAATGAGCATGATGGGTGAATTGTCATTCTTTCTTGGACTGCAAGTATACCAAAGACAAGATGGTATATTCATTTGTCAGTCCAAGTACATCAAAGATCTTCTTAAGAAGTATCAAATGGAAGACTCATCTACAGCAAAGACTCCTATGCCAACTGCCACTAAGCTTGATAAAGATGAAACTGGTAAGAAGGTTGACATCACAGGCTATAGAGGTATGATAGGCTCATTACTTTATCTCACTGCAAGTAGACCAGATATAATGTTTGCAACATGCTTGTGTGCTAGGTTTCAGTCTGATCCTAAAGAATCTCATCTAATAGCTGTTAAGCGAATATTTAGATATCTTAAGGGAACCCCAAATCTTGGAATTTGGTACCCTAAAGATACAGGATTTGATCTTATTGGATACAAAGACTCTGATTTTGCAGGTTGTAAGATTGATCGGAAGAGTACTTCAGGAAGCTGTCAGTTTCTTGGAAGAAGTTTAGTTTCCTGGTATAGCAAGAAGCAGCATTCAGTGTCCACATCAACAACTGAGGCTGAATACATTGCTGCTGGTAGCTGCTGTGCTCAGATCTTGTGGATGAGAAACCAACTCCGTGACTATGGGCTTTTGTTGACAAAGATTCCAATATTTTGTGACAACACAAGTGCCATAGCGATCTCTAACAACCCAGTGCAACACTCGAGGACGAAGCACATCGACATCAGGTATCATTTTATCCGAGAGCATGTCATGAATGGAACTGTGGAGTTACATTTTGTACCCACAGAGGAACAAATTGCAGACATCTTTACTAAACCGCTTGATGAATCCACTTTTTCAAAGCTGGTTGGTGAACTTGGGATGTTAAATCTTTCTAATTGATTTTGATTAGAAGTCAGTAACTGCAGATAGTCCTAGTGAATACATGAGTTTAAGAATTTCTATATCCTTAGGACTCGTGAATTTATTTTCTGGAGCAATTCTCGTTGTTAGGATTATTGTACTAATTTTATGTCATAATTATGGATGATATATCTTCTGGCATTTAATTGGTTATTAATTCTAAAAATTATTTAGGTGCTAATATTTGTTCTAAATATTGAAGCATCTATTTAATTTGAATTAATTTACCTTGTTTTGAACATTGTAGATTAATGCAACATAATTTATTGGATTTTAATTGGTTAATATCATTCTATGATATTTAGTCGATTTTATTCTAAGAAAATTGTGAATTTTCTGTTAACAATTGATTTTGGTAAATTTGAAAAAGTTTATTCAAAATAAAACTTGACAGAAAATGAAATAGTCTGAGTTTTAGAACATGAACAGGTTTTAAAATTTAGACAGAAGCAAAAAATATCGAATTTAGAAAATTCGATAGTGTTTCTAAGTACTAGAAGAAATCTATCGAAATTAATTTTCGATGGTTTTTGGTATAGGAAAAGAAAACTATCGAATACAATTATCGATAGATTTTGAAACTGATTTGAAAAAGCATCGAATTGAATTTCTATCACTCAATATCTAAATTCTCGATGGTTTTTGAAATAAATAGAGAAAACTATCGAAGAGAATTAATTTTTCCATTATTTTAATTCTCGATAGTTTTTCTTTTAACAAAGGATCCTTCGATAGTTTTTCAGGTTTTAAAAAGAAACAAGTTCGATAGTTTTCAGAAAAACCTTTTAAATTCTGATTTTCAAAATCTTCGATAGTTTTTCAAAAACTATCGAAGTAAAGTTGACAGTTTTACCCCCAACTGAAAACCATCGAACATACTATTAAAAAAACATCGAACACTGTAAAGACAATATTGCCCCTGTCAATTCAAAAAGTATATAACAACCCCTTACGTTTGTTTTGTTCTTATTCTCATATCTAAGGGCTTTTGTTTATACTTACAAGAATACATATAACCAAGACCATCACTGTCGATAGAATTCTTCATTTTTAACTGATCAAAACTTGGAAAAGTTACAGTTCTATCAGTGTTAATTGATTTTGTTAGATATAATTGCTGATGATTGCTTATCAGTGTTTAAGCAACAGGTACTCATCAGAGTTTATACTAGAAGCCAGTCAGAGTTTGTTAAATTCTGACGGGGTGAAAGTTTGCTGAAGCTGTCGGTGCTAATATGAAGATTCTAGAAGCAATATATCTTGAAGATGGAAAGAAGCAAGATATATTGAGACAGATAAGGAAACGGAACAGAAGACAGAAGCAATCCTAATTTGATATAAATTTTATAGCTAATTTATAGGAATATCAATTAGAGATTGATTCTGTGTAGCTGTGTACGATATAAACACAGATAGGTTAACCCTAAAAGGGATGCGAATACTGAATACATTATTCTTGTAACCTAGCAGCTCTCTGTGATATTTTACATCACTGAGAGAAGAGTTATTTAATATAATTCAGTTTATTGATCATAAACAGTGTTCTTGATTGTTATTCTCATACGTATATTGATTATATATTGTGTATTCGGCCTAACAATTGGTATTAGAGCCAAGGCTGTTAAATATATACAGTTTTTGATCTAAACACAAGTATAATCATGGCTAAAAACATCCAGGCAGGTTCTAATGCTCAAAAGGTTCAACCAACTTCTGTAAGTCGATATGAGACAATCAGGGTTCCAATTCTAAGACCTGTGGAATATCCAATATGGAAGGTAAAAATGACCATGTTTCTAGAAGCCACAGATCCAGAATACCTTGATATAATCAATGATGGTCCTCATATGCCAACCAAACTGTCTCCTGTTGTTGATGGTCAAGAACAAAAGACTGTTCCAAAGGAAAAGAAAGATATGACTCCTGAGGACATCTCATCAATTGCAAAGGATGCAAAAGTTAGACATCTTCTTCACAGTGCCTTAGATAATGTCATGTCTAACAGAGTCATTGGCTATAAGACTGCCAAAGAAATTTGGGATGCTTTAGAAGTAAGGTGTCAAGGAACAAGTGCAATAAAGAAGAACATGAAGACTATTCTAACGCAGGAGTATGAACACTTTGACTCAAGACCTGGTGAAACTTTGACTGAAACATATGACAGATTTTGTAAACTGTTAAATGATTTGTCTTTGGTTGATAAAGAATATGATCTTGAAGAATCAAATCTCAAGTGTGACGCCCTCCCAATCTGGGGTCATGATCGGGGAGTCACTACAACCTCTATACATATTAAACCCATAAACAATAATATAAACATGCAGACTCGACCCCAACTCTAACCTGGATCTTTAACAGTTGATGGTGTGAAACAAGCATCCACTATCTAATTCATTAATACATAACATAAGTCTCAAAAGTTATTACATCCATGTCTTAAAAGTTCTACGTTCTCTATTACAAAACACCTTCTAGATATGGCCATCACCTACCTGAGCTGGCATCCCAAAAACAACCCTATAGGAAGACTTCCTAGCTGTCTGAAATGTACGTACCATCTTCTCGTTTCACTGTGGGTTAGAATAGGGAAAAAGAATGAGCCAAATGCCCAGCAAGTAATAATATGTCCAAACAGTTAACCACTGGGAAACAGTTCCAATATCAATATGTATGACATGGGTATAGCAAAATCCGTATCAAGGGATTATCAGAATAATGAATTGAATATACAGTTTCAAAGCAATTTCCAATATCAATATATATGGCATGGTTTTAGCAGAATCCATATCAAAGGATTATCAGAACAATGACATAAATATGCAATTTCAAAGGGTAAACCAATTTCATTATCAAGATATCCGTTTTCAAGAAAAACATTAAATAATTTTGGAGATTTTTCACAACGCACCAGACAATACGGGTGATCAGCCACGTAAAGTCCCCATACCGGACACACAGTCCCTCTGGTCCTTGATTTGGGTCCCATTAGGCACACATTGGCCTTTAGACTAGTCCATCCCTAGTCCATTTATTATAATTAAAAAGTGCTGGACCGGCGTTACTCGGCCTCTTACGCCTCCAATCTTAGGAATCCGTGGAAACCATAAATCAGAATTTAAATGAATCCAAACTTTATTCCTTTTTAAAACATGTTCAGCTATAAAGAAGTCCTTTGGAAATCAGATAAGTTCAATCAAAACAATTTGAATTTCTATTAGTGGAATATAGGAAACATTTATCATCGGGTCTGTTCTGGAAATGTACTAGAATGAAAGTTAGGTGTATTCACTTTCAGGTATAAAAAGGGAATGCATAAGTATATGATCAAGTTCAGGTTATAGAATCATAGGTCATCAGGGTTCAATTCATGGATATGAACAGGGTATAAAGTTTAAGGATAAAGAACTAAACAAAGCAGGGTATACAGATCAACATGGTATATATGAACAAAGATAAGGGTTATCAATGAACAATAAGTGTTTTCATAAATTAAAGGTATATCAAGGCAAGATAACAATTCATATGTGTCAAAATGAAACAATGGAATCGAAATACGAAAGCAAGTTTGTATTACTTGCCTTAAGTAGCTAAAAGGGGTACTGAGCAATCACTGGTTTTCCACCTTAGTCTTTCCCTTGTCTCTAAGTTCCACTTCCTTGAACTCTCTAAGTTCCACTTCCTTGGGCTCTACAAAAGAATATATTCTATCTTAGTAGGCCCTTTCTAAAATGCTAATCCGTTATTCTAAACTACCCAACGCATCCTAATCGCGTAAACACATAATAGTTATACCATAAAACAATTATAACCATGTAATAGGCAATCAACCATATAAACTCACATCGTCATTTAAATACACATAACATGCTCCTTATACATATATACATATAATTATATACCTTTCAAATCATACCACACTTGGTATCCCTTAAATCGATTTGATCATACCAACCATATCCTTAACTCTTTATAACAATGCTTCCTCTAAAAAAAAAACAGAAAAATCAACTGCGCATACTTTACTAAAACATTTTCCATAATTCCAAAAATAATCAAACAATTACCAAATTTGACAGGCTACTTCCTGATTACTAACTCAACTTAGCATAAAAGTTTCAACTTCAGAACACTTTATTTAGATTAAAAACGAACTGTATAAACTAGGTACTGAACACAGATAATCCCTGCTGCGCAACTTTTAGTAAAATAATCATAACTTTTTATTCGTAAATCCTATCGATACAAGGTTAGCGCGTGCACAAACTAGATTCAATTTAGAACAGTTAACTCCTAGACTCTCTGTCTAAAACAGGCACCAACATTTCGCAATTAATCAAAACAGAACAGGGCAGACAGTTTTCTGGAAAATTCAGCATGATGTATGTCTATACAAAACCATTCCACCATTATAATCTTTACCATAAATAACCATCCCAAATCAAAACTAAACTCTTCCTTAGCTGAAAAAGGTTTTACCAATCAACTCATGACCTCAAGAAACTACTAGAATATATACATGCAATTATCAAAACCAAAACTAACAAACCAACAATCCAAACACTTGGAATTTCACTAAAATTCCCAAATCAAAACCTTTAACATCCAAAATTTTGAACTATCTAAACTTAACACAATTAATCAACATGCAACCACTATAACTTGAAATCATCAATCAATCATCAACATAAACAATTTTTAAACCGAATTTTCTAAAAGGGGAAAAAAATCGAAATATACACATGCACTTCGGTTTTTCAACATGCAATCAAAATCTTAACTAAACATAGCTATTAATACATTATTTGGACTCAATAACATCATCATCGTCCCCGTCGGCTCGCCGGAGCTCATTGCCGACGGCGGCATGGTTTGGAGGTGCCCGGAAAATTGGGTTTCCTTCAACAAACCTCACCAATACAAATCAAACAATCTCCTTATCACAGAATCATCACGAAACAAAGGTTCGGGATTGAATCAAACATCAAAATCGCCCAAAATCCTTTGCATGCAAACCGATACACACATATATACACACGGCATACATTCACACACATACACGATTATATATATATATGTATATATATACATAATCATCAATATAATTGAGAGAATGAGAGAGAGAGATTTTACAAAAGAAAATCGAGAGAGAGAGATTAACCGAGAGAGAGAGAGAGAGAGAGAGACTCGAGAGAAAGAGAGAAGAGAGAGTGATGAACGGTGAAAGAAGAAAAGGGGAAAAACTGATTGCTGGGGTTTTATAAGCCCAGGGGTATTTTAGTAACTTGCTAATTAAAAATTCTGATTTCTAATAAACAAAACCAACATAATACCCTTTCTAAAATTCGAAATAAAATGAAGATAATATCTAAAAATCACAATTTTATTTTTAAAACAAATATAACGAATTTACAAGCTCCCCCATATTTTTAAAATATTTTTATGATCAAAATTGAATTAAATATGAATTTTCAAAGTTTTGATCACATAAATGATATTTAACTCATAAAATCAGTTTTAAATCCTTAAAGCCAAATATAAATTCCTCCACTAATTTTAGAAAATACTAGGATATAAACTAAAGGTTGTGAAAAAGATTTCACAATAAAAAGAGTCTCCGGTGATTTTATAAAATTCCCGGAAGGTCAAAAAGAATTAATTTTTAATAAGAAATTCATTTAAAATGCACTTAAAAGCATACACAAGTATTTTAATCCGTACCATTCACCAAGTAAACATCTAATTATCATATTTTCAAATATCTACCTTTCACACAACATCCACATATCATAGAACTCAAATATTTATTAAATATTAATATTGTACAAGCGTTTTTCTGAGTCGTTATAACCTTCCCCCCTTAAAAAGATTCTGTCCCCAGAATCTAACCTTATGAAAATAGATGCGGATACTTTTCAAGCATCTCGCTCTCAAGTTCCCAAGTCGATTCTTCAACTCTGGGATTCCTCCACAAAACCTTAACTAGCTTAACAATCTTATTCCTTAATTTCCTATCCATATAATCCTGAATTTCTACAGGTTGTTCTACATATGACAAATCAGGTTGAATCTCGATAGGTTCATATTCGATCACGTGATTCGCATCAGGATTAAATCTCTTAAGCATCGAAACATGAAAAACGTTATGAATATGCTCCATGTGCGGTGGTAACGCTAACTCATATGCAACTTTTCCGATACGCCTCAGTATCTCAAACGGTCCTACATATCTCGGGCTAAGTTTCCCTTTCTTGCCAAATCTCGTAACTCCTTTCCATGGCGACACTTTTAGCAACACTTGATCTCCTTCTTCAAAACTCAGATCCTTCCTGTCTTGATCAGCGTACTTCCGTTGTCTGTCTTGTGCCGTAACCAGTCTTTTTCTAAATGATTTCAATCTATTCCTTCGTTTGTTGTACTAGCTCGGGTCTCAAAACTTTTCGTTCTCCCACTTCTTCCCAATATGCAGGCGACCTACATTTCCTTCCATAAAATGCTTCATACACGGGCATTCCAATACTTGCGTGATAGCTATTGCGGCAAAAGAATTCCACTAATGGTAAATGATCACCTCAACTGCTTTCAAAATCCATCACACAAATTCTAAGTATATCTTTGATTGTCTGGATAGTCTATTCACTATGACTATATGTTTAAGGACGATAAATGGTACACATATTTAACTTGGTTTCTGAGCATGTCAAAAAATTTCTTCCAAATCTTGAATTAAATTGAGGGTCTTGGTAAGATTCGATTGATACTTGGACCTCATGCTTTACTACTATCTCTTACAGATCAAATCTTTACTACTAGGCATCATGAGATGTTCCTATTTCAACTCAGGAATTTCTACTGGTTGTAATTATCCGCGAGGTCTTTGATGTTCAGTTTTAACTCTCTAACAGGTAAAACACTTACTTACTCATCCAGTAATATCTCTTTCATATATGTCCACCAAGATTTTTCTTTTAAGCCTTGTTACATCTTCGTACATCTGGGATGGATCGAATACTTCGAATTCACGAGCATCATTCAGTATCTCATTCTTTAACCATGTCACATTGGGTATCCAATTTCTACAAAAAAACCTAAAAATTCCTTTATTATCCTTTTGACTCCTTCTACTTTCTCCTGTAAAGTTACTCATGCTATCGTTCATCACTTCTGCTTAACATTTTCTACTTTCCCCTAGCAGCTCAAGTTGAAAAGTCATTGTATATATGTTTATCATCTCCGTAGCTTGATCTGAAATACGAACCTCTATTCCTACTTTCTCAAATTCCTTGATCAGTCCTAACCATTTCCTCTACCTTATGTATACAGCTCCTTTTCGGTGAAAATATATTTCAAATGCTTATGCTCCGAATAGATTTCATACTTTCCTTCATACAAGTAGGCCTCCAAATCAATGCGAAGACTATTGTGCCTAGTTCTCAGTCATGTGTCGGGTGTTTCCACTCGTGGTTCTTCAGCTGTCTAGAAACATATACAGTCATCTTAAAATGTTAAATCAATCTTGATTCTTAACACAAAGTTGTGTTCTCAATTTAGTTATTGATATCGTCCTAAGGTACATGAGTCATCATTTTCCAGTAACAATGAATCTATTTTACCATTATGGCTCGACTAAAGAGTTCCGTTCCTCTAGCAATTTAAATACTTCCTTTTCCATTTATCTTAACTCTTGGATGCTTTCTAGTAAGCTTGGTTAATGGTGTGGCTATCTTGGTATAATCCTTGAAAAACCTTCGATAATCTCCATCCAATCTCATAAAACCTCTAACTTTTGTAGGTGTCTTAGACCTTACTCAATTCATTAACGTTTCAACCTTAGTTGGATCCACTTGGATTCCTTCTCTACTAATTACCTGTCCTAGTAATTGTAATTCTTTCAACCAAAACTCGCACTTCGAAAACTTTGCGCACAATATCTCTTTTCTTAAAATTTCTATGGTCATTCTCAAATGATCTGTATGCTCTTCTTCCATCTTTGAATACCTTAAGATGTCACTTATGAAAACATTCGCAAACTTATCCAAATATTTCTTAAAATTTCTATTCATCATGTTCATAAAAGTGGCAGTTATATCCATCAAACCGAACTCCATCACTACGAACTCATAGTGTCCATATATATCAGGTTCAGAACATCGTCTAAGGAATATCTTCGGGTTTTATTTTTTAAATGACGGTAACCAAATCATAAATAAATTTTGAAAAGCACACTGTGTTCTTTAACTAGTTAGATCATCAATCCTTGACAATGGGTATTTGTTCTTAACGGTCAACTTGGCGCACCCCATGGGAATACACTAGACCTTTTAACTCCCTTTTTTCCTAAGATCTTGCAATTGAATTGGTAACTCTTTCATTTCTACTGGTGTCATTCTATATGGTGCCTTTGAAATTTGTTCTACTCCGGGTGCTAAGTCTACAACAAACTCTATTTCCATTTTGGGAGGTAAACCTGAAATATCGTCGAGAAATACCTCTGGCAATTCATCAACTACTGGAATCTTTTCCCCTTAGGTGTCTCTTTACTAGCGTTAACCACATGTGCAAGATATGCTTGACAACCTTGGCGCAATAATCTCTTTCCCTGTATGACAATTTAGAATTTCTTTGTTTGGTTCTGACCTAGGAACACATCTTCTACTTTATCTATGGCTCGCAATTCCATTTTCCCCATACTCTTTTAACCAATCCATTCTTAAAATTTATATCAAATCTCCCTAACTTCACGGGAATCAAGTCATTCTAAGAAAATGGTGATCTATTATATCAATCTCACAGTGAGGACAAGCAAGATTAATCGATATATGCTCCTGAGTAGCTATTCATGTAGTCAAAACTTTACTTAACAGTTGTGTTCTACAGTCCGACTTATGAGCAAATTCTCTGAAAATAAAATACTTTGTGGCTTCGAATCCGTTAACACTTTGGCACTTATGTAGCTAATATGAAACGTATCCGCAACCACATCCTTGTTCTTTACTGTATCACTCATGGTTATATTGAGGATTCTTGTCCTTGGTTATTTAGTGTGTAATGGTCATGTTACCCTTAACATATTGCTTACTGGGTCTAGTGCTTGTAATCTCTTAAGAAATGTCATACCTTCCTACACTTGTTGCTCTTGACTCTTGCCTTCGGATTCAGACTCTCATTGGCGTAGTTCCCTCTCTGATTACACTTGTAACACACCACATTGATCTTATTATGAAATCTCGGTTGCTTATTTCTATAAGTTTTATATTCTGGTATCGGAGGTCTCAGAGGTCTTGGTTAATCCATATTTTATGGACGGTTCCCTTGCTTATCATTTCCAGTTTCTGGTCTTCCAAATCCAACATTCCTATTTGACTGAAACTCATGCCTTATATTGAAATGGTTCTAAAAGTTCCCTATTTGTTGGTTTCCTTCCGGTGTCTCTGGCTTCCGTTTTTCTAGCTTCTTCTGTTTGTGACCAATCACTTTACTCCTAATCCACGACCTCATTTCCCCTGTTGGAGTCTCTTAACTCTCTTCTCATCAATATTCACGTATTCGGACACAAACCTGGCCAGATCTATAAATTTTGGTTCAAACCATGTTACGCTCAAGTTATCATGCTTCGGTTCTAAAATTTATGTCCAACATTTGGTCTCAAGACGTTCAAAACCTTGTAATGTTTTAACTACTATATCCAAAGTGAAATATAGGATAAACAGGTGCTTATATATACTTTTCTGACCAGTAGAATAACAGTCTTTCATCAACAATAATCAACTCCTTTTTAGTATATCCAATATCACTTTACTTCATACTTCAACATGATTAGTATTCGTATATCCTTGTTACCTTCTCCTTGTCCATACCAAACTCTCAGTAATAATAAATCTTGACATCGTATTGTAAGTCTAATGAGCAATTTAACTCGACAACCAATCCCTCTTTTTAAATCAATTTCCCATTTTTGATCAAAACAGTTTCCCGTCAATATAAGTACAGCTTGACACTCAGAATACCGTCATTCGCCTTTGCAATTTCAAATCGCTGATACCTCTAAGAGTTTCCGACAGAATGAATCAATAGATAGGAATGTGTCAATAGATATGGATATATGACAAGTATGTTTAGTAAGAATTTCTGGTAAAAAGAATCAAACTAAGAGATCAAAATGATCATCGAACTTTATCAGGTTGCATTTGTCAATTTAAACAACAAGGTACAGAAGGTGGCCAACCTTTAGTACTTCCATGACAAACACACCACTGGTGGCGTCCCACCGGACTTCTATCACACAGATAGAAAGTACCTGAATCCCCTATATATATAGGGTTGTTCATCTCAGTTACAACAAGGAGGATCAAAAATTTAAGAGGAACATATGAAAGGTTTAAGAGTTTCAAAAGTTTCTATTATATATATATAATATTGGATCAATTAGCCTCTGAACAATAGAGGTATTTCGTAAAGAATAGAATGAAAAAATTGAATCTTTTAAAAAGGTAAATTGAGTAAAATTAATGGCTAGTTATGAACCGACTTATCCTTACATCGAACGTATGGAGATAATCATGCCTTGTCTCATGTAGATGGTCCTTAGGGGAGTTAATTTCTAGTTTGAGGTTATAGGTATGTCCCGGTAGTAAATCAACTGTATGTAATCTTGAATAAAGAAAGAATCTACACTTAGGTCACTACTATGGGCAAATGTCTCTATCGCGGGGGAAAATCGTTATTATATCGTAAAGAATCTAAGTGTTTCTAGACGTTATCTTGGGGATTCTACTCTCGTTCAACTCTAACCACACTTGATACGACACCTAGCGTGGTGTTTCCTATAGCTTCCGCGGTGCAGATGAAATTCTGTAAAGTACATAAGGATCTACAAGTGATGTCTTCCTAACTAGTAGTCTGGTTCTCCGATTGATTCCTCCAGCTTCGAATTAGTTTCCTCGTCCGTAATCCCGATCTTCAGATGGTTCCAGCGTATACTCGCTCGCTATGTCGGAATACTATTTAACATGAAAGTGCGTAACTTAAGCTAATATTTATGTAGAAAATTCGGCATGACCTATTCGTAAAATGGACTATGCCCTGTTTAAAAATATCTCAAATACTAACTCAATCATCCACACATAATCCATAATCCATTCAATATTCCATCCATCTCCAATCCCTTTCACTTTATACAAAAAATATAAATCTGCCTTGACTTGCAGCTATACTATCAGAAAAGAAATTTACCCAAAGGGTAATGGAAATCTCCACTTGGCCGGATGTATACACTGATACTGACGGATATGGCTTAGGAAAAGGAATCTCAGATGAAGGGTAATCTCTCAAAATAGCCTTTATCTGTAAAAACACAGTAATAAGCCAAGAAAATACTTAAACGGTAAGGGTTATCTTAATTCTACCAATACTCATCCAAAAAGTAACGTGCATCTAAAAATCCTATCTTACGTAATAAGCTTAAGTCCTACTTCTCACCTTATATTCCCTTATTACTGTTACACCTAATCCTGGCTTGTTTCAGTGACCAAAAACTGACCGCTCTGATACCAACCTGTGACGCCCTCCCAATCTGGGGTCATGATCGGGGAGTCACTACAACCTCTATACATATTAAACCCATAAACAATAATATAAACATGCAGACTCGACCCCAACTCTAACCTGGATCTTTAACAGTTGATGGTGTGAAACAAGCATCCACTATCTAATTCATTAATACATAACATAAGTCTCAAAAGTTATTACATCCATGTCTTAAAAGTTCTACGTTCTCTATTACAAAACACCTTCTAGATATGGCCATCACCTACCTGAGCTGGCATCCCAAAAACAACCCTATAGGAAGACTTCCTAGCTGTCTGAAATGTACGTACCATCTTCTCGTTTCACTGTGGGTTAGAATAGGGAAAAAGAATGAGCCAAATGCCCAGCAAGTAATAATATGTCCAAACAGTTAACCACTGGGAAACAGTTCCAATATCAATATGTATGACATGGGTATAGCAAAATCCGTATCAAGGGATTATCAGAATAATGAATTGAATATACAGTTTCAAAGCAATTTCCAATATCAATATATATGGCATGGTTTTAGCAGAATCCATATCAAAGGATTATCAGAACAATGACATAAATATGCAATTTCAAAGGGTAAACCAATTTCATTATCAAGATATCCGTTTTCAAGAAAAACATTAAATAATTTTGGAGATTTTTCACAACGCACCAGACAATACCGGTGATCAGCCACGTAAAGTCCCCATACCGGACACACAGTCCCTCTGGTCCTTGATTTGGGTCCCATTAGGCACACATTGGCCTTTAGACTAGTCCATCCCTAGTCCATTTATTATAATTAAAAAGTGCTGGACCGGCGTTACTCGGCCTCTTACGCCTCCAATCTTAGGAATCCGTGGAAACCATAAATCAGAATTTAAATGAATCCAAACTTTATTCCTTTTTAAAACATGTTCAGGTATAAAGAAGTCCTTTGGAAATCAGATAAGTTCAATCAAAACAATTTGAATTTCTATTAGTGGAATATAGGAAACATTTATCATCGGGTCTGTTCTGGAAATGTACTAGAATGAAAGTTAGGTGTATTCACTTTCAGGTATAAAAAGGGAATGCATAAGTATATGATCAAGTTCAGGTTATAGAATCATAGGTCATCAGGGTTCAATTCATGGATATGAACAGGGTATAAAGTTTAAGGATAAAGAACTAAACAAAGCAGGGTATACAGATCAACATGGTATATATGAACAAAGATAAGGGTTATCAATGAACAATAAGTGTTTTCATAAATTAAAGGTATATCAAGGCAAGATAACAATTCATATGTGTCAAAATGAAACAATGGAATCGAAATACGAAAGCAAGTTTGTATTACTTGCCTTAAGTAGCTAAAAGGGGTACTGAGCAATCACTGGTTTTCCACCTTAGTCTTTCCCTTGTCTCTAAGTTCCACTTCCTTGAACTCTCTAAGTTCCACTTCCTTGGGCTCTACAAAAGAATATATTCTATCTTAGTAGGCCCTTTCTAAAATGCTAATCCGTTATTCTAAACTACCCAACGCATCCTAATCGCGTAAACACATAATAGTTATACCATAAAACAATTATAACCATGTAATAGGCAATCAACCATATAAACTCACATCGTCATTTAAATACACATAACATGCTCCTTATACATATATACATATAATTATATACCTTTCAAATCATACCACACTTGGTATCCCTTAAATCGATTTGATCATACCAACCATATCCTTAACTCTTTATAACAATGCTTCCTCTAAAAAAAAAACAGAAAAATCAACTGCGCATACTTTACTAAAACATTTTCCATAATTCCAAAAATAATCAAACAATTACCAAATTTGACAGGCTACTTCCTGATTACTAACTCAACTTAGCATAAAAGTGTCAACTTCAGAACACTTTATTTAGATTAAAAACGAACTGTATAAACTAGGTACTGAACACAGATAATCCCTGCTGCGCAACTTTTAGTAAAATAATCATAACTTTTTATTCGTAAATCCTATCGATACAAGGTTAGCGCGTGCACAAACTAGATTCAATTTAGAACAGTTAACTCCTAGACTCTCTGTCTAAAACAGGCAGCAACATTTCGCAATTAATCAAAACAGAACAGGGCAGACAGTTTTCTGGAAAATTCAGCATGATGTATGTCTATACAAAACCATTCCACCATTATAATCTTTACCATAAATAACCATCCCAAATCAAAACTAAACTCTTCCTTAGCTGAAAAAGGTTTTACCAATCAACTCATGACCTCAAGAAACTACTAGAATATATACATGCAATTATCAAAACCAAAACTAACAAACCAACAATCCAAACACTTGGAATTTCACTAAAATTCCCAAATCAAAACCTTTATCCAAAATTTTGAACTATCTAAACTTAACACAATTAATCAACATGCAACCACTATAACTTGAAATCATCAATCAATCATCAACATAAACAATTTTTAAACCGAATTTTCTAAAAGGGGAAAAAAATCGAAATATACACATGCACTTCGGTTTTTCAACATGCAATCAAAATCTTAACTAAACATAGCTATTAATACATTATTTGGACTCAATAACATTATCATCGTCCCCGTCGGCTCGCCGGAGCTCATTGCCGACGGCGGCATGGTTTGGAGGTGCCCGGAAAATTGGGTTTCCTTCAACAAACCTCACCAATACAAATCAAACAATCTCCTTATCACAGAATCATCACGAAACAAAGGTTCGGGATTGAATCAAACATCAAAATCGCCCAAAATCCTTTGCATGCAAACCGATACACACATATATACACACGGCATACATTCACACACATACACGATTATATATATATATGTATATATATACATAATCATCAATATAATTGAGAGAATGAGAGAGAGAGATTTTACAAAAGAAAATCGAGAGAGAGAGATTAACCGAGAGAGAGAGAGAGAGAGAGAGACTCGAGAGAAAGAGAGAAGAGAGAGTGATGAACGGTGAAAGAAGAAAAGGGGAAAAACTGATTGCTGGGGTTTTATAAGCCCAGGGGTATTTTAGTAACTTGCTAATTAAAAATTCTGATTTCTAATAAACAAAACCAACATAATACCCTTTCTAAAATTCGAAATAAAATGAAGATAATATCTAAAAATCACAATTTTATTTTTAAAACAAATATAACGAATTTACAAGCTCCCCCATATTTTTAAAATATTTTTATGATCAAAATTGAATTAAATATGAATTTTCAAAGTTTTGATCACATAAATGATATTTAACTCATAAAATCAGTTTTAAATCCTTAAAGCCAAAAATAAATTCCTCCACTAATTTTAGAAAATACTAGGATATAAACTAAAGGTTGTGAAAAAGATTTCACAATAAAAAGAGTCTCCGGTGATTTTATAAAATTCCCGGAAGGTCAAAAAGAATTAATTTTTAATAAGAAATTCATTTAAAATGCACTTAAAAGCATACACAAGTATTTTAATCCGTACCATTCACCAAGTAAACATCTAATTATCACATTTTCAAATATCTACCTTTCACACAACATCCACATATCATAGAACTCAAATATTTATTAAATATTAATATTGTACAAGCGTTTTTCTGAGTTGTTATATCAAGTTTCTACTATCTCTACCTGAAAGATGGGATTTGAAGGCAACAACAATAAGAGATAATTATGAGCTTGCAGATACAGAGCTTGATGAAATCTATGGGTTGCTTAAAACTCATGAACTGGAGATAGAACAAAGGAACAGAAGAACTAGTAAAAAGACAAAATCTGTTGCTTTCAAGGTTGAAGAAAAACTCATAAAGAAAGAAACATCAAAGAAGAAAGCTAAGGGAAAGCTTTGGTCATAAACTCTGAGAATGAGTCATCAAACTCTGATGATGATTCAAATATTGATGAAGCTTCTGATTCTGAAGATGATGAAGAATAGATGATGCAAATGGCTGCTTTGATGGTGAAGACCTTCAAAAAGATGGGTTTCAAGAACTTTAAGAAAGGAAAGAGATTCTCTAGGAGAGACTCAAACTCTAAGAGAAAGAATTTCAGAAAGTCTGAAGGAAGGGATACCAAGTCTGAGAAGAAAGACAAGTCTGAAATCCAGTGCTACAAGTGTAAAGAGATGGGTCACTATGCTCCAGAGTGCAAGAAAGGAAAATCGGAAAAAGCACTCATCACTAAAGGAAGAGACTGGGCAGACACTTCAGATTCAGATGAGGATGAAAACTATGCTCTCATGGCAACTGTCAAAGATGAATCTGAATCATCTAAAAACAAGGTACCCCTAACAACTTATGCTTATGATACTGATAATATATCTGAATTGAGAATTTATCTTAAAAGCATACATGTTAGCTATAGAGATCAGACTTTAGAGAATGAAAGAATCAAATCTGAGAATCTAGGTCTTAAAGAGAGGAATAAATTTCTTGAAGAAAGACTTGTTAATATGCAACAAGTTCAAAAGGAAAGAGATGATGCTGTTTATGTTGAACAGGAATTGCTTAAAAGATATAAGCAAATAGAATCTGATTTAGAAAAAGAGAGGAAAGTGATTAAAACCTGGACTAATTCTGGAAAAGACACACATCAGGTTTTTCAGACAGATACTGTAGGTTTAGGTTACTGTGAGGAAGATGAACTTAGGTTTAAAGATAAAGTTAAAGTCAAACCACAACTTAAACCTGTGAAATTTGTTTCTGAATCTAGTAAGCTAAAATATGTAGTTGTGAAAGAAGCTGTTATGGAACCAGTTGAAACTTGTGAAAAACAGGTTAATGTTGGTTCAAGAACAGAAAATCAGATTGTGACAGAAGCTGTTAAAAAACCAGTAAAAATCTGTGATAAACAGGTTAATGTTGGTTTGATGACAGAAAAACAATTCAAACATAAGCTCAAAGAGGTAAAGTCTGTCAACAAACAGAAGGTGTCCAAGAAAAATAGGAATGGAAAAGTAGGCATTAATAAAAGAAATGATTATCTGCCTAATTCTGATGCTCCTAGAAAGACATGTCATAGTTGTGGTAGTACTAACCATCTTGCTAGTTTTTGTAGGAAGAACAAGAATATTAATTCTTTACTCTCCAAGTCTGGAGTAAAGAATAATTATGTTAGGGTTAGACCACAGACTTTATGCACACACTGTGGGAGCACTTGGCATTCCATTTATACTTGCAAGAGTTATCATGCTATTTATCACAACTATTATGAGCTAAAACCCAATTTGAAATGGGTTAGAGCTAACTCTGCAAGTGTAAAATCTGACACAGTTAGCTTAAACTCTGTTGATAGTAATTCCGCTGCAAAAGCTAACAATGTTAAGAAAGCCAAAGGATCCAAGCAAGTCTGGATCCTTAAATCTAACTCTTTGTAATTGTTTGTGATTGCAGGGCATAAGGGAAAGCACCCTAGTCTTGGACAGTGGATGTTCAGGACACATGACTGGTAATAAAGCCCTGCTATCAGACTATGAGGAGAAGGCTAGCCCAAAAGTTTCCTATGGAGATGGCAACATAGGACATACTATGGGATATGGCAATATCAATCTTGGAAGTGTCATCATCACAAATGTAGCTCTAGTCCCAGGACTCAAGCATGACTTGCTTTCTGTGAGTCAAATCTGTGACAGAGGTTATCATGTAGATTTTCAATCTGAATACTGTGAGGTTATCAACAAATCTACAGGGAAAGTTGTTCTAGTTGGACACAGACGTAATAATATATATGAAGCAAGTTTGGTAACAAACTCTGAAGGAAAAGCTGTGTGTCTGTCTGCAAAAATGTCAAATGAAGAGAGTTGGAAATGGCATAAGAAGCTCTCTCACCTAAACTTGAACAACATCAATGAGCTAATTCGAAAAGATCTTGTAAGGGGACTTCCAAAGTCAATACTCAGCTTAGATGGTTTGTGTGATTCTTGTCAAAAGGCCAAGCAAAGGAAGTCATCTTTCAAGAGTAAGTCTGAATCTTCAGTTGTGGATCCTTATCATCTTCTTCATGTTGATCTTTTTGGTCCAGTCAATATAATGTCTCTTGGCAGAAAGAAGTATGCTCTAGTTATTGTTCATGAGTACACTAGATACACCTGGGTGTACTTTTTAGCAAAGAAGGATGAAACTGCCTTAATTCTAATGGATCATGTGAAGTTACTGGACAAAGGATCACAGTTCAAAGTGAAAATCATACGAAGTGATAATGGTACTGAGTTCAGAAATGCTGAAATAGAAGAATTTTGCAAGAAAAGAGGAGTGAAGAAAGAATTTTCTGCACCAGGAACTCCACAGCAAAATGGTGTAGTTGAAAGAAAGAACAAAACCTTAATCGAAGCTGCCAGAACAATGCTTGAGGAAGCAAAATTGCCAACTTATTTCTGGGCAGAAGTTGTTCAAACAGCTTGTTTTACTCAAAATGCTACACTGATTAACAGGCATGGGAAAACACCATATGAGATGGTGAAAAATAAGAAGCCAAATTTGAAATATTTTCATATTTTTGGATGTAAGTGCTTTGTGTTGAAAACTCATCCTGAACAGTTGACCAAGTTTGACTTAAAAGCTGATGAAGGAATTTTTGTTGGATACCCGTTGTCAACTAAAGCATTCAGAGTCTACAATCTGAGAACTAAAGTGATCATGGAATCAATACATGTGTCATTTGATGACAAGAAGATAACTGGAATAGAAGATGAAGAATATCATGATCAACTTCGCTTTGAAAATGAAGATCTAAACTCTGATGACGTAAACTCTGATGAAGCAAATCCAACAAACTCTGATGAAGCATACTCAGAACCTCTACTGGTAAACACTGAGGAAGTTTATCTGACAGAACAAAATAGAGAACCAGTTGAGGGGGAGCGTGAAGATACTTCAACAACATCTCAAAATGATGACTCAAATTCTGAAAGTGAGTCAGCTGAAGAATCAAATAGAAACTCTGGATTAAACTCTGAAAGTTCAAATACTAAACAGTCAAATTCAGGGGGAGCCTCAGAGAATGCAAATGGTCAAGAAGAAGATCAGGAAAACATGGATCAAGGGGGAGGATCTAATAATAATAGAAGCCAATTACCTACAGCAAGAAGGTGGACACAAGCCCACACACCTGACTTGATAATTGGAGATCCAGAAGCTAGTGTGAGAACTAGAAGTGCTACAAATAATGAATGTCTGTTTCATGCATTCTTGTCTCAAACTGAGCCAACGAAAGTGGAAGAAGCTCTTCAAGATGCTAACTGGATAACAGCTATGCAGGAAGAGTTAAATGAATTTGAAAGAAATGAAGTCTGGACACTTGTACCAAGACCAAAGAATAGATCTATTGTTGGTACAAAGTGGGTTTTCAGAAACAAAACAGACAGTGATGGAGTGATTACAAGGAATAAGGCTAGACTTGTGGCTAAAGGCTATTCACAGCAGGAAGGAATTGACTATGATGAAACTTTTGCTCCAGTTGCAAGATTGGAGGCAATAAGAATTTTTCTAGCCTATGCTGCACACAAAAAGTTTAAAGTCTTTCAGATGGATGTGAGCAACCACCAGGATTTGTAGATCCCAAACATCCAGATTATGTCTACAGGCTTGACAAGGCATTATATGGACTAAAGCAGGCACCTAGAGCATGGTATGAAACTCTGGCTCAATTTATTTTAGAAAGTGGGTTCACTAGAGGTACAATTGACAAAACCTTGTTCTATTTTAATTCTGGTGATGATTTGTTGTTAGTTCAAATCTATGTGGATGACATAATTTTTGGGTCTACTAATGACAAACTCTGTAAGAAATTTGCCAAGCTTATGTAGTCAAGGTATCAAATGAGCATGATGGGAGAGCTTAGTTATTTTCTAGGCTTACAGGTCAAGCAAACAGATGATGGGATTTTTATCAATCAAGCAAAATATACCAGAAATCTTCTCAAGAAATTTGGTAAGCTTGATAGTTCATCTGCTACTACTCCCATGGCTACTGCAACAAAGCTAGACAAAGACATAGGAGCCTCAGTAGATATGACAAACTACAGAGGGATGATAGGGTCTCTTCTTTATCTTACTGCAAGTAGACCAGATATCATGTATGCAACATGTCTTTGTGCAAGATTTCAAGCAGACCCCAGAGAGCCTCATCTAATAGCTGTGAAGAGAATTTTCAAATATCTCAAAGGAACCATAACTCTTGGTTTGTGGTATCCTAGAGAATCAGAGTTTAAATTAATTGGTTACTCTGATGCAGATTTTGCAGGATGTAAGATAGACAGAAAAAGCACAAGTGGAAGCTGTCAATTTCTAGGTGACAGATTAGTTTCTTGGTACAGTAAGAAACAGAAATCAATTTCCACATCCACAGCAGAAGCAGAGTATATTGCTGCTGGTAGTTGTTGTGCACAGATTTTATGGATGAAGAATCAATTGATGGACTATGGATTAAGGTACTCTAAAATACCTATTTTCTGTGATAATCAAAGTGCTATTGCTATGACAGGTAATCCAGTACAGCACTCCATGACCAAGCACATCAGCATAAGGTATCATTTTATCAGGGAACATGTGGAAGAAGGAAATATTGAGCTTCATTTTGTGTCTACAGACCAACAGCTTGCAGATATCTTCACCAAACCTCTGAGTGAAGCTACCTTTACAAGACTGGTAAATGAACTTGGAATGGTCTCTGGTTTTGACTAGAGATACTGGTTAGACTCAAAATCTATATTCTGTGATTTGTTGCTCATGTTTCTTTGTATATGTTAACTGTCATTCATACCAGTTTGTCAAAATTCTAAAGTCATACTCTGTCAAAATGATAAACTTTGTTCGTCAAACTCTGTAAGTCATACTCTGTCAGTTAAACTCTGATGTTAAACTCTGATTGTGATTTTTGTCTGAAACACATGGACCGATGAAGAAAATTGTATGAAGCATGATTTTCAGTAAGTAATCATGAATCCTTCTGAGTACTATAAATTCTGATTTCAAAATGTGCAGAAATTTTACACAACATGATACTGTCTCTATATTTATAGCATCTCTTAGTTTATTGATCCTATACACGGAGTCTGTATTAGCTGTTTGCACTTTCTCTCATAAATTTATCATGTTACCTGATGAAAGTCTAAACTCTGATAATTAGTTGCTAATATTGCACCCTCAAATCAAAAGATGCAAAATAAGCACAAATTCCTTTGAGATCATGTTGTGCCTAGGAAGACCCAGGAAATTATTGTATGAAATAAGGGCTAAAATCTTTGATTTTTGGTGACTAGTGCCAACCACTGATTACTGGGAAAAAAAAAGGTGAAAATAATAAATTTCGAAGTACAGAGTTTAGATGAGAACAGATTTTATTTTATACATGAGAGTTTGGGCAACCAGTTTTTACTGATTTATTTTTGTGGATTTTATGCACTTTGAGATGATCTAAATATTTATATTCAGTAAACTCTGCTAAGTCACACACAAATACTCACACCTGTACAGTTTGTGAAAAGAGTTTATTTATAAAGGAGGAGGATTGGTAAACACTGATGAACTGTGTACTCTACGCCGAGGTAATTTAATTTTAATCTCTGATGATTAAAATAAATTTTGTTTGTTTCAGACATATTATGGTTTTGAGGAAAGACATTTGTTTTGAAAATTCAAAAGAGTATGATTGGACAGTTGTTCAAGAGTGTATTAAACAGAAGAGAGAGGTTGAGTGTCTAGGAAAGTGTAAAAGGCGGTAATTATTGCTATTTTTATTGCGCTTGCGCATTGAAAACTGCCAATTACTGCTGTCAGTCATTGCATGTGTGCCACGTGTCCCACTCACATGAATTACGGAGTAAGACAGTTGTGTGTATTGATTAGAAACTGTTCAGTTTTTAATTTTTAATTTTGTATTAATATACAATACACAAAACCGTTTGAACTTTTCACATCTTACTAAGATTCAAACTTTACTGTCACACACACACATATTCACAAACACTTTTCCTGCAAACACTCTCGAAATTTCTCTAAGTCATTCTCTGATTATTTCTAATTCATACTAATGGCTTCTACTGCTTTTGTCTCTTCTGGACTTGAATTTGTTCCTAACAATTATTCTGCTCCTTTGAGTAATGAGAACGCACCGGAGGCGTTTCATTTGATGCAAAATTTTCTTGCTCAATCTCCTATTGGGCGTGCTCTTGTAGAACCAGGGAAGCTGTCTGCAGTTCAAATCAAAAGCTTCTGGGAGACTGGTATTTATGATGATGGTGGAGATTCTGGTACTCCATCTCTTATTTTTGAGGTTGAAGAAACAGAGTATATCATTACTCCTGGTACAGTACATGTGGCTATGGGATTTCCTGAACATCATGCTTACACTATTGATGTTGGTGAGGCTGAATTGATGAGGATGATGAGGGAAATCGGCTATGGTGGATCTTTGGCAAAGATTGGTCAACTGAAGCGACCGTTCTTGAGGAAAGAGTGGAGCTTTTTCTTCGACTGCATAACTAGAACGTTTGGCAAGAAGTGCACAAACTGGGATGCCATACCTACTAAAAGTCTACAAATTGGGTATTCTCTGATCTATGATACTCATTTTGATTATGGTAGACTAGTTCTTAACAATTTGGGTGAAAAGATGACTGAAAATAGGAGAGTAGTTTACTTTTCTAGATTTTGTCAGCTTTTACTTACTGCTTGTGTTGGTGGGGTAGATATCTCTGATGTAGATGTGATTCCATGTTTTAAATTGCACAAACGTATATTCTCTGATCTTATAAACAAGGATGTGAAGAAGGGAAACGTAGGTGATTTGTTATTACCTGCTTTAGTACAACAGTTTTTAGATGATTCTATCCAAGTAGAACACCAGCCAGAACCAGTAAATACTGAAGTATCTCCAACCAAACCAATTCGTACTGGTGGTAGAACTAAACACAGGGCTTTTAAACCTGCAAGGATTATTAAACCAGCTACTGAAGTTGGTGTATCAAAATCTTCTGTGCCAA
The DNA here is from genome assembly GCA_030848705.1 of Heracleum sosnowskyi. Taxonomy (NCBI): domain Eukaryota; kingdom Viridiplantae; phylum Streptophyta; class Magnoliopsida; order Apiales; family Apiaceae; genus Heracleum; species Heracleum sosnowskyi. The sequence continues at coordinate 81,836,608 of CM061244.1, forward strand.
ACTCTGTTGGTACATCTAAGAAGAGCAGGGCAAAAAGACCAAGGTCTGATGATGTAGAAGATTCTGAAACTTTACATCATAGAAGAAGGAGGCTAGTAGCTGATTATCTATTTGATGATGTTGAACCTGTTCCTGAAGATGTTCCAGTCACTGAACAGTGTGAAACTCCTGAGGCTGATGTTATTGAGGAGGTTGTTGTGAATGATGAAACTACTGTGCCTATAGAGGACAGAGTAAATTCTGATGAAGCTCCTGAGGTGTTAATTGAACCAATATTGGAGATGAACAATGAAGAAGAGATTGAAGCACATCCTGCTGTCAGTATTTGTGACACTGAGGATGTGGCAGCTGATCAAGCCACTCTGGTAATTGAAGAGTCAATGGCAACTCATACAGAGATTCTCTCTGTCACCAATCAAATTCCTAAATTGGGTGAAGAGGTTGATCAGGCAGCAAAATCTGTCTCATCTGAGAAGATTGTTGAAGTTGAGAACATGACTGATGTTCAAGAAAAAGAAAAATTTGCTGAGGAAGTAAACTCTGAAAAAGTTCAAGATGAAGCTGTAGCAGAGAAAGTTCAAGATGAAGCTGCACAGTTAAATACTGAAGCTACTGCAGAGAATGCATTTGAAGAAGCTGTAGAGCCTATCCAAGACAATGTTGATGCAGATGATGATCAAAATTCTGAACATTCTCTTCATGCAAACTCTGGCATCAATGTTGAAATTTCAGACTCTGATGAACTTTTTCTCAGAGATCCAACTGCTGAATCTATCAAAGAAAAACAAACTGCCACTGAAGCTCACTATAGAGAAATGTATTATTCAAACTGGTCAGGGGCAGATTGTATTTTCTCCAAACAAAGAACTGCTGATTTTGTAGATAAATCTGCAAAGGAGATTTCTAATCCAGAACTTCTTAGTCATTTGAAGGCTACAATAGTCCAAGTGAAGTCTCTTAACAATAGATTTGATGAGACTCATAAGACTGTCATGGGCTTAAGTAATGATATTGTTGCTAAGGAGTTGGCTTTGAAGAATGATAGAACCAGATTATCTTCTATAATCAAGGATCAAGTGGAAATAAAGCAAAGACTGAGCAAAGTTGAGAGCAATCAAAATGAAATGTCTGCAAAGATTGATTCAATTGCTACTTCTTTGGAGTTGCTGACATCAGTGCTAATTCCTGATGATGTCAAAAAGGGGGAGAGAGTTCCTAAAGACAAATGCAAAAGGACTCAAACTCTGCTAAGCTGACAAACTCTGAGAGGTTAAACTATGGTGGTCAATCCTCTTCTAGACTTAAGAGTATAGTGATTTCAGCAAATCCAACTAATGATGAAGAGATTGTTGCTAAGCTGTTTATTGAAGAACATGGTGGTGAAGCCACAGTGGAAGATATGGATGCTGAGATGCAGATTCTTGCTGAAGAGCATAAGAAGAAGTTTGAAGCTGGTACTTACGAGAAGAAGGCTGTTAAGACTTCTAGGAAAAAGGAAATTGCACTTTCCATCAAGGAAAATACTCAACAGAGTATACAATATTCCAGGAGGCCTACAGTAGATGCTTCTGGAAAAGGAAAGGGAAAACTGGTAGAAGAAGGACAATTTTCAAAGAAATATTATTCAACCTCTGACGTTGCTCAAGTTGAATCAAGACTAAATCAATCAACCTCTGACGTTGCTCAAGTTGAATCAAGACTAAATCAATCAACCTCTGACGTTGCTCAAGTTGATAGTTCTGTTAAAGTTGTGACAACCTCTGACAATGCTCAAGTTGTGCAAACTCAGTTATCTCCACAACTCCAAGGTTTCAAAAGACCTGTACTTCCTGAAACTCTGAAGCCAGAACCTGTGAACTTTCTTCAAACCAGAACAGTACTTGGAAAAGAATCTTATGATAAGTCTGGTTTGGGTTCACACAGGGAGAAAAGAATTAATAACAGTCCTGCAGATCTTATATCACTGGCAGAACCTGGTGTTGGGGTTACTCAAGAAAACCTTGACAAACTAGAGTCTGTTCAGATGATTTATCATAGAGGATTAAAGAAGGAGTTTTTGTTATACTTCATGGATGATGGAAGAGTTTACAGAGTTGGAGAAGCTGATATTCATCTGAAGTTATGGGAAGAGCTAGAGTATGTTCTATATCTTCTTAAGATCAAAAATAGAAGTACTCATGATGCTGCTCTAGTTTTAAGAGACAGAATGATGAAATCAAAAGTTCTTCTTGGAGGAGGTGTTTCAAGTGCTTACATTCCTAAGTACAGAGATGCTTATGGAAAGATAGTTGAAATGAAGAGAAACAGTGCCAGATTCAAGACTGCACTGGGAATAAAGGTTTTGGAATTCAACCTAGAGTCAGACAAATCTTACTTTATCCGGCTAGAGAATGAAATGAGAAAGAACAACATTTATTCTCTGAGAGCTACTATCTACCAGACTGGAGAAAGTAATCCAGAGCTTAAAGAGTTGAAAGAAATCATGGTGGATGAGCTAGAAAAAGCTGAAAGGAGGCTACTTATTGATTATCTCAGGACAGTGCCTGATATTGAAGAAATTAAGTAAAGTCTGACTGTAAGTTTTTAAAGTTTTCTGTTCTAAGTAAAAGTTAAACTCTGATATGTTATAAACACTGCATTTGTTATATGTTTTGACATCATCAATTCTCTTTTAACTTGTACATTTTTATTATGCACAAGTTGGGGGAGATTGTTAGATATAATTGCTGATGATTGCTTATCAGTGTTTAAGCAACAGGTACTCATCAGAGTTTATACTAGAAGCCAGTCAGAGTTTGTTAAAGTCTGACGGGGTGAAAGTTTGTTGAAGCTGTCGGTGCTAATATGAAGATTCTAGAAGCAATATATCTTGAAGATGGAAAGAAGCAAGATATATTGAGACAGATAAGGAAACGGAACAGAAGACAGAAGCAATCCTAATTTGATATAAATTGTATAGCTAATTTATAGGAATATCAATTAGAGATTGATTCTGTGTAGTTGTGTACTATATAAACACAGATAGGTTAACCCTAAAAGGGATGCGAATACTGAATACATTATTCTTGTAACCTAGCAGCTCTCTTTGATATTTTACATCACTGAGAGAAGAGTTATTTAATATAATTCAGTTTATTGATCATAAACAGTGTTCTTGATTGTTATTCTCATACGTATATTGATTATATATTGTGTATTCGGCCTAACAGATTTTAACCGTGAAACTTTGTTTCTTTTAAGTTTTTAAAGCATCAGTTAAAAAGAAACCATCGAACTCAAGAACTTGTTTCTAAGAAAACTATTTTCCCTATTGTTCTTTAGAAGATTAATTGTTATCAATTGATTTCTTCAGATAATTCTGATTATTTGTGTTACCAAAATTAGGGTTCTTGATAATAGTGATTCGAAGTTGTGTTTGTTAAGAAAAAGGGGTAATTTTGTTTTAAGGTTAAGTTGTTAAGTTTGATTAATTAGAAATAATTAATTAAATTTAAGTGAAAAATAGTTTTGGTTTAATTAATTTTCTGGAAATTTAAAATGGCCGGAGAATTTATCGTAACCAAAACTAATCATGTCTCGTTTCAAAACTTGCAAGCCATTACGAACTTACAGTTTCGTGCATGGGCAGAGTTTTTGAATACACGTTCGTTAGTGGCATATGCTTTGAGTACTCCCGTAGTCCTTTGAATCGATCAATTGACTACGTTGTACACAACCACCACGGATACAAGTGAGAATAACATAAGGTCCTTCAGTTTTGTTGTGCCAGGGGGCAGAACAATAAGGGTGACGGAACATGATTTTAACAGGGTTCTACATTTTCCAACAGAAAACCTTGTTCCGGATCCCACGACTGAGGAGATACATGCTTTCTTCACTCTCATAAGAAGTCAACAAGCAAACTTCTTTGTGGGAGAGTTTCTTAAGCATTACCTGACCAAGCCATGGAATTTTTTCTTTCACACACTAATCCATGTTTTTACTGCCAAGCTGACAAATCTGCATGGTATTCCCTTATTCCTTTAAAAGATAGGGTTTGCCATTGCTAACAATAGGCATATAAACATAGGACGATTAGTGATTGATCAAGTCATTCTGTGCATGGGACCACTAGATGAAAGAACAGGCATGGACGATGTGCTTTGTTTCTATCCTAGGTTCCTATAGCTAATTCTCAATGATATTCTAACAGATGATGAACGTGAGACATTTGAAGGCTAGGATACCATGGAGTGCATGAGGATGAAGAGCAATGCAATAACCGCTCTAATAAGAAAGAATCATCTTCCAGGGGTACCCACTGTTCTCACAGACTATCTAAGAACGGTGCCCCTACCACTTCTACCCCCAGGGGAACAGGTAAAGGTAGGTAATATTCCTCAACCTGAACTGGCTCCTGTACAACAACCAATGGATGTAGATCCAGAGCCCTCAGTGGCCATTCCAGACCATGAGATTGCAAACCCACAATCTCTAACCACGGTCGAAGAACCTTTGGAAGTGCCAAATGAAAACTTAAACGAACCTCATTCCCCTCCTATACCCAATATTCAGACATCCATGAGTGTAGAGGGAGATAGTGCCATAGCAGCACCACATAAGGAGATACACCCTTCAACAACAGCTCTGCCTTCCTCTAAAAGGAGAAGAATAGAAACCGAGGCAACTGTTGATACTTTATTTCAAACTTCCAAAGCACCCTTTATTGATTTTTCTGATGCTGATTGGGCTACATTAACTAAAGCAATATCTGAACCAATAGCTTAATCTAGCAAGGAGGAATTGACGGAAGCAACTGGTGTTCCGACCATATTACGGTCAGGTTCACTGGTTGAAGGTTCTAAGAACCAAGTGTCTTCACAGACGTCGAGAGAAGGCTTTGACCTAAATGCACAATATAAAGGGTCATTGTCTACCTCCCCAGATGGAACATATCTGGATCCTGCGGGTAAAGGGTCTGACGTAGGTGCAAATCGGCAACTCGGTGACAACGAATCAATTCACATTGAGGAGTTAACTGAGGTAAAGTCTTCACAGACTATTGGGGAAGTTTCAGGATCTCTGCTGTTAATAGAGCCTGATTCTAGCCTCCTAGAGATTCAAACTCTAGATCCTACAAAGGATACATCATCTACGGATGATCAGCAACTTGGTTTAACCAAGGACGGGGACTTGCGAAGCCCCATTGCACCACCGGTGACCTCCTTAAGGACGGCTACAGTGTTTTCTTCTACGGGTACAACTAGCACTAAGGGATTGAGTGAAACACAAACACTTACACCTGGCCTGAGTGGGAAAGGAAAAATGAGTGAAACACCGACAGAAACGTTGTGTGTACACCCAGAGCCAAATGTGAGGAGTGACACCCTAACCCTTTCAAATATTGATGATTTGCTACGACCTACAGAAAGAGAGGTACATGTTCAATCCTCGCTCAAGGAGATGACAATTCATGATCTACAAGGAAATCCTTTATACAAGGTTCCACTGCGACCTTCCTTTGACCAAGGGATCTCCTCTAGTCAAGAAAATGCTTCTTTAAAGTCTATTCAAGAGAAGGTTGACTTGGTTGCAGCTGATTCTAGAAGAACTTTCAGTATAACACCCCCAGATCCGGGGTCAGGAATCTGGGTTGTCACGCTCCATCAATGATACAATACCTGCATTACTTAAAACATTCTCATAATACAACTCCAAAGACCCCAATCACTTACGCACACACACACAAGTTATAGCCTTGGAAATGAGCAACAATTATCAACATTTGTTATTACAACCCAAATGTACTATCCAGGATCTCATCTATTATTTACAACCTCTACCTGAAGTTACAATAATAGACCTCACAATTCTATACAAGGTTTAGTAATACGAATCCACTCAAAATAATTCTCACTAATTTAAGCTGCAACTATTCTGCTCACACCGACAGTATCCATCCTGCATCAACTAACTCCAGGGTGGTCTCTCCATTCCCTTGCTCTCGTAACACGAGGTGGATTCAGCAATGTTTTCCTCATGCTGAAAGATTTAATAAAGCAAGAATGAGCTAATAGTGCTCAGCAAGAAATCTATCCCAATTTAAATCTTTAAACCTTTTAGGGAGATAATCCATATGGGATCAAAGCTTTTATCACTACTAGGGTCTAACCCCAAAATAGTATACCGTTTAAAATATCGTATGACTTATAATCATACTCATATACTCTTCGTAAATCCTTTAGGAAATCCTTGGTATCAGTATGGTAAACCAAGACTCAAGACATATCTTTTTAAAATAGAGGTTAACATTAGAATCAAGGCTTAAAGCCTATTTATTGATTCAAAATACCATACAGTTCAATATCTTTATAACCACATGCTACGCATTAAACGGATAAAATACTAGTATAATATAAAAGATGAAGTTACGAGGAAAATTAATATAATGATTTCGTAACCCAAAATCCACTTATGCATATATAATCTAAGTAAGGTTTCATCAGAGTCATAACTCAAAAAGTAAAAGATGAAGTTGCAAGGATTTATTGTAACTTCATTTTTTGAACACTTTTCAGATCCCTGCCAACATGATCGGTAAACCTGAACCAAGGGTGTTATCCTTAGTCCCTTTCGATATATGTTGCAGAATTATCCAAAATTGGATGATGAACCAATACTGGAGTAATCACCGCGCCAGTTGTCCCAACCTCATTATGATCAGTAACAGGTCGTACAACTAAAAATGTTTTCTACATGTAGATGGAAGAACACGACAGCCTAACATTGTCTACCGCCTTTCTGGATCTCCCCGGCCCATTTGGGGCAATAAAACTTGATGGGTAGGCACGACTCGACCTCTTACACTGCTCCTAGTTCGGATGAAATCCATGACTCTGAAACGTAAAGATCGTCCCCCTTTCCCCAAGTGTAATACTTGTTGATACGACTCCACTAAGTAGTTATATCTAGGTTGGAAAGGAATATTCTCCAATATTTCCCAAGCTATTGCTTGTTAATGGATATCGACTTGTTCCATCAATTTACCCCTCGATCATTGAGGTGGTAACACAACATTTGACTTGCAGCAATTAAATTGCCCCGAGAAAATATATGTCCCCTGACAGTTTTGAGTTGAGAGTTTAAAATGAGTAGCAGTCACTTAAATCAGGTTTCCCATATTTTTGGTAGTTGATCGAGTATTTAAATCCTCTTAAAAGATAGATTTAAATGGAAAAACATTGTTTGGGAACCTCCCCTTGATTTAAAATAATTAATAATACTGCTTGGAATATCCTTCATAGGTATTGAAGGTCGATGGTAAACTTTAAATAATATAACTCATTTTAAAACGTGTTATAAGTATTTAATAAATAATCGAATAATATTTATTAAGTAAATAAACTTTAAACGAATATTCAAAAATAATATTCATTATATAAATAATGATTGAATGAATATTCAAAATAATATTCATTAAATAGATAAGGATTAAATGAATATGCAAAATAATATTCATTAATTAAATAAGCTTTAAATGAATATTCAAAAATAATATTCATTAAATAAATAATCATCGAATAACAGTTACCCTATATCTTTATCGGAAAATAATCTTTAACATATACAAAAAATATAATTACTTCCGATCTAAAGAAAATCATACGCCCTTTACCTAGGGCATTTATAAAAACCTGGCTTCTAACTAATATCCCATATCTAGCTTAGAAGCCCATAATCAAATAATAAAGCAAGTATCACAATATACTTTCGAAAACAGTTATGCCTTCCATTAGCATATATAACTGAAATAGTATTCAAATAGTATTTCTCGACTGAGATAATACTCAAATAACATTCCTTGAAAGATATCGTAAGTAAATATCATTCCTCGAATGATATCATACTCAAATAACCATCCTCAAAATACATAGTATTCTGCCGATGGAATCCCTCCGGGTTTCCACGGCTATCTACATATCTCAAATACCGACTCCCGATTTAGAGTCGAAAACAATGAATATGCTCTTATATTTAGAGCTACCAGGTAAACCGGTTCGTAACTACTTAACTCAAAAGATTTTATATAATCCAAAGGTCAAATCTATTTCAACAAGAAATAAGATATATCGCAAAACTGTCCAATTTTATACATGGCAAAAGCAGTATTATATAGTCAATACTTCAAAGTATAGATTTAGAAACTTGCATCATCAGGACATCAAACATTTTGATAAGTGGAATATAGTATTAGAAAACTTTCCACAATACTCGCAACAAAAGAGTTGATATATAATTTGGAATACGCAAGTATTGAACATTTGAAAATATACCTACTCTGAACAATAGAGTAAGGTTTAGTAAACTTGCCTGGAAATCCCGAAGTAGCAATAAGTCTCAGGTTGGTCCAGTAATCTAGAATCAACACAAGGTTGGTCCAGTAATCTAGAATCAACACAAGGTTCAAGATTAAAACACTTCAAGTCCAATATCAACCTCAAACCGAGCCAAACCAGTTGGTATCACATTCAAAATCCATCCACAACTCATCCAACAACTAAACAAACTACATAATCCACTTACTCATGACCTTAACAATACATTCATGCTTCCATCTTTCAATTATAAACATAAAACTCAACAAAACACTATTCATCATCTTCTTAAACTCATAAAATATCATGCTAGAGATGGTGGGTGTTGGAGATGTTACCTTAGATGCGAAGAGCTTGGAAAGGGCTTCGATTCGAGTGGTAGAACACGAGAAACAAGCAAGCAAGCATTCCATCTTCTTCTTCTTCTTCCATTCGTTTTTTTCATCAAGAAATGGGGAGAGAGAGCTCAGATCTGATTCAGGGTGTTTGTGGAAGTTTTGGGTGGTTTTTGTTTTAATTAAAAAGCTTGTCCAAGAAGCTTGATACATGTATACACATATATCACAAATATCAATCTTACTTTACCAAAATACAATCCAACCCCTCATCTTTGGTTAAGTTTACAAGCTTCTTCCACACACCTTCTTAATACATATATTCTTCTTTAATTCCTAAGTTATAATACGTCCAAAGTTACTCCTTCAAGCGGATTTTCGATTCTCGTTTTCGTTTGCGATTTCTGACTACACGATTAGTAACCGTTTATTATTCCTGAACTTCCGCTGAAATATAGGATCAATCGGAGACTATAAAATTTTACTATTCACCTTGGAGTACTATTCATCATTGTTACTATTCATCCTTGTTTTTGTTTCTCTTGAAACGATTCGAAAATATTTCCTAAAAAGAGCGAATAAAACTCTACGCGATTCTCACAGTGAATAGAAACTATTCACTATTTGTCCTAACAATCGAATACTTAATTAAAATGGTTCGAGCTTGAATCTTGGAATATAAATGGGATTTATATACTCTCATTTGTGTCACCTTGTTCTGTTACCGCTTCAATCCCGTTGAACGCTCGCAAGGATTTCTTAAGTGTTCTATCGAAGTAGTTTACCGTAAACGTTCTTGTATCTTGATACCTTTACTAAATCCATATCCATGGAATTGATAATTTAAAATCCTCCAATATATTTAAATAATGATTAATCCATCACTAATAGGTGAAATTTTGGAGAAAACAGAAAATGCTCTTTTTCTGATTCTGACAGCTTTTGCATTCCTTCATTTTCATAGTAGATCGCTAATACGACTTCGAAAGTTCATTATCCCGACTCGTACATAGGGTGGTCTGAAAATTTTCTAAACGACAAAAATTACTATTCATCAGGATTTTACTATTCATCAAATAAAAAAAAAATTCTAACTAAGTCCAAAATTTGGGGTTATTACAGTCTCCCCTCTTTAAAAGGATTCCGTCCCGGAATCTAAGAAAATAGCTGATGTTAGGAATATGTTGTTCTTGATGATAATTATAAAAACACTTAGTAGATTTTGTATTAAGTCATTTTGTAACTGTCAACGAAATGACATGCTTTGCAGCATTCCGTTGACAGGTAGCTCATCAACGAAATGAGTGATGTAGCAATTGTACTGTACAATACTTCACAGTTTGATATGCATTTTGATGTATGTATTAGATAGGTTTCCTAAGTCATGTTGACTAAGTACTAGATAGGCAAAATAGGTTGGTTAATTGTAAATATCTTGTACCTTGTAATTTTGCCTAAGTGAAGACATGTCAATGGTATGAGGGTTACTCTATCAACGAAACAAGGATACACCATCAACGGTATGGAGTTTACTCATCAACGAAACGAGAGAAACACCATCAACGGAATGAAGAATAAAGCTATCAACGAAACACATCTCCCTGCTATCAACGAATCATTATTGCTTTTCTGAATAGTTGACAAAGTGATAGTGACAGTTTACTGAACAGATCTAAAGGTGATGTGGAAGTGTACTTTGCATTGGAAACCATTAAAATGGACATGGGGAATAAGGAAACATCCCAGTTTCCAATTGGGCTCTTGGGAGTGATCATAATAAGCATGAAGACAAAAGCAAGGATCTCCAAGGACCACTGGACAAAGGGATGAAAAGCAAACTATTGGCGGTTACCTTTAGTGTACTTTAGTGTAGCCAAAAATAGTATTGTAAACTTGGGGAATATATAACCAAGTGTAGCAGTTAAGATAGAAAAAAAGAGAAGAAACAAATAGTTTGTATTAGCTATCTTTGAGAGCATTCTTCTCTACAACTCTGTAACTGAGCAGCTGTGTACTTTTGTATCACAGATTATTTCCGCAATAAAAACACTTCAGTTGGATCATCAAACAATCCAACTGAATTATTTATATCTTGTGTTTTTATTTATTCAGTTCAGTTTTATTTTATAAAGTGTTTTAAGTTTAAGAAAATATCAAGAATTGTATTCAACCCCCCCTTCTACAATTCTGTTAGGTCATTTGGGATTAATAATTGGTATCAAAGCGAGCTTCTAACATACAAGAAGTTTAAAGATCAAGACCAAAAACAGAAGCCATGGTGAAGAAGGATGCAGGTGTGAAGATACCAGTTCTTGATAAGGACAATTACTTTCACTGGAAAGTAAAGATGCATTTACATCTCATGTCTATGGATGAGAGATATGTAGACTGCATTGAGAAAGGTCCACACGTTCCCATGAAGTTTGCATCTAGAATTGGAGTGCCAGATGATGCTCCTGATGTAGAAATTCCAAAACTTGTCTCAGAATGGACTATTGAAGATCTTGCAGAAATCCATAAAGATAAGAGAACCATGAACATTCTGTTTAATGGTTTGGAGCAAGAGATGTTTGACAATGTCATCAACTGTACAACCTCCAAAGAAGTATGGGACACTGTTAGAACTCTCTGTGAAGGTACTGAGCAAGTTAGGGAAAACAAAATGCAACTCCTTATACAACAATATGAGCATTTTCATTTTAAAGCTGGTGAAACCCTAAATGACACGTTTAGTAGGTTTCAAAAGCTTTTGAATGGATTAAAGTTGTATGGGAGGATCTATCAAACCAAGGATTCAAACCTTAAATTTCTTAGAGCTCTTCCAAAAGAATGGAAGCCTATGACTGTTTCTCTCAGAAACACTCAAGAGTACAAAGACTACACTCTTGAAAGGCTTTATGGAACCTTGAAGACTTATGAGCTGGAAATGGAGCAAGATGAGGAAATTGAAAAGGTATAGAAGAAGGGTGGATCTATTGCATTGATTGCATCTGTGAACCAACTGGAAGATGACACTGAAGAAGCTGCAAAGGCCACAACTAGTCGAGCTAGTTGTAGAAGTGATGTTAGCAAGGGTAAAGGTAAAATGACAGAAGAAGAAGAGCCAGAACCAGCCAACTTGGATGACTTAGATGAGATTGATGAACACATTGCTTTTCTGTCAAGAAAATTCTCTAAGTTCAAGTTCAAGAGAAACTCAGAAGCAAGGCCACCAAGAAGAGACTTTCAACCTAACAAATCAAACTGGATTGAAAAGTCTAAGTCAAAATGTTTCAATTGTGGAATGCTTGGTCACTTTTCTGGAGACTGCAGAAAGCCCAAGGTTGAGAAGGGCAACAGGAAATTTGAGCCTGTTGATTATAAAAAGAAATACTTTGAACTTCTCAAGCAAAAAGAAAAGGCTTTCATGTCTCAGGAGTATGATTGGGCTGGTAATGGTGAAGATTCTGATGATGATGTTGAATATGTCAACTTGGCTCTTATGGCTAACAATCATGAGCAGGAAGCAAGCTCCTCAAGCAACCAGGTAACAATTACTAATCTTTCTGAGCTTTCTAAAGAGGAATGCGATAGTGCAGTAAATGAAATGTCTACTGTATTATATAATTTGCGTGTTACTCTTAAATCACTTACCAAAGAGAATTCAAGAATTAAAGAGACTAATTTGCTCTTAAGTGATAGGAATGCAATGTTAGAAGCACAGCTCATTGAATTTGAGAAAATGAGATGTGTTAGTAGGGATGCTAAGAAGGAACTTGAGAACGTATTAGAAAGGGAAGAAATTCTTAAGACACAACTTGAAATAGAACAAAGTGTGATTGCTAAATGGAAAGATGCCAGGAATGTTGCTACCAACATCATTAATGTTCAAGGTATGGAATCTTTCTGTGAACAATCATGGAAAAAGAACAAAGAGAAACTAGGGTATGTTGGTGAAACCTTAGAATCAGAAACAGAGTCAACAAACAACAATGATCATTTGTTGAAGGTTGATATGTCAACGGAATGCAATGTTTCGTTGACACATGAACCATCAACCGATCAGGCTGTTTCGTTGACAGACAAAAGAAAAGATAAACTCACTAGACTTAATGACAAGTATGGTCCTGTCACCAAGAACTTTGTTCAAGGTGAGTCTAGTAAATCAAAGAAAGTTGAGAAGCCTGTTGAAAGAGCTAATGTAGGTCACTTATCCAACAAGCAATTCAAAGATAAGTTAGAGTATGTTCAAGTTGAGGCTAAGGGAAATAAAAGGAATAACAGGAATGGCAAAGTAGGAATTAACAAACACAACAATTACACACCTGATAAATATGCTCCTAGAAAAACATGTGTTAATTGTGGAAGTGTTAGTCATTTATCTACTAACTGCAAATCTGTTAAGAAGACTGTTAAAGTGAAAATTCCCAAGCCTGCAATGAATAGTTCTATGCCTACAATGCCTGTTATGCCCAACATGTTTGCTCCATATGCACAATTTCAAAATCCATATGCCAGCATGCCATTTGTGTCTAATCCATACATGAATATGTTTAATGTGCCACAAATGCCATGGAATATGAATAACATGTTTGTTCCTCCAATTATGCATGCTAAGAATGAAAATGTGAGCAATCCTCAGAAATCAACACCAAGGATGAAGATTGATTTAAATCAATCTGAGCCCAAGGTGAAAAATGATATAAAAGGAAAAGCAAAGGCTAACAAAACAGGACCCAAGGAAACTTGGGTACCAAAATCGACTTGATTTGGTTTTATTGTGTGTAGGGAGACAAAAGGAATCTTTGGTACTTGGATAGTGGTTGTTCAAGACACATGACTGGTGATTCTACCCTGCTCACAGAGTTTCAGGAAAGAGCTGGCCCTTGTATTGCTTTTGGAGATGACAGCAAAGGCTACACAAAGGGATATGGCTTGATTTCAAAAGAGAATGTCATCATAGATGAGGTTGCATTGGTGGATGGTCTTAAGCACAACTTGCTTAGTATCAGCCAACTTTGTGACAAAGGATTTTTAGTTACTTTTTCTAAAGAAGCCTGTGTTGTTTCTAAAGGAGGAAACAACAATGTGGTAATGACTGGATTCAGAAGAGGAAATGTGTACATTGCTGACTTTAGTAGCACAAGTCCAGAAACCATCACTTGTCTTTTCAGCAAGGCAAGCAAGGATGAAAGTTGGCTATGGCACAAGAAGTTATCTCATCTGAACTTTAAAGTTATGAATGATTTGGTGAGGAAAGATCTTGCTAGAGGAATTCCACAAGTGGAGTTTTCCAAGGATGGTTTGTGTGATGCCTGTCAAAAAGGGAAACAAAAGAAGGCATCATTCAAAAGCAAGACAGAGTCATCAATTGTCCATCAGCTTGAGTTGCTTCATATGGATTTGTTTGGCCCTGTAAATGTCATGTCTATTTCAAAGAAGAAATATTGTCTTGTGATTGTTGATGATTTTTCTAGATTTACATGGACTTTCTTTTTGCTCTCCAAGGATGAGGCAAGTGAAATCATTATCAATCACATCAAGATGGTAAACAATCATCCTGACTTGAAAGTAAGAAGGATTAGGAGTGACAATGGGACAGAATTCAAGAATTCAAGCATGAAGGTGTTCTGTGAAGAAAATGGTATTTTGCATGAGTTTTCAGCAGCAAGGACACCACAGCAAAATGGTGTAGTTGAAAGGAAAAACAGAACACTTATTGAAGATGCAAGGACAATGCTAGATGAATCAAAGTTACCAACTTATTTTTGGGCTGAGGCAGTTAATACAGCTTGCTTCACTCAGAATATTTCTTTGATTAATCAGGCCAAAGGAATGACCCCTTATCAGCTACTCAAAAGAAAGAAGCCACTATTGGATTTTCTTCATGTCTTTGGATGCAAGTGCTTTGTTCTGAGAAATCAAGCTGAGCATTTGGGGAAATTTGAAGCAAAGGCAGATGAAGCAATATTTGTGGGTTATGCAGCAGGGAAAGCCTACAGAGTCTACAATCTCAGAACCAACATCGTTATGGAATCTGTACATGTTGTTTTTGATGATCTCAAAATTCAGGGTCTCTGTGATGAAGGTTTCCATGAAAGTCTCTCTTTTGAGAATGAGGAAGGAGAACAAATGGATCATGATAAGACTATTGAGAAACAGTCCAAAGTTGTTGTATCTAGCACAGATGAAAGCAGCAGTGAAGATGAAATTGCTGCATTAAGATTGAAAAGAATAGCTGCTAGTAGGCCAAATGGTCATTCCGTTGACAGTCAGAATGAGCGTTTCGTTGACAGTCAAAATGGTCATTCCGTTGACAGTCACAGAAATGCTTCCAGGAGTGATCAATTAGGGACAACAAACTCAGGGGGAGTTTCTCAAGGACAAATATCTAATCTAGGCAACCATGATCATGAAGCTACTTCTTCAAGAGCAAATCTACCTCCCTCAAGGAAATGGACTAAAGATCATCCCTTTGAACTTATTATAGGTGATGTGTCTTCAAAAGTCCCAACTAGAAGAGCAACTCAAGAAGAATGTCTATATAGCAGCTTTCTGTCTCAAGATGAGCCAAAGAAAGTTGAGGATGCACTTCTAGATCCAGATTGGGTCTTGGCTATGCAAGAAGAGCTAAACCAATTTGAAAGGAACAAAGTTTGGAAGCTGGTGCCCAAGCCTAAGGACAGGAGTGTCATAGGCACAAAATGGGTGTTCAGAAACAAGATGGATGAAAATGGCATAGTCACAAGGAACAAAGCTAGATTGGTTGCAAAAGGCTACTCACAGGAAGAAGGAATTGATTTTGATGAAACCTTTGCTCCTGTTGCAAGACTAGAAGCAATAAGGATTTTCCTAGCCTATGCAGCCCATGCCAATTTCAAGGTCTATCAAATGGATGTGAAGAGTGCTTTTCTAAATGGGGAATTGGAAGAGGAGGTGTATGTAAGTCAACCTCCTGGTTTTGAAGATGATGATTTTCCAGAATATGTATACTTCCTCCTCAAAGCACTCTATGGTTTGAAACAAGCACCTAGAGCCTGGTATGACACACTTTCACAGTTCCTCCTTGAGAATCACTTCACTAGAGGTACTGTAGATAAAACTCTTTTTCATAGGATTGTGAATGGCTCTACAATACTTGTTCAAATATATGTAGATGACATAATTTTTGGGTCTACAGATGAAAAACTTTGTCAAAAGTTTGCCAAGCTTATGCAAAGTAAGTATGAAATGAGCATGATGGGAGAGTTAACTTATTTTCTTGGTCTTCAAGTAAAGCAAGTTAATGAAGGCATTTTCATTAGTCAAACCAAGTACATTAATGATTTGTTAAAGAGGTTTAACTTAATGGAATGCTCTCCTGCCAAAACACCCATGCCTACTGCCACCAAACTTGAATTGAATACTAAGGAAAAATCTGTGGACATTTCAAGTTACAGAGGCATGGTTGGCTCACTTTTATATTTAACAGCTAGTAGACCTGATATTATGTTTGCTACATGTCTATGTGCTAGATTTCAGGCTGATCCTAGGGAATCCCATTTAGTTGCTATTAAAAGAATTTTCAGATATCTCAAAGGAACACCAAACCTTGGCATTTGGTATCCTAGAGAATCTGGTTTTGAACTAATTGGTTATTCAGATGCAGATTATGCAGGATGTAAAATTGACAGGAAAAGCACAACAGGAACCTGTCAATTTCTAGGAAACAAGCTTGTATCATGGTTCAGCAAGAAACAAAACTCAGTTTCCACCTCCACAGCTGAGGCTGAGTATATTGCAGCTGGAAGTTGTTGTGCACAGATTTTATGGATGAAAAATCAACTACTTGATTATGGAATAAGAGTTGAGAAAAATCCTATTTTTTGTGACAACACTAGTGCCATTGCCATTACTGAGAATCCAGTGCAGCATTCAAGGACCAAGCACATTGACATCAAGTACCACTTTATTAGAGAACATGTTATGAATGGTACTGTGGAGTTACATTTTGTTCCAAGTGAACAACAACTTGCAGACATCTTTACCAAGCCACTTGATGAATCCACATTCTCAAGATTAGTAAGTGAGCTAGGTATGCTAAATTTCTCTTAATTATTTTGAGATTTTTGCAAGTTAAAATGCAGCCAGGAACTTGCTATAATTTTTCTGTGAATTGATTTTCTCAGGAAAAGGTGAAATTTTGTCTAAGTCAAAATTACTATGTCAACGAAACGCACCATTTCGTTGACAGTCTTAGCATTTTTCTGGATGTTTCGTTGATAGCTCTTTTATATCAACGAAACGCAGCTTTATCAACGAAATAAGACTGGACTTTAACCGCCCAATCCTGATTCGTTGATATAGCGCTTTTTAATCTGAACCGTTGAAATTTCACGTTCTTTATCACGATCTATACATACACCCCTGTAAGTATAAATCGTGGTAATTTTTTTTAATTCTAACGGTTACTTTTTTAAGCCAATCAGGTAATTTAGATTAAGTATTGGACTTAATTTCTGAGATTTTTTGGGGGAGTATTTAAGGAACTTTAATTTCTTTATTTCATTTCTACATGTTCTCAAAAATTCCAAAAGTTTTTCTAGCTTCTTCTCTCTAACAAGCAATACAGCTCGAAGCTTTTCCTCACTCAACAATGGCACCCATAGTCAAGCTTATGTCTGCTGGTGGGTTCATCTATGAGAAGAACAATTCCATTCCATTTGTTGTTCAGGAGAGTCCGAACAGCATCTTTTTCAAAATGATGGATTTCATGAGGAACTGTAAATTGAGCTATGCGATGTTTCACTCTACACCACTCTACAATGAAGTAATCGAGGAGATTTGGACCTCATGTGAGTATAGTGGAACAAACGGCACACTGCAATTCACTCTTCAAGGTAATGAGTACCTAGTTAATTCTGATGTTTTGCAAGCATGTTTACATATTCCTGATAATAACTGTGATGCTTTGCCTTCTAACACTGAAATAACTACCATGCTAAATTCTATAAACTACTCTTTGCCTACTGATAATCTGGGTAGAATTATTAGGAGAGGTTTGGTTAGGGAATACAGTTATTTAGCTGATGCATTCATTAAGGTCTTTTCTGGAAAGATTAGTAATTTTGATGCATTAACTAACTCTATGTTAATTCTCCTAACCATGCTTCTAAATGATAGATATTACAACTTTAGCACCCAACTTATGTATGAAATTGGTGCTAAGTTGGGTGATAAGGCAAATAGGAAGAAAAATATCTATTATGCAAGGTTTCTGATGATGCTGGCTAATCATGTTAGTCCAACACCATTAGTTATCTCTAACCCTACTGCCAGGTTTGAGTGCTTTGTGCAAGAGAAGAGAGTATTGACAGACATACTGAGGCTGAACCACAATGGTGATGTTCCAGTGGTGTATCTGCCAATCATTGAGGTAACTACTGCTATCCCTGTTAGTATAGCTGTTACTTCCATTGTTTCATCCAATCCAGTTGCTATGGAGTCTGTAGCTGTGACCCAACAGGCTCCTGCCCCAGCAACAAAACCAAAATCTAAGAAATCCTCCAAGCCAACCTCAGGTGCTTCTCAAAAGGCACCTGTTGTAAAAACTACCACACAACCTAAGGGGAGTGAGTCTGGAGTTGTGAGAGGTAAGGGAAGGGGTGAAAGTCAAAGAAACCCCAAGGATAAGGAAGGTGAGGTAAGTGTTTCCCAGCCTAGCCCCATTGTGTCTTCCCAACAAGGCACAATGAGTAAAACGGATTTAAGCACAAGTCTAATTGCATCCTCCCAAAAGGATGTAATTATTGAAACAAGCTCTCAACCTAGAGCACAGTCCAAAAGGGTAAGGGACACTTCAAGCCCACAGTCTACATTTTCCCAATACCAAAGGAGAGTGAAGCAAAAATCCCAGGTTTCACAGGGTGCACACACACTGGAAGCAACACTTCCAGTTTCTCAAATTCAGTTTGATGTAACCCCTTTTATCACTCTGGGGTTACAGTCCCATTCTCTAAACATCAATCTTGAATTATCTCCATCAAATTCACCAACTCAATCTCTAGATGTGGACATGATCCATACATCTATTCCTGATTCTCCAACTCTAATCTTGGAGAAGCCCCACTCTGAAGCTGGTGGCCATCACTTGTTAAGTGATTTGTTGGGCCATCAACCAATTTTTCCTGAAATTGCAAGGGGATCTGTGGACCAATCTCTCAAATCAATCACCACAGACTCTACTGTAATTTCTCATTCTCAAAGTGCTTTCTTGACTTCATCAACGAAACAGTCTATTTCGTTGACAAGTGTTTCTCCATCAACGGTATCCATACCGTTGACAGTTCAAACTACCATTCCATTGATAGTTCACTCTGCACCTCTAATTGAAAATCAAGTTGTTTCCACAACTAGTGCAGATGATCTAGTGGTAGTTGAGACACTTCTAGGATTGAGAGGGAGTGAAACTGAGAGGCTGGCTTGCAGCCAGGCAAAAGGAGAGAATGAGAGTGAGAGGCTGGCTATTTCTTCCAGCCAGGCAAAAGGAGAGATTGAGAGTTCCACCTTAGTAGGTGAAGGTGAGGGTGTGAGCCATGGGGAGCCCATGATGCAAGAATATAGAGGAGAGAGAGAAGGGACTACAGGAGTCATAAGGGAGGAAGCAGCCATTGCTAGTGAGTCAATGGAGGTCAATGAGGGAGAAAGGGAACTTACCTTCCAAGAGCATTATCAACAAACTCTGGATAGTATTTCCCTGGATCCTGAGACCTTTACTCATCCTGTGTCAGCCTATCAAGTTTTGGCTCAACAGGGCAATGTGGAGGCAGAGAGGTCACTACAACTAATTCATACAACTGCCTCAATGCAAAGAGCAAAGGATGCCTTGACCAATCTATCTCCAGCAGCTGCAGCAAGTGGTGAGTTTGATTTCTCTGATGATGAGGACAGCTTTGGTAACAATCAGGTGGCCACTACTTCACAGACTGGGACTTCTGTGGTGCCTCCTACACCAAACTGGCTTTCTCAAGATTTACAAGGAAGGATCTCTCTGGATGCTGCAATCACAAGGTAGTACAATGAGGCCTATCTGGCTCATGAGTCTGCAAATGCCAATGACAAGAAATTCTACAAGGCTATTATGGATTCACTGGAAATCCAAAGGCTACAGATAATGCAGACAAGGATTGAGGCTAGAGAAATCAAGGACTCAATTAGCAATCTCAAGGATGCTAATGACAGGAGGCTAGATGAAAAGCTTCCTCTTCTCACTGTGTCCAAGATGAACAGGTTTTTCACTAAGGAACCTGAGGTGGCTACCTCCTTGAAGACTCTCTCTTCTAGAGTGGACAAGGTGGAAGCTACTTTATCTCAGATGCAAAAGGAACAGGAGAAGTAGACACAACTATTGGCCCAGCTAGTGGCAGCTCAAGGACTCCCAGTCATCTCTCTTGATGATAACAAAAAGGGGGAGAAATCTAAGGAGCTAGACATTCAAATCACAAAGGTTATGGTCCCAGCCATTTCCCTGCCAAAGGAGCCACTAGCTATGGGGGAGTCAGGCAAAGCTAAACTGGACAGCATTGACCTGATTCAGCAAGCATCTATGAAGCTACAGCTTGCTGAACAAATTAAAGACCACTGGTCCAGGATAGATGAAAGAATCAAGAAGTTAGCTGATCCTGCAAAGACTTCAGATCCATCAACGAATCAAGCTTCTTCAACAGAGCCATCAACAGATGCCATGGTTTTAGTGTCAACGGAATGTGAGCCACAGACCAATTCTTCATATAAGGTAGAGCCCCTTCTGCATGGAGTCACTCAAGGATCAAGGAAGGAGAAAGGACAAACTTCATGCATTAGGGATGTGGAAAAAGCTACATTGCAAAGAAGCCTATCTCCCAAGTCTCCTGCTAAACCAAAGGGCAAAAATACAGAAAGGACTTTCTATCCTGCACCTTATCCAGATGAGCACAAGCTTCTTGGTCTACTCATCACAAAAAGCAAGGAAAGCAATGATTATGAGATAAGGAAGCAAAGGGCAATTGTCTACAACAATGGACAACAAATCTGTGTTTGGGCTGGTCACCCAAACTTTGCTGAAGCTAAAGCTGAAGAGTCAGAAAGAGCAGCAATGCAAGCACTTGCAGTTGTTCAATCTCTTGATGAAGAAGAAAGACAGCAAGAAGAGAAAGCCAGAGAGGAAAGGAGTGCAAAGAAGAGCACAAGGCAACCAAAGGCAAGAGCTAGGAGAAATATAGCCTTTGAGAATGATGACTCTCAGAGTATTGCATCAGACTCTTCTGTACCAACTGCTCCTCCAACAATTCCTGATCCAGCTCTAGGGGAAAAGTTAGCCTGTGATCCTAAACATCCTGTTAATTTCCATGATCAGCCAATTGAGCCAAAGGAAGAGCCAATTGAGTTTGATGAGGCCAACTTTCCAAAATTCCTCTTTGAGATGGATCCAAAGAAGAAATCTAAGCAAAGGGCTACCAAGGCTAAGCCAATTCTAGTAAGGAGACCACAAGCTGAAAAACCTCCTACCAACCCAGAAGACTTCATCTACATTGCTGAAATCAGGGAGGAGTCTGACCTACACATCAATCTTGATGACCTAGTTGAAGTGAGAGGAATAGCAGCTTCTTACAAACTACCAGAGAGATTGGTGTTTGTCTACAAGGGTGGGAGAGAACAGGTTTGGCCTCTACATAGAATTCTAGGATAAGACTATCAGACACTACTATCTGTGTTCAAATGCCTGAAGAAAGATTTTGGCTTCACCAAAACAGCTAAGTCTGAAGTTGTTTCCAAAATCTGCCAAATCAAAGCTAGCTGGAACAAGCCTGGTGCACTTCCCAGAGTATTGAAGGTCCCTCAAACAGGAAAGAAGATTCATCTCCAACCTTTTTGGATGATGGAATTCAGAGACAAGGACAACTGTAGAAGATAGAAGACCAACTGGAGAAGGCATCCAATGAAACTTTAAGATTAATGCAATCCAAGTTGGGGAATGAAGATGAAGAAGAGAAGATTTTCTACAGAAGACTTCAAGCTCAGATTGAGGAGAACAATGCAAGAAAAGGGAAGAAAACAAGACCACAGAGGCAAAGATGAAAAATCTGCTCAGTCTAGAGGAGCAACTCTGTGCACTTGTTTTGTAAGATTTTCTACTTTGTATTAAATTCAATGAAGCTCAAT
The DNA here is from genome assembly GCA_030848705.1 of Heracleum sosnowskyi. Lineage (NCBI taxonomy): Eukaryota > Viridiplantae > Streptophyta > Magnoliopsida > Apiales > Apiaceae > Heracleum > Heracleum sosnowskyi. Next base: position 81,858,455 of record CM061244.1, read on the forward strand.
GCAATTTCTACTTTTATCATGTGTAATTTTGACTGAGTGTTTTTGTTATCATCAAGGCTCTTGATTTATGGCTGTTATTCTATCAGTCATAAATTGGGGGAGATTGTTAGGAATATGTTGTTCTTGATGATAATTATAAAAACACTTAGTAGATTTTGTATCAAGTCATTTTGTAACTGTCAACGAAATGACATGCTTTGCAGCATTCCGTTGACAGGTAGCTCATCAACGAAATGAGTGATGTAGCAATTGTACTGTACAATACTTCACAGTTTGATATGCATTTTGATGTATGTATTAGATAGGTTTCCTAAGTCATGTTGACTAAGTACTAGATAGGCAAAATAGGTTGGTTAATTGTAAATATCTTGTACCTTGTAATTTTGCCTAAGTGAAGACATGTCAACGGTATGAGGGTTACTCTATCAACGAAACAAGGATACACCATCAACGGTATGGAGTTTACTCATCAACGAAACGAGAGAAACACCATCAACGGAATGAAGAATAAAGCTATCAACGAAACACATCTCCCTGCTATCAACGAATCATTATTGCTTTTCTGAATAGTTGACAAAGTGATAGTGACAGTTTACTGAACAGATCTAAAGGTGATGTGGAAGTGTACTTTGCATTGGAAACCATTAAAATGGACATGGGGAATAAGGAAACATCCCAGTTTCCAATTGGGCTCTTGGGAGTGATCATAATAAGCATGAAGACAAAATCAAGGATCTCCAAGGACCACTGGACAAAGGGATGAAAAGCAAACTATTGGCGGTTACCTTTAGTGTACTTTAGTGTAGCCAAAAATAGTATTGTAAACTTGGGGAATATATAACCAAGTGTAGAAGTTAAGATAGAAAAAAAGAGAAGAAACAAATAGTTTGTATTAGCTATCTTTGAGAGCATTCTTCTCTACAACTCTGTAACTGAGCAGCTGTGTACTTTTGTATCACAGATTATTTCCGCAATAAAAACACTTCAGTTGGATCATCAAACAATCCAACTGAATTATTTATATCTTGTGTTTTTATTTATTCAGTTCAGTTTTATTTTATAAAGTGTTTTAAGTTTAAGAAAATATCAAGAATTGTATTCAACCCCCCCCTTCTACAATTCTGTTAGGTCATTTGGGATTAACAGCTGAGGTTACTCTTTTAATATAGAAATCTCTAGTTTCCAGGTTGACTCTTGTTAGGAATATGTTGTTCTTGATGATAAACATAAAACACTTAGTAGAATTTGTGTAAAGTTATTTTGTAGATGTCAACGAAATGGCATGCTTTGCAGCATTCCGTTGACAGGTAGCTCATCAACGAAATGAGTGATGTAGCAATTGCACTGTACAATACTTCACAGTTTGATATGCATTTTGTTGTATGTACTAGATAGGTTTTCTAAGTCATGTTGACTAAATGATAGATAGGCAAAATAGGTTGGTTAATTGTAAATATCTTGTGCCTTGTAATTTTGCCTAAGTGAAGACATGTCAACGGTATGAAGATTACTCTGTCAACGGTATGGAGTTTACTCATCAACGAAACGAGAGAAACACCATCAACGGAATGAAGAATAAAGCTATTGTAAATCATAATGTAACATAAGATGTAAAAGAGATAACTACAACTCAACAAAGGACAAGACAGACAATAGTATTAATAGAAGCACAGGAATCCAGAATCAGAGAAGAAAAGGTAAACTCAAAAAATCAAAATACGTTATGTATTCTTGAAGTCCGTAAACAGGTCACGGAAAGAAGTTCATGAAAATGTTCAAGCCTCAGTGACAGCAATAGAAACAAGACTTTGAAGACGACAGAAGTATGTGAATGATTTAGGGTTCAGTACCACGGGATTCCAGTGATGAAGCAACCAGAACGACAAGGGACGTATCAGCAGCATTATAATTGAAGTCATAAAATAAGAATTGATCTAGTGTTATTCATCTGTGAACCAGACCAGTTGCACTAGGTGACGGCACTGAAAAGATCAAGTTGTTTTATCGTCTCAGAAGAAATTGATACAGTCCAAAACTTAAACACCCAGGAGCTCAGGAGTAATTACTAAAGGACAAAAGACAAGAAAAAGTATTCGATAGTTTTTCTTTTGAAAAAACTATCGAATGGTGGTTGAAGTGATTCATTGAATAACCAAGTGAATTAATTTGGCATTCGGTAGTTTTGATTTAAAAACTATCGAATGGCGAATTGATTTATTCCATTCGATGGTTTTTTAATCCATTCGATGGTTTTTCAATTCATGGAGCAGGTGAAAAGTTGTGCTTGTCTGACAGGTTGATGAAGATCCAACGGCCAAGAATATTCTATTCTAAATGGTTCGATGGTTTTCAATTTAAGTCTGCAGTTAATACAGAGTGAAGAATGTGTCTTCTTCAGTTAAGGATTTCAACACAGAGACATTACTGAGAGAGAGAAGAGCCGGAGAAAATTATCAGAGAAATTAATAGTGCTCAGAACTTGATCATTGTTTTGTATTTGTGTAACCTTAAACTCATTGACGCTAATCTACGGATTAGAAATTGTAGCACCCCTCGAGGTTTATATTTATAAAAAGATATATTCCCCGAAACTTGATTTGGTTTGGTGTGTTTGATTTCGTTATAGAACTGAAAGATTAATCCGCGAACGAAATTAAATTATTTGTGAGTATCGTATTCAACCCCCCCTTCTACGATACTTTGGACCTAACAATTGGTATCAGAGCTACTTGATTGATATACAAATCAGATCTGGTGAATGAGACCAAAATCAAACGTAGCGTGAAAATTCGAAGCAAATTTTGTAACTTTCAAAATTTTTCATTTAATTGGAATTTCTTGAATTTTAAACAATTTGAAATTTTCAGAAACCATGAGTGCTCCAAAGACAACCGCTGGTATTAAAGTTCCCCCGTTTACTAGAGATGATTTCGGTTTGTGGAAGATGAAGATGCTGTTATTTATCAAGGCATCTAATCCGTTGTATATTGGCATATTAGAAAACGGACCGTTTGTACCAATGAAACCAGTTAGTGAATCTACAGCTCCTGATGGTAGCAGGATTCCTTCAGGCACCCAACCTAAGGAGATAAGTGAATTTACAGATTCTGACAAAGAACTGATTCGATTGGACACCGGTTTAATGTTGATATTGGCGGACTCCACGGACAAGGAAATGAGCTATCAGTTGATGAACTGTACAAGCGGGAAACATATGTGGGATACCATTAACCTAATAATGGAAGGAACTGAAGACGTTCAGGAAAACAGATTGGACATTCTGACTTCTCAATATGAAGCGTTTAGGTCCCTGCCAGGAGAAAGTATAACTCAGGTCTTTGAGAAGTATACTAAGCTCCTCAATGAATTGGCAATGAAAGGAAAGACCTATCCACTGAGAGAATCGAACAGGAAGTTCATGATGACGCTGCCCCATCATGTAGAACACAAGTCATCATCCATTAGGGAAAGAATTGACTTCACAAAGATGCCACTAGAGATGATCTATGGCAAGTTGAAGACCTATGAGATGGAACAGGAACAAAGGGTGATAATCTACGGATCAGGGACAGTGGACAGCAAGCACAATGCACTTGTGAGATCAGCAACACTTGTAGTGGATGAACCAATAACTTCTGAGATTCAGGTTCAAACCCCTAGAGCTGGAAAGGAGGTGATAATAGAAGCAGAAATGGATTCTGTGAATCTCGGTGTTGATGAAAGTGATTACTACACCCTAGAAGAGCTTGAGCAAATGGAAGACAAAACCATGGCGTACTTAGCTGCAAAGTTTAGTCATATTCATTTCAAGAGAAACCCTAAGTACAAGTTCAAGGGCTCAACCAACAGATTCCAGAAGAGCAATTATACACCTAGTACAGGCTTTAAGGGAGGCTACAAGACTGGCATGATTGATAGGAGCAAATCAAGATGCTATAACTGCAATGAGTTAGGGCATTTCGCCACTGAATGCAGGAAGCCTCGTCAAGCAAGAGACATGAAAGATGTCTATGGAAAGAAGGATTCTTATGATGAGTTGAAGAAGGAGAATGCCAAGCTTAAACAGCAATTGGAGGCATTCTCTGGAAAGCAGAAAGGGAAGGCTTACATAGCAGAGGGAAAGCACTGGGATGATACTGATTCGGATGAAGAGGAGGAATATGTAAATGTTGCTCTAATGGCTGACTCTTCAGAGGAATCACCTCAATCATCTCAGGTACCTATCTTAACTACAATTGATATGTCTAATTCTGAGTACAAGAAAACTGTGCAAGATCTTAGTGTAGAATTGTTTAATGTACACACAAGCATGCTAGCATCTGAAATGGAAAATGCTAAACTAGTTCTTAAGATTAAAAAGCTAGAATCTAAAAATGAAGAACTAGAGCTTGTAGCTGTAACATTAGAAGATCTTAAGCAAAAGAATGCGTACTTAGAGAACAAGGTCAAGTGTAATGATGAGATAGAGACTATCCTCAGGAAGCAGATTTCAGATCTAGATTTGAAGCTGAATGCTTTTAAGAATTCCGCTCTAGTGGCTAAGGAAATCATTGATACTCAGGCCGTAGAGAATAAAACTGCTATAGGATTTGACTATAACAAGAAAGCTGGTAAGAAGATTGTGGAATTCCCTGTGACACCTTCAGTTGTCAAAAGGAATACTCCACATGTTCTTAAGAATGTTGATTGTCCAGTTTTTGTTAAGCCGTTTCCACCTCTCTTTTATGAGGATGATCTTTTCATAGCACAAGAATTGCTTGAGGAGGATTTATTGAAGGAAAAAGAGGTAAAGACTAAGTTGCCTAGGAAATCAGTAAAGAATGTATTACCTAAACCTGATTTACCTAAAACTGAAGTAGGTTCCTTAGTTAGTAATGTTAAAAAGAACAGGAATGGGAGGAAAAAGATTGTTAATCAGGAATTGGTTCCATCTTCTCCCATTGCATCTAGGAAGTTATGTTCTATTTGTAATTCTGCTGGACACCTTACACATGCATGTAAAAAGGTTAAAGTAGAAACTGCTAATGCTTCTGAAATGCATAACATGTCTGACATGCCTGATAATCATGAACCCTGTGGAAAGAAAGAGTGTTTGCTATGTAAGTACAACATCATGCATGCTTATTTTAAGTTGATGTCTGATAGTAGCAATAGCTCTAGTAATGTTAAATCCACAGATACTATGAATATCAAACAGGGTAAGACTAAATTGAATGTTACTCCTGTTAAATCATCTAAACCTTCAGGACCCAAACAATTTTGGGTACCAAAGTCCGCTTAATCAATCTGTGATTGCAGGGTAAGGTTAAAAGCTCAAAGGTTGTGTGGATTCTGGATAGTGGTTGTTCTAGACACATGACAGGTGAAGAGTCCCTGCTTACAGAGGTGGTTAAGAAGACCGGCCTGATTGTAACCTTTGGAGATGATAGCAAAGGATTCACTACGGGATATGGTAAATTGAAAGCTGGAAATGTCATCATTGAAAACATCTCTCTTGTTGAAGGATTAAAGCACAATCTACTAAGTATCAGTCAATTCTGTGATAAAGGCTACAATGTAGATTTCAGAAAGGACAAGTGCTTGATCACCAACAGGAAGGATGAGAAGCTTACTCTACTGGGAGTGAGAAAAGGAAATTTGTTTATAGCTGACTTAAGTTCTACTAGTGAAGGAGAAGTTACATGTTTCTATGCAAAGGCATCTTCAGAACAAAGTTGGCTATGGCACAAGAAGCTCTCACATCTGAACTTCAAAACTATGAACTCTTTGGTAAAGAGAGAGTTAGTGAGAGGGTTGCCCCTGATGGAATTCAATCAGGAGGGACTATGTGAAGCATGTGAAAAAGGGAAGTCGAAGAAAGCATCACATGGAAGCAAAGGAATGACAAGCATTACTGAACCATTACAGCCGATTCATATGGATTTATTTGGTCCAGTTAATGTTATGTCACTTTCAAGAAACAGATATGCATTGGTGATGGTGGATGACTACTCCAAGTACACGTGGGTGTTGTTCATACAAACAAAGGATGAAGCAACACAACTAATCATTGATCACATCAAGAAGATAGAAGTGGAAGCTAAGCTACCTGTGCGGACAATCAGATCAGACAATGGAACTGAATTCAAGAATGCAGTTCTAAATGACTTCTGCTCAGAGAAAGGAATATGAAGACAGTTTTCAGCACCAAGAACTCCTCAACAGAATGGAGTAGTGGAAAGGAAGAACAAGACCTTGGTTGAAGCAGCAAGGACCATGTTGAGTGAATCAAAACTTCCCACTTACTTTTGGGCTGAAGCAGTGAATACAGCTTGCTACACTCAGAATCGAACCCTGATCAACAAAGATCATGAAAAGACTCCGTATGAGTTAATGGCCAATAAGAAGCCAACACTGAAGTACTTTCATGTGTTTGGTGCAAAGTGCTTTGTACTTAAAGATGGAGAACATCTTGGCAAGTTTGATGCCAAAGCAGATGAAGGCATTTTTCTGGGCTATTCTCTGGAATCTAAAGCTTTCAGGGTATATGTGATTGAAGATAAGAAGGTGTTGGAAAGCTTTAATGTAACATTTGACGACACTAAAAGACCAGGCCTGCAAACTGGAGAGAACTCTGAATCCTTGGTATTTGAAAATCTATCAGGAGATCTCTCTGACAATGAAGAAGTACCTGAAGTTGTTACAGTCATTAATAATAATCATAATGATAATGATTCTGGACAAAGTGGTGACCTAAGTGGAAATCCTCAACATACAGGATCCACTAGTCAGTCTTCAGAATCAACAGATCAAACCGTCAACAACTCAGGGGGAGCAGGAGAAGGATCAACTAGTCACACTCCACAACATCTAGAACAAGGAGAATCATCAAGATCGCATCTGCCAAGACAAAGGGTATGGAATAGAGATCATCCCTTTCACTTGATCATTGGTGATCCGGACACAGGAGTGAGAACTAGGAGAACATCACAAAATGAATGTCACTATTCTGGGTTTCTTTCAGAAACAGAACCTAAGAAAGTTGAAGATGCTCTAGATGATCCAGATTGGGTGATTGCTATGCAAGAAGAACTCAATCAGTTTGAAAGGCAGAAAGTTTGGAAGCTGGTACCCAGGCCTAAGGGAAAATCTGTTATTGGAACACGATGGGTATTCAGAAATAAATTGGACGAAGATGGCATTGTAACGAGAAACAAAGCCAGACTGGTTGCTAAAGGTTACTCTCAAGAAGAGGGTATAGATTATGATGAAACCTATGCACCAGCAGCAAGACTTGAGGCCATCAGAATGTTTCTGGCATTTGCTGCACATTCCAATTACAAGGTATATCAAATGGATGTGAAGAGTGCTTTTCTGAACGGGGAGTTAGAAGAAGAAGTGTATGTGGAACAACCTCCAGGTTTTGAGGATTCAAAACTGGCAGACTTTGTGTACTTTCTATTCAAAGCTCTCTATGGACTCAAACAAGCTCCAAGGACATGGTATGACACTCTCTCTGAATTCTTACTTGAAAATGATTTTACAAGAGGTGTTGTAGACAAAACTCTCTTTGTCAAAAAGCATAAAAATGATTTGATATTGGTGCAAGTATATGTTGATGACATAATATTTGGTTCTACTAATGATGATCTATGCAAGAGATTTGCTAAGTTAATGCAGAGTCGTTATGAAATGAGCATGATGGGTGAATTGTCATTCTTTCTTGGATTGCAAGTATACCAGAAACAAGATGGTATATTCATTTGTCAGTCCAAGTACATCAAGGATCTTCTTAAGAAGTATCAAATGGAAGACTCATCTACAGCAAAGACTCCTATGCCAACTGCCACTAAGCTTGATAAGAATGAAACTTGTAAGAAGGTTGACATCACAGGCTATAGAGGTATGATAGGCTCATTACTTTATCTCACTGCAAGTAGACCAGATATAATGTTTGCAACATGCTTGTGTGCTAGATTTCAGTCTGATCCTAAAGAATCTCATCTAATAGCTGTTAAGCGAATATTTAGGTATCTAAAGGGGACCCCAAATCTTGGAATTTGGTACCCTAAAGATACAGGATTTGATCTTATTGGATACACAGACTCTGATTTTGCAGGTTGTAAGATTGATCGGAAGAGTACTTCAGGAAGCTGTCAGTTTCTTGGAAGAAGGTTAGTTTCCTGGCATAGCAAGAAGCAGCATTCAATGTCCACATCAACAGCTGAGGCTGAATACATTGCTGCTGGTAGCTGTTGTGCTCAGATCTTGTGGATGAGAAACCAACTCCGTGACTATGGACTTTTGTTGACAAAGATTCCAATCTTTTGTGACAACACAAGTGCCATAACAATCTCTAACAATCCAGTGCAACACTCGAGGACGAAGCACATCGACATCAGGTATCATTTTATCCAAGAGCATGTCATGAATGGAACTGTGGAGTTACATTTTGTACCCACAGAGGATCAAATTGCAGACATCTTTACTAAACCGCTTGATGAATCCACTTTCAATAAGCTGGTTGGTGAACTTGGGATGTTAAATCTTTCTAATTGATTTTGATTAGAAGTCAGTAACTGCAGAGAGTCCTGGTGAATACATGAGTTTAAGAATTGCTATATCCTTAGGACTCGTGAATTTATTTTCTGGAGCAATTCTCGTAGTTAGGATTTTTGTACTAATTTTATGTCATAATTATGGATGATATATATCTTCTGGCATTTAATTGATTATTAATTCTAAAAATTATTTAGGTGTTAATATTTGTTCTAAATATTCTAGCATCTATTTAATTTGAATTAATTTGCTTTGTTTTTAACATTGTAGATTAATGCAGCATAATTGATTAGATTTTAATTGGTTAATATCACTCAATGATATTTAATTGATTTTATTCTAAGAAAATTGTGAATTTTCTGTTAAGAATTGATTTTGGTAAATTTGAAAAGATTTATTGGAATTAAAACTAGACAGGAAATAAAAGTTTCTGATTCTTAAAACAAGAACAGGGTTTAGGAATTGGAAAAGAAGCAAAAATATCAAATTTAGGAAATTCGATAGTTTTTCAAGTACATTGATAAATCTATCGAAAGCTAATTTCGATGGTTTTTGAAAAGGAAAAAGAAAATCTATCGAAAACATTTCTCGATAGTTTTTGAGATCTAATTTAAAATATATCGAAGGAATTTACCTAATTTAATATTTAAATTCTCGATGTATTTTAAAAATCAGTAGAAAAATTTATCGAAGTGAATTAATTAATTCAATAATCTAATTCTCGATAGATTTTCATAAATTAGTTCGATAGTTTTGGTTTTCAAAAGACAGAGACTTCGATACTTTTCTGAAAAGCGTTTCAAATTCAAATTTTTTAACTCTTCGATAGTTTTTGGAAAAACTATCGAAGTGCAATTGACTCTTTTGCCCTCACAGAAAACTATCGGTAGTTCAATTCAAAAACTATCGAATCAGGATTGACAAGTTTACCCCTACATGTTTTAAAAGGTATAAAATCGTGCCTTGTCTTTTTCTTTCTCATTTTTACAGATCTGAGAATTTGCAAGTGGCCGATTATATATACTTACACATATTCTACAGCTTCAAGAACATCTCGATAGTTTCTTCAATTTTTAAACCGAGTAAAACTCAAAAGTGTTACTGTTCTTCACTGTTGATTCTTTTTTGACAGTGAATACTTGTTTATTTTTGAGTTTTGGAACGTAGTGAAGGAGAAACCATCGAAACAAAACCTCGAACCTCAAAGAAATTGTTAACAGAACACCTCTTAGAATTTAATTGGTTAAACAATTGAGTTCTTTTGATTTTATTGGATAGCTGTTTTTTAACAATTAGGGTTCTTAATTTTGATTGTTTTCGAAGTTGTGTTTAGAGATAAAAGGAGTAATTTTGTTAGAGTTTGATTAATTAGTAATAATTAATTAAATTTAAAGGAAAAATAGTTTTCGTTAATTTAAATTTTCTGGAAAGTGTGAAAAAAAAATGGCTGGAGAATTTATAGTAACCAAAACTAATCATGTCTCGTTCCAAAACTTGCAAACCATTACGAATCCTCAAATTCGTGCATGGGTAGAGTTTTTGAATATACGTTCATTAGTGGCATACGCTGTAAGTACTCCCGTAGTCCTTTGTATCGATCAACTGACTGCGTTGTACACATCCGCCACGGATACAAGTGAGAATAATGTGAGATCCTTCAGTTTTGTTGTGCCAGGGGGCAGAACAATAAGGGTGACGGAACATGACTTTAACAGAATACTTCATTTTCCTACAGAAAACCTTGTTCCGGATCCCATAACTGAGGAAATACATGCTTTCTTCACTCTTATCAGAAGTCGACAACCTAACTTCTTGGTGGGAGAGTTCCTAAAGCATTACCTGCCAAAGCCATGGAATTTTTTCTTTCATACCCTGATACATGTTTTTACTGCCAAGCTAACAAATCTGCATGGCATTCCCTTATTCCTTCAAAAGATAGGGTTTGCCATTGCGAACAACAGGCATATTAACATAGGACGGATAGTGATTGATCAAGTAATTCTGTGCATGGGACCACTGGATGAAAGAACAGGCATAAATGAAGATGTGCTCTGTTTCTATCCTAGGTTCCTACAGCTAATTCTCAATGATATCTTAATAGATAATGAACGGGAGATCTTTGAAGGTGAAGCCAACCAGGAGTGCATGAGAATGAAGAGCAATGCCATAACCGCTCTCATTAGGAAGAACAACTATCTTCCAGGGGTACCCACTGTTCTCACTGAATATCTAAGAACGGTGCCCCTACCACTTCTACCCCCAGGGAACATGTAAATCAAGGTAATATTCCATAACCTGAACCTGTAATGGCACCTGAACCTGTAATGGCACCTGAACCAATGGATGTTGATCCAGAGCCCTTAGTGGCCATTCCTGACCAGGAGGTTGCAAACCCACAACCTCTAACCACGGTCGAAGAGCCTTTGGAAGAGCCAAATGAAAACATAAACGAACCTCCTTCCCCTACTATACCCATTAAAGAACCATCCATGAGTGTAGAGGGAGATAGTGCCAAAGCAGCACCACATAAGGAGATACACCCTTCAACAACAACTTTGCCTTCCTCTAAAAGGAGAAGAACAGAAATCGAGGCAACTGTTGATACTTCATTTCTCTCATCCAAAGCGCCCTTTACTGATTTTTATGATGCTGATTGGGCTACGCTAACGAAAGCAATATCTGAACAAATAGCTCAATCAAGTAAGGAAGAATTGACGGAAGCAACTGGTGTTCCGACCATATTACGGTCAGGTTCACTGGTTGAAGGTTCTCAGAACCAAGGGTCTTCACAGACGTCGAGAGAAGGCTTTGACCTAAATGCACAATCTAAAAGGTCATTGTCTACCTCCCCAGATGGAACATATCTGGATCCTGCGGGTAAAGGGTCTGACGTAGGTGCAGATCGGCAACTCGTTGACAGTGAATCAATTACTATTGAGGAGTCAACTGAGGTGAAGTCTTTACAGACTCACGGGGAAGATTCGGGATCTCTGCTGTTAAAAGAGCCTGTTTCTAACCCCCTAGAGATTCAAACTCTAGATCCTTCAAAGGATATATCATCTAAGGATGATCAGCAACTTGGTTTATCCAAGGACGGGGACTTGCGAAGCCCCATTGCACCACCGGTGACCTCCTTAAGGACGGCTACGGTGATCTCTTCTGCAGGTACAATCAGCACAAAGGATTTGAGTGAAACAAAAACACTTACACCTGGCCTGAGTGGGAAAGGAAAAATGATTCAAACACCGACAGAAACGTTGAGTGTACACCCAGAGCCAAATGTGAGGAGTGACACCCTAACCCTACCTAATATTGATGATCTGCTGTTACCAACAGAAAGAGAGCTACAAGTTCAATCTTCCCTCAAGGAGATGACAGTTCGAGACAAAGAAGGAAATCCACTTTTCAAGGTTCCACTGCGACCTTCCTTTGACCAAGGGATCTCCTCCAGTCAAGACAATGTTTCTTTAAAGTCTATTCAAGAGAAAGTTGACTTGGCTGCAGATGATTCCAGAAGAACATTCAGGGTAATTGGCAGTGCATCTGGCACTATAACAGGTACGAAGCAGGCAGTGGACTCCTTAAAGAAGGAAGCTATGGAAGAACTAGTCGAGCTAAGGATGGACGTCAGGGAACTTAGAGATGGATTCATGAATGAAGTAACTGCACTGTCTCAAGGACATGAAGCTTTGAAAGAAGACGTTCTGGTTATCCGGGATGGTCAAGCACGGGTAAAAGATGCAATGAATTCCCTTTCACGAGTGGAGTCTAAGCTAAACAAGAGGCTGGATCACATGGAAAAGACTACCAACTCAAGATTGGAGAACATTGACCTGTCGCTAGCTTCTATAAATGAGTTTAATAAGCAGCTTATGGATTTCTTGGAGAATCAAGGTGACAGAGTACAGTCTATATGGAGTATGCTAAAGAACCAACAATCTGGACAACCTGGTTCTTCATATCAGCAACCTGATCCTTCTAATTTCTTTTATGCTGAGGATGCTTTTATCGAGGATTCCTCAACTAAGGGGGAGAAAGTTGGAGAAGGGGTGAAGGATAAATGGGGAGTTTGGGAGACTGTTGAGGCTATTCCAATCAGACAGTACTGGATTGAGGAGCTTGTAGAGGAAGACAAGGAAAGTGAAGAGGAATTTGAGGTCATGCATGAGCAACCTATTCAAGAGGAGCATGAGCCATATTATCCAGAGCCAATAGAACATCCTATCTTGGATGATGATATGGAAGAAGCAAATTCTCTATCACCTGAAGAAGAAGCTGCCTTGGAAGCAATAAGAGCTCAGAGAGCTGCAATAGATGCCAGGCAAGCTGAGAAAGAGAAACAGCAAGCAATTCTGAGAAGCGAAAAGCTAAAGAGAATGAAGGTGTATAATGAAGTGAGGAAGAAGAAGATGATAGATCTGGAAAAGAAAGATGGTACTGAATGGGAAATGGCTTATAAAACCTTTTGCGGAGTTGAAGACGGATTAGAAGTCAACGACAATGCTGAGGTGGAAGTTATTATTCAGGACATCAGAAGTGCTAACCTTGAAGATCAGACTTACTTTAAAGCACTGAGAAGCTCTATAATCTGTCTGAATGCTGGGGTTAAAGCAAATGGTGCCTGGAGCTTATTAATCAGTTTTCTGGAGAAAGGTACATTTGTGATTTCTACTAAGTTTTTAGAACAGAGGACATATACAGAATTGCAGGCTATACTCATCAAGATCCAAAGAACCACAAGGCTAAATGAACTGCTCCGTGAGCATGTTAAGGAGATCGTGATGAAAGTCAGTCCAGAGATTACTGAAGATCCTCCAATGGTTTGATTCATGACGAATGACTTGTTCAGAATCTGCTATTTGGCTGAGGATAAACTGAGGGACTACCCAAGCAACTATCTAATCTCAGTTGAGAAGTATCTTAGATCCACTGGATTCTCATCAACGGAGAAGGACAAAGCAGCAGACACTCTTAGAAGATTTCTAATGGAGAATGTTCCTTACTATAGGAAAAGAGTGGAAAGAGGATTAGAAGTGCATACCAGACTGCCAAACATGCCAAAGCTGAACAAGAAAGATGTTAACATTGCATGGTTATGGGCTGGAGTGGGTCAAGAGGTTGAATATATTGGAAGACACATCCAAGGAGCAATCCTTAAACCTGGAGAACCACTGCACTATCTATCAGTGATTGATTATCAAGCTGCTAACTCCGATCCAATGATTGAAGAAGGTGAGATTGGAATGGACTGAATTTTGAAGCAAAGAACAAGAGAACTATCAGCTCAGACTAGAGGAGCAACTTCATTGTATAAAGTTTAATTGTTTTTTGATTTATGAAATCTGGAAATGTATATATATCTGATCCAGAATGCATTGATATTATTACTCTGTCTTACTTTAAGTAGTTTAATGTTTCCTTAGTTAGTTGAGTTATCCTCGAAGTATTTGCTTGTCGAACTCTATCCAATCAAATAGGGGGAGATTGTAAAGTATAATGTAACATAAGATGTAAAAGAGATAACTACAACTCAACAAAGGACAAGACAGACAATAGTATTAATAGAAGCACAGGAATCCAGAATCAGAGAAGAAAAGGTAAACTCAAAAAATCAAAATACGTTATGTATTCTTGAAGTCCGTAAACAGGTCACGGAAAGAAGTTCATGAAAATGTTCAAGCCTCAGTGACAGCAATAGAAACAAGACTTTGAAGACGACAGAAGTATGTGAATGATTTAGGGTTTAGTACCACGGGATTCCAGTGATGAAGCAACCAGAACGACAAGGGACGTATCAGTAGCATTATAATTGAAGTCATAAAATAAGAATTGATCAAGTGTTATTCATCTGTGAACCAGACCAGTTGCACTAGGTGACGGCACTGAAAAGATCAAGTTGTTTTATCATCTCAGAAGAAATTGATACAGTCCAAAACTTAAACACCCAGGAGCTCAGGAGTAATTACTAAAGGACAAAAGACAAGAAAAAGTATTCGATAGTTTTTCTTTTGAAAAAACTATCGAATGGTGGTTGAAGTGATTCATTGAATAACCAAGTGAATTAATTTGGCATTCGATAGTTTTGATTTAAAAACTATCGAATGGTGAATTGATTTATTCCATTCGATGGTTTTTTAATCCATTCGATGGTTTTTCAATTCATGGAGCAGGTGAAAAGTTGTGCTTGTCTGACAGGTTGATGAAGATCCAACGGCCAAGAATATTCTATTCTAAATGGTTCGATGGTTTTCAATTTAAGTCTGCAGTTAATACAGAGTGAAGAATGTGTCTTCTTCAGTTAAGGATTTCAACACAGAGACATTACTGAGAGAGAGAAGAGCCGGAGAAAATTATCAGAGAAATTAATAGTGCTCAGAACTTGATCATTGTTTTGTATTTGTGTAACCTTAAACTCATTGACGCTAATCTACGGATTAGAAATTGTAGCACCCCTCGAGGTTTATATTTATAAAAAGATATATTCCCCGAAACTTGATTTGGTTTGGTGTGTTTGATTTCGTTATAGAACTGAAAGATTAATCCGCGAACGAAATTAAATTATTTGTGAGTATCGTATTCAACCCCCCCTTCTACGATACTTTGGACCTAACAGCTATCAACGAAACACATCTCCCTGCTATCAACGAATCATTATTGCTTTTCTGTATAGTTGACAAAGTGATAGTGACAGTTTACTGAACAGATCTAAAGGTGATGTGGAAGTGTACTTTGCATTGGAAACCATTAAAATGGACATGGGGAATAAGGAAACATCCTAGTTTCCAATTGGGTCTTGGAAGTGATCATAATAAGCATGAAGACAAAAGCAAGGATCTCCAAGGACCACTGGACAAAGGGATGAAAAGCAAACTATTGGCGGTTACTCATTGTACTTTTAGTGTAGCCAAAAATAGGGTTGTAAACTTGGGGATATATAACCAAGTGTAGCAGTTACTTTTGGAAAGAGAGAAGAAAAACAAATAGTTTGTATTAGCTATCTTTGAGAGCATTCTTCTCTACAAACCCTTGTAACTGAGCAGCTGTGTATTTTTGTATCACAGATTATTTCCGCAATAAAAATCACTTCAGTTGGATCATCAAACAATCCAACTGAAATTATTAATGTGCTTGTGATTTTTACTTTAAGTTCAGTTTTATTTGTAAGTTGTTTTTAAGTTCAAGAAATATCAAAATTGTATTCAACCCCCCCCCCCCCCCTTCTACAATTCTGTTAGGTCATTTGGGAATAACAATTGGTATCAGAGCAAGCTTCTAACATACAAGAAGTTTAAAGATCAAGACCAAAAACAGAAACCATGGTGAAGAAGGATGCAGGTGTGAAGATACCAGTTCTTGATAAGGACAATTACTTTCACTGGAAAGTAAAGATGCATTTACATCTCATGTCTATGGATGAGAGGTATGTAGACTGCATTGAGAAAGGTCCACACGTTCCCATGAACCTTGATTCTAGAGTTGGACTGCCAGATGATGCTCCTGATGTTGAGATTCCAAAAACTGTCTCAGAATGGACTGTTGAAGATGTTGCAGAAGTCCATAAAGACAAAAGGACCATGAACATTCTGTTTAATGGTTTGGAGCAAGAGATGTTTGACAATGTTATCAACTGTACAACCTCTAAGGAAGTATGGGATACTGTTAGAACTCTCTGTGAAGGAACTGAGCAAGTTAGGGAAAACAAAATGCAGCTCCTTATACAACAATATGAGCATTTTCATTTTAAAGCTGGTGAAACCCTAAATGACACGTTTAGTAGGTTTCAAAAGCTTTTGAATGGATTAAAGTTGTATGGGAGAATCTATCAAACCAAGGATTCAAACCTTAAATTTCTTAGAGCTCTTCCAAAAGAATGGAAGCCTATGACTGTTTCTCTCAGAAACACTCAAGAGTACAAAGACTACACTCTTGAAAGGCTTTATGGAACCTTGAAGACATATGAGTTGGAAATGGAGCAAGATGAAGAAATTGAAAAGGTACAGAAGAAGGGTGGATCTATTGCATTGATTGCATCTGTGAACCAACTGGAAGATGACACTGAAGAAGCTGCAAAGGCCACAACTAGTCGAGCTAGTTGTAGAAGTGATGTTAGCAAGGGTAAAGGTAAGATGACAGAAGAAGAAGAACCAGAACCAGCCAACTTGGATGACTTAGAAGAGATTGATGAACACATTGCTTTTCTGTCAAGAAAATTCTCTAAGTTCAAGTTCAAGAGAAACTCAGAAGCAAGGCCACCAAGGAGAGACTTTCAACCTAACAAAAGTAACTGGATTGAAAAGTCTAAATCTAAATGTTTCAATTGTGGAATGCTTGGTCACTTTGCTGGAGACTGCAGAAAGCCCAAGATTGAGAAGAGCAACAGGAAATTTGAGCCTGTTGATTATAAAAAGAAATACTTTGAACTTCTCAAGCAAAAAGAAAAGGCTTTCATGTCTCAGGAGTATGATTGGGCTGGTAATGGTGAAGATTCTGATGATGATGTTGAATATGTCAACTTGGCTCTTATGGCTAACAATCATGAGCAGGAAGCAAGCTCCTCAAGCAACCAGGTAACAATTACTAATCTTTCTGAGCTTTCTAAAGAGGAATGCGATAGTGCAGTAAATGAAATGTCTACTGTATTATATAATTTGCGTGTTACTCTTAAATCACTTACCAAAGAGAATTCAAGAATAAAAGAGACTAATTTGCTCTTAAGTGATAGGAATGCTATGTTAGAAGCACAGCTCATTGAATTTGAGAAAATGAGATGTGTTAGTAGGGATGCTAAGAAGGAACTTGAGAACGTGTTACAAAGGGAAGAAATTCTTAAGACACAACTTGAAATAGAACAAAGTGTGATTGCTAAATGGAAAGATGCCAGGAATGTTGCTACCAACATCATTAATGTTCAAGGTATGGAATCTTTCTGTGAACAATCATGGAAAAAGAACAAAGAGAAACTAGGGTATGTTTGTGAAACCTTAGAATCAGAAACAGAGTCAACAAACAACAATGATCATTTGTTGAAGGTTGATATGTCAACGGAATGCAATGTTTCGTTGACAGATGAACCATCAACCGATCAGGGTGTTTCATTGACAGAGAAAAGAAAAGATGAACTCACTAGACTTAATAATAAGTATGGTCCTGTCACCAAGAACTTTGTTCAAGGTGAGTCTAGTAAATCAAAGAAAGTTGAGAAGCCTGTTGAGAGAGCTAATGTAGGTCACTTGTCCAACAAGCAATTGAAAGATAAGTTAGAGAATGTTCAAGTTGAGGCTAAGGGAAATAAAAAGAATAACAGGAATGGTAAAGTAGGAATTAACAAACACAACAATTACACACCTGATAAATATGCTCCTAGAAAGACATGTGTTAATTGTGGAAGTGTTAGTCATTTATATACTAACTGCAAATCTGTTAAGGAGACTGTTAAAGTGAAAATTCCCAAGCCTGCAATGAATAGTTCTATGCCTACAATGCCTGTTATGCCCAACATGTTTGCTCCATATGCACAATTTCAAAATCCATATGCCAGCATGCCATTTGTGTCTAATCCATACATGAATATGTTTAATGTGCCACAAATGCCATGGAATATGAATAACATGTTTGTTCCTCCAATTATGCATGCTGTGAATGAAAATGTGAGCAATTCCCAGAAATCAACACCAAGGATAAAGATTGATTTAAATCAATCTGAGCCCAAGGTGAAAAATGATATAAAAGGAAAAGCAAAGGCTAACAAAACAGGACCCAAGGAAACTTGGGTACCAAAATCGACTTGATTTGGTTTTATTGTGTGCAGGGAGACAAAAGGAATCTTTGGTACTTGGATAGTGGTTGTTCAAGACACATGACTGGTGATTCTACCCTGCTCACAGAGTTTCAGGAAAGAGCTGGCCCTTGTATTGCTTTTGGAGATGACAGCAAAGGCTACACTAAGGGATATGGCTTGATTTCAAAAGAGAATGTCATCATAGATGAAGTTGCATTGGTGGATGGTCTTTTTGCTCTCCAAAGATGAGGCAAGTGAAATCATTATCAATCACATCAAGATGGTAAACAATCATCCTGACTTGAAAGTGAGAAGGATTAGGAGTGACAATGGGACAGAATTCAAGAATTCAAGCATGAAGGTGTTCTGTGAAGAAAATGGTATTTTGCATGAGTTTTCAGCAGCAAGGACACCACAGAAAAATGGTGTAGTTGAAAGGAAAAACAGAACACTTATTGAAGCTACAAGGACAATGCTAGATGAATCAAAGTTACCTACTTATTTTTGGGCTGAGGCAGTTAATACAGCTTGCTTCACTCAGAATATTTCTTTGATTAATCAGGCCAAAGGAATGACCCCTTATCAGCTACTCAAAAGAAAGAAGCCACTATTGGATTTTCTTCATGTCTTTGGATGCAAGCGCTTTGTTCTGAGAAATCAAGCTGAGCATTTGGGGAAATTTGAAGCAAAGGCAGATGAAGCAATATTTGTGGGATATGCAGCAGGGAAAGCCTACAGAGTCTATAATCTCAGAACCAACATTGTTATGGAATCTGTACATGTTGTTTTTGATGATCTCAAAATTCAAGGTCTCTGTGATGAAGGTTTCCATGAAAGTCTTTCTTTTGAAAATGAGGAAGGAGATCAAATGAATCATGTTAAGGCTACTGAGAAACAGCCTAAAGTTGTTGTATCTAGCACAGATGAAAGCAGCAGTGAAGATGAAATTGCTGCATTAAGATTGAAAAGAATAGCTGCTAGCAGACCAAATGGTCATTTCGTTGACAGTCATGATGGTGGATTCGTTGACAGTCAAAATGAGCGTTTCGTTGACAGCCAAAATGGTAATACCGTTGACAGTCATAGAAATGCTTCTAGAAGTGATCATTTAGGGACAACAAACTCAGGGGGAGTTTCTCAAGGACAAATATACAATCAATGCAATCATGATCATGAAGCTACCTCTTCAAGAGCAAATCTACCTCCCTCAAGGAAATGGACTAAAGATCATCCCTTTGAACTTATTATAGGTGATGTGTCTTCAAAAGTCCAAACTAGAAGAGCAACTCAAGAAGAATGTCTATATAGCAGCTTTCTGTCTCAAGATGAGCCAAAGAAAGTTGAGGATGCACTTCTAGATCCAGATTGAGTTTTGGCTATACAAGAAGAGCTAAACCAATTTGAAAGGAACAATGTTTGGAAGCTGGTGCCCAAGCCTAAGGACAGGAGTGTCATAGGCACAAAATGGGTGTTCAGAAACAAGATGGATGAAAATGGCATAGTCACAAGGAACAAAGCTAGATTGGTTGCAAAAGGCTATTCACAGGAAGAAGGAATTGATTTTGATGAAACCTTTGCTCCTGTTGTAAGACTAGAAGCAATAAGGATTTTCCTAGCCTATGCAGCCCATGCCAATTTCAAAGTCTATCAAATGGATGTGAAGAGTGCTTTTCTGAAAGGGGAATTGGAAGAGGAGGTGTATGTAAGTCAACCTCCTGGTTTTGAAGATGATGATTTTCCAGAATATGTATACTTCCTCCTCAAAGAACTCTATGGTTTGAAACAAGCACCTAGAGCCTGGTATGACACACTTTCACAGTTCCTCCTTGAGAATCACTTCACTAGAGGTACTGTAGATAAAACTCTTTTTCACAGGGTTGTGAATGGTTCTACTATACTTGTTCAAATTTATGTAGATGACATAATCTTTGGGTCTACAGATGTGAAACTTTGTCAAAAGTTTGCCAAGCTTATGCAAAGTAAATATGAAATGAGCATGATGGGAGAATTAACTTACTTTCTTGGTCTTCAAGTGAAGCAAGTTAATGAAGGCATTTTCATTAGTCAAACAAAATACATTCATGATTTATTAAAGAAGTTTAATTTAATGGAATGCTCTCTTGCCAAAACTCCCATGCCTACTGCCACCAAACTTGAATTGAATACTAAGGAAAAATCTGTGGACATTTCAGGTTACAGAGGCATGGTAGGCTCACTTTTATATTTAACAGCTAGTAGACCTGATATTATGTTTGCTACATGTCTATGTGCTAGATTTCAGGCTGATCCTAGGGAATCCCATTTAGTTGCTATTAAAAGAATTTTCAGATATCTCAAAGGAACACCAAACCTTGGCATTTGGTATCCTAGAGAATCTGGTTTTGAACTAATTGGTTATTCAGATGCAGATTTTGCAGGATGTAAAATTGACAGGAAAAGCACAACAGGCACTTGTCAATTCTTAGGAAACAAGCTTGTCTCATGGTTCAGCAAGAAACAAAACTCAGTTTCTACCTCCACAACTGAGGCTGAGTATATTGCAGCTGGAAGTTGTTGTGCACAGATTTTATGGATGAAAAATCAACTACTTGATTATGGAATAAGAGTTGAGAAAATTCCTATTTTCTGTGACAACACTAGTGCCATTGCCATTACTGAGAATCCAGTGCAGCATTCAAGGACCAAGCACATTGACATCAAGTACCATTTCATTAGAGAGCATGTTATGAATGGTACTGTGGAGTTACATTTTGTTCCAAGTGAACAACAACTTGCAGACATCTTTACCAAGCCACTTGATGAATCCACATTCTCAAGATTAGTAAGTGAGCTAGGTATGCTAAATTTCTCTTAATTATTTTGAGATTTTTGCAAGTTAAAATGCAGCCAGAAACTTGCTATGTTTTTCTGTGAATTGATTTTCTTAGGAAAAAGTGAAATTTTGTCTAAGTCAAAATTACTATGTCAACGAAACGAACCATTTCGTTGACAGTCTTAGCATTTTTCTGGGTGTTTCGTTGATAGCTCTTTTATATCAACGAAACGCAGCTTTATCAACGAAATAAGACGGGACTTTAACCGCCCAATCCTGATTCGTTGATTTAGCGCTTTTAATCTGAACCGTTGAAATTTGGCACGTCCGTTACCACGATTTATGCATACACCCCTGTAAGTATAAATTATGGTAATTCTTTAAAAGTAACGGTTATATTTTTTAAGCCAATCCAGTAATTTACATTTATTATTGGACTCTTTTTCTGAGAATTTTTGGGGGAGTATTTAAGAAATTCTATTTTCTTTATTTTCTTTTTACCTGTTCTCAAAAAATTCCAAAGGCTTTTCTCTCTTCTTCTCTCTAACAAGCAATTTAGCTCGAAGCTTTTCTTCACACAACAATGGAACCCATAGTCAAGCTTATGTCTGCTGGAGGGTTCATTTACGAAAAGAACAACTCAACCCCATTTGTTGTCAAGGAGGGTCCAAACAGTATCTTTTTCAAGATGAAGAACTGCAAGTTGAGCTATGCTATGTTTCACTCAACTCCTCTCTATAATGAGATAATCGAGGAGATCTGGACCTCGTGTGAGTATAGTGGAACAAACTGCACACTGCAATTCACTCTTCAAGGTAATGAGTACATAGTTAATTCTGATGTATTGCAAGCATGTCTACAAATTCCTGAAAATAACTGTGATGCTTTGCCTACAATCACTGAAATGGGTAACTTGCTAAATTCAATAAACTACTCTTTGCCTACTGATAATCTGGGTAGAATAATTAGGAGAGGTTTGGTTAGGGAATATAGTTATTTAGCTGATGCATTTATCAAGGTCTTTTCTGGTAAGATTAGTAATTTTGATGCATTAACTAATTCCATGTTGATTCTTCTTACCATGCTCCTAACTGATAGATATTACAACTTTAGCACCCAACTTATGTATGAAATTGGTGCTAAGTTGGGTGATAAGGCTAATAGGAAAAAGAATATCTATTATGCTAGGTTTCTGATGATGTTGGCTAATCATGTTAGTCCAACACCATTAGTTATTTCTAACCCTGTTTCCAAGTTCGAGTGTTTTGTGCAAGAAAAGAGAGTATTGACAGACATACTGAGGCTGAACCACAATGGTGATGTTCCAGTGGTGTATCTGCCAATAATTGAGGTAACTACTGCTATCCCTGCTAGTATTGTTGTTACTTCAACTGTATCACCCAATCCTGTTGCTGTGGAGTCTGTAGTTGTGACCCAACAGGCTCCTGCCCCAGCAACAAAACCAAAATCAAAGAAATCCTCCAAGCCAACCTCAGGTGCTTCCCAAAAGGCACCTGTTGTAAAATCCACTACACAACCTAAGGGGAGTGTTGTAGGTGCTGTGAGAGGTGAGGGAAGGGTGAACATAAAAGAAACCCTAAGGATAAGGAAGGACAGGTGAGTGAAATCCAGCCAAGCCCCATTGTGTCTTCCCAACAAGGCACAACGAGTAAAATGGATTTAAACACAAGTCTAATTGCATCCTCCCAAAAGGATGTGATTATTGAAACAAGCTCTCAACCTAGAGCACAGTCCAAAAGGGTAAGGGACACTTCAAGCCCATAGTCTACATTTTCCCAATACCAAAGGAGAGTGAAGCAAAAGTCCAAGGGTTCACAGGGTGCACACACACTGGAAGCAACACTTCCAGTTTCTCAAATTCAGTTTGATGTAACCCCTATTATCACTCTGGGGTTACAGTCCCATTCTCTAAACATCAACCTTGAACTATCTCCATCGAATTCACCAACTTTATCTCTAGATGTGGACATGATCCATACATCTATTCCTGATTCTCCAACTCTAATCTTGGAGAAGCCCCACTCTGAAGCTGGTGGCCATCACTTGTTAAGTGATTTGTTGGGCCATCAACCAATTTTTTCTGAAGTTGCAAGAGGATCTGTGGACCAATCTCTCAAGTCAATCACCACAGATTCTACTGTAATTTCTCATTCTCAAAGTGCTTTCTTGACTTCATCAACGAAACAGTCTATTTCGTTGACAAGTGTTTCTCCATCAACGGTATCCATACCGTTGACAGTTCAAACTACCATTCCGTTGATAGGTCATTCTACACCCCTTATTGAAAATCTAGTTGTTTCCACAACTAGTGTAGATGACCTGGTGGTAGTTGAGACACTTTTAGGTTTGAAAGGGAGTGAAATTGAGAGGCTGGCTTGCAGCCAGGCAAAAGGAGAGGTTGAGAGTGAGAGGCTGGCTATTTCTTCCAGCCAGGCAAAAGGAGAGACTGAGAGTACCACCTTAGTAGGTGAAGGTGAGGGTGTGAGAGGTGTGAGCCATGGGGAGCCCATGATGCAAGAAAAGAGTGGAGAGAGAGAAGGGACTACGGGAGCCATAAGGATGGAAGCAACCATTGCAAGTGAGTTAATGGGGGTCAGTGAGGGAGAAAGGGAACTTACCTTCCAAGAGCATTATCAACAAACTCTGGATAGTATTTCCCTGAATCCTGAGACCTTTACTCATCCTGTGTCAGCCTATCAAGTTATGGCTCAACAGGGCAATGTGGAGGCAGAAAGGTCACTCAACTTAATTCATACTACTGCATCAATGCAAAGAGCCAAGGATGCCTTGACCAATCTACCTCCAGGAGCTGCAGCAAGTGGAGAATTTGAGTTTTCTTATGATGAAGACAGCTTTGGTGACAATCTACAGGTGGCCACTACTACACAGACTGGGACTTCTGTGGTGCCTCCTACACCAAACTGGCTTTCTCAAGATATGCATGGTAGATCCAACTTGGATGCTGCTATTACAAGGCAATACAATGAGGCATATCTAGCTCATGAGTCAGCAACTGCAAGGGACAAGAAATTCTATAAGGCCATAATGGATTCTCTGGAAATTCAAAGGCTACAAATGTTGCAGACAAGGATTGAAGCTACAGAAATAAAGGATTCAATTAGCAACCTTAGGGATGCTACTGACAGGAGGCTAGATGAAAAGCTTCCTCTTCACACTGTCTCCAAGATGTCAAGGTTTTTCACCAAGGAACCTGAAGTGTCCTCATCTTTGAAAACTCTCTCCTCTAGAGTGGACAAAGTTGAGGCTACACTTTCTCACATGCAGAAGGAACAGGAGAAGCAAACTAGCCTACTCACCCAGCTTCTGGCAGCTTCTGGCAGCTCAAGGAATCCCTATCATCTCACTTGATGATAACAAAAAGGGGGAGAAAACTACGGAGCTAGAGATACAAATTACAAAGGTTTTGGTCCCAGCCATCTCCTTGCCAGAAGAGCCATTAGCAATGGGGGAGTTTGGAAAGAAGAAAAAGGATGGTATTGACCTGATCCAGAAAGCTTCTATGAGGATGAGACTTGCAGAACAAATCAAAGACCATTGGTCCAACATAGAAGCAAGGGTCAAGAAAATTGCTGGAACTACAAAGGACTCCAATCCATCAACGGATCAACCATCAACGGATGCCATGGTTCTAGTGTCAACGGAATGGGAGCCACAGACCAATTCTTTCTATAAGGTAGAGCCTCTTCTACATGGAGTCACTCAAGGTCCAAGGAAGGAAAAAGGACAAACTTCGTGCATTAGGGATGTGGAACAAGCTATACTCCAAAGAAGCCTATCTCCCAAGTCTCCTGCTAAACCAAAGGGCAAAAATACAGAAAGGACTTTCTATCCTGCACCTTATCCAGATGAGCACAAGCTTCTTGGTCTACTCATCACAAAAAGCAAGGAAAGCAATGATTATGAGATAAGGAAGCAAAGGGCAATTGTCTACAGGAATGGACAACAAATATGTGTTTAGGCTGGTCACCCAAACTTTGCTAAAGCTAAAGCTGAAGAGTCAGAAAGAGCAGCAATGCAAGCCCTTGCTGTTGCTCAGTCTCTTGATGAAGAAGAAAGACAGCAAGAAGAAAAAGCAAGAGAGGAAAGGAGTGCAAAGAAGAGCACAAGGCAACCAAAGGCAAGAGCTAGGAGAAACATAGCCTTTGAGAATGATGACTTTCAGAACACTGCATCAGACTCTTCTGTACCAATTGCACCTCCAACAAATCCTGATCCAGTTTCAGAGGTAAAGTTAGCCTGTGATCCCAATCATCCTGTAAATTTCCATGATCAACCAATTGAGCCAAAGGAAGAGCCAATTGAGTTTGATGAGGCCAACTTCCCAAAATTCCTATTTGAAAAGGATCAGCCAATGAAGACCAAGAAAAGGGCTGTCAAGGCAAAGCCAATATTTGTGAGAAAGCCACAACCTCAGAAACCCCCTTCAAATCCAGAGGACTGCATGTACATTGCTGACATCAGGGAAGAATCTAGCTTACATCTTGATTTAGACAACCTGGTGGAAGTAAGGGGCATTGCAGCTTCTCAAAAGATGCCTGAAAGATTAGTTTTCACATTCAAGGGTGGTAGAGAACAAGTATGGCCTCTCTACAGAATTTTAGGAGAAGACTACCAAACACTACTCACAGTGTTTAGATGCTTGAAGAAAGACTTTGGCTTCACCAAAACAGCCAAGTCTGAGGTGGTCTCCAAAATATGTCAAATAAAGGCTAGCTGGAACAAGCCTGAGGCTCTTCCCAGGATGCTTAGAGTGCCCTCAACAGGAAAGAAGATCCATCTTCAACCTTACTGGATGATGGAATTTAAGGACAAGGACAACTGCAGAAGGTTCTTCAGAATGGAAGACCAGCTGGATAAGGCATCTAATCAAACTCTAAAGCTTATGCAATCCAAGCTTGGTGATCAGGATGAGGAAGAGAAGATCTTCTACAGAAGGCTACAGGTCCAGATTGAGGAAAACAACTCTAAGAGAGGGAAGAAGACTATGCCACAAAGAAGACAAAGATGAATCATTTGCTTAGTCTAGAGGAGCACTTCTGGGCATTAGTCTTGTAAGTCTTGTATTTTGTTCAAAATATTATGAAGCTTAAATGCATTTTCTACTTTTGTAATTTATAATGTATCTGAGTGTTTTTGTTATCATCAAGTCTCTTGATTTATGGCTGTTATTCTATCAGTCATAAATTGGGGGAGATTGTTAGGAATATGTTGTTCTTGATGATAAACATAAAACACTTAGTAGAATTTGTGTAAAGTTATTTTGTAGCTGTCAACGAAATGGCATGCTTTGCAGCATTCCGTTGACAGGTAGCTCATCAACGAAATGAGTGATGTAGCAATTGCACTGTACAATACTTCACAGTTTGATATGCATTTTGTTGTATGTACTAGATAGGTTTTCTAAGTCATGTTGACTAAATGATAGATAGGCAAAATAGGTTGGTTAATTGTAAATATCTTGTGCCTTGTAATTTTGCCTAAGTGAAGACATGTCAACGGTATGAAGATTACTCTGTCAACGGTATGGAGTTTACTCATCAACGAAACGAGAGAAACACCATCAACGGAATGAAGAATAAAGCTATCAACGAAACACATCTCCCTGCTATCAACGAATCATTATTGCTTTTCTGTATAGTTGACAAAGTGATAGTGACAGTTTACTGAACAGATCTAAAGGTGATGTGGAAGTGTACTTTGCATTGGAAACCATTAAAATGGACATGGGGAATAAGGAAACATCCCAGTTTCCAATTGGGTCTTGGAAGTGATCATAATAAGCATGAAGACAAAAGCAAGGATCTCCAAGGACCACTGGACAAAGGGATGAAAAGCAAACTATTGGCGGTTACTCATTGTACTTTTAGTGTAGCCAAAAATAGGGTTGTAAACTTGGGGATATATAACCAAGTGTAGCAGTTACTTTTGGAAAGAGAGAAGAAAAACAAATAGTTTGTATTAGCTATCTTTGAGAGCATTCTTCTCTACAAACCCTTGTAACTGAGCAGCTGTGTATTTTTGTATCACAGATTATTTCCGCAATAAAAATCACTTCAGTTGGATCATCAAACAATCCAACTTAAATTATTAATGTGCTTGTGATTTTTACTTTAAGTTCTGTTAGATATAATTGCTAATGTTTGTTTATCAGTGTTTAAGCAACAGGTACTGACAAGAGTTTATCAGAAGCCAGTCAGAGTTTAGTTAAACTCTGACAGGGTGAAGAGTTTAATTGAAGCCGGTCAGAGTTTATTTAAAGTCTGACAGGGTGATAGTTGAATTAGCTGTCGGTGCTGAATTGAAGATTCTAGAAGCAATATATTCTGAAGATGGAAAGAAGCAGAATATATTGATACAGCTAAGGAAACGGAATAGAAGATAAGAAGCAATCCTTAATTGATAAGTTTTGTATAGCTAACTTGTAGGAATATCAATTAGATAAGGATTGTATGTAGCTGTGTACTATATAAACACAGATAGGTTATCCCTAGAAGGGATACGCGAATATTGATATATTATTCTTGTAACCTAGAAGCTCTTTGTGATTCATTAACATCATAAAGAGAGAAGCTGTTAATATAAATACAGTTTATTGATTCATAAACAGTGTTCTTAATTATTGTTATTCTCATACATACTTGATTATATTGTGTATTCGGCCTAACAATTGGTATCAGAGCCAAGCCTGTTTAATATATACAGTTTTACGATTCAAACACAGTATTAATCATGTCTGAAGAAAATCAAACTGCTCCTAAGGCTGAACAGGTTAAGCCCAATTCTGTGAGTCGATATGAAACAATCAGGGTTCCAATACTCAGGCCAGTAGAGTATCCGATTTGGAAGGTTAAGATGACCATGTTTCTGGACGCTACAGATCCAGAATACCTTGACAGAATTAATGATGGTCCTCATATGCCAACTAAATTGTCCCCTGTTGTTGATGGTCAAGCACAAAAGACTGTTCCAAAGGAAAAGAAAGATATGACTCCTGAGGATATCTCATCAATTGCAAAGGATGCAAAGGTTAGACATCTTCTCCACAGTGCTTTAGATAATGTAATGTCTAACAGAGTAATTGGCTGCAAAACGGCCAAAGAGATATGGGATGCTTTAGAAGTCAGATGCCAGGGAACAGGTGCTATTAAGAAGAACAGAAAAACAATACTCACACAGGAGTATGAGCACTTTGATTCAAGAACTAATGAAACCTTGACTGAGAGTTATGACAGATTTTGCAAACTGTTGAACGATTTGTCTCTGGTAGATAAGGAATATGAACTTGAAGAGTCCAATCTCAAGTTTCTGTTATCTCTACCTGAAAAGTGGGATTTAAAGGCAACAACAATCAGAGATAATTATGATCTTGCTGATACAGATCTTGATGAGATCTATGGATTGTTAAAGACTCATGAACTTGAGATAGAACAAAGAAACAGGAGGTCCAGCAAGAAGACAAAATCTGTTGCTCTCAAAGTCGAGGAGAAGCCCATCAAGAAGGAATCATCAAGGAAGAAAGCCAAGGGAAAGGCTTTAGTTATTAAATCTGAGAGTGAGTCATCAAACTCTGATGATGACTCAAACTCTGATGAAGCTTCTGACTCTGAGGATGATGAAGAGGAGTTGATGCAAATGGCTGCATTGATGGTGAAGACCTTTAAGAAGATGGGATTCAAGAACTTCAAGAAAGGAAAGAGATTCTCAAGGAAAGATTCAAACCCTGAAAGGAGAAGTTTCAGAAAGTCTGATGGAAAGGAGAACAAGTCTGGCAAGAAGGATAAGTCTCAAATCCAGTGCTACAAGTGTAAGGAGATGGGTCATTATGCTCCAGAGTGCAAGAAAGGCAAATCTGAGAAAGCACTCATCTCTAAAGGCAGAGACTGGGCAGATACTTCAGACTCTGATGATGGAGAAAACTATGCTCTTATGGCAACTGTCAGAGATGAGACTGAATCTTCTGAAAATAAGGTACCCCTAACTACTTATGCTTATGATACTGATAATATATCTGAGTTAAGAGTATATCTGAAAAGTGTTCATGTTAGTTATAGGGATCAGACTTTAGAGAATGAGAGGATTAAATCTGAGAATCTTAGTCTTAAAGAAAGAAACAAGTTTCTTGAAAGAGAACTTGAGAATATGAAGCAGATTCAAAAAGAAAGAGATGATGCTGTTTATATTGAACAGGAAGTGCTTAAGTTAAATAAGCAGCTAGAATCTGAACTTGAAAAAGAAAGAAAAATAATTATGACTTGGACAAACTCTGGAAGAGACACTCATCAAGTGTTTCAAACAGATTCTGTAGGTTTAGGCTATTGTGAAAACGATGAACTTAGGTTTAAAGACAAAGTTAAGGTTAAACCACAACTTAAACCTGTGATATTTGTTCCAGAATCCACCAAGCTAAAATCTGTAGTTGTGAAAGAAGCTGTTATGGAGCCAGTTGAAACTTGTGTTGAACAAGTAGATATTGAATCTAAAACAGAGAAGCTTGGTGAGCTAGAAGCTGTTAAAGAACCAATTAGAATCTGTGAGAAGCAGGTTAATGTTGGTTTAATGACAGGAAAACAGTTTAAACATAAGCTCAAAGAGGTTAAGTCTGCCATGAAACCTAAAGGGTCCAAGAGAAATAGGAATGGAAAAGTAGGCATAAATAATAGAAATAATCATATGCCTAATGCTAGTGCCTCAAGAAAAACATGTTATAATTGTGGTAGTTCTAATCATCTTGCTAGATTTTGCACTAAGAACAAACATATTAATTCTTTACCTTCTACTTCAGAAGTAAAGAATGATTATGTTAGAGTAAGACCACAGACTTTATGCAAACATTGTGGGAGCACTTGGCATTCTATTTACACATGTAAGAGTTATCATGCAATTTATCATAACTATTATGAGCTAAAACCCAACTTGAAATGGGTTAGAGCAAACTCTGCTAGTGTAAAATCTGACAATGTTAGTTTAAACTCTGATAATACAGATTCCGCTGCAAAAACTAACACTGTTAAGAAAGACAAAGGATCCAAGCAAGTCTGGATCCTCAAAACTAACACTTAGTGTTTGTTTATGATTGCAGGGTATAATAGAGAGCACACTTATCTTAGACAGTGGATGCTCAGGACATATGACTGGAAATAAAGCCCTGCTATCAGACTTTGAGGAGAAGGCTGGCCCAAAAGTTTCCTATGGAGATGGCAACATAGGACACACTCTGGGATATGGCAATATTAATCTTGGAAGTGTCATCATCACAAATGTAGCTCTAGTCTCAGGACTCAAGCATAATCTGTTATCTGTGAGTCAAATCTGTGACAGAGGAAACCATGTAGATTTTCATAGTGAATACTGTGAAGTTATCAGTAAATCTACTGGGAAAGTTGTTCTAGTTGGACACAGGCGCAACAATATTTATGAAGCAAGTTTGGTAACAAACTCTGATGGAAAAATAGTGTGTCTGACTGCAAAAATGTCAAATGAAGAGAGTTGGAATTGGCACAAGAAGCTCTCTCATCTCAATTTGAACAACATCAATGAGCTTATAAGAAAGGATCTTGTAAGAGGACTTCCAAAATCAATACTCAATCTAGATGGTCTATGTGATTCTTGTCAAAAGGCCAAGCAAAGGAAGTCATCTTTCAAGAGCAAATCTGAATCTTCAGTAGTGGAACCTTATCATCTTCTACATGTTGATCTCTTTGGACCAGTGAATGTGATGTCCATGGGCAGAAAGAAATATGCTCTAGTAATTGTTGATGAATATACTAGATATACATGGGTGTATTTCTTGTCAAAGAAGGATGAAACTGCTCAAACGTTGATGGATCATGTAAATCTACTGGACAAAAGATCACAGCACAAAGTCAAAATTATTAGGAGTGATAATGGAACTGAATTCAGAAACTCAATCATGGAAGCTTTCTGCAAGGAAAGAGGAGTCAAACAAGAATTTTCTGCACCTGGAACTCCACAGCAAAATGGTGTAGTTGAAAGAAAGAACAGAACCTTAATTGAAGCTGCCAGAACTATGCTAGATGAAGCAAAATTGCCAACTTATTTCTGGGCAGAAGCTGTTCAAACTGCTTGTTTTACTCAAAATGCAACTCTGATCAACAAGCATGGAAAAACACCATATGAGATGGTGAAAAACAAGAAGCCAAATTTGAAATATTTTCACATATTTGGATGCAAATGCTTTGTGTTGAAGACTCATCCTGAACAGTTGACCAAGTTCGAGTTAAAAGCTGATGAAGGAATCTTTGTTGGCTATCCATTGTCAACAAAAGCATTCAGAGTTTACAATCTGAGAACAAAGGTGATCATGGAATCCATACATGTGTCGTTTGATGACAAGAAAATAATTGGACTTGAAGACAAGGATGGATATGATCAACTACGTTTTGAAAATGAAGATCTATTCTCTGATGATATAAACTCTGATGAAGCAGGGTTGACAAACTCTGACGAAGCATACTCTGAACCTCTACTGATAAATACTGGAGAAACTGGAAATTCTCAAATTGAACTAAATAGAGAACCAGTTGAGGGGGAGCGTGAAGAAGCTCAACAAGGCACAGCAAGTGAGTCAGTTGAGGAAACTGATTCAATCTCTGCCAGCTCAAACACTGAGCCATCCAACTCAGGGGGAGCCTCAGATAATGCAGAAAGTCAACATATGAATCAGGAGAGCATGGATCAAGGGGGAGGATTCAATAATGATGCAAGAAACCACTTACCAACAGCCAGAAAGTGGACACAGGCACACACACCTGATCTCATAATTGGAGATCCTGATGCCAGTGTGAGAACTAGAAGTGCAACAAACAATGAGTGTCTGTATCATGCTTTCTTGTCTCAAACAGAACCAAAGAAAGTGGAGGAAGCTCTTCAAGATGCTAATTGGATTACAGCAATGCAAGAAGAGTTAAATGAATTTGAAAGAAATGAAGTCTGGACACTTGTACCTAGACCAAAGAATAGATCAATTGTAGGTACAAAGTGGGTTTTCAGAAACAAGACTGACAGTGAAGGTGTGATTACAAGAAACAAGGCTAGACTTGTGGCTAAAGGTTATTCACAACAGGAAGGAATTGACTATGATGAAACCTTTGCTCCAGTTGCAAGATTGGAGGCCATAAGAATTTTTCTGGCCTATGCTGCACACAAGAAGTTTAAAGTTTTTCAGATGGATGTAAAAAGTGCTTTTCTCAATGGGAAGCTTGAAGAAGAAGTGTTTGTTGAACAACCACCAGGATTTGTAGATTCCAAGCATCCAGATTATGTCTACAGGCTTGACAAGGCATTATATGGACTAAAGCAAGCACCAAGAGCATGGTATGAAACTCTTGCTCAATTTCTTTTAGAAAGTGGGTTCACAAGAGGTACAATTGATAAAACCCTGTTTTATTTCAATTCTGGTGATGATTTGCTTTTAGTTCAAATTTATGTGGATGATATTATTTTTGGATCTACTAATGACAAACTTTGTAAGAAGTTTGCAAAGCTTATGCAATCCAGGTATCAAATGAGCATGATGGGAGAGCTTAGTTATTTTCTAGGCTTACAGGTCAAGCAAACAGATGATGGGATTTTTATCAATCAAGCAAAGTATACCAGAAATCTTCTAAAGAAATTTGGTATGCTTGATAGTTCATCTGCTACAACTCCCATGGCTACAGCAACGAAGCTTGACAAAGACACAGGAGCCTCAGTAGATATGACTAACTACAGAGGAATGATAGGGTCACTACTGTATCTTACTGCAAGTAGACCTGATATCATGTATGCAACATGTCTTTGTGCAAGATTTCAAGCAGATCCCAGAGAGCCTCATCTAACAGCTGTGAAAAGGATCTTCAAATATCTCAAAGGAACCATAACCCTGGGTTTGTGGTATCCTAGAGAATCAGAGTTTAAGTTAATTGGTTACTCTGATGCAGATTTTGCAGGCTGTAAGATAGACAGAAAAAGTACAAGTGGAAGCTGTCAATTTTTAGGTGACAGATTAGTTTCTTGGTACAGCAAGAAACAGAAGTCAATCTCCACATCCACTGCTGAAGCAGAGTATATAGCAGCTGGTAGCTGTTGTGCACAGATTTTATGGATGAAGAATCAACTGCTGGATTATGGGTTAAGGTACTCTAAAATACCTATTTTCTGTGATAACCAAAGTGCTATTGCTATGACAGGTAATCCAGTACAGCACTCCATGACCAAGCACATCAGCATAAGATATCATTTTATCAGAGAACATGTGGAAGAAGGGAACATTGAGCTTCATTTTGTGTCTACAGACCAACAACTTGCAGATATCTTCACCAAACCTTTGAGTGAAGCTACGTTTACAAGATTGGTAAATGAACTTGGAATGATCTCTGGTTCAGACTAGAGATACGGGTTAGACTCAAAATCTATCCATGTTTGATTGATTAATGCTCATGATTCCTTGCAAATATTAACTGTTATGTGAACCAGCATGTTAAACTCTGATGATAAACTCTGTGAAGTGTCTGTCATACACTGAAAGTAAGCTCTGATGGTAAACTCTGTTGGTCATACTCTGATAGTTACAGTTTAATGTTATACTCTGATTGTAATTTTGTCTGAAACATTTGGACCAATGAAGAAATTTGTATGAAGCATAATTCTCAGTAAGTAATTGTGAATCCTTAAGAGTTGATAGATTCTGATCTCAAATATGTGCAGTAAGCTAACACAGCATGATACTGTCTCTATATTTATAGCATCTCTTAGTTTATTGATCCTATACACTGAGTCTGTATTAGCTGTTTGCATCTTCTCTCATAAGTTAATTATAATTACTGATGAAAAGTCTAAACTCTGATTATTTAATGCAAATAATTCACCCTCACATCAAAAGATGCCAAACAGAGCACAAATTCCTTTGAGATCATGTTGTGCCTAGGAAGATCCAGGAACTTATTGTATGAAATAAGGGCTAAAATCTTTGATTTTTGGTGACTAGTGCCAACCACTGATTACTGGAAAAATAAAAAAAAAAATAAAAAAATAAATAAAAAATAAAAAATAAATAAATAAATAAATAATAAAGGGGGTGAAAAATAAAAGACATATCCAAATGAAAGGATATCAGTAATACAGAGTTTAGATAGAAAAATCAGTGTCTATGTTATACATGAGAGTTTAGGCAACCAGTTTTTACTACTTTAGTTTGTGGATTTTATGCACTTTGAGATGATCTAAATTCTGATTTCGGTAATCTCTGCTACTACACACACATATTTTCACAACTGTACAGATTGAGAAAAGAGTTTATTGACAAAGAAGGACAAATGGTAAACACTGATGTATTGTGTGAAATACGCCGAGGTTACTTTGTTTTAATCTCTGATGGTTAAAATAATCTATTTGTTTCAGACATGTTATAATTTTGAGATTAGCCATTTGTTTTTCGGAAAAAGTATGATTGAACGGAGAAAAGAAAGAGTGTGTTTGATAAGTCCTGATAGTGATTCGTAATGCTGCTGAGTATGTTAGTTTATTGTTTAAAGTGATATCATTTCTTTCACTTTACAATTACTATGCAAAATTGATAATACTGATATGTAAAGAAACAAATTTTTTTTCATTAATTGATTCAAATTTACATTCAGACCATTTCATACTCAAGTTTAGCTAAACTTTCTGATACATACTAATCACTATGGTTACAAAAGAGAAGATCTATTTAACCAGGACAAGTATCTGAATGCTACATCTGAAGCAGAAGAGCTAGAGCCAGAAGTTATTGTGCTCTACTACTTCTGATGATCGCTACCCAGTTGTTTAACTGATCATTATACCATCTGGGATTGCTTGCCAACATCCTGAAGATGAATCATCATCATCATCTTCCTGGATTCTTTTTCTGCTTTGAAGCTTGCAGGATTCCAAGAAGATTGTCTCCTCAGTACCCATCAGGAAGCTCTGCTGGAAGAGTATCATACAAATCTCCATAGTATGATCGTCTGCCAGGATGGGCACATCATATGGACCGGGACGAATAATGTGCACATAAGGATTAGAGATTGGTCCTTCTGCTATTTCATCATCTGCTATAAGACCTTCATCATTCAGAAAAGACAGAACAAAAAAACTCATCGATGATATAGTTTTCTTGTTGCTGCCAGTTCATGTTCATGAATGATTCTACATCCATGAATTCAAAGGTTCCTGCCATTTGGTGTATGGTAATTTTAAGATATGAAGCCTGTTGTTACAATGCTTCGGTTTTTAAAGCATTCAACAGGGTAACTGAAAGGTTTTTACTTGAATCGAAGCGCTTGGGATAATAAGGTGCGGAGTTTCAAGACAGTCATTAATATTCTGACTATTGAGCTCCTTTGTACTTTATTATTAAAATTGATAATTTTATTATTATTGATTTTTTTTTTTGAGCGGATATTTTGAGTGTTATATGTGATGCCAGGTGTCTTCACGTCTGCACGTGTGTATTGGAAGTTGTTAGATACAGCTGTCAGCGTATCCACGTCTGACATCTGTCCCACTAACATACTTCTAATCTTTACAGTTATTATTTAATACACTACATACACACGATTCAATCTTTTACGCACCTCATCTTTTCATAAGCTTTTACTCACACACAAACACTCAAACACTTTCAAAGCCCAGTTCTTCTTATTTTCAAATCTTACTAATGGCAACTACAGCGTTTATTGCTTCTGAATTAGAATTTGTTCCCAACAATTATTCTGCTCCTGTAGCAAATGAGAACGCACCGGAGGCGTTTCATTTGATTCAGAGGTTCTTGTTACACTCTGATATCGGTACTGCTCTAACTGCACCATCGAAGCTGTCTGCGACTCAAATTCGAACTTTTTGGCAGACAGGTACTTATGATAATGGAGGAGAGTCTGGATCGCCATCTATAATTTTTGAGTTTCAAGGAGATGAATTTGTTGTTACTCCTACTACTGTTCGTGATGCTTTGGGTCTTGAAGATTTCAATGCATTCACAATCTCTGTTGGAGACTCTGAGCTTGTCAGAATGATGAACGAGATAGGCTACACTGGACCTTTGACAAAGATAGGTCAACTCAAAAGGCCATTTTTGCGCAAGGAGTGGAGCTTCTTTTTCGATTGCATTACTCGGGCTTTTGGAAAGAAGTGTACCAATTGGGATGCGATTCCCACGGATAGTCTACAGATCGGGTATTCTCTTCTCTATGGCAGTCATTTTGATGTTGCTAGATTAGTTCTAACTAATATTGGTGAGAAAATGCTAGAGAATAGAAATGTTGTTTATTTCTCTAGGTTTTGTCAATTGATATTCAATTTTTGCTGTCCAAATGTTGAGATAGTAGAGGATGATGTTATACTTTCGTTTAAACTGCACAAACGTATATTTTCTGATCTTATCAACAAGGACAACAAGAAAGGAGAAGTTGGTCCTTTAATGTTGCCTGCATCAGTGCAACAATTTCTTGACAACTTACAACAACAACAAGTCTCAACTGCTGAAGCTGGACCTTCTGTGTCTCAACCACAGAGGTCAAAGAGATCCAAAGTTCGAGCAGTTAAGTCTGGTTTGCAACAAACTGAAGCTGAGGTATCAAATCTTGATGCTGTGCCTCAGAGAAAAAGAATGAAGAAAAGGCGAGCCCAACGGGCAAAGTCTGTTGCTACTGATTCTAATGTAGACTCAGAAACTGAAGCTGATGAAGAGACTCTTCATCAGAGAAAGAGAAGACTAGTTGCTGATCAACTTTTTGGTGATATCATTGCAAATATGGACAAAGCACCTGAGGACACTGAAGCTCCTACATCAGAGAATGAGGAGATTGTGCCTACAACTGTTCCTCCAAGTACTCCTGCAATTGTTGTTGAGGAGGATATTCTAACTGCTGAAGATGCTGCAAATCCTGAAACTATTCTGATGGATTTTGAACCAGAAGCTCCTACATCAAAAGCTGATGATGTAGTTGAGGAAGCTGCTGCATACTCTGACAGCAGGATTGTGGATCATGAAGATACTGTACTGGAAGCTGATCAAGCTACTACTGAATTAGTAGAACCTATTGCTTCTCACACAGAAATCATTTCTCTTGATTTTGAGAAAGGTGAGGAAGTTGATCAGATTAGAGTTGATCCAGTTCCAGAAGCTGTTGCTGTACATGCTGATGCAACAGATAATGATCATGAGGATATTGTTTTACTTGAAGCTTTGCAACAATCAGTTGTCGAGATTGTTCAGAGAGAAGCAGAGGTTACTGCTCCAGCAAACTCTGATGTTCCTCAAACTGTAGCAGATCAAGTACCTGATGCCACTGCACAGTTAATTGATGAAATCACTGCTGAAAATGTGCTTGAAGATATTCACAGAGAGGATGACAATGCTAAAGCTAGTCCTGCTCATTCAAACTCTGATATTCAAGTGGAAGTTTCTGATCTTCAAGCAAATTCTACTGAAGAGAGGGAAGTTCAAAGGGCTGCTTCTGAGCATTTTCAGAATATGTACTACAATGCATGGGCTAATGCAGATTGTGTCTTTCCAGCACAACGGGCTGCAGATTTTCTATCTGATTCTGTTAAGAAGATTACAAATCCTGATGTCCTTACAAGTCAAATCTCTCAATAATAGATTTGATGAGAATCAACAAATGCTTACAAAATTGAGGAATGAAGTAAGTCTGAGGGATCTTACTTTAAAGGCTGACAGAACTTCTTACTATGCTATGTTCAAGCAGCAAGCCAGGGATTCTGAAGAAATCAAGAAGAGGCTTGGGACAGTTGAGGACAACCAGAATGCTATGTCTGCTCAACTGACTTCCATTTCTACTGCGCTTGAATTGCTGACATCAGTACTACTTTCTGATGATGTCAAAAAGGGGGAGAGTATACCTAAAGACAAATGCAAAGATACTCAAACTCTGAGACGGAAGGATGATTCTACTGATGGGGGAAGCAGAGGAAATGAAAGAAGGATTTCTGCTCAAAGGCAAAGACGTGTAATAAACTCTGGTGGTCAATCTACTTCAAAACTCAACAAAAGTTTAGTTGTTTCAGCTAACCCATCTACTGATGAAGAGATTGCTGCTAGGATCTTTATTAAAGAGCATGGAAAGGAAGTTACTATTGAAGATATCCAGGCTGAAGAACAGATGCTTGCTGAAGAACACAAGAAAAATCTTGAAGCTGGAATCTACAAGAAACAGGAAATCAAGGCTCCTAGGAAGAAAGAAGTTGGTATTTTTATCAAAGAGAATACACAACAGAGTATACAATATACAAAGAGACCTATGATTAGAAACTCTGGTAAGGGTAAAGGCAAAATGATTGAAGAGCCTAACCTGAAGAAGAAAGATAATTCAACCTCTGACATTGCTCAAGTTGAAACAAGATTAGCAAAATCAACCTCTGACGCTGCTCAAGTTGATGATACTATTGAAGTTAAACCAGCCTCTGACAAGGCTCAAGCTGTGCAAACTCAGCTAGCTCCTCAACTCAAAGGTTTCTTAAGACCTGTACTCTCTGAAACTCTGACACTTCAACCTGTGGATTTTTCTCAAACCAGGACTGTACTTGGAAAAGAATCTTATGATAAGTCTGGTTTAGGTTCACATAGGGAGAAGAGAATAAATAACAGATCTCAAGACAATATTTCACTGGCAGGATCTGGTATTAGGGATACACAAGAAAATCTTGATAAGTTAGAATCTGTTCAGTTGATATTTCACAGAGTCTTGAAGAAGCAGTTTCTGTTATACTTCATGAGTGATGGAAGTGTTTATAGAGTTGGAGAATCTGATGTAAATCTCAAATCATGGGAAGAACTTGAATATGTACTTTATCTGTTGAAAGTTAAGAACAGACACACCCATAATGTTGCTCAAATCTTAAGAGAAAAGATGCTGAGATCAAAAGTGATGCTTGGAGGAGGAGAAGTCTCAAATGCTTATATTCCAAAGTATAGAAATCATGCTGGACAGTTGGTGAAGATGAAGAAAAACAGTGCTAGATTTACAACTGCACTTGGAATAAAAGTCTTAGAATTCAACTTAGAGTCAGATAAAGCTCAGTACATTCGGTTAGGAAATGACATGAAGAAGAACAGTATCTATTCTCTGAGGGCTGCCATATATCAAACTGATGAAGGAGATCCAGAGTATAAGGAGCTGAAAGAGATTATGATAGCTGAACTTGAGAATGCTGAGAGAAGACTGCTGATTGATTATCTCAGGACTGTACCTGATATTGAAGAAGTCAAGTAAAGTCTGACTGTAAGTTTTTAATATTTTCTATTCTAAGTCAAATTTAAACTCTGTTTTAAATTAAACTCTGTTATATGTTAAACACTGCATTTGTTAAATGGTTTTGACATCATCAATTATATGTTTAACTTGTACATTTTATTATGAACAAGTTGGGGGAGATTGTTAGATATAATTGCTAATGTTTGTTTATCAGTGTTTAAGCAACAGGTACTGACAAGAGTTTATCAGAAGCCAGTCAGAGTTTAGTTAAACTCTGACAGGGTGAAGAGTTTAATTGAAGCCGGTCAGAGTTTATTTAAAGTCTGACAGGGTGATAGTTGAATTAGCTGTCGGTGCTGAATTGAAGATTCTAGAAGCAATATATTCTGAAGATGGAAAGAAGCAGAATATATTGATACAGCTAAGGAAACGGAATAGAAGATAAGAAGCAATCCTTAATTGATAAGTTTTGTATAGCTAACTTGTAGGAATATCAATTAGATAAGGATTGTATGTAGCTGTGTACTATATAAACACAGATAGGTTATCCCTAGAAGGGATACGCGAATATTGATATATTATTCTTGTAACCTAGAAGCTCTTTGTGATTCATTAACATCATAAAGAGAGAAGCTGTTAATATAAATACAGTTTATTGATTCATAAACAGTGTTCTTAATTATTGTTATTCTCATACATACTTGATTATATTGTGTATTCGGCCTAACAAGTTCAGTTTTATTTGTAAGTTGTTTTTAAGTTCAAGAAATATCAAAATTGTATTCAAC
Organism: Heracleum sosnowskyi; assembly: GCA_030848705.1. Lineage (NCBI taxonomy): Eukaryota > Viridiplantae > Streptophyta > Magnoliopsida > Apiales > Apiaceae > Heracleum > Heracleum sosnowskyi. Next base: position 81,898,649 of record CM061244.1, read on the forward strand.
CCCCCCCCCCCCCCCTTCTACAATTCTGTTAGGTCATTTGGGAATAACAACTCTTCAACCCTCTGGTCTCATTACAACTCTTACTCATTCCGATCTGTGATATCTACCGGACGCTTTATATAAGCCAATTTTGGCTATGTTCATATACACCCATTTTCTATCAACATTCGATTATTCTTGCAATCGGCGGTACAACATTTACCGTAACTTCGGTTGTCTGAAATGTTTCTTTCGGTCGGTTCGTCGGTCTGCGGATCCTACGTAGTACTCGCACTCAATCTCGTTGCCAAACATGTTTGTAAAACTCCTCCCGAATCGGGAGTTCAATCATTGGTTCTTATCTGACACGATTGTGACTGGAACTCCACGTCACCCAACTATCTCTTTCGTAACTCTTTGGTTAACGATCTCTTGCTGATAACAAAATATGAGTAGACTCATTTGATCCATCAATTATAGCTCAATTGACGTCATAGTCCGACTTGATTCTTGTTGATCCTATCACAGAATCCATTATAGTAAAATTAAATTCCTAATCAGGAATCTCTATTAACCGTGATAGTCAACTAGGTCTTTGTTCTGCCTTCATTTTCTGACATATCCAATATTTGTTTACCAATCGATAAATCCTTTTATTTATCCGACCACTTATAACATTTCCTTAACTTTCTTTACCTTTTTGCACTCTCGGTGTAGCTGTCCCTTTATGACAGATCTTTATTCCTTAATTCGTTCTGGCTCATTCAGGACCTTTAAATAATCCTTTATGTTCTCGTGACTTCAAACTTCATCCTTTCAGTTCTTCTTATTAGTCATTCCGAAGATTTGGCATATTTCATTTGTTGAACATTTGGAATCCAAACTTGGTAAAATATACCTTATGATTCCTGGAAATTTTCTCACATTTCTCGATCCATTCAACTTTTTCAGTCTTTCGAGTAAGTCTGGTCATTGGGGCTGCTATCTTAGCAAAATCTTGTACACATCTTCGGTAATATCCGACTAAATCCACAAAATTACTCACCTCGGTTGGTGTGGTTGGTCTTTCCTAGTTTGAAACGTCTCCTATCTTTGCAGGGTCAACCAGTACTCCTTTACTGTTGACCACATGTCCTAAAATTGTACTTCCTTTAGCCAAAACTCGCACTTTGAGAACTTGGCATATAACTTTTCTCTCATCAGTGCTTCTAACACGATCCTCAAATGTTCTGCATATTCTTCCTCGGTCTTTGAGGTAAACCTAAATATTGCCGATGTCAGTATGACATACTTATCCAAATACTTCTTGAAAAGTCGATTCACTATGACATACTTATCCAAATACTTCCTCGCCCAATAATCTGAATTCTTACTTTCTTTCTTCCTCAATCTATTCGCGTTTCATACTCTATTTTCTTTATGCCCATTTCTTTCTCGTCCACTTTGCTTCCATTTCTATCATAGTCGTTTCATTAACCAAGGTAACATAATCAATCGTTTCGAACACTTCGTTATTCTGAATTCGCATCATGCGAAACAAACCTTGGCAATTTCCGTAAACTTCGATTCATAGTTGTCGTACTCATTTATCTTGGCTCTCAGCTTCAACACTCTCCTTTTTCCAAATACTAAGGAAAATACTTGCATGGTACCAAGAATACTTCAAGCAACAGAATGCTTTATACATATATAAAAAAAACTTTGCAAAATTCTCGCTGAGGGGGCGACCTGGTTGGGTCTCATTCAAATTATCGTTTGAAAATCTTCCCACCATACTTCACTGCATACAAATGCATCATGAATTCACTTATATAAATTTGACTGAAAGTTGAACTTAGTGATACAATAACTAGTTCACTTCAAGAAACATTAACAACTAGCTGAACAAAATTTGCTAGTTTAATTGGTTTGGAACGCAGCATCTAGCTAGGATGATTAGCTAGATTTTCATCATATCATTAAAATTTCAACTAGTTAGAACAATTAACTAGTCACTCATCATGGCACATATAATTAGCTAGTTTCAATCTACTAGTACAAAATCTCGACATTGTAGCCAAAGAAAGAAAGAAAACAACATTTTGACTACTCGGATAATGAATTGAAAAGAAGAGTAAATAAGTTTAGGATGAACAAGGTAATTATAACCCTTGAATAAAATATATGATATGAATAGGAAATTCTTGGTATCGGAACAATCGATAACCTCCCACCAAACATTTCTCATCAGTGAAACGGTCCACCCAAAGGTGTCTCCGTACATAACTTTATCAAATTTTCCAATAGAATTGAATTCGGAATATCAATATCAAATTGATATCCTTTCTACAATTTCAACGTCTGATGTGCAAATCTCTCCTTAATAGAAGAATAGAATTTACGAGTAGTCTCTGAAATATACATCATCTATGTTTTAGACACATAGCTAGATATTTATGAACTCGACTGAGGAGTCCAAGTATGAAAAAAAGAAATCGAATATCAAAATAATCGTTAAATAATATTCGTCAAATAATTAAGGAAGCATTCATTGAACATTCCTTAGATAATTGAAAGAATAAAGAATAAAATATAGACCTAGAAGGATAGATGAATAATGGTTCCCTCTTCCGGTCATCCTAGGGCACGAACAAAGCGCTCTAGTGAGTAATGGTAAGTTAACTCTGCGTATTTAAACCTCAAAGGTAATGAGAGGAGAAAAGAAAAGAAATAAAATGAATATAGCAATGGTTGATTGCATCCCAAGTTGAAGTAGGAAACTAGAAAGGTTACCTGACATGAATTATTCAAGGTAACACGGGCATGAACAGTTTTAGATTGAGGAGTGTACCAGCAAGTAGATACCAAGAAGTCAATGGTCATCATAATTTCTAACATCACCCGTACGAGGATGATCTTATCTTTCTGCCGTTATGGCTTATGGTACTAACCAACGGTACCTCAAAATTGTACAAGTCCTTAAATAGGTCGGGAGTTCGAAACATATTCGCCATTCCCCGATAATTGTTCAGAGATTGGGCCTCCTACGGCCGTATCAACACATCCTCAAAAGATGGAGGTCCATATCGTATATGTAATTTCTTAACACTAATCGTATCGAACGAATCCAACCCCATGCCACCATAGGTCTCATTCCTCGTAGGTCCTGAGATTGTCGCATTGCTCGTTGCAACCATACGTGTCTTTATCAGAATCACGCTATTCATTCTTCATATCTTTGATTTCTGAGTTGAGCCATTATGGCCTATCATACGAAATGTACTCGCGATGCGATTTAGCACGTTCGTCTCACGATAACGTTCTGGTACTACACGTACGCAACAGTCTCCTTTTTAGGTAACAAAATACCCATCGACGGAAAAGACACCAACTCTCGTGGAATCGTTGTTCTCAAGGCTTGGACCTCATACACAAGATAATGCCCTAACTAGTCCACGCAATTTAGTAATTCGGATCGCGTAAAGGACTGTAAACGTCTCAATATTCACATGTGCTGCCTTCTCGTGGCAAACTACGATGAACTTCAAACACTTAGGTTCTTACTAAGTCAAGTTATCCATTGGTATTGGCCGTTCCGACCTTACCCCAACTGCAACCGAGACTCTGCTTCGCGTCTTATCTTAATGTTTTTGATAATCCGTGTACAATTCTAAACGTCCTTCTCATCATTATGATGATCTTCAACGGTCCTATCGGTCCTCCGATAAGTCCTCAACTAAACTCTTTAATCTTAACATCCTCAGTGGCACTACTTCCGGTAGTCCACTTAACGAACTCTATATGAGTCCTCTCGTCATTCTCTTACTTCGATATAACTCTTAACACTCTCATATCCAAGTTTATAACATAACTCTCTGATACCATTTCTATAACACCCCCAGATCCGGGGTCAGGAATCTGGGTTGTCACGCTCCATCAATGATACAATACCTACATTACTTACAACATTCTCATAATACAACTCCAAAGACCCCAATCACTTACGCACACACACACAAGTTATAGCCTTGGAAATGAGCAACAATTATCAACATTTGTTATTACAACCCAAATGTACTATCCATGATCTCATCTATTATTTACAACCTCTACCTGAAGTTACAATAATAGACCTCACAATTCTATACAAGGTTTAGTAATACAAACCCACTCAAAATAATTCTCACTAATTCAAGATGCAACTATTCTGCTCACACCGATAGTATCCCTCCTGCATCAACTAACTCCATGGTGGTCTCTCCATTCCCTTACTCTCGTAACACGAGGTGGATTCGGAAATGTTTTCCTCATGCTGAAAGATTTAATAAAGCAAGAATGAGCTAATAGTACTCAGCAAGAAATCTATCCCAGTTTAAATCTTTAAACCTTTTAGGGAGATAATCCATATGGGATCAAAGCTTTTATCACTACTAGGGTTTAACCCCAAAATAGTATACCGTTTAAAATACCGTATGACTTATAATCATACTTATATACTCTTCGTAAATCCTTTAGGAAATCCTTGGTATCAGTATGGTAAACCAAGACTCAAGACATATCTTTTTAAAATAGAGGTTAACATTAGAATCAAGGCTTAAAGCCTATTTATTGATTCAAAATACCATACAGTTCAATATCTTTATAACCACATGCTACGCATTAAACGGATAAAATACTAGTATAATATAAAAGATGAAGTTACGAGGAAAATTAATATAATGATTTCGTAACCCAAAATCCACTTATGCATATATAATCTGAGTAAGGTTTCATCAGAGTCATAACTCAAAAAGTAAAAGATGAAGTTGCAAGGATTTATTGTAACTTCATTTTTTGAACACTTTTCAGATCCCTGCCAACATGATCGGTAAACCTGAACCAAGGGTGTTATCCTTAGTCCCTTTCAATATATGTTGCAGAATTATCCAAAATTGGATGATGAACCAATACTGGAGTAATCACCGCGCCAGTTGTCCCAACCTCACTATGATCAGTAACAGGTCGTACAACTAAAAATGTTTTCTACATGTAGATGGAAGAACACGACAGCCTGACATTGTCTACCGCCTTTCTGGATCTCCCCGACCCATTTGGGGCAATAGAAATTGATGGGTCGGCGCGACTCGACCTCTTACACTGCTCCTAGTTCGGATGAAATCCATGACTCTGAAACGTAAAGATCGTCCCCCTTTCCCCAAGTGTAATACTTGTTGATACGACTCCACTAAGTACTTATATCTAGGTTGGAAATGAATATTCTCCAATATTTCCCAAGCTATTGCTTGTTAATGGGTATTGTTAGGCTCAAGACATGTCTGAATACCACTATTAACAAGCCTACACTATGTGACTATGTCACATTACATGACCTAGTGAGTTCTATCACTGGGATTTAGTATAGGTCTCTAAATGTACTTGTCTTGTTCTCATGAACATTAGCTTGATCATGTATGCTCAAAGTTATAATGAGCTTAGTAAAGTTTCTTGCATCTAGATTGTATATAGGCCATTGAATAATTGTCCTGGTAGAAGTTCAGAAGTGTTCATGCAGCAGGATAGAGATGAATAAGGCCATGAAGAAATAAGTTGCAGAAATTTGTCTAAGACATTATATAGCAAAGTCAGAAGAAAGCTATGTCGTGAAGTCACCAATATCTATGTCGTGAAGTGCTACATCGCATAGTCCATTTTGTACTATGTCGAGAAGTCCTCAAGACTCATGTCGTGAAGTGTTGAAGTAAGCAAAGTCAAAGAAGCCTAGATCGTGAAGTCCTCAGAAGCCCTATGTCGCATAGTCGTCAAATGACTTATGTCGCATAGTCGTCAAATGACTTATGTCGCATAGTCGTCAAATGACTTATGTCGCATAGTCGTCAAATGACCCATGTCGCATAGTCATCTTATGGTCTATGTCGCAAAGTCTTCAAAGGCTATATCGCGTAGTCCTCACAAGGGAGATCGCGAAGTCAGGAATGAAGTGGAGTTCACGATATCAACACTTAGCCGTTTATAACAAGACAAATCAAGGTACAGAACCAAGAATCAAAAGAGACAAATACTGAAGCATTTGTTCTGGCAAGGTGGTCCAAAGAACAGATGGCAAATCTACAGCTAAACTTAGAGAGAAACATAAGAGACAAGCAGCTACAGAAACGGGAAAGACTCCGAAAAGCAGGTGGTCCTTCCTGACACAGTGAACTTCTTATGGTAGGACAAGTTGGACTTTCAGAATGGGTAGCTGTGTAATATTGTGTGTGCCTAGTTTGTATAGGTTAATATATATATTGTGCACACACCTTTGTAAGCTGTAAGAGAGATACACAAGGTTTTATTTTCTAGCACTCTTTTCTCTGTAAGCAAGAAAGAAACTGTTCTTGTTTAGAAGCCAGAAATTCATTTGTGAATTTTTGGAAAGCTGTAGTATTTAATTTACTTAATTCAAAGTAGATTAAAGTGATTGTGTGTGTTATTTACTTTCTGCATATAACATAGCATAATCATATACAGTTTATCTTGTGTTTCAAGAATCGAAAAATATATCAAACTATCCATTAACCCCCCCCCCCCCTCTGTCTAGTTTCTAGTAGTATTCATTTCTAACAAGTGGTATCAGAGCGGGCTGTTAACATACAAACAGAAAAAGATCAAGAATGAGTTCACAGAAACTAAGCAGTATCAAGATTCCTCCCTTCAACAAGGAGCACTACAACTTATGGAAGAAGAATATGTTACTGTTCATCAAAGCTTCTAATCCCATGTATTTAGACATACTAAAGCATGGTCCCTTTATTCCAATGATTGAGATTGGTGAAACAACAGTAGGCACTGAGATAATACCAGCAAGGCATGTTCCTAAAGACCCCTCAAAATACACTGATCCTGAAAAGGAGAAAATAGCACTGGATGGACATCTTCAACTTATCATCTGTGAATCTATGGATTTCAACATGTATGGTACTGTTGCCCACTGCAGTAGTGCAAAGAAAATGGGGGATCTCATAGAAGTGCTATGTGAAGGAACTCCTGAGGTAAGGAAGAACAAAAAGTAGATTCTGGTCTCACAGTATGAAGCATTCATGGCTCAACCAAAGGAGGGAATCACAGAAGTATTTGAGAGGTTCAACAAGCTGATAAATGAGCTCAAACTCTATGACAAACACTATGAGACAGAAGAGCTCAATATGAGGTTCTTACTAACTCTTCCAGATCACTTGCAACCAAGAATCTCTTCCCTTAAAGAAAGAGATCTAACAAAGATTGGTTTTGATGTGTTGTATTGTGTTTTGAAGACATATGAGTTAGAGCTGTTTCAAAAGAGATCTATTCAAGCAAAGCAAGGATTAATGGCCAATACCTCTTGTGCCCTTATTGCTGACAATCTAGGTCCAAGAATGGAATCTCTAAAAGTCAGTCAAGTCAAGATTGAGGAACTGGAAAGTGATGACACTGGTGATGAAACTCAGGTTGTGTATGATTTACCTGAGGAGGATGAGTTCTACAGCATAGATGAGCTGGACAAGATGGAAAACAAATCTTTTGCCTATATGGCTAGGAGATATCCTAACATCAGGTTTAAGAGGAAGAAGCCATTCATGTCTAAATTCAATAGTGGAAATGCTGGTGGTTCAGGAAGCTCAAACTCTTTCAACAAAGGAAAAGGGATTGCTGGTGCAACTAAGGGAGGATACAAATCTGGGAGTGTGGATAGGTCCAAAATAAGATGCTACAACTGCAATGAACTTGGGCATTTTGCCACAGAGTGCAAAAAGCCTAAACAGGTCAAAAAGGATAAAGCATTCTTAGAGCTTGAAGCCAAGTATGAAGCTCTACTCAAGAAATAACAAGTTAAAGCTTTTATTGCTGAGGGAAAGTGCTGGGATGACTCTGATGAAGAAGAAGAACAAGAGTACTCAAACTACGCCTTGATGGCATTTTCTGATGATGGTGATTCTTCAAGTCAGGTACCTATTCTTACTTCTCTTGACATGACTCTCTTTCAATACAAGCAGACTGTTGAAGACATGAGTACTGAAATGTTTAATATTCATACTAGCATGTTAGTTGCTAATGAAGAAATTGACAGGCTAACTGCTAAGAACCTTGAGCTTACAGAAAAAAATGAGGAACTTGAGTTAATGGTGGTGAGTCTTGATGGTTTGAATAAGGAGATTGAGTATCTCAAAAACAAAGTAATTTGTGCTGAACAAATAGAAAAGGCACTTAGAGAGCAAATTGCTGAAAATGAATTAAAGCTAAGAAGTTTCAAAAACTCATCTGAGCTTATTCAAACCTATCACAAGGAACACACTGAAGATTGCAAGGTTGGAGTTGGTTTTGACTATGAGAATGATAAAGGAAGGAAGAAGGCAAAGGGCAAAGGAAAATAATCTTTTACACACAAAAATGCCCCAACCATTGTGTCTAGTGTTGAAAAGCCCATCTTCAAAAAGAGTGTTGTTGAGTTTGATGAAGAACTATTGATCATCAAACAACAACTTCTTGAAGAAGATGAGGCTGCCAAAGACACTTCTTCCTCTCCTAAATCTGTAAGTTAGAAAGAGACCAAAGACAACCTTGTCAAGAGTGCTAAAGTAAAGAAAGAAGTTGTTAAGAAAAGGAAACAAAACAGAAATGGTAAGGTAGGGGTCAACAAGGGTAACAACTATGCTTATGTGCCAAATGCTCCCAGGAAACAATGTCAGAAATGCCTATCTGTTAATCATTTGACTCATAAGTGTAGTAAGCCTGATATTGCTGAAGTTGATAGCCTGAGTAACCATTCTGCTAGCATAAATTCTAGTCATGATTCTTTCTGTGGTAAGCCAAACTGCATGACATGCTATGTGACTGTGATTGCTAACTGTTTATCTCTTAAGCATAAACTTGACTTTGCACAATCCTGTGAATCACACACACATGTACACACTCACAGGACAGGATCCCCAATCAAGTGTGAGAGGGTGAAAACTTCATGTGAGCCTAAGAGTGTAAACTCCAAAGCCACAGAAACAGTGAAGTCTCCTACTGTGAGGAATGAAATTTATGACAGAAGAATTGTTAACAAAAATGTTTCTAAATCAACTGGACCCTGTGTGGGTACCAAAAACAACTTAGTTACTTTGTGAATGCAGGGCAACAGGAATAAAATAGTCATATGGATCTTGGACAGTGGATGCTCAAGTCACATGACTGGTGATATAGCCCTGCTATCACATTTTGAGGAAAAGGCTGGCCCATCAGTAACCTTTGGAAATGACAACATTGGTTATACAATGGGATATGGCAGTGTTAAATCTGGAAATGTCATTATTGAAGATGTAGCATTTGTTGAAGGACTGAAGCATAATCTCTTGAGCATTGGACAATTTACCAACAGGGGTTTCAAAGTGGAATTTGATGAAGATCATTGTTCAATCTCAAAAAGAGAAAGTGGTGAAGTTGTTCTAACTGGTGTGAAGAAAGGAAGACTGTTTATAGGTGATCTCAAGGCTGCAGACAAGGGAGAAATTTGTTGTTTCTACACTAAAGCCACAAATGAGGAATTCTGGCTATGGCACAAGAAACTGTCTCACTAGAATGTTCAGGCAATGAACTCTCTAACCAAGAGAGAACTCATCAGGGATTTGCCTGCCTTGGAGTTTGTGCAAGATGGAGCATGTGAAGCTTGTCAGAAAGGAAAGATTAAAATATCAAGTCACAAGAACAAGTTGCTCAATTCAAACTCAAAACCTCTGCAGCTAATTCACATGGATTTATTTGGCCCTGTGAATGTAATGTCCCTTTCCAAAAAGAAATATGCTCTAGTGATGGTTGATGATTATTCAAGATATACTTGGGTGGAATTCCTATTCTCCAAGGATGAAGCACCTCAAGTCATAATAGAGCATATCAAGAGAGTTGATAGAGAAGCACAAAGTACTGGTTCCTCTGTAGTTGCTTTGAGAAGTGATAATGGGACTGAGTTCAGAAATTCAACATTGTATGAGTTTTGCAATGATAAAGGAATTTCTCAACAATTCTCAGCTCCTAGAACACCTCAACAAAATGGAGTAGTTGAGAGAAAGAATAGAACTCTCATTGAAGCTGCAAGGACAATGTTGTTGGATGCAAAGCTACCTACTAGCTTTTGGGCTGATGCTGTTAACACAACATGCTATGTGCAAAATAGAACATTGATCAATAAGAAGTCTGGCAAAACTCCTTACTCATTGATGACTGGAAAAAGAGCATCTTTCAAGCATCTGCATGTTTTTGGAAGCAAGTGTTTTGTGATGAAAGATACCTCTGAGCATGTTGGAAAATTTGATGCAAAGGCATTTGAAGGTATCTTCATTGGATACTCTCTGGAAAGGACAGCATACAGGGTGTTTGTACCTGAGCAACACAAAGTCATGGAAAGCATGGATGTTACCTTTGATGACAAGAAAACTCCTGGACTTAAAACAAGTGATCAAGACAGTGTGCCATTAAGATTTGAGAATCAAGGTTATCTTGAGGATTCTGAAAGTGAAGATGAACCACATGTTCAAACTGTTCTAGAAAATGAAATTCTTGAAGTTGACAATCTTCTTCAAACACATGTGCAAGGGTTCACAAACACAGGGGGAGAAGAAGAGAATGCAACTGTCAACCAAAATGAGCTTGGAACAGACCAAGGAAATGAACAGGGGCACACAAGGAAATGGGACAGAGCCCACACTAGGGATCAAATCATTGGAGATCCTGGTGAGGGTGATAGAACAAGAAGGGCAACAATGAATACATGTCTGTATAGCTGCTTTCTGTCACAAGAGGAACCTAAAGTAGTTGAAGAAGCTTTGAAGATTTCTGATTGGATTGTTGCCATGCAATAAGAATTGAATCAATTTGAGAAAAACAAAGTATGGGAACTAGTGCCACCTCCAAAAGGAAAGAATGTTATTGACACCAAATGGGTGTTCAGAAACAAGATGGATGAAGAAGGAGTGGTAATTAGAAACAAAGCAAGGCTGGTTGCCAAAGGATACTGTCAGCAAGAAGGCATTGATTATGATGAGACATTTGAACCTGTAGCAAGACTAGAAGCCATCAGAATCTTCCTGGCTTTTGTAGCTCACTCAGACTTCAAGGTGTATCAAATGGATGTGAAAAGTGCATTTCTCAATGGTGATCTTGCTGAAGAAGTTTATGTGTCTCAACCACCTGGTTTTGAGAATGAAGACTTCCCAAACTTTGTGTATAGACTGCTCAAGGCACTCTATGGACTCAAACAGGCACCTAGAGCCTGGTATGAAACTCTATCTCAATTCCTTCTTGAGCATCAATTTACCAGGGGTACAATTGACAAAACCCTATTCTTCAAGAAGCATGGAAATGATATCATTCTTGTTCAAATCTATGTGGATGATATCATCTTTGGCTCTTCAAATGAAAAACTCTGTGAAAGATTCTCTAAGTTGATGCAAAGCAAATATGAGATGAGTATGATGGGAGAATTAACCTACTTTCTAGGTTTGCAAGTACATCAAAGGGAGGATGGCATCTTCATAAACCAATCAAAGTATATCAATGATCTTTTAAATAAATATGGTTTAGAAGAGTCATCTCCAGCAAAAACTCCTATGTCCACTGCAATCAAGCTTGATGAAGACAAGAAAGGAAAAAGAGTAGACATCAAGGTTTACAGAGGCATGGTTGGATCACTACTCTATCTCACAGCTAGCAGGCCTGATATCATGTTTGCCACATGCCTTTGTGCAAGGTTCCAGTCTGATCCCAAGGAATCTCACATGATGGCTATCAAAAGGATTTTCAAATATCTGAAAGGGACTCCTAATCTTGGGATATGGTATCCAAAGGGAACTGGGTTCAACCTGGTTGGTTACACAAATTCTGATTATGCTGGATGCAGAATTGACAGGAAGAGCACCTCTGGAAGCTGCCAATTCTTAGGCCAAAGGTTAGTGTCCTGGTTCAGCAAGAAACAGCAGTCCACAGCAACATCCACAGCTGAGGCTGAATATATTGCTGCTGGAAGTTGCTGTGCTCAATTGCTTTGGATTAGAAATCAACTCATGGACTATGGACTAGTGTTAGAACACATTCCTCTGATGTGTGATAATACTAGTGCAATATCCATAGTTGCCAATCCTGTTAATCATTCTTCTACAAAGCACATTGTGATTAGGTACCATTTCATTAGGGAACATGCTACAAATGGTACCATAGAAGTCTCTTATGTTCCAACTGAGAAACAATTAGCTGACATATTTACTAAACCTCTGAATGAAGCTATCTTCAACAGACTTGTGAGTGAAATTGGAATGCTCAATCCTTCATTTAGTTGTTCTAAGTAAGTATGCTAGTTAATTGTTGCAGCAGTAAATTTTCACTATGTTTAAATGCTCTATTTATTTGGAGTAAAAATTAGCTGAGATATGATTTATAAATATTTCAGTATTTTACTGCATATTTTTCAAAATCATATTTGGTGGTGAAGTTGTGAGCTTTTGAGACATCTCGATATAGATGATTTTCAGAGTTCACGACACAGTTCAAATCAAACAGACTTATATCGCAAACTGTTGAGATTGTGAGACTTCACGATATAGTTCATTTGATGAGTTTGCGACATAGTTCATTTTATGACTTCGCAACTTAGGATAACTATATCGACAAGTCTCCATATTTGACAGAATTCTGATATAAATTAATTTTATTTCAAAATTTGATAAAAGTCTGACAAATTGCTTGAAATTCCAAAAAGAGAGTTTTAGACAGGGTATTTATACTATATCGCAAAGTCTCCCCAAATCTTTTCACCTTTAAGACTTTGCGACATAGTTCATTTTTAGACTATGCGATATACTTTGCAAGACTTTGCGGTACAGGCTATTTTCGACTTCGCGACATACAAATGGACTGTACATATTCATAACTCCATATCGCAGTGTCTCTATCATATAAATACTCTTTTCTAACCGTTCACAACTTTTCATCTTGTCTACTGCTCTAAATTCTCAAACCTAAGTGTAAACTCTCTCTACTCTCTTCTTCACTCTCTCTCTTTTGAAATGGCACCCAAATCTCAGACAGTATCATCCTCAATTCCTTTAACCATTCCCAAAGAAACAAATCTACTCTCAATTCCCTCAGAGGCGGAGGCAAATCCCAGGTACAAGTGCTTTGTACGGTTCTTAAACACCTCATACCTCCGCCAAGCCTTGACCCTGAACCCCACTCTGTATGTCGATGTGTTGGAAGGGTTCTGGAGAACAGCCTTGGTTGCAACAATGGCGAGGGATGATGGAACCTCATTTCAGGAAGTGAATTGTACAATTGGGGGCAAGCACTTCCAGTTTGGCGAAAAAGAGATTAATGAAGCCCTGGGATTCAAGGTTGAGGGTCATGCTGCTGAAGCCAATGATGATGAAATGGTTGCTTTCATGGACCTCATCAAGTATGCAGATAAGATTGACATGGCTAAGTTGAACAAGAAGCATGTCAGGAGGGAGTGGTCGTTTGTTTTTTATACACTCCAAAAGGTGTTCTTATGCAGGAAGACAGGATGGGACCAAATAAGTCACATTGCAGTGAAGCTGGCCTACTCCCTAGCCTACAATCAGGAGATAAATGTTGGAGCAATCATCCTCAAGGAATTGGCTCAGAGGTTAGGGAGAACAGTTCGTGGTAGAGGTAATGAAATCTTTTACCCCCGTTTCCTTCAAGTTATTTTAAACTATCTTGATGCAAATATCCATGAATTGGAGGGTATAGATAAAACTAAAATGGCTTATTCAAAGTCCATGTCCAAGATTCTATTTGGGTCATTGGACACAAGGAATCAAGTTGATGTGATTCTAAGTGTGACCCAGCATATGCAGGACACATTTGAATCATATCAACTTGCTAAGCCAATATACCATGAGCTTTCCTGGACAGGGAGGCTAAGACTGAAGGAGCTACACAGTCTAACCCTAGCCTTCCTATCCCATCCAGCAACCCCACTGCAAACACATCTGTAGACATTAGGGAGCCAAGTGCATCAGTCTCCCAAAAGACTGATGTTACTAAAAAGAAGACTAAGAAGACACCCCTAAAAGTGATTCAAGAAACTGTAGAGATAGAAAGTGAGAATCCTGAGTCACCTCTCACCAGACACAGTAAGAAATCCAAATTCAAACCTACCACTGGATCCTCCCAACAGGATTCAGATGTGGAAAAAGGGGTACACCTATTACTGTCAATGGCCTCCCAACAGGTTATTGGCATTGAAAAGAGTAGTCTCCCCACTACAACCTGTACTGAGTCTGCACAGGATCAAGAACTCACTCTTGATCCGAGGAGAAATAAGGATGCTGACACATTGAGTGGAGAGTACATCACACTTGAAACTCCTCCTATTTCTCAGGGGGAGTTACCAAAATCAAATCTACACCACACTTCTCTTCCAGAATCTACATCTAACATTTCTTCTCAACAGATTAGTCATTCACATGACTTTTTTGAAATTGATCAATCACAATCCAACACTGTGATTGAGCCAAACTCAAGTGACATGGTGCATGACACTGTGCTCACCACCCAGGAACCACATCTAGTTGGTCAGGGAATGCATGCTGGGGCATATCCTAATGACACCAACACAAACATGGAGGATTCACCAGTTTTCACTGGAGACTCTATGCCAAATTCTCCCATCCTTAGGGATGTGGAACTGTCTTCACAGACATATAGGGCTGATGTTGTAACACATCCCATTTCAATGGAGACAACATCAGACTCTACAGCCATTCCAAGGCTGGAGGAGACTCAAAAACTCACATCTCATGAAGTGCCTAGCACTAGCTCTCACTTGGCTCAGGCCACTCTGTCAAAATGGCTGAAGCCTGTGCAACATGACAGACCTTCAGGATCATCAACTGTGCCTTCAAAAATGACAGAAGAAGCTATTCAAGATCTCCATGTGGCACAGATTGATGAGTTCTCAAAAATAGCTCAACACCTCCTCACCTCAAACTTGCCAAATGTTGATTATGAGGCTATTCTTCTTTGCCACAAGGAGGATGTTGCAGCACAGCAGGAGAAGATAGTGGATGCAGCTGAACCAGAGGGAAATGTGGATGCCTGGTTGGATGCTAAGAGGTCTATCAAACTCAAGGATGCCCTAGCTTTTCTAAGAGAAGATTACCTCACCTCTCTAGGCTCCAATGCAAAAGATCTCTCTCCTGCTGCAGTTTATGATGCTGTAAATGATGTCTACAAGAATCAATTGAAGGCTCTGCACTATCTTGGGAAAGGGCTTCAATCAGAGATTTATTCAATCAAGGAGGAGACAGATAGATCCCTCACTCAGCTAAGAAACTCATATCTCTCTGATTTTCCCAAGGTGGATGGCATCCTCAAAGAAATCCAGAAAACCAATTCTAATGTCAACATGATGGATCTTTCTCTTGCCATGGTCACAGACAACATCAAGAAAATGGCTACCACCCTGGAAAATCAAGTCAAGGCCAACATCAACACTAATGCAATGCTGAATGTTATTTGGAAGAATCAATATGGTGACAAATTGGTGGATGAGGTTCCTATGTCAAACATCTCCAAATTTGACTTTGCCAAGATCAAGGATCAATCTCTCAATTCTTTCAAGTCTCAACAGCTATTCTCCAAGGTGGATGGTCTAGAACGAGAAGTGGCCTCTTTGAAAGATGAAAATAGGATACTTGCTAAATCCTTAAACCAGCTCAATGACAAGCTGGATGACCAAGGCAACAACACCTCCAATATCCTGCTGGTGCAACAACAAATGTTGACTTCTATGATGAGACAAATGAACCTGCCTATCCCTGGGGAAGCTCAAGACATCTTGTCTGATTCCAAGCCTAAGGGGGAGAAACAAAAGGAGGTCATTCTGAAAAAGAAAGGGGGAGTACCTTCCAAGCAACAGAAGCTCAAGGGCAAAATTTCTGAAGAAACAATCAAACCAATAATCTTTCCCCCTGTAGAGGTCATAAGTGCAGTAGGCCAGAAGAGCACAATCTCAACCACCTACTATCCATCCACAATGCCTAAAGACATCTCAACTTCTCAACCTGCTCAACCTACTCCCAATGCTAAACCTGTCAAAGCTACAGTTATCATAGAGGCCAAGCTACAGGAAGTTGCCAATTCAAACATCTATCATGATGAGGCCTTCCTGGAGTTTCTGAAAGCCATCTACAGAAATGCTCAAGAAGATGAAAGGGTTAACAGACAGAAGCTCAAGGAAAGCATCAAGTACTTCACAGTTGAAGTAAGGAAAATCAAGGATGTCCATCTAAGAGAGATAATCATGGTGTGCAAGGACAATTGCTTGTGGCACCTAGCATTTCAAACTCTAGAGAAACTGAGATTTACTGAGTTGTCAATCATTCTGGATTTGATTGAAAAGCATGGGATGAACAATGAAAGTCTTTATACTGACTTGAAGATGAACCAAAATCAAAGATTTCCTGAGGTTATATCCAAGCCAAGGACAATAATTTACCAAAGTCTATCTCAAGACAGCAATATTGACCAACTAGTAATTCCCTCAGACCTAACAATGAAGAACAATGCAAAGATCAACCAGGTGCTGCAAATGCTGAGAGCCAAGAGAGGAGTTAGGACAGCTGAGGAACTAGAAATGATTCACACTCTACAATCTTTTCTGATTCATGGAGTCATTCCTGAATCTGTCAAAGAAAAGAGCAAGAAGAAGGATGGTGAGGATGATGATGAGGAGAAAACCTACAGAAGGAGATCTCATTCAAGGAGTGATAAGGATGGACCAAGTGACAGTAGCAGGAGCAAATCTTCAAAGAAGACAAAAGGTGATGATGATGACAAGAGGGATTCTAAGGGGACAAAGGAAACAGTCAAGAGAACAAGAAGTGGAATTCAGCAAGTCAAGGACATTGCTAGCAGTACTTTAACCACAACACAAAACTCTAAGTCTAGGGTGGGTACTGTTAGTAATGATCCTCCAAAATCATTATCTAAGACTTCTGAACCTGAATTGCCACAGAAGAAAGAAGGAGCCACAAAAGAAACCTCAAAAAGACACTTCCACAAAGTCACAGCTAGTGGAGTGTTACAGTGGATGAAGGGAAAAGGAATGAAGCTTCTTCCAAGTGATGTGGCACTGAAGACTGATTCTCCTTGTTCCAGAAAGGTGTCTCTTGTGAAGCATATGAAGATCAAGAGTGTACCTAGAAGAATAAGGATAACAAAGAAGACTGGAAAACTCACAAATGTTATTGGCATCAATGTGCTTCCACTAGATGAGGACTATGATGAAGATGTCCTAGCATTTTTGAGGGCTCAAAGGATCTTTGAAGTCAAAGTGAAGTTAGATCATCTAGAGATCAAGTACACTGATGGAAGAGAAAGGATTATGAAGCAAGGAGGCTGGCAATATTTCTATAAGTATGAGCTTGAAAGGATAAATGCCTTACTGAATTTTGAAGAAAAAGAAGAAAGGACATGGAAGATAGATATTGCCAGGTTCTTGAAAATGCATGCTGATTATGAAGAAAACCTGAGGAAAGAAAATGAAGAGAAGGAGATACAGAGAGAGAGAGAGAAATGGCTGAGATGGAGGAGAGGGCTAAAGAGCTAAGGCAGAAAGAGTTGTGCAGAGTCAAACAAAATCCTTACATTGTGGAGTACAAAAACTCACAAGGAGGCAAAAGCAAAATAAGGATGGAGTTTCTGGATTCATATGTAGAAAGTGCACTCAAGGCTGCAATTGATGACTTAAAAGGCTCACCTCTCATTGAAGAACTGATTGCAAGAGAAGAACTTCAAGAAGCCATCATAGACATGAAGAGAAGAAAAGAGATAAGGAAAAAGAAGATTTATGATGATTTACAAGAGAAGAAATTGGAAGCTAAAGCTGCTGAGCAACAAAGATAATCTGCAAGCTTTCAATTTTTCTATGTAATCAAATTCCTGATCTCAATGTTCATAAATTGTCCTCTCTGTTACTTAATTTCCTTTTATGTAAGTTAGGCTTGTTATCAGACATGAAATTGTGCCTAAGGATCTTACTCACAATTTGGGGGAGATTGTTAGGCTCAAGACATGTCTGAATACCACTATTAACAAGCCTACACTATGTGACTATGTCACATTACATGACCTAGTGAGTTCTATCACTGGGATTTAGTATAGGTCTCTAAATGTACTTGTCTTGTTCTCATGAACATTAGCTTGATCATGTATGCTCAAAGTTATAATGAGCTTAGTAAAGTTTCTTGCATCTAGATTGTATATAGGCCATTGAATAATTGTCCTGGTAGAAGTTCAGAAGTGTTCATGCAGCAGGATAGGGATGAATAAGGCCATGAAGAAATAAGTTGCATAAATTTGTCTAAGACATTATATAGCAAAGTCAGAAGAAAGCTATGTCGTGAAGTCACCAATATCTATGTCGTGAAGTGCTACATCGCATAGTCCATTTTGTACTATGTCGAGAAGTCCTCAAGACTCATGTCGTGAAGTGTTGAAGTCAGCAAAGTCAAAGAAGCCTAGATCGTGAAGTCCTCGGAAGCCCTATGTCGCATAGTCGTCAAATGACTTATGTCACATAGTCGTCAAATGACTTATGTCGCATAGTCGTCAAATGACTTATGTCGCATAGTCATCAAATGACCCATGTCGCATAGTCATCTTATGGTCTATGTCGCAAAGTCTTCAAAGGCTATATCGCGTAGTCCTCACAAGGGAGATCGCGAAGTCAGGAATGAAGTGGAGTTCACGATATCAACACTTAGCCGTTTATAACAAGACAAATCAAGGTACAGAACCAAGAATCAAAAGAGACAAATACTGAAGCATTTGTTCTGGCAAGGTGGTCCAAAGAACAGATGGCAAATCTACAACTAAACTTGGAGAGAAAGATAAGATACAAGCAGCTACAGAAACGGGAAAGACTCCGAAAAGCAGGTGGTCCTTCCTGACATAGTGAACTTCTTATGGGAGGACAAGTTGGACTTTCAGAAGGGGTAGCTGTGTAATATTGTGTGTGCCTAGTTTGTATAGGTTAATATATATATTGTGCACACACCTTTGTAAGCTGTAAGAGAGATACACAAGGTTTTATTTTCTAGCACTCTTTTCTCTGTAAGCAAGAAAGAAACTGTTCTTGTTTAGAAGCCAGAAATTCATTTGTGAATTTTTGGAAAGCTGTAGTATTTAATTTACTTAATTCAAAGTAGATTAAAGTGATTGTGTGTGTTATTTACTTTCTCCATATAACATAGCATAATCATATACAGTTTATCTTGTGTTTCAAGAATCGAAAAATATATCAAACTATCCATTCACCCCCCCCCCCTCTGTCTAGTTTCTAGTAGTATTCATTTCTAACAGATATCGACTTGTTCCATCAATTTACCCCTCGATCGTTGAGGTGGTAACACAACATTTGACTTGCAACAATTAAATTGCCCCGAGAAAATATCTGTCCCCTGACAGTTTTGAGTTGAGAGTTTAAAATGAGTAGCAGTCACTTAAATCAGGTTTTCCATATTTTTGGTAGTTGAGCGAGTATTTAAATCCTCTTAAAATATAGATTTAAATGGAAAAACAGTGTTTGGGAACCTCCCCTTGATTTAAAATAATTAATAATACTGCTTGGAATATCCTTCATAGGTATTGAAGGTCGAGGGTAAACTTTAAATAATATAACTCATTTTAAAACGTGTTATAAGTATTTAATAAATAATCGAATAATATTTATTAAGTAAATAAACTTTAAACGAATATTCAAAAATAATATTCATTATATAAATAATGATTGAATGAATATTCAAAATAATATTCATTAAATAAATAAGGATTAAATGAATATTCAAAATAATATTCATTAATTAAATAAGCTTTAAATGAATATTCAAAAATAATATTCATTAAATAAATAATCATCGAATAATAGTTACCCGATATCTTTATCGGAAAATAATCTTTAACATATACAGAAAATATAATTACTTCCGGTCTAAAGAAAATCATACGCCCTTTACCTAGGGCATTTATAAAAACCTGGCTTCTAACTAATATCACATATCTAGCTTAGAAGCCCATAATCAAATCATAAAGCAAGTATCACAATATACTTTCGAAAACAGTTATGCCTTCCATTAGCATATATAACTGAAATAGTATTCAAATAGTATTTCTCGACTGAGATAATACTCAAATAACATTCCTTGAAAGATATAGTAAGCAAATATCATTCCTCGAATGATATCATACTCAAATAACTATCCTCAAAATACATAGTATTCTGCCGATGGAATCCCTCCGGGTTTCCACGACTATCTACATATCTCAAAATACCGACTCCCGATTTAGAGTCGAAAACAATGAATATGCTCTTATATTTAGAGCTACCAGGTAAACCGGTTCATAACTACTTAACTCAAAAGATTTTATATAATTCAAAGGTCAAATCTATTTCAACAAGAAATAAGATATATCGCAAAACTGTCCAATTTTATACATGGCAAAAGCAGTATTATATAGTCAATACTTCAAAGTATAGATTTAGAAACTTGCATCATCAGGACATCAAACATTTTGATAAGTGGAATATAGTATTAGAAAACTTTCCACAATACTCGCAACAAAAGAGTTGATATATAATTTGGAATACGCAAGTATTGAACATTTGAAAATATACCTACTCTGAACAATAGAGTAAGGTTTAGTAAACTTGCATGGAAATCCCGAAGTAGCAATAAGTCTCAGGTTGGTCCAGTAATCTAGAACTTCTACTCGAGCATGCTCGCTCACACATTTTTATAAAATTGAGATTTAATCCTTTTAGCACGAAATCTTTTCGAGGGTCTTCCTAAACATACCTAGCATGTTATCACAAAGTTTCACATTTTATTATGACCTCTAAGTGGTTCGATCATAGCCTCAAAGTTGACTAAGTGGCACGGTTTGGTTTTACGAACGCCTTACACTAAAACACATGTTTCTCCTAAACCGTAAATCGTAATGACATGATTCTTGCGCTCACGTAAACTAGAAACAAAGATCTACACACTCATGTTCATCATTGAACCAAAAGAGGCAGTTAGGTTTTCGGATTCTAGGCAGTTTTTAGCGTTACCGAAAATCGGGCATTACGTCGGCTTAAAACTTAACATTTCCGAGATTCAAATCTCATTCCAATTCACCACCAATCATCATACACATCAATTAAAACACTTAAAGTCCAATATCAACCTCAAACCGAGCCAAACCAGTTGGTATCACATTCAAAATCCATCCACAACTCATCCAACAACTAAACAAACTACATAATCCACTTACTCATGACCTTAACAATACATTCATGCTTCCATCTTTCAATCTTTCTCTATATATTAAAAGCCAACAAAGGGCAAAGTTTGCCATTTTAATGGCTGTGAAGTTACGATTTTACCCTTATATTTTCTAAAATTACAAAAATACCATTCTTTAATGAAAATGTAAAAATTATGAAATTATGTTAATGATGGGAATCGAACCCTTAACATATCCATGTCAAACTCATGTCATAACCAACTGTGCTACACTTTGTTTTGAGCTTATATTCAAACTCTTATTAGATAAACCACCTCTTCTTCCAATTTTTTTTATTTTTTGAGTTAATAAACATTGATTTATATTATTTTTAGAATATTGCACAATACATAGTTATAATAAATATTTTTAGCAATTGAACATAATCTACAATTCTGTTTTATCAATTTAAATTATTGATATATGTCATTTTAATACCTTGAATTTATGATTTTGCCCCTACATGTTAAAAAATTACAAAAACGTCAACTCTTTTATATTTATGCAAATAGTAGATAAAATTATGTTAGTGTAGTAAATTGAACCATTAATCTTCTCTAATCAAGCTCATGCATAAGTAGCATAGTACATTTTGTTTTAAGTTTTCTTTAAAATCTTATTAATGTTAATTTCTCTTCTTCTCTCATCTTCTTTTTTATAATTTTTTATTTTTAAATAAATAAAATATTGGTTTATATTATTTATAAAATTTTGTATTGTATATAATTACCAAAAATATTTTAATGGATTGAGCATACTCTACGATTCTCTTTCTTTTATTTTAAATGATTGATATAAAAAATAAAATTTTAAAAGAGTATAAGATTATAGATAACGTATAATTTCTACATAATAATAAGATTATAGATAACATATAAGATTAGAGTATAAAATTTTTATAAAATTTTAAAAGTAAAAAAATTGAGTGAGACGCCGCATGGATGACTTTTAAATAATATTAATAGATTTTGTAATAAGTCTCAGCCCTACGTTTATATCTGACAATGTTAAGACTGCATCGCCTATGTTATATACCGACAATTTTGTAATTTACACCGCAAGATAGTCTCGTGAGAGTGTGCAAAGATGCACCAACCTTCAGCTTCTTTTTAAAATCCTCTATCTCATTCACATGTGTTCGATTATATTACAACAACATTGTGTGCATTTAACGATTTATATTCTAGACTGCAAAAAAATAAAAAAAACCAAATCAATTGATCGCTGAAAAACAAACAACAACTACTAAGGCAAAATACCTATTTACAAATTATACTTTCTCCAACATAGAAAACTCCGGTAAACCTGATTATAATTGCAACAAGAACAATAGTTCGACCGTGTTTCAAATTTTACATTGTTTCTATTTGTTCTTAATATCAATAATACTCACTATGAACAAGTCCCAAAGCCTTGGGTTTGGCACAGTTACGTTATCATATTAATTTACATACACTAATGTTATATACGGACTTTAGACTAAAATATTTTAAGATGTGATCACGGTGTGTAGTCTTACGTACGTGACCAACTTTATATTTTATTTACAAGTATATTGTCATTTCGTTAAAAACACATTAGTTTAGATACATCCATATCATAAACAACTATACTAAAATAATCATTTAGATTATATTTAATTGTTGAATTTGATAAAATGCATTTCACGACATTTAAAACTAAATTAATATTTTGTCAAATGAAAATAATAATTTGATCTTTATTTTATAGATTTTTTTTCCAAATTTTGTGAAATCTTATTAAATATTAAAAAAAATAAATTTTTTTTATACAAATATAAGATAAATTCAAAATTAATTTTAATTACAAAATTGTTTCGATATATATACATTTTCGTGCGAAAAATTATTTCAGTAAATAAGCAGGCCCGTGCTTCGCACGGGTTTTTAGGCTAGTTATAAAAATAAAACTCAACAAAAAACTATTCATCATCTTCTTAAACTCAATAAAAGATCATGCTAGAGATGGTGGGTGTTGGAGATGTTACCTTAGATGCGAAGAGCTTGGAAAGGGCTTCGATTCGAGTGGTAGAACACGAGAAACAAGCAAGCAAGCATTCCATCTTCTTCTTCTTCTTCTTCCATTCGTTTTTTTCATCAAGAAATGGGGAGAGAGAGCTCAAATGTGATTCAAGGGTGTTTGTGGAAGTTTTGGGTGGTTTTTGTTTTAATTACAAAGCTTGTCCAAGAAGCTTGATACATGTATACACATATATCACAAATATCTATCTTACTTTACCAAAATACAATCCAACCCCTCATCTTTGGTTAAGTTTACAAGCTTCTTCCACACACCTTCTTAATACATATATTCTTCTTTAATTCATAAGTTATAATATGTAACAGCCCCAAATCCGGGGTCAGGGAGTTAGGGTTGTCACAATCCATGTACTCATTGCCTTACCTGTAATACTCACACCATTCGTAATTTACCTGCTCATGACCCCACAACATAAGTCTCACACACACACACAGGTTAAAGTCTCAGAAACGACACAATACAACAACTGCGGAATAAATAACTTTTATTACAATACCCAAATGTCTTTGAATCTGTTACTGATACAATTTCTACGTAGTGGTACATTACCAGCTTAGCCTTCTTATGCTCACAATCCTCTAATACCATTCATGTCTATATATAAGTTGAATACCAAAGCCGTAGCCTGATTCAATTGGTTCGTACTACTCCCGGGATCACTGCTAGGAACTGTTTCTGGAAACGCCTTGCGAGGTACGTGCCGTCCCATAGGCATCCTGCTTCGCTGCTATATAATATATATAAAATAATAGCAAGAGTGAGCGATAGCTCAGCAAGGTAATGAAATTATGGCATAATTCTGCCTTTAATTCAACCCAGAAATAAAGCGGGTATACGACAATAACTTGTCAGAATATCTTGATACTAAAATCATTTCCTTATCGGAATGTATTCCAAAAATACCATTGTTGTATTTCAAATATCATACTCATAATATTCTGCAACTTTCAATATTCATACTATGCACAAAGTTCTAGTATAATATAAAAGATGAAGTAGCAAGATAACTCAGTATATCTTTTCCGTAAAATAGCTGCTATATAAATATAAGCAGACTATCAACATATAACTTAAAAGATGAAGTTATAAGGAAAAATCCAATATAAAGTTTCCATAACCCAAAATCCACTTACGCATATATATATCCTTAATCAGGTTTTATCAGAGTCATAACTCATAAAATAAAAGATGAAGTTGTAGGAATTTCCAAAGATCATCTTTCATATCAACATTTATCTCATATCACATTCTGGAAATAAAGACAAGGCAAAATATTTCCAATCCACTTTCTAAACTTGAATAAACTTGAAGAGCTTGAATAAACTTTTCTTTTCTGGAACTTGCTTAAAACATGTTCTTTCTCTGATAACTTGCATAAAACATTTTCTTTCATGGATGATGAACTGTAGATGGAGATTCTGGGCGACAAGGATACCTCTACGATGATCAGTTGTAAGGTCATCCCCACTGCTGTTTTTCTACGTAGAAGGGAAAATAGGGCAGACGCTAACTGACCTACCTCCCCGCCAATCGGTTGTAGGGGGAAGAGCATACCCATTCTCTTAGGGGTACCCATTCTCTTAGGGGCCTCCGATACTCTTCTCTCATCCTACGGTCGGGCACTATCTGATAATCTAAGGGAAGAACAGACCCGTTCATAGACTGCCGGTCTACGCGTAATTCCCTTAGGGGACAGGTCGCCACTCAGTCCCTTACACATTCTCCGAGTTTGAGAAAATCCATAACTTTGAAACATAAAGTTCCTTTCCCTTTTTCCCAAGTATACGACTCCACAAAGTAGTCATATCTGGTTGGAAAGGAAAATTCACTCATATTTCCCAAGCTGATGCTTGTTCATGGATACAACTGATTTCACTGCTTTTACTCCTCGAATCTTGAGAGAGTAGTCAAAATCATTTTTGATGGTAGTATATCAAACTGATAATTTCATTGATTTAAAAAGATTTAGGACCGGGCAGTCCACTTGAAACAACCATAAAATCTTGAGAAAGGTCCCATGCATTTGCAGTTTGAGCGAACATTTAAGTCTTTCTGAATATAGACTTAAACGGGAAATAGATTTGGGGACCTTCTCTAATTATAATAAAAATTGACTGAAATATACTTTATTAGCCATCTAGGGTTTAAAATAGTTTTTCACAAAATACTTCCTTAAGAAGTAGGGCTTTAAATAATTAATGCAAACTATATTTAATAAAGAATATTTATTTAGAAATAATCCTCAAGTACTTTCTTAACAAAAGAGTAGATGATACTATTCATTGTATATTTAAGTATACCCTTAGTAGATTAAACTCCAAATAATCTTTAGTTTGTAAATCATTTATCAAGAGTAATTACGATAACACAATAAAATAACCCTAGATAGCAACTGATACCATTCTTAGTATGTAAAATAAATATGGAGAATATATAATATATCTCTAGATAACGATTGATACCATCCCCGGTCCAAAGTATAAATGTAGAGTATATACCTCCCCTACTGAGGGTTTCATTAACATCTCAGCTCCAAAATATTGCTATAACCATAGCTTATATGCTCAACTCATACTTAGCATCATACGTATTGTTTCAAAATAATGAACACATAACATACATTTCGAAAACTTTTTTTTTTTATCACAACAACAGTTTATAGAGGCATAGGTTTGAAAACTTGCCTCTATCACATGCATATATTATATCTCAACATTTTTAATACCATTACATCTATATACGATGTAAGGTTTGAAAACATGCATAATATCATATCATATGCATCAATAGTATAATTAATGGAAAACATAGCATGGAATAAGAACACTTGCATCTAGTATATGCATACTTCAAAATATGGTTTTAGAAACTTGCCTGATACCTGGAACAAAGAATATATATATAGATATATTTTTGAATCAACAAGTAATAATATTCGAAAATATGCCCACTCTAACTATAGAGTAAGGGTTAGTAAACTTGCCTGATGCTCGTGAAGTGATAGGGGTTCGCGACGATGCCGGACAATCTAGACAAAGTCAAACGAAAACACACGGTTAATCCCCTCGATAAACTACTTATAACTTAATGCTTAAACACGTAAGCGAAACACAACCAAGGCATTACTAGCTCGTTATAGGCTCATACTAAGTCCATGTTATTCGTCAAATACTTATATCACAAGTTTGGTTTGAAATCCATTCTCAAATCCAAGTTATACTTAACCATTTGGAACCTTGGTTTCTAAGTCTCGTTCTTAGTGGTTTTCACTTGCGCGACCTCGACTAAAACATTTTTATAAAATCGAACAATAATCTTTTTAATCCGAATCTTTTTCGTGAGCTTTCCTAACTGTCTCTAGTATTATTCCTCAAAGTTTCACATTTTAATATGGCTCTGAAGTGGTCCAAATATAGCCTCAAAGTTTCTGAACAGAGATGAGTCATTCTTCCGAACGGCGTTTACTAAAACTCACTTTTCTCCTAAACCGTAAATCGTATAGACATGATCTTTATACCAAAACAAACCTTAAAACAAGGCCTACATGTTCATGGTCAGTTCTGTTCAAAAATATTACCAGACCAGTTCGTAATTCTTGCTTAAAACAGCCTTAAATCAAATGGGCATTACGACGGCTATAATCGTAACGCTCTCCATTTTCAAAACACAACCAAATCGATACCAATCAATCCCAAACTCACCATCCACCTTATACACCCTCCACTCAGTCAAATCCTCCATGAATAATCACAATAAATTCATAACCCATCCTCCAAACTCAATCAACAATCCATCTAATCGCTTAATCATGCTCTTAACCTTACATAAACATCAAAACTACTTTAAAACTCATATAAAACTCAAAGGGGCAGAGGTTTATACTTTCTCCAAGCTTGCTTGCTGCTATACTCCTGATGTAGCCTTAGATTCTTGCTTAATACAACCTTTGGAAGCTACAAACTCATTATCAAAACAAAACAAAACAAGATACAAGTTACTATTCATCATCTTCTCCAACTGTTAATCACTGAATCGAAGCGGTAAATCACAGAGGTGAGGCGAGCGCTTACCATGGTTGCGTAGAGCTTCTCGAGAGCTTCGATTTGAGTGGTAGAACGCCAAAAATGGACCACGGAATCTCATGTTACGATCATTTCTTTCTCTCCCATTTTTCTCCTCTCTTTTTCTCCCGAATTTTCCTTCTTCTTTTTCTTTTCTTTGTTTTGGTTAATAATGAAGATAATGCTGATTTTTGTATAAGAGATGGGTGAGTCATCACATTTGGTGAGTCATAGCTCTTAGCTTGTGACACTTGTCCAACATGCATTGGTTTAGCTAAAGTAGCTTTACTGATTCGTCTCCTTTCACATGGATGATCCAAATGTTGCATTCCTCGAATTAATCTTGTTACATGTTACTTCCATGTCTATATTTAATCCTGTCATAATTTCAATCCTTAATCCATGATTCGTTCGCTTAATCGCTTAATCTCGTTATAAAGTATCAGCGGTTTCTAGAACCTTCGTTTCACTGTCTCAGTGGTTTTCGTTCTAAATTCTCAAATCAAATATAATAAAATTCCAAAATATTAAATCCTCAAATCCTCAAATTTAATATCTTATTTCTTGAATATAATAATATATAATTTGCTGCCCGGTCAAATACTACACCAAATTAAAATTTGGAATTTCTGAATTCCGATCGTCTTTGCATTCACTTATTTACTCCGTAGATCACTAATATGGCTTTTAAATATCCACACTACGTCTCGCACATAGGTGGCATGAAAAATTTTCTTAACCCTCAAAATCACTATTCATCCACCAATATCACTATTCACTGCTGCACTTAAACATAATAAGAAAAGTTTTAAATTATCCCAAAAATTCGGGTTATTACATTCTCCCCTCCTTAAAAGGATTCCGTCCCGGAATCAACTTAGGAGTAACTGGTGTACTTCTCTTCCATTGCACTTTCTAACTCCCAGGTGCATTCTTCCACCTCTTGATTTTCCATAAACCTTTCACTAGCTTGGCAATCTTGTCTCTTCGCACTTGTTCTTTTCTATCCGTGATTTCCACAGGTTGTTCTTTGTAAGTCAAACCAGGTTGTATATCTACCTGCTCGTACTCTACATATGCCGGGCATCTATAGTATACTGACGTAGCATTGACACATGAACCCCGTTATAACCATTCTACAAGTTTGGGGAGTAATGCTGGATCGTAGGACACTTTCCTGACGCGTTTTAAAATCCCAGATGGCCCAATGAATCTCGGGCTCAACTTCCCTTTCTTTCCAAATCTCATTAATTCTTTCCATGGGGGTACCTTTAGCATCACGAATCGCTAACCTCATACTCTCTATCTTGTTTGTACAGAAAATACACCAACATAAACTTGCTTGTTATCCATCCATATGCCATTTAGCTTATCAATAGCAGTACTATCTCTATACTCGCGGGCTTAGTCCGCATACTTTCTCTGTCTGTCTTGGTTGTCACTAGCCGCCATACATGGGTTTTGTGTAAAATCTCATTCTTTAATTCCCAATCATTCGGAATCCATCTCGGTCTCATTTTAATTAAGGGTATCGGCCACCACATTGGCCTTCCCCGGATGGTAGTGTATCTCACAGTCATAATTCTAGGTCAATTCTAGCCATTTCTCCATCTCATGTTATCTACTATCATGGGTAACTCAAAGCCAATTCATTACATTCCATAAAATTTGTGGGTGCATTAGTCAACCCAAAATAACCTCGCTGAAAACTCGAAGTGTCTATTCCTAGTACGAATCGCAGTCTTGGGTATATCCTCGGATTTAACTTCCAACTGGTGATACCCAGTTCTTAAATAAATCTGGAAATACACAGCGTTCTTCCGCTGATCAAACAATCATTTACAAGGGTACCTATTCTCCATGTCGAACTCATACAACTCTCGAGGTTCGATATATAATCTTGTGCTAAAATCTTTCTCTCTTACAATAACACCGGGCTCTCCACGGTGGTACACTGGGTCTTATCATATCCTTATACAACAACTCTTGTAACTGAGTCACTAACTCTTTCATTCCCACTATACTCTGAATACTCGGTATTCATTCTCATGTCATCCCAACCGATATTTGGTAGCGCATTAAGATCTTGTACAATCTCCCAAAACCATTGTAGTTTCCTCTATATTTGGTACCTCTTTTCTTGGCGTCAACCATAAGAGCTAATTAAGCCTCATATCTCTGGCATAATAACTTCTTAGTCTGAACTATATTCAAGAATTTCTAAATCTGCCTCCATCATTTAATTATTACTCTTTTTCTTTGCAATCACTTGGCTTCATTGGGTGTCAACCAACCCATCCTTATTATACTATCAACTTCTCCCATCTTGAAAGGAATCAGATCTATCAAAAGTGTCGACCTCATATTTCTAGTTCACAACCTGGATGCACCAGTCTTATGGGAAAATCCCTCGATAATTCGGAAAACTTGGCCTCATACTCGGTCACAGTCATGGTTTCTTGTTTTAACTCTTTAACTTTCATTTTCATCCGGGTCTGCATGTATTCCCGAAAATTATTACTCTAAAAACAACACGCTGCATCTTTCCCAAGTCACAATACCAGCTCCCTCTGACTTCATCGCCAGTACTTATCTTGCTAACCCAGAGGTAGTGTCCATTCGTAACAACTCCTCCAAAATCTCAATTCCACTATAGGGCATCTGTCTAGCACCGTTATCACTGGAGTTTACGGCACATCGCTATTCTTTTCACATATATCGATTGACACGCTTTCCATTATCATAATATCCTTGGGAGAATAAACCAATTTCATTGATATGTCACTAACATTCTATTCGTCTTAGGGATTCGCTCATGTCATAGGCAATTTCGTTGCGAATCTAATTCCTATCAGCGAATTTTGACTTATTTGACCTGGTTGGCCTCCCCTTGAAATTCAATAAAGATAACAAAATTATGGGGCCTTGAAAGATAGCTCCCATATCAAAGAAAATGTCACACACTGGTGATCATAAGGTTATGAGTTTTAAGGTAACCTTATTTGAGGTAAGAGAATTTTACCGAGAGATCAATATGATCATAAGAACTCAACGTTGTGTGCCTCAATTGAGACATTACTAAAGGTAATTAGCCTTCTTGTATTTCACAACTTACAAGTGATGGCGTCCCATCCGACTTCTATCACACAGACAGATAGTCCTTGTAGCCCCTATAAGTATAGGGTTGTTCGTCTCAGTGGAAGTTGAAAAGTATAAAAGCAATTCGGGATCAATTTAATGATTATCGCCTTTCGACAATATTTCTTAAAGGAACACCTTGGATTAAAATTGAACAGATTCCAAAGGTGCGGTTTCCAAAGAAAATACAAAGAAAAGAATAACCAAAAAGATACTGGTACTTAACAAACAAGTGGTGAGATATCACCATAGGGTCATTCATTATTTGAAGAAAAGTCAAAGCTTAAATAACATCATTTGTCAGGGCTTCGAAAGCCTGAAAGTAGGCATTGTGACAGCCTCTGGCACAAGTGAAACTGAATATGATTTAGCACAAGTGTTATAAAATAACTTCGAAAAGGGAATATACCCTTTATCAGAATTCTTTCCTGGAGAGAGGTCAAGATAGATCATAGATTGGGGAGGTACTACCAAGGTCTCTACGGATGCCTTTTATGTCGGCTCCTCTAACGGATAATCGTTTGATTCTAAAGCTTTTCTTCTTCAGGCACACCCTAAGGTGCTCGATACTTACATCATTGCCGACTTATAATAGTCGCTAAGAATTCAACCATCAACATTTGCAATTGCAGGGAATTCTATTCGACTAGGCGCAAACATCTCAAGTAAGCGTTCTGTTCCATAAGAAGACTTCGATACCGTTGTCGCCCATAGCAATGATAATCCCACATGTCGACTGGGCGGTACTCCGGAAGATCGTTAGAATCTACAGGCTTAAATCCGGTCTCTATTTCAATCATCCTTATACCCAATATTCCTTCTTCCATATCAATCCCGTGCGCTACATAAGCTTAACACTTTTGGCACAATAGCCTTTTCATTTAAGTCAATCCCGGAATTTCTCAGTCCGTCTTGGTCCTTAAATATATTTCGCCTTTACCGTCCAATCTCAACTTCACCATTCTATCTCTACAATCAATTATAGCAATCAGGGTCTATCCACCAACCCGCATAGCGGCCATCTTACCCAATCCACAGGGTTCGCTCTAGTTTCCACTCTCTTTGGTGACATCCTCTGGTAATCAGAAAGACAAGGTTTGCCAAAATTTGCTGGATTTCTTCCCAAAATCAGGGAAATTTGATCAATCTTATTTACTCACTAGTAATACTCGGATCTGATTTCTGACCTTTCTGTTCTATCCTCATAATTCCTTCCTGGTTTCCTGAGGGTGGTAAATCTCGTTCTCGATTCCGTTTTAGCGTGCTTGTCTTACAATAACATTTGCATGGTACATATACCCAAAATTTTCCTTTGGGATAATAAAATCCCTCAATGACGTAATAGACACTCTTTCCAATGGAATCGCTGGTCGTGGAGGATTGAAACCTCATATCCAAAGCAATTCCTTTCACTATACTAGGCAACTAAGTCCCCTTAATCGTTCGTGAAAATCTGAACACCTTGGTTCTTACGTATGCCGCCTCCTTATGGGCAAATATAACCGACTACGAGTAACAGGTTTCATTCAAGTCGAATCAATCCACTGATACTGGCTATACTGCCTCTACCTCTTCTGCTTTGGAGACTCTGCTCCATTTTCTTTGTCATACCTCTTGATGAATCATGAACGATCCTTAAACTCTCGTCTCGTCACTTATTTATCCCTTGAAGGTTCGTCCGGTCTTATTATTAGACCTCAAGTAACACACCACATCTTTATCAATCAACACGTCCTCTACAAGATTCTTTCCTTGACCCACTATGGGGTCTTCCTCTAGATCCTCCTATGGATCTCCCTTTATCGGGTCTCCGTCCATTTCAAGGAACGCATCATCAATTGCCTACTCGAA
The DNA here is from genome assembly GCA_030848705.1 of Heracleum sosnowskyi. NCBI lineage: Eukaryota > Viridiplantae > Streptophyta > Magnoliopsida > Apiales > Apiaceae > Heracleum > Heracleum sosnowskyi. Next base: position 81,931,057 of record CM061244.1, read on the forward strand.
GGCCTCGGGATCTGGTATCTCAGAGTCCCATCCATCTATAACTCATACGAATCGAAGTGACTAACCATGAAGTCCTAAGTACGGTTTCCAAAAGAAGTCCCCTCTCGGGCTTCATCTTAAACAGTCAGGGCCATGTCCTCTAACCCGACTACGAACTCAATTGGAGCTCTAGATGCTCTTATTATTCTTAAGGGTATTGTAAGACTCGATCTCCTATCGTTTCTGAGGACTGTAACCTAAGGCTCTGATACCATCTCTGTAACAGCCCCAAATCCGGGGTCAGGGAGTTAGGGTTGTCACAATCCATGTACTCCTTGCCTTACCTGTAATACTCACACCATTCGTAATTTACCTGCTCATGACCCCACAACATAAGTCTCACACACACACACAGGTTAGAGTCTCAGAAACGACACAATACAACAACTGCGGAATAAATAACTTTTATTACAATACCCAAATGTCTTTGAATCTGTTACTGATACAATTTCTACGTAGTGGTACATTACCAGCTTAGCCTTCTTATGCTCACAATCCTCTAATACCATTCATGTCTATATATAAGTTGAATACCAAAGTCGTAGCCTGATTCAATTGGTTCGTACTACTCCCGGGATCACTGCTAGGAACTGTTTCTGGAAACGCCTTGCGAGGTACGTGTCGTCCCATAGGCATCCTGCTTCGCTGCTATATAATATATATAAAATAATAGCAAGAGTGAGCGATAGCTCAGCAAGGTAATGAAATTATGGCATAATTCTGCCTTTAATTCAACCCAGAAATAAAGCGGGTATACGACAATAACTTGTCAGAATATCTTGATACTGAAATCATTTCCTTATCGGAATGTATTCCAAAAATACCATTGTTGTATTTCAAATATCATACTCATAATATTCTGCAACTTTCAATATTCATACTATGCACAAAGTTCTAGTATCATATAAAAGATGAAGTAGCAAGATAACTCAGTATATCTTTTCCGTAAAATATCTGCTATATAAATATAAGCAGACTATCAACATATAACTTAAAAGATGAAGTTATAAGGAAAAATCCAATATAAAGTTTCCATAACCCAAAATCCACTTACGCATATATATATCCTTAATCAGGTTTTATCAGAGTCATAACTCATAAAATAAAAGATGAAGTTGTAGGAATTTCCAAAGATCATCTTTCATATCAACATTTATCTCATATCACATTCTGGAAATAAAGACAAGGCAAAATATTTCCAATCCACTTTCTAAACTTGAATAAACTTGAAGAGCTTGAATAAACTTTTCTTTTCTGGAACTTGCTTAAAACATGTTCTTTCTCTGATAACTTGCATAAAACATTTTCTTTCATGGATGATGAACTGTAGATGGAGATTCTGGGCGACAAGGATACCTCTACGATGATCAGTTGTAAGGTCATCCCCACTGCTGTTTTTCTACGTAGAAGGGAAAATAGGGCAGACGCTAACTGACCTACCTCCCCGCCAATCGGTTGTAGGGGGAAGAGCATACCCATTCTCTTAGGGGTACCCATTCTCTTAGGGGCCTCCGATACTCTTCTCTCATCCTACGGTCGGGCACTATCTGATAATCTAAGGGAAGAACAGACCCGTTCATAGACTGCCGGTCTACGCGTAATTCCCTTAGGGGACAGGTCGCCACTCAGTCCCTTACACATTCTCCGAGTTTGAGAAAATCCATAACTTTGAAACATAAAGTTCCTTTCCCTTTTTCCCAAGTATACGACTCCACAAAGTAGTCATATCTGGTTGGAAAGGAAAATTCACTCATATTTCCCAAGCTGATGCTTGTTCATGGATACAACTGATTTCACTGCTTTTACTCCTCGAATCTTGAGAGAGTAGTCAAAATCATTTTTGATGGTAGTATATCAAACTGATAATTTCATTGATTTAAAAAGATTTAGGACCGGGCAGTCCACTTGAAACAACCATAAAATCTTGAGAAAGGTCCCATGCATTTGCAGTTTGAGCGAACATTTAAGTCTTTCTGAATATAGACTTAAACGGGAAATAGATTTGGGGACCTTCTCTAATTATAATAAAAATTGACTGAAATATACTTTATTAGCCATCTAGGGTTTAAAATAGTTTTTCACAAAATACTTCCTTAAGAAGTAGGGCTTTAAATAATTAATGCAAACTATATTTAATAAAGAATATTTATTTAGAAATAATCCTCAAGTACTTTCTTAACAAAAGAGTAGATGATACTATTCATTGTATATTTAAGTATACCCTTAGTAGATTAAACTCCAAATAATCTTTAGTTTGTAAATCATTTATCAAGAGTAATTACGATAACACAATAAAATAACCCTAGATAGCAACTGATACCATTCTTAGTATGTAAAATAAATATGGAGAATATATAATATATCTCTAGATAACGATTGATACCATCCCCGGTCCAAAGTATAAATGTAGAGTATATACCTCCCCTACTGAGGGTTTCATTAACATCTCAGCTCCAAAATATTGCTATAACCATAGCTTATATGCTCAACTCATACTTAGCATCATACGTATTGTTTCAAAATAATGAACACATAACATACATTTCGAAAACTTTTTTTTTTTATCACAACAACAGTTTATAGAGGCATAGGTTTGAAAACTTGCCTCTATCACATGCATATATTATATCTCAACATTTTTAATACCATTACATCTATATACGATGTAAGGTTTGAAAACATGCATAATATCATATCATATGCATCAATAGTATAATTAATGGAAAACATAGCATGGAATAAGAACACTTGCATCTAGTATATGCATACTTCAAAATATGGTTTTAGAAACTTGCCTGATACCTGGAACAAAGAATATATATATAGATATATTTTTGAATCAACAAGTAATAATATTCGAAAATATGCCCACTCTAACTATAGAGTAAGGGTTAGTAAACTTGCCTGATGCTCGTGAAGTGATAGGGGTTCGCGACGATGCCGGACAATCTAGACAAAGTCAAACGAAAACACACGGTTAATCCCCTCGATAAACTACTTATAACTTAATGCTTAAACACGTAAGCGAAACACAACCAAGGCATTACTAGCTCGTTATAGGCTCATACTAAGTCCATGTTATTCGTCAAATACTTATATCACAAGTTTGGTTTGAAATCCATTCTCAAATCCAAGTTATACTTAACCATTTGGAACCTTGGTTTCTAAGTCTCGTTCTTAGTGGTTTTCACTTGCGCGACCTCGACTAAAACATTTTTATAAAATCGAACAATAATCTTTTTAATCCGAATCGTTTTCGTGAGCTTTCCTAACTGTCTCTAGTATTATTCCTCAAAGTTTCACATTTTAATATGGCTCTGAAGTGGTCCAAATATAGCCTCAAAGTTTCTGAACAGAGATGAGTCATTCTTCCGAACGGCGTTTACTAAAACTCACTTTTCTCCTAAACCGTAAATCGTATAGACATGATCTTTATACCAAAACAAACCTTAAAACAAGGCCTACATGTTCATGGTCAGTTCTGTTCAAAAATATTAACAGACCAGTTCGTAATTCTTGCTTAAAACAGCCTTAAATCAAATGGGCATTACGACGGCTATAATCGTAACGCTCTCCATTTTCAAAACACAACCAAATCGATACCAATCAATCCCAAACTCACCATCCACCTTATACACCCTCCACTCAGTCAAATCCTCCATGAATAATCACAATAAATTCATAACCCATCCTCCAAACTCAATCAACAATCCATCTAATCGCTTAATCATGCTCTTAACTTTACATAAACATCAAAACTACTTTAAAACTCATATAAAACTCAAAGGGGCAGAGGTTTATACCTTCTCCAAGCTTGCTTGCTGCTATACTCCTGATGTAGCCTTAGATTCTTGCTTAATACAACCTTTGGAAGCTACAAACTCATTATCAAAACAAAACAAAACAAGATACAAGTTACTATTCATCATCTTCTCCAACTGTTAATCACTGAATCGAAGCGGTAAATCACAGAGGTGAGGCGAGCGCTTACCATGGTTGCGTAGAGCTTCTCGAGAGCTTCGATTTGAGTGGTAGAACGCCAAAAATGGACCACGGAATCTCATGTTACGATCATTTCTTTCTCTCCCATTTTTCTCCTCTCTTTTTCTCCCGAATTTTCCTTCTTCTTTTTCTTTTCTTTGTTTTGGTTAATAATGAAGATAATGCTGATTTTTGTATAAGAGATGGGTGAGTCATCACATTTGGTGAGTCATAGCTCTTAGCTTGTGACACTTGTCCAACATGCATTGGTTTAGCTAAAGTAGCTTTACGGATTCGTCTCCTTTCACATGGATGATCCAAATGTTGCATTCCTCGAATTAATCTTGTTACATGTTACTTCCATGTCTATATTTAATCCTGTCATAATTTCAATCCTTAATCCATGATTCGTTCGCTTAATCGCTTAATCTCGTTATAAAGTATCAGCGGTTTCTAGAACCTTCGTTTCACTGTCTCAGTGGTTTTCGTTCTAAATTCTCAAATCAAATATAATAAAATTCCAAAATATTAAATCCTCAAATCCTCAAATTTAATATCTCATTTCTTGAATATAATAATATATAATTTGCTGCCCGGTCAAATACTACACCAAATTAAAATTTGGAATTTCTGAATTCCGATCGTCTTTGCATTCACTTATTTACTCCGTAGATCACTAATATGGCTTTTAAATATCCACACTACGTCTCGCACATAGGTGGCATGAAAAATTTTCTTAACCCTCAAAATCACTATTCATCCACCAATATCACTATTCACTGCTGCACTTAAACATAATAAGAAAAGTTTTAAATTATCCCAAAAATTCGGGTTATTACATAATACGTCCAAAGTTACTCCTTCAAGCGGATTTTCGATTCTCGTTTTCGTTTGCGATTTCTGACTACGCGATTAGTGACCGTTTATTATTCCTGAACTTCCGCTGAAATATAGGATCAATCGGAGACTATAAAATTTTACTATTCACCTTGGAGTACTATTCATCATTGTTACTATTCATCCTTGTTTTTGTTTCTCTTGAAACGATTCGAAAATATTTCCTAAAAAGAGCGAATAAAACTCTACGCGATTCTCGTAGTGAATAGTAACTATTCACTATTCGTCCTAACAATCGAATACTTAATTAAAATGGTTCGATCATGAATCTTGGAATATAAATGGGATTTATATACTCTTATTTGTGTCGCCTTGTTCTGTTACCGCTTCAATCCCGTTGAACGCTCGCAAGGATTTCTTAAGTGTTCTATCGAAGTAGTTTACCGTAAACGTTCTTGTATCTTGATACCTTTACTAAATCCATATCCATGGAATTGATAATTTAAAATCCTCCAATATATTTAAATAATGATTAATCCATCAGTAATAGGTGAAATTTCGGAGAAAACAGAAAATGCTCTTTTTCTGATTCTGACAGCTTTTGCATTCCTTCATTTTCATAGTAGATCACTAATACGACTTCGAAAGTTCATTATCCCGACTCGTACATAGGGTGGTCTGAAAATTTTCTAAACGACAAAAATTACTATTCATCAGGATTTTACTATTCATCAAATAAAAAAAAATTCTAACTAAGTCCAAAATTTGGGGTTATTACATTCAGGGTCATTGGCAGTGCATCTGGCACTATAACAGGTACGAAGCATGCAGTGGACTCCTTGAAGAAGGAATCTATGGAAGAACTAATCGAATTGAGGACGGACGTTAAGGAGCTGAAAGATGGTTTCATGAATGAGGTGTATACTCTGACTCAAGGGCAAGAAGCTTTGAAGGAAGACGTTCTGGTTATCCGGGATGGTCAAGCTAGGGAAAAAGATGCAATGAACACCCTTTAAAGAGTGGAGTCTAAGCTAAACAAGAGATTGGATCATATTGAAAAGACTACCAACTCAAGATTGGATAACATTGACTTGAAGCTAGCTTCTATGCATGAAATGAACAAGGAGATTGCGGAGTTCTTGGAGAATCAAGGCGACGGAGTACAATCTATATGGAATATGTTGAGGAACCAACAACCCGGACCTTCAAATCAACAACCTGATCCTTCTACTACCTTTTACAATGAGGATAACTACATCGAGGATTCCTCAACTAAGGGGGAGAAAGTTGGAGAAGGGGAAACAAATGAAGTAACTAATGAAGGTTGGAATACAAATGGATGGGGAGTTTGGGAGACCAATGAAGCTATTCCAGTTAGATAGTACTGGATTGAGGACATGGTACAAGAAGAGGAGAGTGAAGAGGAATTTGAGATCATGCAAGAGCAACCACTACAGGAGGAGCATGAGCCATATTATTCAGAGCCAATAGAACATCCTATCTTGGATGATGATATGGAAGAAGAAGAAAATTCTCTGTCACTAGAAGAACAAGTTGCCTTGGAGATGGTGAAAGCTGACAGAGCTGCAATAGATGCCAGGCAAGCTGAGAGAGAGAGAGACAACAAGCAGTTCTAAGGATTGAGAAGCGTAAAAGATTCAAGATGTATGCTGAAGTGAGGAAGAAGAAGATGATGGATTTAGCACAGAAGCAAGGTATTGACTAGGAGATGGCTTACAAAACCTTTTGTGGAGTTGAAGACGGATTAGAAGTCAACGATAATGCGGAGGTGGAAGTCATAATTCAGGACATAAGAAGTGCAAATCCTGATGATCATACTTACTTCACTGCATTGAGAAATACTGTTATCTTTCTGAAAGCTGGGGTTAAAGCAAATGGTTCCTGGAACATATTGATCAACTTTCTTGAGAAAGGTACCTTTGTGATTTCCACTAAGTTTTTTGAACAGAGAACATACACAGAACTGCAGGTGATACTCATCAAGATTCAAAGGACGACAAGGCTAAATGAACTGCTCCGTGAGCATGTTAAAGAGATCTTGATGAAAGTCGGTCCAGAGATTACTGAAGATCCTCCAATGGTTAGATTCATGACGAATGACTTGTTCAGAATCTGCTATTTGACCGAGGACAAACTGAGAGACTATCCAAGCAACTATCTAATCTCAGTTGAGAAGTATCTTAGATCCACTGGATTCTCATCAACGGAGAAGGACAAAACAGCAGACACTCTGAGCAGATTTCTAATGGAGAATGTTCCTTACTATAGGAAGAGAGTGGAAAAAGGATTGGAAGTGCGTACCAGACTACCAAACATGCCAGAGCTAAAAAAGAAAGATGTTAACATTTCATGGTTGTGGGCTGGAGTGGGTCAAGAGGTTGAATATATTGGAAGACACATCCAAGGAGCAATCCTTAAACCTGGAGATTCATTGCACTATCCATCAGTGATTGATTATCAAGCTGCTAACTCCAATCCAATGATTGAAGAAGGTGAGATCGAAATGGACTGAAGAACAGAAGCAAAGAACAAAAGAACTATCAGCTCAGACTAGAGGAGCAACTTCAATGTATAAAGTTTTATTGTTTTTTGATTTATGAAATCTGGAAATGTATATATATCTGATCCAGAATGCATTTAATATTATTAAGATGTCTTACTTTAATTAGTTTAATGTTTCCTTAGTTAGTTGAGTTATCCTCGAAGTATTTGCTTGTCGAACTCTATCCAATCAAATAGAGGGAGATTGTAAAGCATAATGGAACATAAGATGTAAAAGAGATAACTACAACTCAACAAAGGACAAGACAAACAATAGTATTAACAGAAGCACAGGAATCCAGAATCAAAGAAGAAAAGGTAAACTCAAAAAATCAAAATATGGTATGTTTTCTTGAAGTCTGTAAACAGGTCACGGAAAGAAGTTCATGAAAATGTTCAAGCCTCAGTGACATCAAAAGAATCAAGACTTTCAAGACGACAGAAGTATGTGAATGATTTAGGGTTAGTACCACAGGATACCAGTGATTTATTTGAAGCAACCAGAACGACAAAGGACTTATCAGCAGCATTGAATTGAAGACATAGAAGAAGAATTGATCAAGTGTTATTTATCTGTGAACCAGACCAGTTGCACTAGTTGACGACACTTAAAAAGGTCAAGTTGTTTTATCGTCTCAGAAGAAATTGATAGAGTCTAAAACTGAAACACCCTGGAGCTCAGAAGATTTACTAAAAAGATCAAGGACAAGAAATGGTTCGATGGTTTTTCTATTTAGAAAACCATCGAATATGATTTAAGAAATCCATCAGAATTCAAATGTAAAGTAATTTACATTTCGATAGTTTTGAATTAAAAACTATCGAATGGTAAATTACTTTTACACATTCGATGGTTTTCAAATTGGAGCAGGTGAAAAGTTTTATTTTGTTTGACAGGTTGATGGAAATTTGACGGCCAGGATTGTTTCTTCAATTATGGTTCGATAGTTTTCAAAACACAAAGCCTACAATTACTACAGAGGAAGTGTGTCTTCTTCAGTCGAGGATCATTTACAGTAGCAATTACTAAGAGAGAGTTTGAGCCAGAGAGATTACTGAAGAAATTAATATTGCTCAGATTTCTATCATTGTATTGATTGTGAATAACCTAGAACTCATTGAAGCTAATCTACGGATTAGAAATTGTAGCACCCCTCGAGGTTTATATTTATAAAAAGATATATTCCCCGACTCTTGGTTTGATTTGGTGTGTTTGATTTCGTTATAGAACTGAATGAATTATCCGCGCAGGAAATTGAATTATTTGTGAGTATCGTATTCAACCCCCCCCCCCTTCTACGATACTTTGGACCTAACAATTGGTATCAGAGCTACTTGATTGACGTACAAATCAGATCCGGTGAATGAGACCAAAATCAAACGTAGCGTGAAAATTCGAAGCAAATTTTTTAACTTTCAAAATTTTTCATTTAATTGGAATTTCTTGAATTTTAAACAATTTGAAATTTTCAGAAACCATGAGTGCTCCAAAGACAACCGCTGGTATTAAAGTTCCCCCGTTTACAAGAGATGATTTCAGTTTGTGGAAGATGAAGATGCTGTTATTTATCAAGGCATCTAATCCGTTGTATATTTAGTTTCCTCCATTAACAAAGATTTAAAAGACAATTGAGATGTTTTCTATCCTATAAATTCAAATTTAAATAAGAAACTTTAATTTTATTGAATTAAAATTGAGAAAGGAAAGAATATTAAAATTGTGTATTCTGTTTCGTCTATTAGTAAAGATTTAAAAGAAAATTGAGATTTTTTTCTATCCTATAAATTCAAATTTATATTAGGAACTTTAATTTTATTGAATAAAAATTGAGAAAGGAAAGAATCTTAAAATTGTATATCAGTTTCCTCCATTAGTAAAGATTTAAAAGGTATTTCATATTTTTTTATCCTGTAAATTCCAATTTAAATAAGGAAATTTAATTTTATTGAATTAAAATTGTATATTTAGTTTCCTCCATTAACAAAGATTTAAAAGACAATTGAGATTTTTTCTATCATGTAAATTTAAATTTAAATAAGGAACTTTCATTTTATTGAATCAAAATTGAGAAAGGAAAGAATATTAAAATTGTATATTATATTTCCTCCATTAGTTAAAATTTAAAAGGGAATTGATATTTTCTCTATCCTATAAATTTGAATTTAAGTAAGGAAATTTAATTTAATTAAATTAGAATTCAAGAGCTCTAAAAAAATAAATAAATAGTTATATTTAGTTTCCTTTATTATTAAAGATTTATAAGACAATTGAGATTTTTTCTAAAATTGAGAATATATTAGCAAATATTTAAAAGAAAATTGAGATTTTTTCTATCCTATAAATTCAAATTTATATAAGGAACTTTTATTTTATTGAATAAAAATTGAGAAAGGGAAGAATCTTGAAATTAGATATCAGTTTCCTCCATTAGAAAAGTTTTAAAAGGTATTTGATATTTTTCTATCCTATAAATTCTAATTTAAATAAGGAAATTTAATTTTATTGAATTAAAATTGTATATTTTTTTTTCCTCAATTAACAAAGATTTAAAAGACAATTTAGATTTTTTTCTATCCTATAAATTCAAATTTAAATAAGTAACTTTAATTTTATTGAATTAAAACTGAGAAAGAAAAGAATATTAAAATTGTATATTCTATTTACTCTATTAGCTAAAATTTAAAAGGCAATTGATATTTTCTCTATCTTATAAATTTTAATTTAAATAAGGAAATTTAATCATATTAAATTAAAATTCAAGAACTCTGGAAAAATAAATAAATAGTTATATTTAGTTTTATTTATTAGTAAAGATTTAAAAGTCAATTGAGATTTTTTCTATCATATAAATTCAACTTTAAATAAGGAACTTTCATTTTCTTGAATCAAAATTGAGAAAGGAAAGAATCTCTTAAAATTGTATATCAGTTTCCTCATTAATAAAGATTTAAAAGACAGTTGATATTTTTCTATCCTATAAATTCGAATTTAAATAAGGAAATTTAATTTTATTGAATTAAAATTCAGGAGCTCTTGAAAAATAAATAAATAGCTTTCAAACGATATGAGAGCTTCTGGATTTTCATTTATACTAGCTTAAAACCCGTGCGATGTACGAATTGTTATTAATAATTATTGTTTTTATTATTTATGTTTTAATATTCTCTTAATCTGCATTTGCTAAAAAAAAATAAGTAGGTGTGTTAAACTGTTAGGCTCAAGACATGTCTGAATACCACCATTAACAAGTCTACACTATGTGACTATGTCACACTACATGACCCGGTGAATTCTGTCACTGGGATATAGTATAGGTCTCTCTGTACTTGTCTTGTTCTCATGAACATTAGCTTGATCATGTATGCTCATAATTATAATGAGCTTAGTAAGTTTCTTGCATCTAGAATGTACATAGGCCATTGAATAATTATCCTGGTAGAAGTTCATAATTGTTCATGCAGCAGGATGGAGATGAATAAGGCCCTGAAGAAATAAGTTGCAGAAATTTGTCTAAGGCATTATATAGCAAAGTCAGAATAAAGCTATGTCTTGAAGTCACCAAAATCAATGTCGAGAAGTGCTAGATCGCATAGTCCAATTTGTACTATGTCGTGAAGTCTTCAAAACTCATATCGTGAAGTGTTGAAATCAGCAAAGTCAAAATGTACTAGATCGTGAAGTCCTCAAATAGCTTATTCCGCGAAGTCCTCAAATAGCCTATGTCGCATAGTCCTCAAATAGCCTATGTCGCATAGTCCTCAAATAACCTATGTCGCATAGTCCTCAAAAAGGCTATATCGCGAAGTCCTCAAAAAGGCTAGATCGCGAAGTCCTCAAATGGCTTATGTCGCAAAGTCCTCAAAGGCCATGTCGCGTAGTCTTCACAAGGGACATCGCGAAGTCAGGAATGAAATGGAGTTCACGATATCAACACTTAGCCGTTTACAACAAGATACATGAAGGTACAAGATCAAAGTCAATGGAGACAAATACTGAAGCATCTGTATTGGTCAGGTGGTCCAAAATACAGATGGCAAATCTACAGCTAAACTTGTAGAGGAAGAAGGAAGACAAGCAGCTACAGATAAGGGAGAGGACCACAGAAAGCAAGTGGTTCTTCCTGGGGTTAATTATCTTGTTGGTCATTAAAGTGGGCCTAAAGTATCAAGTTGGTCACCAAACTGAAAACGGCCTCAAACAGGTCACTAAAGTCAGCTACAGGTACATTCTATTAGATAACTTACTTTTTTCTGGACGGAAAACACTAATATTAATGATAATTTCTTCTATTTTATGGTCTGAAATGAATATGTTACCCTACCATGTAGATATCACATTAAATATTTTTTAATAAATAATCAATTTTCATCTAAAAAAATTATTTATTTAGCGGAGTGTTCCTGTAGCCGACTTTAGTGACCTGATTGAGACCATTTTCAGTTTGGTGACCAACTTGATACTTTAGGCCCACTTTAGTGACCAACAAGAAAATTAACCCATTCCCTCCCTGTCACAGCCAACCTTTTACAGAACGACATAATAGAGTTGCAGGAAGGGTAGCTGTGTAATTAGGTGTGTGTGCACTAGTTTTGTATATGACAATATATATATTGTGCACACCATATTGTTAGCTGTAAGTGAGCATATCATAGAATTATATTGAAGCACTTCTTTCTCTGTAAGAAAAAGCAAGAAAACACTGTTCTTGTTTAGAAGCCAGAATTTCTCTTGTGAGATTTTGGAAGCTATAGTATTTAATTTGCTTAATACAAAGTAGATTAAAGTGATTGTGTGTGTACTGTTTATCTCATTCCGCATTTTCTTACTACACAATCTGTTACAGCAATTTAGTTTCAAGAAAGCAAAAATCTATCAAACTATCCATTCACCCCCCCCCCCCCCCTCTGTCTAGTTTCTAAGTGGTATTCATTACTAACAAGTGGTATCAGAGCCGGCTGTTAACATACAAACAAGAAAAGATCAAGAATGAGTTCACATAAACTAAGCAGTATCAAGATTCCTCCCTTTAACAAGGAGCACTACAGTCTTTGGAAGAAGAAGATGTTGCTTTTCATCAAAGCTTCAAATCCCATGTACTTAGATATTCTAAAGCATGGTCCATTTATTCCAATGATTGAGATTTCTGAAACAACTGTTGGCACTGAGATAATACCAGCAAAACATGTTCCTAAAGATCCCTCCAAATACACTGATCCCGAAAAGGAGAAAGTAGCACTAGATGGACATCTCCAACTTATCATCTGTGAATCTATGGATTTTAACATGTATGGCACTGTTGCTCACTGTAGTAGTGCTAAGAAGATGTGGGATCTTATAGAAGTGCTATGTGAAGGAACTCCTGAAGTAAGAAAGAACAAGAAGCAGATTCTGGTCTCACAGTATGAAGATTTCATGGCTCAGCCAAAGGAGGGAATCACAGAAGTGTTTGAGAGGTTCAACAAGCTGATAAATGAGCTCAAACTCTATGACAAACACTATGAGACAGAAGAGCTAAACATGAAGTTTTTACTAACTCTACCAGATCACTTGGAACCAAGAATCTCTTCCCTCAAAGAAAGAGATCTAACAAAGATTGGTTTTGATGTGTTGTATGGTGTTTTGAAAAAATATGAGCTAGAGTTGTTTCAAAAGAGATCCATTCAAGCAAAGCAAGGATTAATGGCAAATACATCATGTGCCCTGATTGCTGACAACTTAGGTCAAAGAATGGAATCTCTTAAAGTCAGTCAAGTCAAGATTGAAGAGCTAGAAGCTGAAGACACTGGTAATGAGACTCAAGTTGTCTATGATTTGCCTGAGGAAGATGAGTTCTACAGCATAGATGAACTGGACAAGATGGAAAACAAATCCTTTGCCTATATGGCTAGGAGATATCCTAACATTAGGTTTAAAAGGAAGCAGCCATTTAAGTCCAAATTTAATGCTGGAAATACTGGTGGATCAAGTGGCTCAAACTCCTTCAATAAAGGAAAAGGGATTGCTGGTGCTGCTAAAGGTGGATACAAGTCTGGGAGTGTGGATAGGACCAAGATAAGGTGCTATAACTGCAATGAACTTGGGCACTTTGCCATAGAGTGCAAGAAGCCCAAACAGGTCAAAAAGGACAAAGCATACTTAGAGCTTGAAGCTAAGTATGAAGCTCTACTCAAGAAATAGCAGGGTAAAGCTTTTATTGCAGAGGGAAAATGCTGGGATGATTCTGATGAATAAGAAGAACAGGAGTACTCAAACTATGCCTTGATGGCATTTTCTGATGATGGTGATTCTTCAAATCAGGTACCCATTCTTACCTCTCTTGATATGACTCCCTTTCAATATAAGCAAACTGTTGAAGATATGAGTACTGAGATGTTCAATATTCATACTAGCATGTTAGCTGCTAATGAAGAAATTGATAGGCTAAGTGCTAAAAATCTTGAGCTTACAGAAAAGAATGAGAAACTTGAGTTAATGGTTGTGAGCCTTGATGGTTTGAAGAATGAGATTGAGTACCTTAAGAACAAAGTGGTTTGTGCTGAACAAATAGAAAAAACTCTTAGAGAACAAATTGCTGAAAATGAATTAAAGCTAAGAAGTTTTAAGAACTCTTCTGAGCTTATTCAAACCTATCACAAGGAACACACTGAAGACTGCAAGGTTGGAGTTGGTTTTGATTATGAGAATGATAAGGGAAGGAAGAAGGCCAAGGGCAAAGGAAAAGAACCTTTTACAAACAAAAATGCCCCAACCATTTTGTCAAGTGTTGAAAAGCCCATTTTCAAAAAGAGTATTGTTGAGTTTGATGAAGAACTACTAGTCATCAAACAACAACTACTTGAAGAAGATGAGGCTGCTAAAGACACTTCTTCCTCTCCCAAGTTTGTTGTTCAGAAAGAAACCAAAGACAACCTTGTCAAGAGTCCTAAAATCAAGAAAGAAGTTGTTAATAAGAAGAAACAAAACAGAAATGGTAAGATAGGTGTCAACAAGAGTAACAATTATGCTTATGTGCCAAATGCTCCTAGGAAACAGTGTCAGAAATGCTTATATGTGAATCATTTGACTCATAAGTGTAATAAACCTGTAAATGTTGAAGTTGATAACCTGGATAAATGTAAGATCCAGGAAAATTACGTTTTAATATTTGATGTTGAATGAAAATGTATTTTCATATCAAAATTTATTAAATGTTTATGTGTTTAAATGTGTTAAGTTATTTGTAAATGGTCGAAGATGTGATGTGGAGATGTTATGTGAATATTTGTGGTGATTAGAGATTACTTTAAAAGGATGTCATTCTATTTCATTTTATTTTTATTATCGAAAAGAAAAATTATTCTGTACCCTAATTATTCGGGAAATTGGTATGTCGTTCGTACCAATATTTCATTTGTTAAAGTGGGAAATATTCGGAAACATTCGTAATAAAGGTATTTTGGTTCGTATATCTATTATTAAGCGATTCTTGTAGTTATCCATATATTCTGGATAATTATCGTCTCGAAAAGCGTGTATTCTATTTAATTGTATTAAAGCGATCTAGTGGATCAATAACGATCCAAAAATGTCGTTTGGGGTATTATTTTCCGTTTTATATAAAAAGACGAATCGTACATTATCCTTCGTATAATCCGTATTTCGTATATACAAAATATAAAAATCTCTGAACCGTGTTCTTCGTGTTCTTGAGAATCAAACCAACTTTTGAAGGCGTTATCGGAATCCGATTTCGACGCTCTAGTAGTCTAATCGAATCTCTCAGCATCCTCTATCCAAATCCATTATCAAAATTCATGTGGGTATGATTTATAAGTTTTTTTTAATTATTTAATTAATTCGAATTATTAATTTAATTTGGGGGAATTCTTAATATTGATTGTTCTTGTAAATTGATGGCATGGTTGTGTTTATTATGTGATGTAGAGTATGTATATGATTTTTAATTTGGATTTTTAGAGAGATTTCGAGCTAATCGGAAGTTTTGTAGTTCGTCGGAGTTCTTGAACTTTTGGCCGGATTTTCATTCCAGAAAGTGATTGATGTTGAAACATATACCAATGAATAGATCGGGCAAAGTAGAATGTAACCGTGTAATTAGTTTCAAGGATGGGAACTGCTTGGGGTTGGCCGGAGAAGCGCCGCCGCGGCGACGGGTCGCGTTTCTCAGCGAGTTCCGGGCAGATTCTGTGCGTTTGATGGTTGATATGATAGTGTGTTCGAAAGACTTGGTATTCCCGTGTGTTTCCCTGTGAAAACCGTGAGTCTGGGGAAGTTTTGGAGTCGTCGGAAAAGTTTCGGTGGCCGGAACCATGCCGGAAACTGGGAAACCCAGTTTTCCGGTGGTGTTCTTAGCCAACCCGAAAACTGTTTTTGGCGACCCGTTTAGATTTTTGACCCGACCCGCCTTTGATCTTAGAAACCCTAATCTATTTTCAGAAAAGTGTTTATGTGATTTATTTTTATAAAATAAATCAAAAATTGTTTTAAAAATTCTAAAAATCATATCTTTGATTTAAAAATACATTTTATTATTCAGAAAATTTTATAAATTTATAAATATTCATTCAAATCCGAAAATTGATTAAATTTAATTATTTTAATTATTTTTGATTAATAATTAATTAATTTAATTAATTAATTGATTGATTAATTCTTTTAATCAGTTAATTCTTAATAATTAATTATTAATTAGATTTAATTAATTAAAATTAAGTTTAATTAATTTCTAGCTTGGTTTAGTTATTTAAAAATAGTTGGAGTGTTGGAATTAGTCAATTAATTTTTATATTAATTGATTAAATTGTTTTTAAATCTTTATATTGGGATAAATGATCCGATTTTTGACCTAAAAATATTTTGAGGGTTAAATTCTTTGAAACGAGCGTCGAATATTTTTCTAAAATTATTTCTTAGATGTTACGAGACTTATGTGATTTATTTATCACAATTAAATGACAAAATATGTTATGTGAATTATGTGAACTATCTGGTTAGTGAGTCATAAATGCGAATAATTATTTTGAGACTTGTTTAAATACTTTGGTCGTGTCTAATATTATCACGAGGGGTAGTTAGAATAGAAATTATCAGTATTGTTAGAAAATGAGATTTACGAGACCGTTGACTTAGAGGTTGACTTGGATATTGACTTTTATAGTATAGAGATTTTCGACGAGCATGATACGTGGATTACTTATTTAGTTAATGAAAGGCATATGCTATAGCCTATTTGTAATTCGAGGATTCTACTCAACTTAAACCAGAATGTAATAAGTAAATATTAGATTAAAGGTCACAGGAATCTCAGAGAGTTTTATCTGTCAAGAGAATGGAGTATTAAAGTCATCTACAGACTTGAAGTTATTCTACATTGAAAGAAGTTCAATTTATTGTTCAAGCCTCAGTGAAATATTCAAGAAAGTGGATTTACTACAGTGACAGAGATTTCCAGTTGGTGACAGAAGAAGTACAGATACAGAGTTTAGTCAAAGCTAAAGAAAAGAAGCCACAGCGTTAAATGTTTTAAAGATGAAGAATTATCATTGAAGTCAGTTATTCATGAACCAGACAGTGCATCGAATGACGACATCAATCAGTGGAATTAAATCATCTATATTCAGTGGTTTTCAGAAGATAGAGGAATGCAAGGATTTTAAGTTATCTTCTTTGATTTATTAATTCAATTTAATTAATAAATTAATTCTATCAGAATTAATTTATTTATTAAATTAATTAAGTTAGTTGTTTAAATTATTTATTAAATTAATTCTATTATAGAATTAATTTAATCTAGAATTTAATCTAACTAATTTTAATTAAGAGAAATTAACTTAAGTACTAGTATGACCTATATTATTCTCGGTATGACCACAGCTTTATTTAAGGCAGGTCATACCGAATTTTCTAAAGGTCATACAAGTTCTGTGTGGCAGGTCATACAGGGACAGTGGTGGCAGGTCATACCGAACTTACTGTGCAGGTTCTTTTGAAGGAGCAGGTTCTACCGAAAAGTAATGGCAGGTCATACCGAACTTACTGTGCAGGTTCTTTTGAAGGAGCAGGTTCTACCGAAAAGTAATGGCAGGTCATACCGAACTTACTGTGCAGGTTCTTTTGAAGGAGCAGGTTCTACCGAAAAGTAATGGCAGGTCATACAAGATAGTTTTTGCAGGTTCTTTTGAAGGAGCAGGTTCTACCGAGCTTACTGTGCAGGTCATACAAGGCAAAAGCATTTGTATTTACCCGAGGCTGTGCAGAATGAAAAAAAAAAGACTTGTATTATCAAAAAAAGCAACAGACAGCCATTTCTTTTCTCTCAAGAACAAGAAGAAACAATTTGATCTCATTTCTTCTCAAGCAATTAATTCTAGTTTGTATTGTTAAATCCAAACCACTAGAAGTTGATTACTTGTATTGCTTTGATTATCTAGCGGATTTTTATCCCTAGAATTTATCTCGAACTTGTTTTTAGCATTCGATCTTTTTATTACAAATATTAGAAAAGTTCATGTCGAATTTATTCTAAATTTGTATTAATTAGTTTGAGATAAATACTTTGTAATCCTTATTGTATTTGCAACACCCTTCAAGTTTAATATAGTTTATATTTAACTTGAATTTTGTTTCATTTATATTCCGCATTAATTTGTTCTAAATTGTTAAATTATTCAAAGAACAAATTTCGATAAAACGGTATAGTTTGTATTCAACCCCCCTTCTACAAACTTATCAGGACCTAACAATTGGCATCAGAGCCTTTTGATTGATATACAAATCAAAGATCCAATTGTTTTGAGATTTTTCTTTTAAACTCTGATTTTTTATCTTATTCCTAAAAATCTCAAAAGATGTCTACTACACAGAAAGTGGGTACAGTCAAAATCCCAATGTTCAGCAAGGAGCATTATCCAATGTGGAAGAAGAAAATGCTCCTATTTCTTAAGGTTGCAAATCCTAAATACATTGATGTGATGAAGAGTGGTCCCAAAATCCCTATGATTATTGAGGAAGAGCTAAAAGTGGATAACATTGTTACTAGGGCTGCTAGGATGTATCCTAAGGATCCCAAGGATTTCACTCCTGGTGAAAAAGAGGATGTTACCTTGGATTCATGTCTTCAGTTGATCCTTATTGATAGTCTTGATCCTATCATGCATAATCATGTCCTAAATTGTGACACTGCCAAACACATTTGGAATACCATAGAGATAATCAATGAGGGGACAGAGGAAGTTAGGGAGAATATGCTGGAAATTCTCACCTCACAATATGAGCATTTCAGATCAAACCCTGGTGAAGGTATCTCTCAGGTTTTTGAGAGATACAACAAATTAATCAATGATCTGAATCTCAATGGGAAGCACTACACCAACAAGGAGATTAACAAGAAGTTCCTTCTTACACTTCCACCTCATTTGGAGCACAAAATATCTGCCATTAGAGAAGCAAGAGATATGAATGAGATTGCTTTGGAGAGATTGTATGGTGTGCTGAAGACCTATGAGCTGGAGCAGATTCAACAAAGGGAGCTGTATGGAACTGGGAAGATTGTTGGTACCTCTACTACATTGGCTGCTGAAGTCCCACAGAGACTGGAAGTGAAGGCTGTTCAACCTTCCAGTTCTAACATGAATGTTATTGATGCTGAATATGGATTAACATCCATTGATCAATCTGGTGGTGACTTCTATTCTTTAGAAGAACTTGATCAGCTGGAGGATGGTGATTTGGCTTTGATAGTCAGGAAGTTTGGGAAGTTCAGATTCAAGAGGAATCCCAATCTTAAGTTCAGACCCAGATTTCAGAGAGGTGGATCTTCCTCTTCAAGTGGCACAAGGGGTGGCTACAAAACTGGAACTGTGGAAAGGAGCACAATCAGATGCTACAATTGCAATGAGTTGGGTCACTTTGATACTGAATGTAAAAAGCCAAAGCAAGTGACAAGGAACTCATTTGATTCTAGCAAGAAGAACAAGATTGGGAAAGCCTATGTTGCTGAGGGAAAGAGTTGGGATGACACTGACAGTGAAGATGAAGAAGTTGGGAATCTTGCACTCATGGCAATAGGAGACAAACTCTTTGAGTCCATGTTATCTCCACCCAACATGTCTGAGGTAAAGTTCACTGATACTGAAATGATTCGTCATCTTGGTGATACTTTAAGTTGTGCACGCTCTGAAAATGATAAAATAATTCTTTTGAACACAAATCTTGAAAAGGAAATAAAAGAATTAAAACTAGTGCTTGTTAATCAGGATGAACTTATTGAGAAAATAGCTTTTCTTGAGAATAGGGTTAAATGTTATATTCAACTGGAAACCATTCTTAAGAAAGAGATTAGTGAGCTGAAGACTAAAGCTAATGCCTATTTTAGCTCTTGTAAGACGGCTAAAGAGATTCTCAATAAACAAGTTGTTGGTAATCATGTCAGTATAGGTTATGATTATAATGAGGCCATTGGATTGCTTGGAATAAATTCCCCTTGTAGAGTCAGATCTGAAGGAAGGGGTGTTCCATATGTGCTTAAGGGTATTGAAACACCCTTCTGTAAGGAGTCCGAAGCAGAACCTCTGAATGAAGACTCTATCATCATTGCAGAGGAGATTCGTGAAGAAGATATTGCTTTGGAAGTTGAACAATCCAAAAAGTGTATATCTGATATTCCAGTCAAAGTTGCTACAACTAAAAAGACTAAATCAGATATCCATAAGTTGGATCAAAACAACTGTAGAACTAACATGCCTGCTGTTAATTCTTCTCATAAAGCATGTGGTGTGATTAATTGCATGTCTTGTGCTTTTAATGTTATGTATGCTTACTTTAATAAAAAGCATGTATCTAAAGATAAGACTGCTCCACGCCAACATGTTAATAATAAGAAGCATGTTAAAGCAAAGACTACTAGTCCTCCTCAGACTAGAGTGGATTCATTTATCCCTAAGCCTACTCAGAAATGTGTTAAGGCTGGCTATAAATGGAAACGCTCTTATGTGAAAGAGGTTGAAGTAGTTTTAGCTAAAAATGTTGTTTTGCCTGACAAAGGCCAGTTCTTTAAGTATGCCGGACCCAATCAATTTTGGGCTCCGAAGAAGGTCTAATCAATCTGGTATTGCAGGGAATTAAACAGGTAAACCGTGTTATGTGGATTCTTGACAGTGGCTGTTCAAGGCATATGACCGGAGATAGAGCCCTGCTATCAGATTTGGTTGAGAAGGCTGGCCCAGTGCTTACCTTTGGAGATAACAGCAAGGGTATAACTGAGGATATGGCCTATTTGAAATCAAGAAATGTTATCAGTCAATAAGAACATCAATGTTACATTTGATGACACCAAACTCCCTAATATCCAAACAGAAAATCCATCTGAGAAATTGAAGTTTGATGACATGACAGATTCAGATTCAGATGATGAGAATCCACCTGAGCTTGTTGCTGGTGATAAAAATGACAATGATGAAAGTGGTGATGGTGATGGTGGTGGAAACATTGATAACAATGGAGATACCACTAACACTGGAGAAGAATCACCAAGACAATATGCCAACAACTCGGGGGGAGGAAATGAAAGGTCAACTAGTCATTCACAACACCATAATGAAGAACAAGGCGAATCATCAAGATCAAATCTTTTGAGCTGATTATTGGTGATCCAGGTGTTGAAGTCAGAACTAGAAGTGCTACTCAAAATGAATATCATTATTCAGGGTTTCTTTCTGAAATGAAACCAAAGAAGATTGAGGAAGCACTAGGTGATCCTGATTGAGTGATTGCTATGCAAGATGAACTCAATCAAATTGAACAACAACAAGTTTGGAAGCTGGTACCTAGACCGAAGAACAAGGAAGTAGTTGGTACTCGGTGGGTATTCAGAAATAAACTAGATGAAGATGGCATAATCACAAGAAACCAAGCACATTGACATCAGGTATCATTTCATCCGAGAGCATGTCATGAATGGTACTGTGGAGTTACTCTTTGTACCCACAGAGGAACAAACAAAAGATATTTTCACTAAATCTCTTGATGAATCCATGTTTACCAGATTGGTTGGTAAATTGGGTATGTTAAATAGTTTTAGTGATTAACTCTGTTT
Source organism: Heracleum sosnowskyi (assembly GCA_030848705.1). NCBI lineage: Eukaryota > Viridiplantae > Streptophyta > Magnoliopsida > Apiales > Apiaceae > Heracleum > Heracleum sosnowskyi. Next base: position 81,952,569 of record CM061244.1, read on the forward strand.
ATTTTTTATGTTTGTTCTTAATTAAATTTACAAGTGTTCATTTGTTGTATATATTTTTAAATCACTTGTAAATTTATTTTATCATCTCAATTTTCTCTTATGCATGTTGATTGTAGATTATTGCCATGTCTTGTCTAATTGTTAAGCTTTTTAGTTTGAGTAAGTTAAGATTAATTATTTTCTCTAAAAATATTTTTCTCAAATTTTACAAGTTAAATTTGTAGAGAAATCTATTTTTATTGAAAATTTTTTATTTTAAAATATTCGAATATTTCTGTATAGTTATAGCATGTAAATAGTTTCCTGTAAATATTTTTTATTATTTTATATTTTAGTTTATTATTATTATTTATTATCTTTTATTTTCTATTTTGTCTTAGTTGTTTTTAATAAATATATTGTATATATTATTTCTGATCTAGCTCTTGCTTAGCTGGAAATTCAGTGCCAAATCCAATTCAGGTATTACTTTCTATCTCTCAATCCACTTCTTTTACTGTTGCTGAACCCAAGTGGTTGTTAGGGCTGACCAAGGGATTGTAGATCCACAATCTTTATCCCAGGTCTTAGAGCCATACAATGAGTCTACAACTTCATTACTTGACCTCTCAGCCTAAACAGAAATCAAATGTTAAACAAAGAAGTATTTTGATTGATACAGTGAGTGATCCCACAGCTCTGCCTCCTATAAAGAAATTCAACATATACTGAGGCATCTGTCAGCCCATCTGTATCCTCTCAAAAGGATATGGACTTTGAAATGGCCAATGAACTGTATCTAGAGACATTCTCTCAACAGGATGAATCTATTGAAATTCGCCATAGGGCCATGGCACTTTGTACTGAGTCAAGCACACTCTCATTACTCACAATGGGAGAAAACAATTTCATTAGATGAAACTCAGGACACAGTGAAAGCAGAGCACCTGCAACTGGTTACAGTGCCTACCATTGTTACGGTAGAAGTGCCTTCATAGGCATCTGAGGGAAAATTTGATTCTTTGCCAAATTTAAATAGAATCATTTTCTCCCCTCCCAGAGTGAACATCTCTGGCTCCCTAAGGGATTTTCCACTCGCGGATTTATCTGGAGAAAGTGGAAGGCAACTTGGTCAGTCTATCACTGAAGCAATTCAGATTTCAAATCCAAGTGATTTGATAGACATGATTGAGGATCGGGATTTGCGAACTCCCATTGCACCACCGCTGACCTCTCTTGAAGAGGCTAGGGTGAGTTTCAATGCAGGTACTGATCAAAAAGGAGCAAACAGACAGCTAATGTTGAGTGATAAGAGTCAAACACTGAGTGAAACACATGCACGTGAGATGAGTGATACACTTACAAGAGAAATTCAAGTGAGTGCACACACAGACACATACACTGCAATGTAGTTAGCTCACATAGCTGATCTACATGAACATCTATTCTAAACCCAGGCTGATAAAGAAATTTTGCAAGCACAAGTGGTTGAACGGTCTTCTTCTTCCACCTCTGTCAACAATCAGCTGGGACTGCTCAAGGAAATCTAGAAGACAAATTTACTTCCAAGATCAACTCCATCATCTATCTCAACTCCTACTGGCTTCAGATACTCTTAAAGTTAAATCTGTAGAGAATTCCTCAACTAAGGGGGAGAAGTTTCTAAGGGGGAGAAGTTTCTAGAGACTTCTGGAGAAGCTAGTATAAAGGGAGCTGAAAAAGATATAAAAGGTAAAGAGGGAGTTTCAGGGGAGTAAAGGTAATTAGCTCTGTTCTGTAAATGTTATATGTATAGAGCTTAGGTAAATCAAGACAGGTTCAATGTTATCATATGTTCAGTCTAGAGGAACATCTGTCTTGTATTTATCTTTACTGGTGAAATTTGGAAATGTCATATTTGATCCAGAACTTTCTAGTATTTACTTAGGATTAAGAGTCTTATCTTTTTCTTGGTTTTAGTTGAGTGATCCTCTAGGTATTTGGTTGTTATTTTCTAACAAACAAATAGGGGGAGATTGAAAGGCATATGCTATAGCCTATTTGTAATTCGAGGATTCTACTCAACTTAAACCAGAATGTAATAAGTAAATATTAGATTAAAGGTCACAGGAATCTCAGAGAGTTTTATCTGTCAAGAGAATGGAGTATTAAAGTCATCTACAGACTTGAAGTTATTCTACATTGAAAGAAGTTCAATTTATTGTTCAAGCCTCAGTGAAATATTCAAGAAAATGGATTTACTACAGTGACAGAGATTTCCAGTTGGTGACAGAAGAAGTACAGGATACAGAGTTTAGTCAAAGCTAAAGAAAAGAAGCCACATCGTTAAATGTTTTAAAGATGAAGAATTATCATTGAAGTCAGTTATTCATGAACCAGACAGTGCATCGAATGACGACATCAATCAGTGGAATTAAATCATCTATATTCAGTGGTTTTCAGAAGATAGAGGAATGCAAGGATTTTAAGTTATCTTCTTTGATTTATTAATTCAATTTAATTAATAAATTAATTCTATCAGAATTAATTTATTTATTAAATTAATTAAGTTAGTTGTTTAAATTATTTATTAAATTAATTCTATAATAGAATTAATTTAATCTAGAATTTAATCTAACTAATTTTAATTAAGAGAAATTAACTTAAGTACTAGTATGACCTATATTATTCTCGGTATGACCACAGCTTTATTTAAGGCAGGTCATACCGAATTTTCTAAAGGTCATACAAGTTCTGTGTGGCAGGTCATACAGGGACAGTGGTGGCAGGTCATACCGAACTTACTGTGCAGGTTCTTTTGAAGGAGCAGGTTCTACCGAAAAGTAATGGCAGGTCATACCGAACTTACTGTGCAGGTTCTTTTGAAGGAGCAGGTTCTACCGAAAAGTAATGGCAGGTCATACCGAACTTACTATGCAGGTTCTTTTGAAGGAGCAGGTTCTACCGAAAAGTAATGGCAGGTCATACAAGACAGTTTTTGCAGGTTCTTTTGAAGGAGCAGGTTCTACCGAGCTTACTGTGCAGGTCATACAAGGCAAAAGCATTTGTATTTACCCGAGGCTGTGCAGAATGAAAAAAAAAGACTTGTATTATCAAAAAAAGCAACAGACAGCCATTTCTTTTCTCTCAAGAACAAGAAGAAACAATTTGATCTCATTTCTTCTCAAGCAATTAATTCTAGTTTGTATTGTTAAATCCAAACCACTAGAAGTTGATTACTTGTATTGCTTTGATTATCTAGCGGATTTTTATCCCTAGAATTTATCTCGAACTTGTTTTTAGCATTCGATCTTTTTATTACAAATATTAGAAAAGTTCATGTCGAATTTATTCTAAATTTGTATTAATTAGTTTGAGATAAATACTTTGTAATCCTTATTGTATTTGCAACACCCTTCAAGTTTAATATAGTTTATATTTAACTTGAATTTTGTTTCATTTATATTCCGCATTAGTTTGTTCTAAATTGTTAAATTATTCAAAGAACAAATTTCGATAAAACGGTATAGTTTGTATTCAACCCCCCTTCTACAAACTTATCAGGACCTAACAGTTAATCGTGATTATTCTATCAATTGAAATATGGGTGTCTATGCAACAAAGGCTATTGGACGAGACGAGTCAGATTATCGAAGTATGTTAAATAAAAGATGCCGGAGAAGGAAGGGATATTGTTTACGACTGATTGGGTTATTTGCGAGGCGATTTAACACCAAGGGAACGTCAACACCCGTAGAGGACATTTGCAAGTATTTTCTTCTAGCAGAGGTATCGATGCGTGGATTCAAAACGGTAGGATCAAATTAGTGGTATTCATAAGAGCGTTAAATCGAAGAAGGACGGAAATAGAGAATCGTGCTAAAGACAGAAAAAGGAGAGAATCGTATTATCTCAGCCTTACGAAATATCTAAGGACCAGAGGCAAGTGTCTATTCCTTTCACATATTATTGAGTGATATTATATTGAGTTATTATTATGCAAGTTGTATACTCTTCACTTAAATTTCAAATGTTGATTCTCTTGCATTGAATTGCAAGTATGTTATTTAATCTCGTAAATTGACGAGTATTCTTTTATACCTTTTGAGTTTAGATTCATATTTCCATGTTGATTGGAAAAATATAGTTATTGTATTGAAACGATTTAAAAGATAGTTATGGGCCGTATACTAAGGCTTTCTTTCAAAAATCTTGATTTAAAAATATTAGGTTGGAATATTGCCAACCCTAGATGAGTGGGAACTTGTGAACCCTGTGAGAGTAAAATGTTAATTTAAAATTCTGAAGTTGTGGTACTTGTTCTACAAGTGTTCTATTTTCCATCTTGCACCTATGCAAGCATTGTTATCCTTTCTTGTTAAAAGTGATTATTTGATCCAGTCCCTGATTCGAACTCATATATGCTATGCATGATTGAGTTTATTTCCTTCAAATACAAGGCTTATCTATTACAAGTATATATTTGGAAGGACTTAAACTATTTCTGTCAGAAGTCAGTAAACCCTTGTTTTTCCCTATTTATAAACTTCACCTTGAATTTTTCTTAAACTCGAACTTGACTTTCTTGTCACTTACCAAATTGGTGAATCTTAACTAATTCTTCCATAATGTGATAATTTATACTGTTGAGGTCATCTAGAGCCAGTTCTTTGAACCCTACTCTATATTGAGCTGTTGCAATTTCTGTTGATATAATAATGCCTGTTTTATATCAGACTTAACCTTGTTAAGCATGTTATTGTTGATTTTTCATTATCATCCCAATTGTTGCATCGATCTCGTCGATGTTTATTATATTGTCACTTTTCATGTGCACCTCCCATTATTGTGTCAATCTCGTCGATACTAGATTATATTGTTATTCCTTGATGGATTCTTCATAGTTGAATTGTTTCCTGGAACGTGAGTTTTCCAGCAATTGTTGTATTAAGGTTGTCGATTCTTCCGACACCTGATTGTCGAAGTAAGGTTGTCAATTGTATTGACACCTGAGGTATATAATATAGAATTGGAATGTTTTTAAAATGGGACCAATAATGGTCGGACCATATTTATGGTCGGAATAACTTAAGGCCCAGATTGGCCAAGGGTCCAGTAGAGGACTTTGCTATAAGCAAGTCCGGGGTTGATGCGTGACTGATCAGCAGATCAACCTTTGATTTGATAAATGTGAAAAATCCAATTCTAATATCACTTCCTATATCTGAGATGGATTACATCCATATATTCTTTACTTGTGAGTTATGACCTGAACACTCAGGTTTATTTGTTCGCTTGAATTTGTTAGTTCGTTGATTAATAAGAAGTGGTTTCAATCTTGCTGAAATCACTTACTCTTAATATATTGGATTCCAAATAGTCGGAATCCTCTTCCTTGATTCCATTGGCAATCGTGAGATATCTATCTTGATGAGTTTTATTCATACCGCATATCCAGTCGGTACCATATTGAAGTCTTGGAGTGCGTTCTTTATTCCATGGCCGAGCGCGTTGGCTCATTCTTACTCCTTGATTATTCTATCCTTCCAGAGTTGTTGGTTTCAGAAGATGTTGTGAATAGATATGTTATCTTCAAAACTAGTATTTTTGTACAAGCTATGGTCTTGAAGACGTATGAGTTATATTTATTTCATATTTTCTACATACTATTGTAGTTATTGTTGTTCGGGTAACCGTGACGACCAATATAAATCTTTTTGTGTTTTAAACTATTCAGTTGCGAGAAGCTGAATGAGAAATTGTGGTAAATTACCAAACTTGATTTGAGAATTTTAGAGATTACAAATGTTAAAACAAAAGCTTGTTTATTTGAAAATCCAAAGCTTATTTTGGAAACTTTTCATATTATACTTGTTAATGCACTGCTGAGCAATTCTTTCGCTCATACTTGTTTTCTTTATATATTTTAGCCTTTCAGTAAGAAGGTGCATTGGCGAGAATTGTCCGCGTAGCTGGTCAGAGAAGGGAAAGGATATTAGCGTAAAGACGTTTGATCCAAAGTATTTGGAGCTAGTGATAGGTTTTGTTTATAGTTGTTTTCTATTGAATATTATATTGTATAAGAATAGTTTCATGGTATACTTCTTATCGAAGTTATACTAGTGTTTTAGATTATATGTAAAGGGAATGGTTGTAAAGAAGAAAATTTTATGTAATGGAATTTTGGATTCTTGTTTCTAGCACTATAACCTTTAAAGATTCTTGGTAGAGTTGGGGTCGCAGATGTTATTAGTGTGTTGATTTATATATTGAGCAGGTTGTTTGAATTGAGGATGCAGTGTGACGACCAAATCCTTTGACCCCGGATTTGGGGCGTTACAGTAACCATTCTGTAGGCATGAACTCTGTCCATGATTCCTTCTGTGATAATTCTAACTGCATGACATGCTATGTGACTGTGATTGCTAATTGTTTATCTCTAAAGCATAAACTTGACTCTGCATAATCTTGTGAATCACACACACATATGCACACTCACAGGACAGGATCCCCAATCAAGGGTGAGAGGGTGAAAACTTCATGTGAGCCTAAGAGTGTAAACTCCAAAGCCACAAACAAAGTGAAGTCTCCTACTGTGAAGAAAGTTGTTTCTGTTAGAAGAATCATTAAGACAATTGTTTCTAAATCAACTGGACCCTCACAAGTGTGGGTACCAAAAACAACTTAGTCATTTTGTGAATGCAGGGCAACAGGAATAAAAAAAGTCATATGGATCTTGGACAGTGGATGCTCAAGTCACATGACTGGTGATATAGCCCTGCTATCACATTTTGAGGAGAAGGTTGGCCCATCAGTAACCTTTGGAAATGACAACATTGGTTATACGATGGGATATGGCAGTGTAAAATCTGGGAATGTCATTATTGAAGATGTAGCATTTGTTGAGGGACTGAAGCACAACCTTCTGAGCATTGGACAATTCACCAACATGAGTTTCAAGGTGGAATTTGATGAAGATCAGTGTCTAATCTCCAAAAGAGGTAGTGGTGAAGTTGTTTTGACTGGTGTGAAGAAAGGAAGCTTGTTTGTAGCTAACCTAAAGGCTGCAGACAAGGGTGAAATATGTTATTTCTACACAAGAGCCATAAATGAAGAATTTTGGCTATGGCACAAGAAACTGTCTCACTTGAATGTTTAGGCAATGAACTCTCTAGCTAAAAGGGAGCTCATCAGAGACATGCCTGCCTTGGAGTTTGTGCAAGATGGAGCATGTGAAGCTTGTCAAAAAGGAAAAATAAAAAGGTCAAGTCACAAAAACAAGCTGCTCAACTCAAACTCAAAGCCTCTGCAGCTAATTCACATGGACTTATTTGGCCCTGTGAATATAATGTCCCTTTCCAAAAAGAAATATGCTCTAGTCATGGTTGATGACTATTCAAGATACACTTGGGTGGAATTCTTGTTCTCCATGGATGAAGCAGCTCAAGTAATTATAGAGCATATCAAGAGAGTTGATAAAGAAGCACAAAGCACTGGTTCCTCTGTAGTTTCTTTGAGAAGTGATAATGGGACTGAGTTCAGAAATTCAACATTGTATGAGTTCTGCAAAGATAAAGGAATCTCTCAACAATTTTCAGCTCCTAGAACACCTCAACAAAATGGAGTAGTTGAGAAAAAGAATAGAACTCTCATTGAAGCTGCAAGGACAATGCTGTTGGATGCAAAGCTACCTACTAGCTTTTGGGCTGATGCTGTTAACACAGCATGCTATGTGCAGAATAGAACATTGATTAATAAGAAGTCTGGAAAAACTTCTTACACATTGATGACTGGAAAAAGAGCATCCCTCAAGCATCTTCATGTCTTTGGAAGCAAGTGTTTTGTGATGAAAGATACTTCTGAGCATATTGGAAAATTTGATGCTAAGGCATTTGAAGGTATCTTCATTGGTTACTCTCTGGAAAGGACAACATATAGAGTGTTTGTACCTGAGCAACACAAAGTGATGGAAAGCATGGATGTCACCTTTGATGACAAGAAATATCCTGGACTTGCATCAAGTGAAAAAGACAATGTGCCATTAAGATTTGAGAATCAAGGATATCTTGAGGATTCTGAAGATGAGGATGAACCTCCTGTTCTAACTGTTCCACATGCTGAAACACCTGAAGTTGATGATCTTCTTCAAACACCTGTGCAAGGGAACACCAACACAGGGGAGAAGAAGAGAATTCAACTACAAATCAAAATGACCCTAAGGCAAGTCAAGAAGAAGGACATGGTCACACAAGAAAATGGGACAGAGCCCACACTAGGTGTGACAGCCCGGAAACCCAATGTCACTAAATATAGACATGCATGCATAATAATTAACAATATATGATTGACACTCCCACAAGCTAGGATATTTTACAAGTTTTAGCGTTGAAACAAGACTACTCCATTAAAATATTACAACTTGCATTTACTAGTACAATCTTGATAAGAGTTCACTAGCAAATTAAAAGTCTATCTGATTAAAAGTTATCCAACTACATATTTTATAAATATTACCAAACCATCCTATACCAGCTGCCAAAAGTTTCTACCTACGGAGGAGTAGAAAACAAAAGCCTGAAGTCTCTACCAGACCCTCCGGCCCTACCACGGCCGTTACGAGCCATTGGAATATCTAGCTGAAAGGTTAGATCAACAAGGCAAGGGTAAGCAAAAGAGCTTAGCAAATGACAATCCCAAAATATAAAATCATAAGAATATATCTCTGATAAACAGCGTAACCTTTAAAAGATTCTAGTCTGAAATGAATAATCCTTTAAGAAAAATAATGCCTCATATATATAAAGCATTGATCTATTACATGAAATTAAATCTGAAATCAAAATGAAATATGAGTTATGATTTCCGAATCATAATGTTCTTAACTTGGTAAAAGTGTAAATACTAATTACCATTTAATTCTTATCAAAACATTGGCCCTTTTTATTATATAAAGTGGGTATCAAATGACACAGGTTAAGATGATGATCATTCATGCTTAACCTCCATACACAATGTTAATATAACAAAGTGTTTATAACAAAAATTTGGATCCGGTAGCACTTATTGCCATTGGCTTTATTCAGGCTGGAACCGCGTGTCAAGTGGTTCTCTTATGCAATCCCAACCCCACTTTATTTTCCAAAAACATTAACACGGGTTTTAAATTAACCTGTTTGCCATAAGCTTATATTACTCAGTGAATAAATCATTTCCAAACTTGTTTTATATTAACAAGTATCTTTCCAAAGGAATGGGCCTAATTACCGTGAAATATATTATCAGGGTAAAACATTTTATTTCGTAACAACATAATATTCATATTTTCATAATATTTGTATCATAACCAATATGCGATAAAACATGCATTTATGCAAGTCAAAACATTTGTATAAGTAATAAGGATTGTCACTTGCCTGGTAAAAAGGGTCTAACTGAACAAGAGGTGGTATCTACGCTGAATGTTTATCCAAGCTCTGGTTAGTACTCGATCCTACAACGTATAAACACTATCGGTTAGTTGTCTGGTTAGTTCTGGGACTAATATGATTGACAACTCAAATCACCCTAACTACCCTTTCAAGAATATATATATATATATATATATATATATATATATATATATACTACCATTACACATGTACACATATTTACGCATTTCAGACTCATATTTAAGCTTGCATGATATTCATTTAAAAATATGCAAGCAAATAGGTTCACATAGAACATACTATGTTCACATATAAACAAGTCAGACACTTTTATCCACATACACGACACATATTGCGTTCATTTATAAACATACACATAAGAACCTTAGCTTAATAAGCGACCAAGTTGTTTCCACAACCATAACAAGTACATATAGTTTATATTAGCATGTTATCGCTTAAAGTGATTCACGTATGATAAATCAATCATTTACAAATAAATTCAATTTATTAAAAGCTTTCTAAGTATTCAGGTTATCCACATAATATACATAACATAATTGATATCGTTATTTACCACTGCCATATACACAACCACTTATAAAACTCAATTTACTATCTCAAAATAAACTAAACAATCCCCTAATGAAACAAAACGAGCCGAACAACAGAAAGTAATCAGGCCATGCTGTCCGAACTCCGGTCAACCACAATTCCTGACCACACTTCCCTTATATATACTCTATTGAACCTTCAGCCAATTAACATAACTAGAGATTCAATTTCACATAATTTTCATATAACAGACGCAACAAGTTCCAATGCTCGACTACATCAATCAACTTGCTAACAATCCATATATCCAAAACCATTCGAACATGTGTCCCATTAAACCTTACTAACAACCAAAATACTACTCAGATTATACTTCATTTCTACCAAATAACAAAATCATCACTTAAATGTGCCGACAATTATACTCAGTACTCATAATCAAAGAATAAAAGTTCCAATAAAACCCAATCACCACAATTTAACTCAGTTCTTAACATACACTTGAATTAGCACCAAAATCACAAATTTCTCATTCCAATCAGGGGACAATTTACGTATAAGTAATTATCAATTCATTTTAGCTATTCATCCTAAATATGGACTCAGTTTCAACATTTAAGCATCACATAACAAAACCGAGCAATTACACTTCGGCTCCAACACGGATTAAACAAAAATTCCCCAACACTAAACTTGCGATACTATCAAGTTTTACCATCCAAAAACAAAAACTTTTACATAAATTGAAAATCAACTAAGTTCAACCAATAACTATCATACAAGCAAATTCCACGCATATCATCACAGTATATCATCAAAACAACCATAACACAAAGGCTCGGGGGTCACCGGCTCACCGGAGTTCATCGCCGGTGACGTACCGAACTTATACAGCCTCCATAAGGGGGGTCTTGTAACCATTCAGCCTCAAAACATAACCCTAGCAGCTTAACTATCTTTATACATCACTTAATCAGCAAGAACAACACGATTTAAATCGTAAAAACCCGAACCCTAAAATTATCCCCAATTTTCGATCCTCTTAAAACCCTACAAAAATGATATGATTATGTAGAGTATTAAGAGATAATCGATTTGGTTACCAAGCAGATGAATTTAAACATTCGAATCAAAAGAAAACGAAGGGAAGAAAGAGGATTAAAGGAAGAGAAACAGAGTAGAGAGAGAGTCGGCAGAGAGGCTTACGGGAGAGAGAGAGAGTGAAAAATGAGAGAATAAAAGAAATTAAGAGTTATAAAATCTATTTATATTATTCCCAAAAATTGATTCGTTAAATAACTAAAATGTTTCGTTAAACACAATTAATATTCTAATTTGTGAATGAACTTAAAATACATATAATTATGAAACATAAATCACTTAATTATAGAAGTTTTAATTATTGGAATACATAATTCCAAAATTTAAAAATTTATTACATCTCATTTAAATCCCAAAATGTGAATATATATATTTTTGACTCTAAATATTTAGCATTAATAAGATTTCAATATCATAGAATTTATCTAGGATATTTTAGAAAAATTAAGTGATAATTAAACAAATAATCCTTTACGTACATTTAATCATTTACACGCACATACGAAATTAGCACATAAGAACTTAAATGACTCACATGATTGACCGGACTTATCCTACATTTAGCGGATAACACATCAAACTGGAATAAGATATTATATTTTATTCTAACAGTTTGGCACATAAAATAAATAGTTATAATTTAAATTTAGCGGCGTTACACTAGGGATCAAATCATAGGTGATCCTAGTGATGGAGTCAGAACAAGGAGGGCAACTATAAATACATGTCTGTATAGCTGCTTTCTGTCACAAGAAGAACCAAAAGTAATTAAAGAAGCTTTGAAGAACTCTGACTAGATTGTTGCCATGCAAGAAGAGTTAAATCAATTTGAGAAAAACAGGGTTTGGGAATTAGTACCACCTCCTGAAGGAAAGAATGTCATTGACACCAAATGGGTATTCAGGAACAAGATGGATGAGGAAGGTGTGGTGATAAGAAACAAAGCAAGGTTAGTTGCCAAAGGATATTGTCAGCAAGAAGGCATTGACTATGATGAGACATTTGCACCTGTAGCTAGACTGGAGGCCATAAGGATTTTCTTGGCCTTTGCAGCTCACTCAGATTTCAAGGTGTATCAAATGGATGTGAAAAGTGCTTTTCTCAATGGTGATCTAGCTGAAGAAGTTTATGTGTCCCAACCTCCTGGCTTTGAGAATGAAGACTTCCCAGACTTTGTGTATAGATTGCTCAAAGCACTCTATGGACTCAAACAAGCACTTAGAGCTTGGTATGAGACTCTATCTCAATTTCTTCTTGAACATCAATTCACCAGAGGCACAATTGATAAAACCCTATTCTACAAGAAGCATGGAAATGATATCATTCTAGTTCAAATCTATGTGGATGATATCATCTTTGGCTCTTCAAATGAAAAGCTTTGTCAAAGGGTCTCTAAGTTGATGCAAAGAAAATATGAGATGAGTATGATGGGAGAGTTGACCTACTTCCTAGGTCTGCAAGTACATCAAAGAGAGGATGGCATCTTCATAAATCAATCAAAGTATGTCAAAGATCTTTTGAAGAAATATGGTTTGGAAGACTCATCCCCTGCAAAAACTTCCATGTCCACTACTATCAAGCTTGATGAAGACAAGAAAGGCAAGAAAGTTGACATCAAGGTTTACAGAGGCATGGTTGGACCATTACTCTATCTCACAGCTAGCAGGCCTGATATCATGTTTGTCACATGCCTATGTGCAAGGTTCCAATCTGATCCAAGGGAATCTCACATGATGGCCATCAAAAGAATCTTCAGGTATCTGAAAGGGACTCCTAACCTTGGCTTATGGTATCCAAAGGGCACTGGGTTCAACCTGGTTGGTTATACAGATTCAGACTATGCAGGGTGCAGAATTGACAGAAAGAGCACTTCAGGAAGCTGCCAATTCTTAGGCCAAAGGTTAGTGTCATGGTTCAGTAGGAAACAACAATCCACAGCAATATCTACAGATGAGGCTGGATATATTGCTGCTGGAAGTTGCTGTGCTCAATTGCTTTGGATTAGAAATCAACTTATGTATTATGGACTGGTGTTGGAACACATTCCCCTGATGTGTGACAATACTAGTGCAATATCCATAGTTGCCAATCCTGTTAATCATTCTACTACAAAGCACATTGAGATCATGTACTATTTCATTAGGGAACATGCTGCAAATGGTACCAGAGAAGTCTCTTATGTTCCAACTGAGAAACAATTAGCTGACATATTTACTAAACCTCTAAATGAAGCTATCTTCAACAGACTTGTGAGTGAAATTGGAATGCTCAATCCTTCATTTAGTAGTTCTAAGTAAGTATGACAATTATTTGTTGCAGTAGAAAATTTTCACTGTTTTTAAGTGTTCTATTTACTTGGAGTGAAAATTAGCTGAGATATGATTTATAAATATTTCAGTATTTTACTGCAAATTTTTAAAAAATCATGTTTGTGTGGGAGTGATCGTGATCTCTTAAAACATCTCTACATAGGTGATTTTGAGAGTTCACGACTTAGTTCAAATAAAACAGACTTATATCGCAAATTGTCAAAATTGTGAGACTTCGCGACATAGTTCATTTCTTGAGTTCGCGACATAGTTCATTTTATGACTTCGCGACCTAGAATAACTATATCGACAAGTCTCCACATTTAACAGAATTTTGATTTAAATTAATTTTAATTCAAATTCTGGTATAAGTCTGACAAATTGATTGAAATTCCAAAAAGAGAGTTTTAGACAAGGTATTTATACTATATCGCAAAGTCACCTCATTTTTCCTACCTTTGAGACTTTGCGACATAGTTCATTTTAAGACTCTGCGATATCCTTTTCAAGACTTTGCGATACAGACTATTTTGAGACTTCGCGACATAAAAATAGCATGTATATATTCATAACTCCATATCGCAGTGTCTCTATCATATAAATACTTTTTGGCCAACAGTTCATAACTTTTCATCCTGTCTATTTCTCTCAAACTCTCAATCTCTCTAATCTAAACTCAAACTCTCTTCTATCTTCTTCAATCTCAAATTCAAATGGCACCCAAATCTCAAACAGCTTCTTCTTCTAACCCTCTAACCATTCCCAAAGAAACCAATCTTCTCACCATTCCATCTGAAACCGAGGCTAATCCAAGGTACAAGTGCTTTGTACGCTTTCTAAACACCTCATATCTTCGTCGGGCGTTGACGATGAATCCTCCCATGTATGTTGATATTCTTGAGGCGTTTTGGAGGACTGCCAATTGCACTTTAATGGGAAGGGAGGATGGCACTTCATTCTATGAGGTAACCTGCAGTATTGGAGGAAAGGAGTTGGTATTCGGGGAGAAAGAAGTTAATGAAACATTTGAATTTAAGACGGAAGGGCATGATGATGAAGCCAGTGACCAGGAAATGGTGGATTTCTTGACACTGATAAAGTATGCTAATGGGATAGATATGAGGAAGCTGACCAAGAAGCATGTAAGGAGGGAGTGGTCGTTCTTGTTTGATGCCCTGCAGAAGGTGTTTCTATGCAGAAAGACTGGGTGGGATCAAATCAGCCACATTGCAGTGAGGCTTGCTCATTACCTGGCCTACAACCGGGAAATCAATGTAGGAGAAATCATTGTAAGGGAGTTGGCTCAAAGGTTGGGTAAGTCTCCGCGCAACAGAGGTACTAAAATTTTATACCCTCGTTTTATTCAATGCATTTTAAATCATTTAGATTCTCATTTGCATGAACTAGAAGGAGTAGACACATCAAAGTTGGCTTATCCTAAGTCCATGTCCAAAGTTCTATTTGGTACATTGGACACTAGGAATCAGGTTGATGTAATTTTGAGTGTGACTGAGCATATGCAAAACACATTCAAAACTTACACACTTGATCAGCCTATATATCATGAACTTTCTTGGAAAGGAAAGGCTAAGACTGATGAAGCTACATAGTCTAACCCAACTCTTCCTAAACCATCCAATGACCCCCTGCAAACAGTACAATAGTGATTAGGGAGCCAAGTGCACCAATCTCTCAAAAGATTGGTGTTACTAAAAAAAAGACAAAGAAGAGAGCCCTGGCTATTATCAATGAATCAATAGAGTTAGGTAGTGAGGTTCCTGAGTCACCTCTCACCAGACAAAGTAAGAAATCCAAATCTTTGCCTACCACTGAATCCTCCCAATAGGATTCAGAAGTGGAAAAAAGGGTACACCTGCTACTATCAATGGCCTCTCAACAGGGCATTGGTATTGAAAAGAGTAGTCTCCCTACTACATCATGTATAGAGTTAGTACAGGGTCAAGAACTCACTATTGACCCCAGTGGAAATAAGGGTGATGAAACACTGAGTAGAGAGCACATCAATATTGAAACTCCTCCTATTTCTCAGGGGGAGTTGCCAAAATCTAATCTAAACCCCACTTCTCTCTTAGATTCTACATTACAAATTTCTTCTGAACAAGAGAGTCATTCTCATGACAATCTTGTTTTTGATCAATCACAATTTACATCTGTGATTAAGCCTATCTCAAGTGACATGGTGCATGACACTGTGCTCACCACCCAGGAACCACATTCAGTTGGTCAGGGAATGCATGCTGGGGCATATCCTAATGACACCAACAAAAACACAGATGATTCACCAGTTTTTACTGGAGACTCTGTGCCAAATTCTCCATTCCTTATGGACTTGGATTTGCCTTAACAGGCACATAGAGATGATGTTATAACTCATCCCATTTCAATGGAGACAACATCAGACTCTACAATCATTCCAAGACTGGAGGAAACTCACTCACCTATTCCCCATGAAGTGCTTAGCACTTGCTCTCACTTGGCCCAGGCCACCATGTCAGAATGGCTGAAACCTGTGCAACATGACAGGGCTTCATTATCATCCTCTGTGCCACCACAATTGACGGAAGAAGAACTTCAAAATCTTCATGTGACACAGATTGATGAGATCTCTAGAATTGCTCAACATCTCCTCACTGCAAATCTCCCAAACTCTGACTATGAGGCTATTCTTCTCACTCATAAGGAGGATGTTGAAGCACAACAAGATAAAATTGTGGATGAAGCCCAGCAAGATGGCAATGTGGATGTTTGGCTGGATGGCAAGAGAACTGTGAAGCTGAAGGAGGCTCTAGCTTTTCTCTGGGAGGACTATCTTACTGCCTTGGGGTCAAATGCTAAAGGTCTCTCTCATGTAGAAATCTATGATGTTGTCAATGAAGTCTACAAGAGCCAGCTCAAAGCTATGCATTTCCTTGGGAAAGGTCTTCAGTCAGAAATCTCCACAATTCAGGAAGAGACTGGTTGTTCAATAGCTCAGCTAAAGAACAATTATCTCTCTGACTTTCCCAAGGTAGATGGAATTCTCAAGGAGGTTCAGAAAATAGCTTCAAATGTCTCAATGATGGACTGCACCCTAGCTTTGGTCTCAGATAATATGAAGAAGCTTTCTACCAAGCTAGACAATCAGGTGCAGGCCAATATCAACTCTAACTCAATGCTCACAGTGCTATGGAAGAATCAGTATGGGAACAAGCTTGTAGATGAAGTTCCTATTTCTGACATCTCCAAATTTGACTTCTCCAAAATCACAGACCAATCCCTCAACTCTTTCAAATCTCAACAACTATTCTCAAAGGTGGATAGCTTGGAAAGGGAGGTTGCTGATCTTAAGGCTGACAATAAAGTGTTATCTCAATCCTTGGAGCAGCTAAATGAAAAGTTGGATGACCAAAGCAATGCCACATCTAATATTCTGCTAGTCCAACAGCAAATGATGACAACCCTGCTCAGAAGCATGAACCTTCCTGTTCCTGGAGAAGCTCAAGACATCTTGTCTGATCCCAATCCTAAAGGGGAGAAAGGAAAGGAGGAGGATGTGAAAGAGAGAGGGGGAGTACCTGCCAAGCAACAAAAGCTTAAGGGCAAAATCACTGAAGAAACTTTAAAGCCAATCACTCTTCCCTCTATGGATGTCATCAATGCATAAGGCCAAAGAAGCACAGTCACTACCACCTACTATCCCTCTACAATGTCAAAGGCTACCTCAGCTCCTACAACAACTTCAAGTGCCAAACCTGTCAAAGCTAACATCATCACTGAGGCCAAGCTACAGGAAGTTGTCAAAGCTCAAGAAGATGCCAAGATCTACAGGGAAAGGCTCAAGAAAAGTATCAAATACTTCACTGTGGCAGTCAGGAAAATCAAGGATGTTCATCTAAGAGAAATTATCATGGTATCCATGGATAATTGCTTGTGGCATCTATCCTTTCAAACTCTAGAGAAACTGAGGTTTACTGAGCTGACTACAATTCTGGAGTTGATTGAGAAGCATGGGGAGAATAACAAGAGGCTACATGAAGACTTGAGGATAGACCAATTTTAAAGATTACCTGAAGTTATCTCTAACCCAAGGACAATAATCTTTCAAAGTCTAAGCCAAGATGAAAGTATTGATCAACTGGTGATTCCTGCAGATTTGAAAATGAAGAATAATGTCAAAATAAATCAAGTACTGCAAATGCTAAGAGCCAAGAGAGGGGTTAGAATAGCAGAGGAGCTAGAGATAATTCAAATTCTCCAATCTTTCTTGATTCATGGAACTATTCCTGAGTCACTCAAAGAAAGAAGCAAGAAGAAAGATGATGAAGGGGATGATGAGGAGAAAACCTATAGAAGGAGAAGTCAACCAAGGAGCAATAAGGATGGAGCCAGTGACAGTAGCAAGGGCAAATATTCCAAGAAATCTAAAGATGCTGGTGAAGACAAGGACCCCAAGGGAAACAAAGAAACTGTCAGGAAGAGGAGTGGAAATCAGCAAGTCAAGGACATTGCTAGAAGTACCTTAACCACAACACAAGACTCTAAGTCTAGGGTGGGTACTGTTGGTAGTGATCTTCCAAAATCAATACCTAAGACTTCTGAACCTGATTTGCCACAGAAAAGGATTGAAGCCACTACAACAAAATCTAAAAGACACTTTCACAAAGTCACAGCTAGTGGAGTGTTACAGTGGATGAAAGGGAAAGGGTTGAAGCTACTTCCAAATGATGTGACACTGAAGACTAAATCTCCCTGTTATAGAAAGCTACCTCAAGTGAAGCATTTGAAGATCAAGAGTGTAGCCAAAAGGACAAGGATAACAAAGAAGACTAGAGTAATCACAAATGTAGTAGGGATCAATGTTCTTCCTCTTGATGAAGACTATGATGAAGATGCCCTAGCATTTATGAGAGCTCAAAGGATCTTTGAAGTCAAAGTGAAGAACAATCATCTTGAAATCAAATACACTGATGGAAGGGAGAAAGAAATGAAGCAAGACAGCTGGCAATATTTTTCTACATATGAACTTGAAAGAATAAATGCTCTTTTGAACTTTGAAGAAAAGGAAGAAAGGATGTGGAAAATAGAGATAGCCAGATTCATGAAGATGCACTCTGATTATGAAGAAAGTCTAAGGAAGCTAAATGAAGAAAAGAGGTGTCTGAAAGAAAAGGAGATGGCTGAAATGGAGGAAAGAGCAAAGGAGCTAAGGGAGAAAGGGCTGTGTAGGGTAAAACAAAATCCTTATATTGTGGAGTACACAAATCATTATGGAGGAAAAAGCAAGATAAGGATGGAGTTTATTGACTCTTATGTGGAAAGTGCCCTTAGAACAGCAGCTGAAGATTTAGAAGGCTCTCCTCTCATAGAGGAGTTGATTGCAAGAGATGAAATTCTAATGGCCATTTCTGAAATAAAGAATAATGAAGAAATAAGGAAGAAGAAGGTCTATGATGATTTCTTAGAGAAACAATTGTAAACTGAAGCTATGTAGCTCAAGGAGAAATTCTGTAAGCCTAAATTTCCAAGTTGTTATCAAATTTTGTTCATCCTTTTATCTTCTTTATATTTGTTTCTTTTTATGTTAGTTAGGCTTGTTATCAGACATGAAATTGTGCCTAAGGGTCTTACTCACAATTTGGTGGAGATTGTTAGGCTCAAGACATGTCTGAATACCACCATTAACAAGCC
The DNA here is from genome assembly GCA_030848705.1 of Heracleum sosnowskyi. Lineage (NCBI taxonomy): Eukaryota > Viridiplantae > Streptophyta > Magnoliopsida > Apiales > Apiaceae > Heracleum > Heracleum sosnowskyi. The sequence goes on from CM061244.1 coordinate 81,971,608, forward strand.
TACACTATGTGACTATGTCACACTACATGACCCAGTGAATTCTATCACTGGAATATAGTATAGGTCTCTCTGTACTTGTCTTGTTCTCATGAACATTAGCTTGATCATGTATGCTCAAAATTATAATGATCTTAGTAAGTTTCTTGCATCTAGAATGTACATAGGCCATTGAATAATTATCCTGGTAGAAGTTCAGAATTGTTCATGCAGCAGGATGGAGATGAATAAGGCCCTGAAGAAATAATTTGCAGAAATTTGTCTAAGGCATTATATAGCAAAGTCAGAATAAAGCTATGTCGTGAAGTCACCAAAATCCATGTCGAGAAGTGCTAGATCGCATAGTCCAATTTGTACTATGTCGTGAAGTCTTCAAAACTCATATCGTGAAGTGTTGAAATCAGCAAAGTCAAAATGTACTAGATCGTGAAGTCCTCAAATAGCTTATTCCGCGAAGTCCTCAAATAGCCTATGTCGCATAGTCCTCAAATAGCCTATGTCGCATAGTCCTCAAAAAGGCTATATCGCGAAGTCCTCAAAAAGGCTAGATCGCGAAGTCCTCAAATGGCTTATGTCGCAAAGTCCTCAAAGGCCATGTCGCGTAGTCTTCACAAGGGACATCGCGAAGTAAGGAATGAAGTGGAGTTCACGATATCAACACTTAGCCGTTTACAACAAGACAAATGAAGGTACAAGATCAAAGTCAATGGAGACAAATACTGAAGCATCTGTATTGGTCAGGTGGTCCAAAATACAAATGGCAAATCTACAGCTAAACTTGGAGAGGAAGAAGGAAGACAAGCAGCTACAGATAAGGGAGAGGACCACATAAAGCAAGTGGTTCTCCCTGTCACAGCCAACCTTTTACAGAACGACAAAATGGAGTTGCAGGAAGGGTAGCTGTGTAATTAGGTGTGTGTGCACAAGTTTTGTATAGGACAATATATATATTGTGCACTCCCTACTGTTAGCTGTAAGTGAGCATATCATAGAATTATATTGAAGCACTTCTTTCTCTGTAAGAAAAAGCAAGAAAACACTGTTCTTGTTTAGAAGCCAGAATTTCTCTTGTGAGATTTTGGAAGCTGTAGTATTTAATTTGCTTAATACAAAGTAGATTAAAGTGATTGTGTGTGTACTGTTTATTTCATTCCGCATTTTCTTACTACACAATCTGTTACAGCAATTTAGTTTCAAGAAAGCGAAAATCTATCAAACTATTCATTCACCCCCCCCCCTCTGTCTAGTTTCTAAGTGTTATTCATTACTAACATAAACTTTTTTAAATAATTAAAAGTATTAAAATAGTTTTTAAAATAAATTAATAACTGTTTGCCCGTGATATTTTTGGAAAAGCAGGGGTCTTAGTAAGGAAAAATAAAAAAAGAAACATGTTTTTGCTGAAAAGGTAAGTGCCCATAATTAAAAGTATTTAAATAGGCTTCATAATAAATAAGTAAGGATTTGTCCGGGATATTTTTGAAAAATGAGGGTTTTAGTAAGGAAAAATCAGAAAGAGTAACATGTCTTAGTTGAAAAAGGTAATTGCCCGCGATTTTTTTTTAGAAAAAGAGAAGATTTTGTTAGAAAAGATATTGTATTTTAGGTGAAAATGTAGTTGGTTATAAAAATGTTATTATTTACTAATAATGTTTTTAGAAAATGAAAAAATAGAAAAAGCAACACGTTTCAGCTGAAAAAGTGTTCATAATTAAAAGTATTAAAATATATTTTAAAATGAATAAGTAAGGGGTTGCCCATGATATTTTTGGAAAATGAGGGGTTTTAGTAAGGAAAAATAGAAAGAGTAACATGTTTTTGTTAAAAAAGATAATCGCCCGTGTTTTTTATAGAAAAAGATAGGGTTTTGTAAGAAAAAAATAAAAAAAGGTAATGTATTTTAGCTGAAAAGGTAATTGGTTATAAATAATGTTATTATTTAGTGATAGTTTAAAAAAAATAAAATAAGTAAGAGTAATTAAGTAAAATCACTAAGTACCGACCATCCATCTATCCGACTACCAAACTTTTAATGTTTCGTCTTTAATAATATAACTTAAAACCCGTATGATGCACGAGTTATTTTTAATAATTGTTAATTTTATTATTTATATTATATATTTTATTAATTGCATTTATTTAAAAAAATAAGTAGGCGTGTTAAACATTTTAAAATAATTAAAAGTATTAAAATGAATTTTAAAATAAATAAGTAACTGTTTGCCCATGATATTTTGGAAAAAGAGGGGTTTTAGTAAGAAAAATAGAAAGTAACATGTTTTCGTTGAATTTTAAAATATAAAAGTAACGATTTGCCCTTGATATTTTTGAAAAAAGAGGGGGTTTAGTAAGAAAAATATAAAATGTGACATGTTTTAGTTAAAAAAGGTAATTGTCAATTAAAAGTATTAAAATAGATTTTAAAGTAAATATGTAAGGGTTTGCTCCTGATATATTTGGAAAATGAGGGATTTTAGCAACAGAAATAGAAAAAGTAAAATGTTTCAGCTGAAAAGGAAATTGCCCGTGGTTATTTTAGAAAAAATGGTAATATATTTTAATTGATCATAATAATTAAATAAATAATTAAATAAGGCAAGCATTGTATCAAAAAATAGGTACCAAAACTTTCAATATTTCGTCTTTAATAATATAGTATAGATAGAGAGATATATTCATAATATTAGTATTTTATGCTACTAAATGAAATAGCCAGTGATATTTTTGAGGTTTTAGTTAGGGGAAATATTAGTTAGAAACTATAAAAAAAGAATATACGTTTTGGAAAAAAAGCTAATCGGTTAGTCATTTATAATTATAATATTATTATTTTATTTTATTTTATTAAATAGAACTATTCGTGATATTTTTGGAAAATTAGAGGTTTTATTTAGGAAAAATAGAAAAGTAGAAATTTAAGTTAAAAAATATAAAAAAGAATATATAATTTGGCTAAAAATGGTAATGAGTTATTTATTAGCAATTATAACATCATTATGTTATTTTATTAAATGAAACTACCTGTGATATTTTTGGAAAAAGTGATGTTTTAGTTAGGAAAAATAGAAAAGATATTCTATATACTAATTTTAATATTTTATCTAACGGTTCTCATCGATTTGATCAAAAATATCTAACGGCTATGAATGGAGTGACCAGACTATAAAAACTTTCATGACCAGATTACAAACTTTCAATGTTTCGTATTTAATATAATAGTATAGATATATAATAAAGATATATATTGATGATTTGTTATTTCAGTAACATCTGAAATTTATTTTTTACCGAACAATTTTATTCTTTCTTTTGAAGAAAATCATTGTGACTGCAACGACAATGTACTAATACTTGACGAATTCACTTTCGAGAAATCAAAATCATTGAAGCATAACTAACAGGTACCAAATATTACTATTATTAAAGTATGTAACATCGTAAACATGTATTATTGTGAGTACCATAAAGTTTATGCGCGCACTTTCCTCTCTCATAGGGTTTCTCAACATCTCTCAATTTCTTCTCTTCCATCACTCAAATTTCTTACAGGTTAAAAATTCAATCTTTTTACAATTTTGTTATTAATAATTTCAATTGACTGTATGAATTCTTGTTTTTGTTAAAAGGGGTTCTTAAAGTTCCTATCTTTTTATGTTGGGTGTGCTTGATTTGGTCTTTTCTGTTGTTGAATTTTGTTTATTGATTGTTGGGTGTGTTGTTCTTATGCCTTTTTAATTTGTTTTTGTTCTTTTAGGTTTTTGAAGATAGGAATTGTTAGTTTTTTTTAAATATATAATTCAAATAAATGAAGGTTTCCTCCCGCATGGATTTTATGCAATGTCTTGGACCTGACATGTCCACAAAGATTCTTATGTGCTTGGATGACCCTTCTGATCTTGTTCGTGTCAGCTCGGTCTCAACTTCTTGGCGTAATTTTGGTAAGACCTACATTGCTTCCATCTTCTTAATTTTTGTGATTAAGTGGATGAATTATATATGTGGTGCTTCTGTTTGGTTGTTTTCCAGTTATTAGATGTAATCTGAATGTATAACGGAAGAGAGGGATTTATATTGGCGTAAATTATGTATTTGGACTACTTTAGAGAGCAATTGTTTTTATGATTCTGGGGGCTTTTTGTGATAAGATTGACTTATAAGTTACTACAGTTAGTTCAGTGAAGATTATAATCAAATTTCTATGCCTTTACACCCGAGTCTGTAGCTATCTACGTATATTACAGCTGATATGATTATCTGTTTTAGGTTAATTATGTTACTACTGATCTACCTCTTCATTTTCTAAGATGTACCTGTTACTTGCAAGTGTTTAAAATCACTTGTCCAAATTAAAACAGCACTTCCGTTTAAATGTGCATCTCGTTAGATCTTTTATCTCTTCTTTTGATCATTACTTGTGAAAGTTCTGGCATTTCACTGAGGACTGGTGCATGGTTGATTTCAATAAATTAATCTTGGTTGATGATTGACCAATTTATGTTTTTTTTATCTTGGATTTACTGCATCTTCCCTGTGTAGTCTACCTTCAAAGCAATGCTGCATGAGCGTAGAAGGTCATCGCTAAACAGCTATAGTGCTTTCAACTTTATTCTACTTTAACCCGTGTCTTTAAGGTTCTTCGAGCCGCATAATGTCAATAGTTCTGTCAACACAAGTCATTAACGAACTTCTTCCATCCCATTTTACATTGGGGGATTTGGTAGATCCCCTGTCTAATTTCAGTCCGTTTCTGGGTTATAGTCTTAGACACAATATGATCGGTTTAGTTTATTATTAATATTATAATATTTGTTCTGTTGTCTAATTAGATAAGGAAACAAATTTAGTAGACTGAAGTGCTTATATTAACATTAAACCAATTTGTTATGTAGTTTTATATATAATTGTTCGTTGGACATTTTTAATTTTTTCTTTTATGGTCCGGTGCAGTGATTGAAAATGGCCTTTGTAAGAAGCTTTGTTTAAAAATGTACCCCGAACTAGTAGGTGGTTCACATGTTATTGAAGCGAACAACGTGATAGAACCTGACGAGTTCGAGCTCAACAATTCTATAGATTGGCCATGCCTAAAAAGGGATCATAGAATATACGCCTTTCTCGCTCGAGGTTTTGACTCTTTAATGAGAAGAGATTGCTTATTTGAGGCTATTTGCGCGTCCAGCACTGATAACTACCCTGAGGAAAGCATTCAGAATACGTTGGAGCCAAGTATTGCGGTTGATAATAGAGTTTCATACTGGTCAAGTGAAGGCGAAAGTAACCCTGCAGTTCCTGAGACATTATTATATAAGCTGACTTCAAATTTGTGTGTTATCACTGAAATTCATGTACAACCATTTCAAGGTTGCTTCTTTGCAGTGTTTCAGATTATTTGTTTGCGACTTATTATGTTTTTCATGAAGTGATAAGCTATATGTTTCTATTACAGCCTTTTTTCAGTTTGGCTTTCCCATATATTCAGCAAAAGCTGTGCGGTTTCGGACAGGGCACCCCAAGTACCCGATGGACAGCCAAGATGAAGCTGCTGGCGAGTCTGCTGTTCATGGTTTTGCTGACAAGTTTGTATGGACATACACCTCGCCTGATTTCCCAATGGTTCAAGTAAGTTTCACATCCTATGTCTCAAAAAATATTGTGAAGTGGAACCAGATTTTTCGGTTTTGTTATTACAATGCTGGTTTGGTTCTTCTTGATAACCTGATACTCTGAAGTACAAAGAAGGCAAGCTGTTGAATTTTGCTGAGATATTCTCCTTCTTGTAACTCATATTGCCCGAGAGGAATTAAAATTGTTGAGATGTGGTTCACAGATGAGTTTGACAGTAATGGATAACAGATGGATTTAATTGGGTTGATGCTTGTTAATGGTTTGTGTTATATAATGGATTGGATGTGGTTAAATCCTGATGGATATTGGTCAAGCTACAAGCACCATACAACCTGTTTCCTATATTTTTTTTCTTACAGAAATGACTTATAGCTATAGATAAACAAGGAACTGGTGGTTTAGGTGAGGCCAAATGTGTGGTTGACCGTACTTAAATTTGTTGAAGTGGACATAAATTTGGACGCAAGTTTGGGATTTTTTTAATAATTTTATATGTTGATTTATTAGCTGTTGAGAGAGAAACATAATCTCCCTAGTCCCTATGATAAAAATATCTCCTTAAAGACTAGAAAATGTGGATATCAGCTGTAATTTTTCTTTCCCAACCTATTATGTAGCTACATTTAACCCGTAGATTTGTTCATATAACAGAATATGTATAATACTACATGTCTACACAAGAAGGTGGGTTGGATTGATAATTGAACTTTATAAATCAATGGGTGGCAACAAATGGGCCATCTCTAGAATGTCGAATACATTAGATTATAAAGTCACATATTTAAGCTTGATTTGTATAGTTTGGACTTTGGACTTTGGAGTAACATTTGCATTATATAATATAATTTCTTTTATTAGGCAAGATTACAATCATATTAATTCCTTGTCTTTCCCTGTAAATTATAAAATTCAACAGCTTGTCTTGTTGATTTAAACAGGAAAACTGTCTGCAAAAGTTTAAGCTGCCAGAACCTGCTATATGCATTGGGGGAATCCTACTTGTGGAGCTACTCGGTAGAGTTCAGAGACAAGAAATGGATGGTTTATATTACATATGGTAAGTTTATTGCAGGTCTGTGATTTGTGACTGTTGCTTGCAGTAAATGTTCTGTGATGCTATTGGTCTATGTTACTTGAATTCAACTTCGAAGTGTGCAATATAATGTGGGTCCAAGTTTTGGACTAGAATTTTGCATGTTTTCAGCCCAATATGAAGTGTTGAATGTCCAAACCTATGTCCAAGTGTTGAGTGTCTGGCAGGGGTACTCGAGGTAAAATTAAGAGTTAGGGTATTATGGCTATTGTTCCTCAATAGGATAGAAACCTCCTTATTATGCATACACTTCTATAGTTTGATTTGAGTTTGCATATGATTCTTGGCTAAGACTCTAAAAGAGAGATATTATGGAGGTTCATTGCTACTGAACAAAGGTTTCTTTGTACATGCAGATTGGAAATCTATCTATACTAATAATAATCTATAATAAGAAAACATGGGTATAATTGTTTGTAGTTTGTTTGTAGTTTGGTTCAATGGTTCAGTCAAGAAAACAATACTAACCGTTGGATTTTTAGTAAATAGACGAGGACCAGTCACCAGTAGATCTTATGCTTAGGAATATTCTATATTTAATTAATTTACTAACTACACAGGTTCGAATCCCGTCAACAACAAATTTAAGTTAAGAATTTATATTATTGGTTCTAAATAATACATGAGTTTGTTAATGTATATTAAATTAAAATTAAAATAACTATAAAAAAAGATAATTATAAAAAAAATTCTAATATAAGAAATATTATATCATTTAAAAAGAAGCCGTGCAGTGCACAAGTTATTAGCTAGTCATAAACTAATATGTAGACATGGCAGTTGTTCTTCTGTCTTTGTTCTGATATGTGCATAATTAAGTATGTGATGCGAAACTAGGCAATTCATATATGCTCCAGAATTATCTTGTCATTGGACATAGTTTAGACAAATCTAATTGCAATATTCACCTAACTTGGGAAAAAATGTATAGGAAAATCTTGTTGCGCAACACTTTTCAGCATAACCGGACATAATATATGTTATATTATCTTAACGAGGTGAACACTTGTATGTATGGAAATTACGAGATGTATAATTTCTTGGCGATGCAAGTGTTCACTAGCAAATCGTAAGGTTACCATATTTTTCATGTCTAATGCATGTAAGCCAGTAGTCGCTGGTAGTTTATAGGTTGTGATGGACGAGTGTTTATATTCAGTTCTATATTTTTGTTGCGCTCTTCGTATCACTATATCAGACTAGGGAAATATTGTAAAATTCAAACTATGTTGTTGTAATTATTAAATGTTTGGTTATAATAAGTTACAGAAATTTAAATACTCAAACACGCATGACTTTGTCGTGACATAGACCCTTAATTTCCTTTACCAGAAGGAGAGGGCTATCCTTTAGGCTAAGCCTTGCAGATTATTGTGGAATATATTGTTTCTGATGTATATGAAACTGGTTTTTTGGCAGCATTGCACATGTTCAAGTTGTGGGACGGCCTCTGTCACCGACATTCGACGTTGAGATACTTGATTCTTCAGGAAAGTGCAATCTTAAGTACTATCCTGAAGCAAGTTATTGTTGCGCACCAACAAAATCCGGTGAAGCATGCATGAATAATCCTAGTCGTTTTCGGATGTTTACTGCAAGCATTAGGGGTTGGGAGCAGATGATACTGAATACTTTACTTGGAGCTGGAGTTGGAGTTGCAGCTGGTAATGGCGCAGCAGCTGGCGCTGCAGCAGCTGGTAATGGCGCTGCAGCAGGTGGCGCTGCAGCAGCTGGTAATGGCGCTGCAGCAGGTGGCGCTGCAGCAGGTGGCGCTGCAGCAGCTGGTAATGGCGCTGCAGCAGCTGGAGCGGCAGCAGCTGGCGCTGCAGCAGCTGGCGCTGCAGCAGCTGGAGCGGCAGCAGATAATGAGCTCATTGCTTAGATTTTCTGAACAGCATGATCCTTTCTTTCAATTGTGCAGTCCTTTTTTACTTTTTATTAGTGAAAGTTATTATAAGTTTAGCTAGCTCTGCCGTCCAGTGCCTGGCAGGCTTTAAGATGTGGATTTAGCTTTGGTCTTCAGCTGACAGACAAATTTGTGTGAAAGAAGTTCATTTCTACCATGACATAATAAATTCATGGTTTACAATATTCATTTTATGGCTCTTGAAATTGAACATCAGTATATTATGTAAAAGACTAAACAACCCATCCTGCAAATAAGCAAGGAATGTGATACCATTACACTCTGTTAATATAATGTACTCGTTCTTTATATAATGATTCCCCTCACAATTATAATTGAAGTACACTGGTTGGACTTCCAAAAATAGTCGAGGGGAAGTTTTACTTTATATATCATTTAATGTGTGAATATTTAGCGGATTTTCGGTATTCCAGTTGTGCATTATATCGTCTGGAGCATGCAACACCATCAAAACACTAGTCAGACAGACTTGCCGAGATGAAAACATTGAAGACAAGATGTTATACTATTCACTTCTGTCAAAAATATTAATAATGTCTACCAAGAAAATGTAAGTATTCTGTGATGATTGACAATTTGTTGGGTTACGATTTGTTTATCTGACATGAATAGGGTCCTTTCAAGTTTTAAGATTAATGCTGAAGTAGCCTCATTTGCAAACAATATAGTGCTCCAGGGATCGGTGGGAGTTCTGTTTTCAATTCACGACGGGGACAAAAAGAATTCTCTCTCCAAACTATAAAACCAACTTAGTCACTCAGAAAAGCCTGTACAATACATGACCAAGAAGACAACTTCTGATCCTTCCCTTCAACCAAAGGGCACACCATCTTCGAGATTTCTGCTAAAGTAACCATTTTCTGTGAACTCATATACCACATCCTGAACAATTAGTTCTGAGAGCTGTACGTTTTCTGCCAGATTTGGTGCTTTCTGGCAGCTAACATAAATGCAATCAGCTGCAGAAGATATGCGATCAGAAGTTGCTCTAAGCCTGTTGCTTTTATTTGTCCCAGGTCCATCAGCACCTCCTGAACTACTGACATGGACTGTTTCCAGTGTTGAATTGCCAGTTCCAAACCTAGGTCCTTCTCCCCCACCACTCCCATTCCCACTTTGGCGAGAATGGCATTTTTGCAGAGTTTGACTCCTAGTGTTGCCCTTGCTTATACTGTGCAGTGGTTGCTGGATCATGTGGGGTTGCAAAACCTGATTGCTGCAAGAATTTGAGAATAATTCTGCTAAAGAAGGCTTAAACCACTGGGATACTGCTGAGGCTGAAGACATGGGATTCTGGGAGAAACTAGCGAGTGGAAGGTCCTTCAAGCTAGTTCAGTTTGTTAAAGGTAAAAACTGGTTCCTGCTGATGTGAATCAGAGTTTGAACAGATGGAATTTTGTCTAGTAATTTGATTCCGGTACTTTGAAAATTTGGAAGCTGCTTAGTCGAGCCACCAAAGGCTCCTCGACTTACCATTTAATGATTATTACTCGGTTGATTGGCCGGTCCATGATGTTGTGCCACTAGAGCAACAATATTTATCTTAAAATTCTTAAAAAGTCGGCAAACCTGTGGCGCGTTACACAGAATCCCCAACACAAGATCTGAATGATATTTAAATATATGATATTTAAAATTTTAGATGAACTGATTACTATACGTGGGCAGGGTCTCAAGTTGGAGACATTATAAATACTAGCTTATAGCCGTGCTATGTACGGTTACTTAAATTTTATTTATAATTATTCTGTTTATAATTATATTTTTATTATCCATACCGATTGTTTTTTAAATATTTATAATTATATTTATTTATGAATATTTTAATATTTAAAAATTATTAGTTTAAATGATTAAATTATTGTTAAAAAAGATTTAGCCAAAAAAATTATAGTTAAAAATTTGATATTTATTATATCTTACACGGTAAACTCTTTTAAAACTAAAAATAGAATAAAGTGACGAAATTTAATGTTGAGAATTTTATTCGATTTAGGAAATCTACTTATATGTAGTTTAGATTATTAGAATACCATTTATTAACAAAATACAGTTTTTAATGTTAAATCTAACGGTTTTCACCTATCTATTTAACATTAAACGATTTTTATTATTTTGGTATTAAATGAGTCTCCTTATTTAATTACAACTATTTTTATGTTTTGACTTTTTAGAAAATCCAATCCTAATATAATATATTTTAACTTATATCATTTTTGGATAATAACTTCTTTTTATATAATATAATCTTGATCATCTATTTTTAAAAGTATTGGATCTAACGGTTGAGAATGTTTTGGCGGTATTTAAAAACAAACTACCATGATAACATCATTAATTTTTCTTAATATTTATAATTTTTTTAATTTTAATTTTTTTAAATATTTATTGCTAAAATATAATATACTCTTTTTTGTAATATGTTAAAGATGCGGGAACTTTGAACTTTTGAGAAAATAAATTATCAATTAAAATATAATTTTTTTGTAATAGTTCTTCTTTTAAAGTAGTGTTCTAAAAGTCGGCGATTAATCGTCGATTAATCGCTAGACGGCGGGCCACCGAACTGATTAAGCGAAAATCGGTCAATTAATCGTTTTTTCAGAAAAACGGTCAAAAATCGGCTGAATCGGTCAAAAATCGGATTAATCGGTCAAAAATCGAGCTAATTATTTAAAAATAGTAAAAAATAGTTAAAATTAAAAAATAATAATTAAAAATTTAAAAGGTAGAAACTTGATTAAACAATAGGAAAAAATATTATTTTTGTACATATAATTATAATTTTAGATGCCTAAATCATTAATTCTCCTTTTTTTCCTCTTAAATTGATCTCTAATTGAAAAGTTAAACATTCAAAATTTTATTTATTACAATTATATAATATTTTTAACATATTTGCATAAATATATGATAATAACATATGTTTAGTTGAAATAACGAAACAATTATATATATGAATATAATTGTATATAAAAAATATTATTAAATTTATTCTGATTAATCATTGCGATTAATCCCTGATTACCCTATTAATCCATGGACGGTGCCTTCACCGATTAACTCTGATTTCCGCTTTTTACAACACGCTTTTTACAACAGTTTAAGTAGATCGTGACGATTAAAATTCTGTATAAAATTCATTTTTTTATAGTATATCCTATAAATATCTATGTTATTATATTAAAGACTAAATAATGAAAGCTTCCTTATAAGTTTGGTCGCTTTGTTTGATCACTCAATCCATAATCGTTGGATCTTTCAAATTAAATTGTTAAAAAACGTTAGATATAACAGTAAAATTATCATGTAGAATGATCTAAGGTTTGAATCTACCAACAACATATTAAAATTTATAGCTTTTTTTTTAAATAAAGAATTTTTTCATTTTTTTCCTTGCAGACATAGGTTATTTGATCATATTTTTTGTAAAGTACGATTTTTCAGAAAAGTACTATACTAATAGCTTAAGAAACTTTTAAGGTTTCGAATTTAATAATTTACAATGTATATATGTTAAAAAAGTTTGGCCTATGTAGCTGAGTCTAAAATTTCAAAATACGGTTTTTTTTAATATGAATATAGTCATGCTAACAATGAATTTAGGTTTCCATGAGTTCTTATAAAACAAAATCACCATTTACGTATAATTTATTTTTTAATAATAAATAATATTTGATTAGTTAAGATCTAAAACTTAATAAAATAGGATTAAAAATATGCACAATTTTATAAAATTTTATCCTCGTATTATTATATTATTTGTTGATTTGAATTTTTCTTAGATTGATTTTAATTTTTGAACATAGATTTCTAAATTTAAAATAGTTAGAAAAAAATAATTAAATTGGTGTTAAAATAATGATGATATAATAATAATTATTAGAATTTAAATATTCACTTTACTAATTTGGGCTTTATCTTGTGTTTTAAAAATCAGATTTTGACGATTTTATACCCCACACATGAAGATAACTAAATTAAATTTAATTAAATGATGGTTTAACAATTTTTATCTAACTGGAATTGTCCATGGAATAAAAAAGAAAGTCACGAATTTTTTACATGGAGAATTCTATTCAATATAGAAAAGTTATTTATATTTGGTTTAAATTATCAAAATACACCTTTTAGAATTTAAATATAATCCTATTATTAATAAAATACACTTTTTAAATATTTGACCTAACGATTTTCATTTATCTAGTTAAGATCTAATGGTCCTTATTAATTTGGTTGTCTACAATCAAAATTTTGGATAAAATCCCTATTATGGTTATTATATATAATGATTTAATATAATAAGGATATCAAGTATATACTGATATAAGTATCTTACTAACTGCTTTTACTTTTAATGTTTCGGTTTTATTTACGGTGTATATAAAATTTTAAAATACATTATTACCTAAAAATTATTAAACAGAATAAAAATTATGTTATGATTATATAAAATTTTATTCTCATATTATTATATTCTTTATCGATTTGAATTTGTTCTTAATTAATTTTGATACTTTTTTGAAAGAAACATAAAATTTCTCTATTTTAAAAGAATTAGTGAAAACATAAATAAATTGGTGCTACAATAATAAAAAAAATATTTATTAAAATTTAGATACGCACTTTACTATTTGGGTTCTATCCTGAGTTTTAGAAATTGAATTTTGACGATTTTACAACTCATGCGAAACTAACGAAATTATCTTTAATTTAATGATGATTTAATAATTATTATCTAACTTGACCAGTTGACCTACTCATAAAATAAACTGAAAAGAAAAGATGGTTAAGAAGTTTTACATAAAGAATTCAATTCAATATAGAAAATCAATTCATAATTTGGTTTAAATTATCAAAGCACACTTCTTAGTATTTAAATATAATCTTACCTTTCATCAAATACACATTTTAATATAAGTATTATATTCAAAATTATCGTTTATGAATATGAAACCCTCAATATTTTAATAATATTTTGATAGTATCCTTTTATGTTTGTTATATGTAAAATAATATAATTATAATTTGGATTAATCAAATTGTTATGTTCCTTCAGAAAAAAAAAGTGTTTCAATTTATTCATGTAGAGAACTTCTCCTAAGTCTGTTGTGAAGTAGGGTCCACGTGTATCATTGTAATCGATATTAATTGTTATCTTGATATTTGGTTTAACAATTATTATCTAACTGGAATTATACATAAATTCAAGAGAAAAGATATTTAAGAATTTTTACATAGAAAAATTTTAAATTATCAAAATACACTTTTTTAGTATTTAAATATAATTCTATTATTAATAAGATACACTTTTTAATATTAGATCTAACAATTCTCATCGATCTATTTAAGATCTAACTATAATTACTAATTTGGTCGTAATCGTACATGGACGATCGATTTTAATTTTTTCTTAAATTGGTTTTAATATTTTATTGAAATAAACATAGAATTTATAAATTTAAAAGAATTAGGAAAAAAATTAAATTGGTGCAACAATAATAAAAATATATTTATTAAAATTTAGATAATAACTTTACTGTTTGGGCTCTATCTTGAGTTTTAGACAACAGATTTTAACGATTTTACAGCCCACGCGAAGCTTACAAAATTATTTTTAATTTAATGATGGTTTAATAATTATTATCTAACTGGAACTATCCATAAACTAAAGAGAAAAGATAATTACGAATTTTTACATAAAGATTTCTATTCAATATAGAAAACCTATTTATAATTGGTTTAAATTATCAAAATACATCTTTTAGTATTTAAATACTATCCTATTAATAATCAAATACAATTTTTAATATTATATCTGACGGTCCTCATCGATTTGAAGATTTATAGTTTTATAATCCAACGGATCGTATACTTTTGGTAGTACAGTGACCAACCAAAGTTTTGGATAAGATCTCCCTTACGCTTATTATATATAAGGAGTTAATTGATGTGGCAAATTATACTAACCTTTTGTTCAACAGTAAATATGATGCGCACCTGACCCTCACGAACAACCCGAAGCTGGTTCATCTACACTTTCTTGAACTGCTTTCCCGAATTCAACCATCATTTTCCAGAAGGAAATCTACATTCAGGAGGCAAATCTAATTAGAATAGAAGTTCATGTTACAAAATGGAAAGTTTGAGACATATTTTTAATATGTTTTTGATGAAATTTCCGGAAACTAACAATTGGAGGTTGTTCCTTGTAATGAGGACTTAAACTTTCATGTTTGGATCTAAGATATTTTCTTAGTGTAATCCATAAATAAATTGAGTTGAAATAGACTGCTTGAAATGAGTTATGTGGGTTGGTTATATTAGAATAACTTGTATCCCACATAGAAATGGTAATGAGAGGTTGGTGGGTTTATATAGAACCATGTGCAAGAGTAGTGTACAACTACTAAGCCATGTGAGTGTGCATGGTGTTATTATGTGCCTCACGCGCGCGCACACATGCGCGCACCGCCGCCCGCCACGCCACGCCACGTCACGACTCGACTCGACTCGGGTCGATGTATGAATGTCTCGGCGTCTCGCGTACGCGAGGCCACCTGGGCGAGAAATTTTATTACATGTTTATTTAATATTATTTATTGATTTAATTTAACAGTATCAGTATTTATTTGTAACAGCTTGGAGTGAAATCCTGATGACTACTGATCCTGATGGCCTGTGTCAGTACCTGAATCCTGATGGCAGGACTAGTCCTGACGTAATCCTGATGGTCGGTCAAGTACTGATGCCACTCCTGACGGACAACAAGTGTAACGCCCCCAAATCCGGGGTCAAAGGATTTGGTCGTCACACTGCACCCTTAATCCAAACAACCTGTTCAATATAAAATCAACACAATAATAATAATATCTGTAATAACCCGAATTTTTGGAAAAATTAAAACTTTTCTTATTATGATTAAGTGCATCAGTGAATAGTGAATTTGGTGAATGAATAGTGATTTTGAGGAGTAACAAAGTTTTTCATGCCACCTATGTACGAGACGTAGTATGGATATTCCGAAGTCATATTAGTGATCTACGGAGTAAATAAGTGAATGCAAAGACGATCAGAATTCAGAAATTCCAAATTTTATTTTGGTGTAATATTCGACCGGGCAGCGAATTATATATTATTATATTCAAGAAATGAGATATTAAAATTGAGGATTTGAGGATTTAATATTTTGGAATTTTATTATTTTATTAAAGTCGATTTAAGGATTCGATTGTTGGAATGAATAGTGAATAGTTACTATTCACTGCGAGAATCGCGTAAAGTTTTATTCGCTCTTTTTGGAAAATATTTCGAATCGTTTCAAGAGGAACAAGGCAACATCTACCGGATTAAATATAGACATGGAAGTAACATGTAACAAGATTAATTCGAGGAATGCAACATTTGGATCATCCATGTGAAAGGAAACGAACCAGTAAAGCGAACCAGTAAAACTACTTTATCTGGGCCAGTGCATGTGTGACATGTGTCGGAAGGAGAAGCAACCAAGGGTGATGACTCACCACTTTTGACATAAAAATCAGCATCCTTATCTAATTATCAAAACAAAAAGAAAAAGGAGAGGAAGAACTCTTCCCCCCATTTTCGGCTCAGCTTGTGCAAGGAGGAAAGAAAAATCCATAACTCCATTTCTATCCATCCTTAAATCACCAAATTTTAACCATAGCTTCTCCACTCCATGGGTAACATTCGTTCAAAATGTCATGGACAACAAAGGAGTGTAGCCTAGTCAAATCCCTTCCCCAAGTTGGAGAACCCAAACTGTGCAGTTTGTGTCCAGCGGAAAGATGGGACTCAAAACCCTAGCTAGGAAGTTTAAATGTGGCGATCTATAGCTCAAAAGAAAGCTTATGAAGAGTACAAGGTCTGGTAAAAATCTTAGAACCAAACTCATGTTTTTCGATTTTATATGGAATTTACAAAGTGATGATGAATAGTAACTTTTCATGATTCTTGATTTTGTTTCTTAAGGATTAAGCTTGATAAGGTTTGTTCAAAGCTCAAGGAAGGATTATAAACCATTGTTAGTGTATATGAAGCACCAAGGAAGGTATAAAAACCCCTGCCCCTTTTTGTTTATATGAGTTTGAAGTGGTTTTGATGTTTATGTAAAGTTAAGATCATGATTAAGTAATTATATGAATTGTTGGTTGAGTTTGGAGGATGGGTTATGAATTTGTTTTGATTATTCATGGAGGATTTGACTGAGTGGAGGGTGTATAAGGTGGATGGTGAGTTTGGGATTAATTGGTATTGATTTGGTTGTGTTTTGGAAAAGGAAAACGTTACGATTATAGCCGTCGTAATGCCCATTTGATTTAGGGCTGTTTTGAGCAAGAATTACGAACTGGTCTGGTAATATTTTTGAACAGAACTGACCATGAACATGTAGGTCTTGTTTTAAGGTTTGTTTTGGTATAAAGATCATGTCTATACGATTTACGGTTTAGGAGAAAAGTGAGTTTTAGTAAACGCCGTTCGGAAGAATGACTCATCTCTGTCCAGCAACTTTGAGGCTATATTTGGACCCCTTCAGAACCGTATTAAAATGTGAAAGTTTGAGGAATAATACTAGAGACAGTTGGGAAGGCGCACGAAAACGATTCGTATTAAAAAGATTATTTGTCGATTTTATAAAAATGTTTTAGCCGAGGTCGCGCAAGTGAAAATCCCTAAGAGCATGACTTAGAAACCGATGTTGTAAATGGTTAAGTATAACTTGGATTGGTGAATGGATTTCGAACCAAACTTGTGATATAAGTATTGGACGAATAACATGGACTTAGTATGAGCCTATAACGAGCTAGTAATGCCTTGGTTGTGTTTCGCTTACGTGTTTAAGCATTTAGTACAAGTGGATTATCCAGGGGATTAATCGTGCGTTTTCTTTGACTTTGTCTAGATTGTCCGGCATCGTCGCGAACCACTATCACTTCTCGAGCATCAGGCAAGTTTTCTAAATCTATACTTTGAAGTATTGATTATATATTACTGCTTTTGCCATGTGTGGAGTTATACAGTTTTGCGATACATGTTATATATTGTATAAAATAGAGTTTGATTTTGATTTATATATGAGCTTTGAGATAAAGTAGTTATAAACCGGTGTACCTTGTAGCTCTATAGATAAGAGCAGGTTTATTGTTTCGACTCTAGACCGGGAGTCGATATTTGTGTTATATAGATAGTCGTGGAGACCCGGAGGGATTCCAGCGGCAGAGTACTATTCATCTTGAGGAATATTATTATTAAACATTAATTATATTTCTAGAAAGTATTAGTTACCTGGAAATGATTTGAGGAATGTTATTGGAATATTACCTCATTCGAAGGTTATTATTTGAAAATGATTTGGTAATTGGCTTATATGTTAAATATGGGATATCAGTTATAAGCCAGTATTCTTATATATGCCCTAGGATAAGGGCGTGTGATTTTCATTAAGGATCAGAAGTGATTGTATTTCTGTATATGCTAAAGATTATTTTTCCGATAAAGACATCGGGTGACTGTTATTTGAGATTTATTAATTAATGAATATTATTTATGTATATTCATTTGAGGCTTACTTGTTCGAGGGTTAATTATGTATTTAATGAACATTATTTATGTATATTCATTTGAGGACTATTGACTTTAAGAATATTATTGTCGAATATTCATTCGAGGATTATTTATTTATTTAATGAATATTAGTTTTGAATATTCATTCGAGGATTATTTATTTATTTAATGAATATTAGTTTTGAATATTCATTTGAGGATTAATTATTTATTTAATGAATATTGCTTTTGAATAATCATTTGAGGCTTATTTATTTAATGAATATTATTTCCTAATATTCATTTGAGGTTTATTTATTTAATGAATATTATTTTAGAATATTCATTTAAGAGTTATTTATTTAATGAATATTACCTTTGAATATTCATTTAATCTATATTTACTTAATGAATATTATTTTCGAATATTCATTTAATCAGTATTTACTTAAGGAATATTATTCCGAATATTCATCTAAGCTTTACTTACTTAATCAATGTCATTGATTATTTTTAAAATCAAAAGAGGTTCCCAAAACAATGTTTTCCATTTAAATCCGTCTTTTAAGAAGATTCAAATGCTCGCTCAACTATCAAAAATACGGGAAACCTGATTTAAGTGACTACTACTCTTTTTAAACTCTCAATTCAAAAACTGTCAAGGGACAGATATTTTCTTGGAGCAATTTAATTGCTGCCAGTCTAATGTTGTGTTACCACCTCAATGATCGAGGGGTAAATTCATGGAACAAGTCGATATCCATTAACAAGCATAGCTTGGGAAATATTGGAGAACCTTCCTTTCCAACCTAGATATAACTACTTAGTGGAGTCGTATCAACAAGTGTTACACTTGGGGAAAGGAGGACGATCTTTACGTTTCAGAGTCATGGATTTCATCTGAACTAGGAGTGGTGTAAGTGGTCAAGTTGCGTGGGCCCATCCAACTTTTATATTGCCCCAAATGGGCCGGGAGGTCATAGTAAGGCGGTAGACAATGTCAGGCCGTCGTGATACTTCCATCTACATGTAGAAAACTATTTGAGCGGTGCGACCTGCTACTGATCATAGTAAGGTTAGGCACAGCGGACGCGGTAGCAACTCCAGTATTAGTTCATCATCCAATTTGGATATTTCCTGCAACATGTATTGGGGTGAAGAACCAACCATGTTGGCAGGGGGTTGAAAAGTGTTTGGAAATGAAGTGACAATAAATTTGTGCAACTCCATCTTTTACTTTTGAGTTATGACTCTGATAAAACCTGATTAAAGATATATATGCATAAGTGGAGTTTGGGTTACGGAAATATTATATTAATTTTCCTCGTAACTTCATCGTTTATATTATACTAGTTTCTTATCCGCTTAAAGCATATCATATGACTCTGTGGATACCCTACATAACATGAGTTATGGTAAGGGAGTTGCTTATATTGAATTTTCCTTATAACTTCATCTTTTAAGTTATATGTTGATATTCTGCTTATATAGCAGATAATTTTTGGAAAGGTTATATTTGGTTTATTTTGAAACCTCATCTTGTATACAAGAACTTTGTTCATAATATAGCAAAAGAGTTGCAGAAATATTATGAAATGATATTTGAATTACAATAAAGGTACTATTTTTGGAATATCTTCCGATAAGGAAATAATTTCAGTATCGAGATATTTTGACAAATTATTGTCTTATACCCGCTTTATTCTGGGTTGAGTTAAAGGCAGAATTAGGCCATACTTTCATTACCTTGCTGAGCTATCGCTCACTCTTGCTATTGTTTTATATATATTATATAGCAGCGAAGCAGGATGCCAATGGGACGGCACATACCCCGCAAGGCGTTTCCACAAACAGTTTCTAGCAGTGATCCCGAGAATAGTACGAACCAATCGAATCAGGCTACAGCTTTTGGTATTCAACTTATGTATAGATATGAATGGTATGAGAGGATTGTGAGCATCAGAAGGCTAAGTTGGTGATGTAACCTTACTTAGAAATTGTATCAGTGACAGATTCAAAGACATTTGGGTATTGTAATAAAGATTATTTATTCCGCAGTTGTTGTATTGTGTCGTTTCTGAGACTCTAACCTGTGTGTGTGTGTGTGAGACATATATTGTGGGGTCATGAGCAGGTGAATTATGCACAGTGTGAGTAATACAGATAAGGCAAGGAGTAAATGGATCGTGACTACCCTAAATCCCTGACCCCGGATTTGGGGCTGTTACAATATCTGTGATCCCAACTCTACCAAGAATCTTTAAAGGTTACAGTGCTAGAAACAAGAATCCAAAATTTCATTACAACAATCTTTCTTCTTTACAACCATTCTCTTTACACAAATTCTAATACACTAGTATAACTTCGATAAGAAGTATACCGGCAACTAATCTTATACAAAATATTATTCAATAGAAAACATCTATATACAAAACCTCTCACTAGCTCCAATACTCTGGATCAGAACGTCTTTACGCTAATATCCTTCCCCATCTCTGATCAGCTACGCGGACAACTCTTGCCAAAATACCTTCTTACTGGCAGGCTAAAATATATATAAAGAAAACAAGTATGAGCGAAAGAATTGCTCAGCAGTGCATTATCAAATATAATACGAAAGGTTTCCAAAATAAATGTTGGATTTTCAAATAACAAACTTTTGTTTTTGAACATTTGTAATCTTTAAAACTTCTCAAATCAAGTTTAGTAATTTATCACAATTTCTCATTCAGCTTCTCGCAACTGAATAGTTTAAAACACAAAAAGGTTTATATTGGCCGTCACGGCGACCAGATCAACAATAACTACAATAGTATGTAGAAAATACGAATTAAGTATATCTCATATGTCTTTAAGACCATAGTTTGTATAAAGATACTAATTTGAAGATAACAGATCTATTCACAACATTCTCTGAAACCAACAACTCTGGAAGGGTAGAATAATCAAGGAGTAAGAATGAGCCAACGCGCTCGGTCATGGAACAAAGAACGCACTTCAAGACTTCAACATGGTACCGACTGGATACGCGGTATGAATAAAACTCATCAGAATAGATATCTCACGACTACCAATGGAATCAAGGAAGTGGATTTCGACTATTTGGAATCCAAATGTATTAAGAGTAAGTGATTTCAGCAAGATTGAAATCCCTATTTATAAATCAACGAATCAACAACTTCCCGCAACGAATAAACCTGAGTATTAGGTCATAACTCACAAGTACAAAACATATGGATGTAATTCATCTCAGAAATAAGAATTGATATTAGAATTGGATTTTTAACATTTATCAAATCAAAGGTTGTGCTGCTGGCCAGCCACGCATCAACCCCGGACTTGCTTATAGCAAAGTCCTCTACTGGATCCTAGGCCAATCTGGGCCTTAATTTATTCCGACCATAAATATGGCCCGACCAATTACTGGTCCCATTTAAAAACATTCCAATCCTATATTATATACGTCAGGTGTCAGAACAATTGACAACCTTACTTCGACAATCAGGTGTCGGAAGAATCGACAACCCTAATACAACAATTGCTGGAAAACTCACGTTCCAGGAAACAGTTCAATTATGAAGAATCCATCAAGGAATAACAATATAATCTAGTATCGACGAGATCGACACAATATCGGGAGGTGCACATGAAAAGTGACAATATAATAAACATCGACGAGATCGATGTAACAACTGGGATATAATGAAGAATAAACAATGACATGCTCAACAAGATTAAGTCTGATATGAAACAGGCATTATGATATCAACAGAATTTGCAACAACTCAATATAGAATAGGGTTCAAAGAACAGGCTCTAGATGGCCTCAACAGTTCAAATTATCATATAATGGAAGAATTAGTTAAGATTTACTAATCTGGTAAGTGACAAGAAAGTCAAGTTCAAGTTTAAGAAAAAGTCAAGTTGAAGTTTATAAATGAAAAAAACAAGGGTTTACTGACTTCTGACAGAAATAGTTCAAGTCCTTCGAACATATACTTATAATAGATAAGCCTTGTATTTGAAGGAAGTAAACTAAATCATGCACATCATATATGAATTCGAATCAGGGAATGGATCAGATGATCGCATTAACAAGAAATGATAATAATACTTGCATGAATGCAAGATGGAAAATGGAATACTTGTAGAACAAGTACCACGACTTCGGAATTTAAAATAAGTTTTTCAACATAGGGTTCACAAGTTCCCACTCATCTAGGGTTGGCAATATTCCAACCTAATATTTCAAAATCATGTCTTTTAAAAGAAAGCCTTAGTATACGACCCATAATCATCTCTTTAAACTTTCAATATAATAAGTATATCTTTCCAATCAACCATACAAATATGAATCTAAGTTTATAAAGTATAAAAGAATGCTCGTCAACTTACGAGTTTAAATAAAATACTTGCAGTTCAATGCAAAAGAGTCATCATTAAATTTTTAGGAAAAAGTATGCCAATTGCATAATGATAATTCAAGAAATATCAATCAATTAATAAGCAAGGGTATAAACACTTGCCTCTGGTCCTTAGCTATTTCGTAACGCTGAAACAATACGATTCCCTCCTTATTCTGTCTTATCGCACGATTCTCTACTTCCGTCCTTCTTTGCTTTAACGCTCTTGCGAATACCACTAGTCTGCTTCTACCATTTCGAATCCACGTGCCAGCCTCGATAGTCAAACATGAGACAGTACTTAGCCTTCAACGTATGATTCTCACATTCCATAAACGATTGTAACTTAACTTCGATAATCTGACTCGTCTCGTCCAATAGCCTCTGTTGCATAGACAACCACATTTCAATTGATAGAATGATTACAACTAACTATACAAGTAATCCTCGTAACTCGCTTGACAAAACTCCCCATACTTATAGAAAGTCAACGACCTCGTAAATCTCATTTTCTAACATTACCGACAAATTTCTATTCCAACTACCCCTCGTGATGATATTAGACACGACCAAATACTCAAACAAATCTCAACATAATTTATTCGCATGCATGACTCAACAACAGATAATTCACATCATTCACATAACACATTTAAACAAGTAACCGGTTACGTATCGGACGCCCGATTTAATTTACGATATTTAAAACTCAGACACTAGCCCTAGTACGGGCATATACGGACTATAAAACACATTACACAACTCATACGAACCATATAGCACTTATAACTATTTTTAAAACATCACACGAAGCTTATTTGAATTTAAATAAGCCATAAACAATTTTTAAATCAAAAATCGGATTTTTAAATCCAATATAAGTATTTTAGCTGCAAATAAATCAATTAATAAAATTAATTGACACTCTTTAAATGCTCAAACTATTTTTAAATAATAAATCAGGTTTGAAAATAATTAAACTGAATTTTAAATTAATTAAATCTAATTAATAATCCATTTTTAAGAATTAACTGATTAAAAGAATTAATCAATTAATTAAATAAATTAATTATTAATTAAAAATAATTAAAATAATTAAGTTTAATCAATTTTCGAATTTAAAATAATAAATATAATTTTTCAGAATTTTCTGAATAATAAAATGTATTTTTAAATCAAAAATATGATTTTTAGAATTTTTAAACTATTTTTGAATTATTTTAAAAATAAAAATCCAGAAACAATTTTTAGAAATACAATTAGGGTTTTCTGGATCGAAATCGGGTCGGGTAGGGTTTTGAAACGGGTTGCCAAGAACTTTCCGGGTTGCCAAGAACACGTCACCGGAAAACTGGGTTTCCCAGTTTCCGGCCGGTGTCCGGCCACCGGGAAATTTCGGCAAAGCTCAAACCAACCCCAACTTGCTGTCTTTTTGTACAGAAACACCCGCCACAACAACGTCTACTTTACACAACTTAAACTTGTACCAAACATCACAGACTCATCGATTTCGACGAACAAAACTTTGCCGGCGGCGGCGACAGCCGTTATCCGGCCAACCGAAAACGAACTATAACCTTAAAACTAATTACATGATTCGACTCCACTCCTCCCGATCTATTTAATGGTGGTAACACAAACGAGAACCAGTCACCACAACTCAAACTCCGGTCAAACTGGGAAATTTCCGATTAGCTTCAAAAACTCCGATTTGGTCGATTTCCAACTCAGAAATTATATTAAAAATCACCCACATACTCCTCATGACATGAACAACACGATTATGCAATCAATTAACAAGAACAATCAATCATACGATTTCCCCCAAATTAAACCTAAAATTCAAAATAAATAAAATAATTAAAAATCAGAAAAGTTTAAAGATCATACCCACATGAATTTTGATGATGGATTTGGATAGGGGATGATGAGAGATTCGATTTGGTTACAAGAACATCGAAATCGGATTCCGATAACGCCTTCAAAATTGAGTTTGATTCTCAAGAACACGAAGAACACGTTTCAGGGGTTTTTAGATTTCTAACTGTAATTAAGCTTTATTATACGCAAAACAAAGTACGATTTGCCTTTTTTATATTAAACGAATAATAATACCCCAAACGACATTTTTGGATCGATACTGATCCGATGGATCGCTTTAAATACAATTTAACAAAATAAACGCTTTAAATATTTAATAAAGCAGAATACACGTTTTACGAGACGATAATCATCCATAAAGTACGGATAACTACAAGTATCGTTTAATACAAAATATACGAACCAAAATACCTCCATTACGAATATTTTCGAATACTTCCCACTTTAACGAATGAAATATTGGTACGAACGATATACCAATGTCCCGAATAATTTGGGAACGATCCAAATTTTCTTTTCGATAATTAAAATAGAATAAAATAGTATGACATCCTTTTCAAAATAATTTCTAATTCCCCACACATTTCACATAGCACCACAATATCACATATTCAATCATTTAACGAATAACTTAGCACGTTTAAACAGATAAATCATTTAATAACTCTTAATATGAAATTAAAATTTCATTTCACATCACATAATAACACGTAATTTTCCCGGATCTTACAGCCTTCCCCCCTTAACAGGATTCTGTCCTCAGAATCAACTTGCGCAAACATAGGTGGATATTCTTCCAACATCTCATTCTCAAATTCCTAGGTTGACTCTTCAACCTTAGGATTTCTCCTCATACTCATACTAATTTGACTCCTCTATTACCTATCACGCTCTCATACTGACTCAATATCTCAGTCGGTTACTCAACATAGAACAATTTAACTAGATCTCTATAGGTTCATATTTTTATGAAATATACGATGAATACACCACTCACGGGGTGGTAAGCAAACTTATACGCAACTTTCCCAACACACAGTAGATCGACGTAACGTAGCATTTCAAAACCGTCATAGTAACTATTGTCGTAAGGAAATCTAATCATCGGTAAATGGTCCTTCCAATTACCTTCAAAATTTAGTACACAACCATAGTCTATCTAAATTCTTTAATTAAGTCGCGGATCTCTGTCAAATACAATTGAACTCGTCATTCCATGCCGTACTATTATCTCTCATTAATTAGCCAATAATAACCCAAATAACATCACGATAAGCTCTAAGCCTTAGCAACTACATCACACAGTTTATCTAAACATGTTTCCATCTCCCTTCAGGAATCTCTTTAGTTGTAACTGTCTACTATACCTCTGTTATTCTGTCTTCATTTTCCAACACCTCAAGTACTTAGACACTCACTAACATCAATATTCTTTTAAATCTCTTATATATCCTTACATTTCTTTCTTATCCCTTATTCTTTCTCGTTCCCTCCTGTAATTGAATTCCATTTCTTCCTCCATAACTCTTTCCTTTATGTAGCCCTTTTTCTTTAATCAATCCTGGTTGAATCCTTATTTTCCGTCATTCCTTCTAGTTAATCTCTTGTTATCATAACCTTAAAGCTCCATCCTTTCTAATCCTTGCACCGAAGATATTTACATCTCAATTCTCTCTTTTACTACTCATACTATCAGCCATCCATATTCTTGGGTCAACTCTACCTATTTCCAATATATCTAACAACTGCTTTCAACGATCACATACCTTTTACGCCAATTAACTCTTCAGCTGAAAACAACCCCTCATTACCTTATCCATTGCCTTTAAATCCTTATTAACACCTCTTCATTACCTTATTCATACGCAATGCAGATTATGAAGGTTATAAGGTACGATTCGTCTTTATATATTTTTGGAAAAATAATACCCCAAACAACATTTTTGGATCGATATAGATCCACTGGTTCGTTTAAAAACCCTAATTAGGTTAAAAACACGTTTTACGAGGAATAATCAGTTAAAAAGGTTGATGATCATCCATAAAGTACGGATAACTACAAGTATCGTTTAATACAAAATATACGAACAAAAATACCTCCATTACGAATATTTTCGAATACTTCCCACTTTAACGAATGAAATATTGGTACGAACGATATACCAATGTCCCGAATAATTTGGGAACGATCCAAATTTTCTTTTCGATAATTAAAATAGAATAAAATAGTATGACATCCTTTTCAAAATAGTTTCTAATTCCCCACACATTTCACATAGCACCACAATATCACATATTCAATCATTTAACGAATAACTTAGCACGTTTAAACAGATAAATCATTTAATAACTCTTAATATGAAATTAAAATTTCATTTCACATCACATAATAACACGTAATTTTCCCGGATCTTACAACAAGTCCTGATGGCTTGACTTCAGTCCTGATGGACCAGGAAATCCTGACTGAGCTGTAACTGATATTAAATACTGATGACAACTGTTATGGTAATTAAATCAGAATATTTGGTATTAAATGTCATATCTTCAGTTACAATATTTGGTCTGTTACGTTTTATTTTGTATTATATTTATATATACAAAGTAGAACGTTTGAAAAGGGGACGATAGACGTAACTGTGAGAAAACCCTAGCATCAGTTTTTCTTCTCTGCTCTCTCTCTCATCACATACAGAATTACATAGTTCTTGGGCGAAGTAAGGTGCAGGTCGTTGATCATTCCTACTACTGTGAGTGGATTGATCTGTGCTGTTTTATCCTGGGAGTGATATTGCTGCAACCCAACACAAGGTAAGTGGGGCAATAATCTCTTAGAGAACAGTCAAGACTTCTCTAAGGTTTTGCGACTCAGCTGGTTTTATCTTTCAGTATTTGTTACTCCTGAGAGATAACTGTTCTTTCTTATCTTGTTATTTACAGTCTCTAATTATATATTATTGTTTCGACCTTCGTGTTTGTTTTGTTAATTGGTATTATTTGCCTGTTCTTGTTGATACAAAATATATATAACTGCCCTATTGTTGCTGTGTAGTTTAGTTAATTATACCCAACAATCTTGAAGAGATTACTTTCTGTGTTATATATTGTTAATTGGCAAGATGGTTAACGAAACTGTAACTCCTGGTGTTGGTGCTATTGCTTCGGGTTCTGGTGTTACTGCACCTACCATTGATTGGACCATGTACCGTTTCCCACAGCTTATCAATTTGTCAGGAATGCCTGATAAATTCGGTGGGGGTGTTGGTTTTTCTCGTTGGCAGAAAAAGATGAAACTATGGCTTACGGTAAAGGGTCTATGGCCGGTGGTGCAGTATGAGAAACTTGTTGTTGATCAGGAAAAGGCTGATTCTGTTAGGGCATATGCTATGTGGGAGGAAAAAGATGGGGTGGCTAGGGCTGCTATACTGGCAGCTTTAACGAACACTCTATTTGATGTTTATTAATCTGATTCTTTCACTACTAAGCTCTTATGGGAGAAGCTGGACCAGACACACAATACTGACTCGCAAGGGTTGGAAAAGTATTCTGTGGCTAGGTTTCTTGATTTTAAACTGGTGGATACAAAATCCATGACTGAGCAGGCACATGAGTTTGAGATGTTGGTGCATGCTTTGAAGGAGTCCGGAATGGACCTTCCTGAAAAGTTTCAGGTTATGGTAGTGATTGAAAAGCTCCCTAAGTCTTGGGAAGAGTTTGCTCTCTCCCTGAAAAGACAGAAAGGAGAGATCACATGGGCAAACCTGATGTTGGACATCTCTGTGCAGGAACAACTGTTAGATATAATTGCTGATGATTGTTTATCAGTGTTTAAGCAATAGGTACTCATCAGAGTTTATGATAGAAGCCAGTCAGAGTTTGTTAAAGTCTGACGGGGTGAAAGTTTGCTGAAGCTGTCGGTGCTAATATGAAGATTCTAGAAGCAATATATCTTGAAGATGGAAAGAAGCAAGATATATTGAGATAGCTAAAGAAACGGGACAGAAGACAGAAGCAATCCTAATGTGATATAAATTGTATAGCTAATTTGTAGGAATATCAATTAGAGATTGAATCTATGTAGCTGTGTACTATATAAACACAGATAGGTTAACCCTAAAAGGGATGCGAATACTGAATACATTATTCTTGTAACCTAGCAGCTCTCTGTGATATTTTACATCACTGAGAGAAGAGTTATTTAATATAATTCAGTTTATTGATCATAAACAGTGTTCTTGATTGTTTTTCTCATACATATATTGATTATATATTGTGTATTCGGCCTAACAATTGGTATCAGAGCCAAGGCTGTTTAATATATACAGTTTTACGATTCAAACACAAGTATAACATGGCTGACAACTCTCAGGAAGGTTCTAATACAGGTTCTAATGCACAAAAGGTTCAACCAACTTCTGTTAGTCGATATGAGTCAATCAGGGTTCCAATTCTCAAACCAGTGGAATATCCAATATGGAAGGTTAAGATGACCATGTTTCTGGAAGCCACAGATCCAGAATATCTTGATAGAATTTATAATGGTCCTCATAAACCAACTAAACTGTCTAATGTTGTTGCTGGTGAAGAGCAAAAGCTTATTCCAAAGGAAAAGAAAGATTTGACTCCTGAAGACATCTCATCGATTGCAAAGGATGCAAAGGTTAGACATCTTCTCCACAGTGCCTTAGATAATGTTATGTCTAACAGAGTTATTGGTTGCAAAACTGCCAAAGAAATTTGGGATGCTTTAGAAGTCAGATGCCAAGGAACTAGTGCTATAAAGAAGAACAGAAAGACCATACTGACACAGGAGTATGAGCACTTTGACTCAAGATCTGGTGAAACTTTGACTGAAACATATGACAGATTTTGTAAACTGTTGAATGATTTCTCTCTGGTTGATAAAGAATATGATCTTGAAGAGTCTAATCTCAAGTTTCTTTTATCTCTACCTGAAAGATGGGACTTAAAAACAACAACAATAAGAGATAATTATGAGCTTGCAGATACAGAGCTTGATGAAATCTATGGGTTGCTTAAAACTCATGAACTGGAGATAGAACAAAGGAATAGAAGAACTAGTAAGAAGATAAAATCTGTTGCTCTAAAGGTTGAAGAAAAACTCATGAAGAAAGAAACATCAAAGAAGAAAGCTAAAGGAAAAGCTTTGGTCATAAAATCTGATAGTGAGTCATCAAACTCTGATGATGATTCAAACACTGATGCCTCTTCTGAATCTGAGGATGATGAAGAACAAATGATGCAAATGGCTGCTTTGATGGTAAAGACTTTCAAGAAGATGGGTTTCAAGAACTTCAAGAAAGGAAAAAGATTCTCAAGGAAAGATTCAAACTCTGAAAGAAAGAGTTACAGAAAGTTTGAAGGAAGGGATACCAAATCTGGAAAGAAAGACAAGTCTGAGATCCAGTGCTACAAGTGTAAAGAGATGGGTCATTATGCTCCGGAGTGCAAGAAAGGAAAATCTGAGAAAGCACTCATCACTAAAGGAAAAGACTGGGCAGACACTTCAGATTCTGATGAAGACGTCAGCTATGCTCTCATGGCAACTGTTGAAGATGAATCTGAAACATCTGAGAACAAGGTACCCCTAACAACTTATGCTTATGATATTGATAATATATCTGAATTGAGAGTTTATCTTAAAAGCATACATGTTAGTTATAGAGATCAGACTTTAAAAAATGAGAGAATTAAATATTAGAATCTTAAGTTTAAAGATAGAAATAAAATTCTTGAAGAAGAGCTTGTTAACATGCAACAAGTTCAAAAGGAAAGAGATGACGCTGTTTATGTTGAACAAGAGTTGTTAAAGAGATATATGCAAATTGAATCTGAATTAGAGAAAGAGAGGAAAGTGATTAAAACCTGGACTAATTCTGGAAAGGACACACATCAGGTTTTTCAAACAGATACAGTTGGGTTAGGTTACTGTGAGGAAGATGAACTTAGGTTTAAAGATAAAGTTAAAGTCAAATCAAAACTTAAACCTGTGAAATTTGTTTCTGAATCTAGTAAGCTAAAATCTGTAGTTGTGAAAGAAGCTGTTATGGAGCCAGTTGAAACTTGTGAAAAACAAGTTAATATTGGTTTAATAACAGAAAATCAGATTGAGACAGAAGCTGTTAAAGAACCAGTAAAAATCTGTGATAAACAGGTTAATGTTGGTTTGATGACAGAAAAACAATTCAAACATAAGCTCAAAGAGGTAAAGTCTGTTAACAAACAGAAAGTGTCTAAGAAAAATAGGAATGGAAAAGTAGGCATTAATAAAAGAAATGATTATCTGCCTAATTCTGATGCTCCTAGAAAGACATGTCATAGTTGTGGTAGTACTAACCATCTTGCAAGTTTCTGCACGAAAAACAAAGATATTAATTCTTTACCCTCAAAGTCTGGAGTGAAGGATGATCATGTTAGGGTTAGACCACAGACTTTATGCACTCACTGTGGGAGCACTTGGCATTCCATTTATACTTGCAAGAGTTATCATGCTATTTATCACAATTATTATGAGTTGAAGCCCAACTTGAAATGGGTTAGAGCAAACTCTGCAAGTGTAAAGTCTGATACTGTTAGCTTAAACTCTGTTGATAGTAATTCCGCTGCAAAAGCTAACAATGTTAAGAAAGCCAAAGGATCCAAGCAAGTCTGGATCCTTAAATCTAACTCTTTGTAATTGTTTGTGATTGCAGGGCATAAGGGAAAGCACCCTAGTCTTGGACAGTGGATGTTCAGGACACATGACTGGTAATAAAGCCCTGCTATCAGACTATGAGGAGAAGGCTGGCCCAAAAGTTTCCTATGGAGATGGCAACATAGGACGTACTATGGGATATGGCAATATCAATCTTGGAAGTGTCATCATCACAAATGTAGCTCTAGTCCCAGGACTCAAGCATGACTTGCTTTCTGTGAGTCAAATCTGTGACAGAGGTTATCATGTAGATTTTCAACCTGAATACTATGAGGTTATCAGCAAATCTACATGGAAAGTTGTTCTAGTTGGACACAGACGAAATAATATATATGAAGCAAGTTTGGTAACAAACTCTGAAGGAAAAGCTGTGTGTCTGTCTGCAAAAATGTCAAATGAAGAGAGTTGGAAATGGCATAAGAAGCTCTCTCATGTAAACTTGAACAACATCAATGAGCTAATTCGAAAAGATCTTGTAAGGGGACTTCCAAAGTCAATACTAAGCTTAGATGGTCTGTGTGATTCTTGTCAAAAGGCCAAGCAAAGGAAGTCATCTTTCAAGAGTAAATCTGAATCTTCAGTTGTGGATCCTTATCATCTTCTTCATGTTGATCTATTTGGTCCAGTCAATATAATGTCTCTTGGCAGAAAGAAATATGCTCTAGTCATTGTTGATGAGTACACTAGGTACACATGGGTGTATTTCTTAGCAAAGAAGGATGAAACTGCCTTAATTCTAATGGATCATGTAAAGCTACTGGACAAAGGATCACAGTATAAAGTGAAAATTATCAGGAGTGATAATGGTACTGAATTCAGAAATGCAATAATGGAATAATTTTGTAAAGAAAGAGGAGTGAAGCAAGAATTTTCTGCACCTGGTACTCCACAGCAAAATGGTGTAGTTGAAAAAAAGAACAGAACTCTAATCGAAGCTGCCAGAACAATGCTTGAAGAAGCAAAATTGCCAACCTACTTCTGGGCAGAAGCTGTTCAAACAGCTTGTTTTACTCAAAATGCTACACTGATCAACAAGCATGGGAAAACACCATATGAGATGGTGAAAAATAAGAAGCCAAATTTGAAATATTTTCATATTTTTGGATGTAAGTGCTTTGTGTTGAAAACTCATCCTGAACAGTTGACAAAGTTTGACTTAAAAGCTGATGAAGGAATTTTTGTTGGATACCCACTGTCAACTAAAGCATTCAGAGTCTACAATCTGAGAACTAAAGTAATCATGGAATCTATACATGTGTCATTTGATGACAAGAAAATAACTGGAATAGAAGATGAAGAATATCATGATCAACTTCGTTTTGAAAATGAAGATCTAAACTCTGATGACGTAAACTCTGATGAAGCAAATCCAACAAACTCTGATGAAGCATACTCTGAACCTCTACTAGTAAACACTGAGGAAATTTCTCTGACAGAACAAAATAGAGAACAAGTTGAGGGGGAGCGTGAAGATACTTCAGCAACATCTCAAAATGATGACTCAAATTCTGAAAGTGAGTCAGCTAAAGAATCAAATAGAAACTCTGGGTTAAACTCTGAAAGTTCAAATACTGAACAGTCAAATTCAGGGGGAGCCTCAGAGAATGCAAATGGTCAAGAAGAAAATCAGGAAAACATGGATCAAGGGGGAGGATCTAATAATAATAATAGAAGCCAATTACCTACAACAAGAAGGTGGACACAAGCCCATACACCTGACTTGATAATTGGAGATCCAGAAGCTAGTGTAAGAACTAGAAGTGCTACAACTAATGAATGTCTGTTTCATGCATTCTTGTCTCAAACTGAGCCAAAGAAAGTGGAAGAAGCTCTTCAAGATGCTAATTGGATAACAGCTATGCAGGAAGAGTTAAATGAATTTGAAAGAAATGAAGTATGGACCCTTGTACCAAGACCCAAAAACAGATCTATTGTTTGTACAAAGTGGGTTTTCAGAAACAAAATAGACAGTGATGGAGTGATTACAAGGAATAAGGCTAGACTTGTGGCTAAAGGCTATTCACAGCAGGAAGGAATTGATTATGATGAAAACTTTGCTCCAGTTGCTAGATTGGAGGGAATAAGGATTTTTCTGGCTTATGCTGCTCACAAAAAGTTTAAAGTCTTTCAGATGGATGTGAAAAGTGCTTTTCTAAATGGGAAACTTGAAGAAGAAGTGTTTGTTGAACAACCACCAGGGTTTGTGGATCCTAAGCATCCAGACTATGTCTACAGATTGGACAAAGCATTATATGGATTAAAGCAGACACCTGGAGCATGGTATGAAACTCTGGCTCAATTTCTTTTAGAAAGTGGGTTCACTAGAGGTACAATTGACAAAACCTTGTTCTATTTTAATTCTGGTGATGATCTGCTGTTAGTTCAAATCTATGTGGATGACATAATTTTTGGGTCTACTAATGATAAACTCTGTAAGAAGTTTGCAAAGCTAATGCAGTCGAGATATCAAATGAGCATGATGGGAGAGCTTAGTTATTTTCTAGGCTTACAAGTAAAGCAAACAGATGATGGGATTTTTATCAATCAAGCAAAATATACCAGAAATCTTCTCAAGAAATTTGGCATGCTTGATAGTTCATCTGCAACAACTCCCATGGCAACTGCAACAAAGCTAGACAAAGAAACAAGAGCCTCAGTAGATATGACAAACTACAGAGGGATGATAGGGTCTCTTCTTTATCTAACTGCAAGTAGACCAGACATCATGTATGCAACTTGCCTTTGTGCAAGATTTCAAGCAGATCCCAGAGAGCCTCATCTAACAGATGTGAAGAGAATTTTCAAATATCTCAAAGGAACCATAACTCTTGGTTTGTGGTATCCTAGAGAATCAGAGTTTAAATTAATTGGTTACTCTGATGCAGATTTTGCAGGTTGTAAGATTGATAGAAAGAGCAGAAGTGGAAGCTGTCAATTTCTAGGTGACAGATTAGTTTCTTGGTACAATAAGAAACAGAAATCAATTTCCACATCCACAACAGAAGCAGAGTATATTACTGCTGGTAGCTGTTGTGCACAGATTTTATGGATGAAGAATCAATTGCTGGATTATGGAATAAGGTACTCAAAAATACCTATTTTCTGTGATAATCAAAGTGCTATTGCTATGACAGGTAATCCAGTACAGCACTCCATGACCAAGCACATCAGCATAAGGTATCATTTTATCAGGGAACATGTGGAAGAAGGAAATATTGAGCTTCATTTTGTGTCTACAGACCAACAGCTTGCAGATATCTTCACCAAGCCTTTGAGTGAAGCTACCTTTACAAGACTGGTAAATGAACTTGGAATGATCTCTGGTTTTAACTAGAGATATTGGTGAGACTCAAAATTTCTCATTCTGTGATTTGTTGCTCATGATTCTTTGCATATGTTAACTGTTATTCATAACAGCTTGTCAAAATTCTGAAGTCATACTCTGTCATAATGTTAAACTCTGTCAGTTATACTCTGATGCTAAACTCTGATGTTAAACTCTGATTGTGATTTTGTCTGAAACATATGGACCGATGAAGAAAATTGTATGAAGCATGATTCTCAATAAGTAATCATGAATCCTTCTGAGTGATATAAATTCTGATCTCAAATGTGTGCAGAAATTTTACACAGCATGATACTGTCTCTATATTTATAGCATCTCTTAGTTTATTGATCCTATACACTGAGTCTGTATTAGCTGTTTGCACTTTCTCTCATAAATTAATTGTATTAACTGATGAAAGTCTAAACTCTGATAAATAGTAGCTCATATTTCACCCTCAAATCAAAAGATGCAAAAATATGCACAAATTCCTTTGAGATCAAGTTGTGCCTAGGAAGACCCATGAACTTATTGTATGAAATAAGGGCTAAAATTTTTGATTTTTGGTGACTAGTGCTAACCACTGATTACTGGAATAATAATAATAATAATAAAAAAAAATCAAAGGGGGTGAAAATAATAAATTTATACGTACAGAGTTTAGACAATATCAGATTTTGTTTATAAATGAGAGTTTGGGCAACCAGTTTTTACTGATTTATTTTGTGGATTTTATGCACTTTGAGATGATCTAAATATTTATATTCAGTAAATTCTGCTATTCACACACAATTTCTCACAACTGTGCACTTAGAGAAAAGAGATTATTAATGAAGGAGGAGAATTGATAAAAAATGATGAACTGTGTACTCTACGCCGAGGTAATTTATTTTTAATCTCTGATGATTAAAATAAATAAGGGTGTTTCAGACATTTCATAATTATTGAGGAACATTATTTTTGGAAAATAGAGAGTATGATTGATAACGGTTTGTTGAGTTTTGAAAATGATAAAAGGTGTCTAGAAAGTAGCAGTAATTAGTGCCTTTTACTGCGCATGCGTGTTGAAAACTACCGTGATTAATGTGTCAGTTAATGCATGTGTGACAACTATCCCACTCACACACTTCACGAGTAAGCCTGTTGTGCATATTAATGATTAAAACTCTTCAGTTTTTAATTCATAATTAATCATTAAACTCACAACGTTTCAAATTTTTACAGACTTACTCTTTTCACAGGACATTTTCACATAAGCATATTCACAAACACTTTTCTGCATCATTTTCTCAAACACTTTTATAAGCTTAAACTCTGATTTATTTCAAAGCTTTCTAATGGAAACTACCATGTTTCAATCTTTTGGTCTCGAATTTGTTCCTAACAACTATGCAGCACCACTATCTACTGAGAATGTCCCACAGGCGTTTCATCTTTTTCAGAACTTTCTTGCTCAATCTGATATTGGGCATGCACTGGTGGCACCAGCAAAGTTATCTGGTTCTCAAATCAAAGCCTTCTGGGAGACAGGCGTGTATGACGATGGAGGTGAATCAGGCACTCCTTCTATAATCTTTGAATTTGCTGAAGAGGAGTATGTAGTTACTCCAACTACTGTAAGAGATGCTCTTGGATGTGAAGATTTCAATGCGTTCACCATTTCTGTTGGTGATTCTGATCTTCAGCGTATGATGAGGGAGATTGGTTATTCTGGGTCTTTACCAAGAACAAGAAATTTGAAGCGACCGTTCTTGAGGAAGGAGTGGAGTTTCTTCTTCGATTGCATTACAAGGGCGTTCAGGAAGAAGTGTACAAATTGGGATGCAATTCCAATCGACAGTCTACAAATTGGGTATTCTCTTCTCTATGGTGCTCATTTTGACTATGCTAGACTTGTTTTGAACAACATAGGTGAAAAGATGACAGAGAATAGGAGTGTAGTTTACTTTTCTCGTTTCTGTCAATTAATCTTTTCTATGTGTGTTGATGGGGTTGAGATAGCTGAGGAGGATGTCATTCCCTCATTTAAATTACATAAGAGAATATTCTCTGATCTCACAAACAAGGATGTTAAGAAAGGGAATGTTGATGACTTGATGCTTCCTGCTTCAGTCCAACAGTTTTTAAACCCTCAACCACAACCACAGGCACAACCAGAACCAATTCAGTCTCTAAACTCTGAACCTCTTCTATCTACATCTCAAAAACCAAAGGCTGGGGGTAGAACAAAGCATAGGGCTTTTAAAGTTTCTAAATCTCTAAATACTGATGATGTTCCAGTATCCGTTGGTACTTTAAGGAGAAAGAAGAGGGCACACAGACCTGTTTCAGATGGAAATATGCCTTCTGATGAACCAGAATCTGCTAATGCTAAGAAAAGGAAGCTTGTTGCTGCTTATTTATTTGATGGATTGATTCCTGGTTCTACACCTATTGAATCTCCTGAGGTTGTAATTGAAGATGCTACTGTGCCTGAAGAAGCCAGAGCAGACACTGCTAATAATGATGATGTCAATGATGATTTTCTTGAACCCATCTTGGAGATGGATTTTGAAGATGAAATTGAAGAACATCCCTCTGCAACTCTAGAAGAGTTTGGAAGTATTAATGAAACAGAGGATGTGGCAGCTGATCAACCTACACTTATAATAGATGAGTCACTAGCTACTCATACAGAGGTTCTCTCTGTCAATCACCAGGTACTTGAGAAAGGTGATGGGGTTGATCAGACAGCAAAGGCTGAAGCTGCAAAAAATGTTATTGAAGAAACTGCAGAGAATAATGTTGAAGAAATTGCAGAGATTGTTGTTGAATCTACTGCTGTTCATGCTGAAAATGAAGAAAATGCTCAAGATAATATAAACTCTGAGAAGTTTGCAAATACTGATGGTCAGGAAACATTTGCTGAGACTATTCCTCATTCTTCAAATGCTAAGTCTTCTACAAAGTCTGATGATGGTCAAGCTACAAAGTCTGATGATGATCAAGCTGATTCATCTTCTCAAAGACTTTCTGCTCAACAAAATTCAAAGGATATTCAGCATGCCACTGAACTTCACTATCAGAATATGTACTTTTCCAAGTGGTCAAACAAGGATTGTATATTCACTGATCAAAGGGCTGCTGACTTTGTAACAAACTCTGCTGCATCAATTACAAATCCAGAACTTCTTACACATCTCAAGGCAACTATTGTTCAAGTCAAATCTCTTCACAATCGTTTTGATGAAACTCAGAAGTCAGTTACTGGGTTGAGAAATGATGTGGTTGCTAGAGATATGTCTCTAAAGCAAGATAAGTCTATGCTGCTTACTCTGGTCAAAGATCAAGAATTTCTCAAGAACAGATTGACTAAGGTTGAAGACAATCAGACTGTAATGTCTGCTAAGCTTGATACTATTGCTGCTTCACTGGAATTGCTCACCTCAGTGTTACTTCAAGATGATGTCAAAAAGGGGGAGAGAGAACTTAAAGACAAATGCAAAAAGTCTCAAACTCTGAGTAGACAGGATGATTCTACTGATGCTGGTGCAAAGGGAAAAGATTTCAAATCTAAATCTACTCTACAGCAAGGAAAGCTAACATCAAACTTTGATGCTACAAACTCTGAAAGGACAAACACTGGTGCTCAATCTTCTTCAAGAGCTAGAAGCTTATTGCTTACTTCTCAACTAAACACTGATGAAGAGATTGCAGCTCAGCTGTTTATAGAAGAACATGGTGCTGATGCAACCATAGAAGACATTCAAGCTGAAGAATTGATGCTAGATGAAGAGCATGAAAAGAAGTTAAAGTCTGGGAAGTTGAAGAAAGTCAAGAAGGCTTTAAGGCCAAAGGAAAAAGAAATTGTAATCAAGGAAAATGTAAACTCTCAACAGAGTTTACAATATTCAAGAAGGCCTGTTGAAGCTAGCTCAGATAAAGGTAAAGGGAAGCTAGTTGAAGAAAAACTAGTACAGAAGAAAGCTCAAACAACCTCTGACATTGCTCAAGTTGTTCAAACAATAGAAGCTGTGACAACCTCTGATACTACTCAAGTTGTACAGACACAATTATCTTCACAATTACAAAGGACTTTTGCCAAGCCAATCACTGTTCAACACTCTTTGATTCCAGCAAATATAAATCTTCTCCAAAGCAGAACACTCATGGGAAAAGAATCAAGAGATAAATCTGGGCTTGGATCTCATAGAGAGAAAAGAGTGAACAATAGTCCAATGGATCACACTTCTTTAGCTGAACCTGGTGTTGGGGTAACTCAAGAAAATCTTGATACTCTAGAATCAGTTCAGTTAATATACCACAGAGGGTTAAAGAAAGATTTTCTGTTATACTTCAAATCTGATGGCAGAGTATACAGAGTTAGTGAAGATGATATTGGTTTAAAGATGAAAGAAGAACGGGAATATGTGTTGTATCTGTTGAAAGTTAAAAATCAAAGAACTCATCAAGCAACCGAGGTGTTAAGAAGCAGAATGATGAAAGCTAGAATTCTTTCTGGTTTAAAGTGTGCTGGCTCTTACATACCAAGGTTCAGAGATTACAATGGAAAGCTTGTTGAGATGCAAAGAAACAGTGCAAGACTCAAAACAGATTTTGGCATAAAGGTGTTGGAATTTAATCTGGAATCAGATAAATCCTTCATAATAAAGCTAGGAAATGATATGAGGAAGAACATCATTTATTCACTAAGGGCAGCTATCTACCAAACTGGACAGAGTGATCCAGAGTTAAGGGAGATAAAGAAAATAATGATAGCTGAGTTAGAAAGAGCTGAAAGAAAACTACTTCAGGACTACATCAGGACTGTGCCTGACATTGAAAAGATTAAGTAACTGAAGTCTGTAAGTTTTTAAAAGTTTTCTGTTCTAAGTTAAAAATAAACTCTGTAATGTTATAAACACTGCATTTGTTGTATGTTTTGACATCATCAATTATCTTTTAACTTGTACATTTTTGTTATGCACAAGTTGGGGGAGATTGTTAGATATAATTGCTGATGATTGTTTATCAGTGTTTAAGCAACAGGTACTCATCAGAGTTTATGATAGAAGCCAGTCAGAGTTTGTTAAAGTCTGACGGGGTGAAAGTTTGCTGAAGCTGTCGGTGCTAATATGAAGATTCTAGAAGCAATATATCTTGAAGATGGAAAGAAGCAAGATATATTGAGATAGCTAAAGAAACGGGACAGAAGACAGAAGCAATCCTAATGTGATATAAATTGTATAGCTAATTTGTAGGAATATCAATTAGAGATTGAATCTATGTAGCTGTGTACTATATAAACACAGATAGGTTAACCCTAAAAGGGATGCGAATACTGAATACATTATTCTTGTAACCTAGCAGCTCTCTATGATATTTTACATCACTGAGAGAAGAGTTATTTAATATAATTCAGTTTACTGATCATAAACAGTGTTCTTGATTGTTTTTCTCATACATATATTGATTATATATTGTGTATTCGGCCTAACAACAACACAAGTCCAAACAGGGACATGTGATGCCTGCTGAACATGGGGGTTCGAAGATGAATGTAGTGACTGTTGGACAGAAAAGAAAGACTGTAACTAAGAAGGATAACACTAGGCCTAAAAATGACAAGAACAAGGCTAAGAAACCAAAGACAAACAAACCATGTTGGTCTTGTGGACAGGTTGGTCATTGGAGCAAGGACTGTTCTGCAAAGAAAGCAAAGAAAGTTGTTGTGGGAGCACAAGCTAATACTGTGCTTGCAACCACTGATGGGCCTAAGGTTAACATGGTTGTTGGTGAGGTTGTTGCCTCTGGACCCAATAACGGGTATGTTACCTACAACCATGTACTTCTTTCCACTTATCTGTCTCATGAATGGTTGATTGATACTGGAGCTAATGTACATATTTGTACTGATATTAGTTTATTTGTATCTTATCAACAGAGTCATGGAGTGACAGTGACGATGGGGAATGCTAGTGCTGCTCAAGTTCTTGAAATAGGAAACGTGGACCTGAAGTTTGCTTCCGGGCGTGTTCTATCCCTCACTAGAGTGCACCATGTTCCTGATATTCGTAGAAATATTATAAGTGGAAGTTGTTTAGTTAAAAATGGTTTTGAAATTTCTTTGAAATGTAATAAAGTAGTTATTACACATACTGGTACATTCTTTGGCAAAGGTTATTTGTCTGATGGTTTACTTTTAATAAATGTTGAGCCTGTTTTGGGCAGTTTTATTAATGATAGTGTTGCACCTTCTGTTAATTGTGTTGAATCATCTGATTTATGGCATTCTAGACTTGGTCATTTAAATTTTGGTGCTCTAAAGAATATTGTGAATTTAGAGTTGATCCCAAAATATGTCATTGATAAGAAATCTAAATGTCAAGTATGTGTGACTGCAAAACAAACTAGGAAACCCTTTCATAATGTTGTTAGGGATTCAGGAGTTTTAGATTTAGTACACACAGACATATGTGAATTTGGTGGCATGTTGACTAAGGATAATAAACGATATTTTATTACCTTTATAGATGATTGTAGTAGATACTGTTA
Organism: Heracleum sosnowskyi; assembly: GCA_030848705.1. Lineage (NCBI taxonomy): Eukaryota > Viridiplantae > Streptophyta > Magnoliopsida > Apiales > Apiaceae > Heracleum > Heracleum sosnowskyi. Next base: position 82,012,672 of record CM061244.1, read on the forward strand.
TGTTTATTTACTTAGACATAAAGATGAAGCACTAGAAAAATTCATTATGTTCAAAACTGAAGCTGAAACACAAACTGGTAAAGTACTTAAACGTTTGAGATCTGATAGAGGTGGTAAGTATACTAGTACCTCGTTTAATGAATTTTGTGCAAGCAATGTTATAGTTCATGAGGTGACTCCACCATACACACCTGAGTCTAATGGGGTGGCTGAACGAAAGAACGGAACCTTTAAAGATATGATTAACAACATGCTTATTAATTCTGGGTTGTCTAAGTACATGTGGGGAGAGGCTTTGAATACGGCTTGCCATATTCTGAATAGAGTCCCTTTGAAACATATGGACAAGACACCTTATGAATTATGGAAAAGTAGAAAGACAAGTTTAAAGTATCTTCGTGTGTGGGGGTGCCTTGCTAAGGTGCTTGTCCCTGAACACAAGAGAAAGAAACTAGGTCCGAAAACTGCTGATTACATCTTTCTGGGCTATATTGAAACCACTACGGCTATGAGATTTTTAGTTTTAAAATCTGACATAGACGGTATAGTGGCCAACACTATAGTTGAGTTTTGTGATGCAACATTCTTTGAGGATGTGTTCCCTACGAAGACTGGCATACCTCAAGGTATTTCTAATGATGATCCTACTCACACATCAAGTTCTATTCCTGATCATGTGGAAAAGATGACAAATGTGGGGGCAGATCCTGCTAGTAGTTCTACTCCTGATGAAGTAGATGAACCTAGAAGGAGTAAGCGTGCAAAGGTAGTCAAGGACTTTGGAAGTGATTTTGTCACTTACAATGTCGAGGATGAACCTTTAACTTTCCGACAGGCCATGGATTCTTCGGAGTCAAGGCACTGGAAAGGTGCTATAAAAAGTGAGATTGACTATATTGTTTCTAACGAAACATGGGAGTTGGTTGATCTTCCTCCTGGGTGTACTACTATAGGATGTAAGTGGACATTCAAAAGGAAGATGAACCCTGATGGCTCAATATATAAGTATAAGGCTAGGCTGGTAGCTAAGGGTTTTAGGCAAAAGGAAGGCATTGATTACTTTGACACATACTCTCCTGTTGCAAGGATGACAACAATCCGAATGCTTCTAGCATTGGCTTCTGTACATGGTCTTATCATCCATCAAATGGATGTAAAGACAGCTTTTCTTCATGGTGATCTTGAAGAAGAGATTTATATGGATCAGCCTGAGGGATTTGTTGCTTCTGGTAACGAGAGGAAAGTATGTAAGTTGATCAAGTCTATATATGGCTTAAAACAAGCTTCTCGAGACTGGCATAAGAAGTTTGATGATACTGTTTTAGAATCAGAATTTGTAGTTAATGAAAGTGACAAGTGTGTCTACTATATGGTTAAAGGAAATGAATGTATTATCGTGTGCCTATATGTGGATGATATATTATTGTTAGGAACCAATATTGAGATTATTAACGAGACAAAAAGTTTCTTGAAAAGGCATTTTGAAATGAAGGATATGGGTGAGGCTAGTGTGATTCTTGGGGTCAAGTTGCACAGTCAACTGATGGAATAACATTGTCACAATCTCATTATATAGAGAAATCTATACTTGAGAAGTATGGTTATTCAAATTGTAGAATCACTAGTACATCGTACGATCCTAAAGTTGCCCTAGTCAAGAATAGTTCAGGAATTCCTGTGTCTCAGTTAAGGTATTCTCAGATTATTGGGAGTTTGCAATATCTTGCTAATGTGACTAGACCAGATATTTCTTATTCCGTGTCTAAGTTAGCTAGATATACAAGCTGTCCGAACAAGACTCATTGGGAGGCACTGGATAGAGTTCTTAGATATCTTAAGGGAACTATTTCCCTTGGTTTGCATTATAGAAGATTCGCTGGAGTACTCGAGGGATATAGTGATGCAAGTTGGATAGCTAAGAAATCCGGTACCAATGGAGTGACTGGATATTTGTTTACCCTAGCAGGTGGAGCAATATCCTGGAAGTCTACTAGACAGACTTTGATAACTCGGTCTACTTTTGAGGCTGAGTTGTGTGCATTAGAAGCCACGAGGACGGAAGCTGAATGGTTGCATGGACTTATGTCAGTGTTACCAGTAGTAAGCAGACCGCTTCCAGCCATTGCTGTTCATTGTGATAGCCGTACAACTATCAACAAGATCAGTAGTGAAAAATATAATGCTAAAACAAAGAGACACATCCAAGTTAGACTTAAGTCTATAAGGGGTCTTGTGTTTGAGAGGATTATTGCTGTAGAGTTCATTGGAACTCAGGATAATATAGCTGATTTTTTGACTAAAGGACTTGAGCATGCAGTAGTCCTTATGTAAGATCCGGGAAAATTACGTGTTATTATGTGATGTGAAATGAAATTTTAATTTCATACTAAGAGTTATTAAGTGATTTATCTGTTTAAACGTGCTAAGTTATTCGTTAAATGATTGAATATGTGATATTGTGGTGCTATGTGAATTGTGTGGGGAATTAGAAACTATTTTGAAAAGGATGTCATACTATTTTATTCTATTTTAATTATCGAAAAGAAAATTTGGATCGTTCCCAAATTATTCGGGACATTGGTATATCGTTCGTACCAATATTTCATTCGTTAAAGTGGGAAGTATTCGAAAATATTCGTAATGGAGGTATTTTGGTTTGTATATTTTGTATTAAACGATACTTGTAATTATCCGTACTTTATGGATGATCATCAACCTTTTTAACTGATTATTCCTCGTAAAACGTGTTTTTAACCTAATTAGGGTTTTTAAACGAACCAGTGGATCTATATCGATCCAAAAATGTTGTTTGGGGTATTATTTTTCCAAAAATATATAAAGACGAATCGTACCTTATAACCTTCATAATCTGCATTGCGTATAATTAAAAAGTAAAAATTCCCGAAACGTGTTCTTCGTGTTCTTGAATAATCAATCCATTCGTTCAAGGTGTTATTGATTTCAGAAATCAAAGTTCAAGTACTCAAATCAAAGCTCTTGATCTCTAGTTTCAGAATCTTCCAACCTCATCATCATCTGGTAATTTTTCGATTTGTTATGAATTTTTCAATATTCGAATTAAAATTAGGGTTCATACCCGATTTGGGGATTTTCATTCTGTTGATTCTCCGTTCAATTGGTTGCTTCTAACATGTTCCTAGGGTTCTAATTAGCAAGAATCCATGCTTTAATTTCATGTTTATGGGTTTGATTTTCGGGTTTTGACCCGAATTTTTCTTTTACTTCGTTCGTTCTTGTTGTTGATCTCACATAAGTTTTGATATGGGGATTTGATTGTGTGAGTTATAAGCTTCATTTTGTGATATTAATCGTAGAGTTTCATGTAGAAATGAGAGAGATCGGGTTTCCGGCCGGAGTCTTCCCCGATGGTTTCTTTGACCGGATTCTGGGCTCGATTTCGGCATGGGACAAAGATGTTTTTGTGTGGGTTGTGTTTGTCTTGCAAAGGCGAACAAAAGCCCTATTGTTTTGGTCATGTTTGATCGGGAATTAAGAATTCCGGTCGCCGGACACCGGCCGGATTCTAGAAAACCCAGAATCCGGTGGGTTGTTCTTGGCGACTCGGATTTGTCCTTCCCGACCCGTTTACCCGAAGTTTGACCCGGTTTCAATCTTCAAAACCCTAATTCAATTTCTGAAAATTGTTTTTGGATTTTATTTTTAAATTTAATTCGAAAATAATTTAAAAACTTTAAAAATTCATATTTTTATTTTAAAAATATATTTTAATATCAGAAAAATTCTGGAAAATTATATTTATTATTTTAAATCCAAAAATTGATTAAACTTAATTATTTTAATTATTTTTAATCAATAATTAATTAATTTAAATAATTGATTAATTCTTTTAATCAGTTAATTCTTAAAAATTGATTATTAATTAGATTTAATTAATTTAAAATTTAGTTTAATTATTTTGAAACCTGATTTATTATTTAAAAATAGTTTGAGCATTTAAAGAGTGTCAATTAATTTTATTAATTGATTGATTTGCATTTAAAATACTTATATTGGATTTAAAAATCCGATTTTTGATTTAAAAATTGTTTGTGGCTTATTTAAATTCAAATAAGCTTCGTGTGATGTTTTAAAAATAGTTATAAGTGCTATATGGTTTGTATGAGTTGTGTAATGTGTTTTATAGTCCGTATATGCCCGTACTAGGGCTAGTGTCTGAGTTTTAAATATCGTAAATTAGACCGGGCGTCCGATACGTAACCGGTTACTTGTTTAAATGTGTTATGTGAATGATGTGAATTATCTGTTGTTGAGTCATGCATGCGAATAATTGTTTTGAGACTTGTTTAAAAGCTTTGGTCGTGTCTAATATCATCACGAGGGGTAGTTGGAATAGAAATTTGTCGGTAATGTTAGAAAATGAGATTTACGAGGCCGTTGACTTAGATGTTGACTTTTTATAGTATGGGGAGTTTCGTCAAGAGAGTTACGAGGATTACTTGTATAGTTAGTTGTGATCATTCTATCAATTGAAATGTGGTTGTCTATGCAACAGAGGCTATTGGACGAGACGAGTCAGATTATCGAAGTTAAGTTACAATCTTTTATGGAATGTGAGAATCATACGTTGAAGGCTAAGTACCGTCTCATGTTTGACTATCGAGGCTGGCACGTGGATTCGAAATGGTAGAAGCAGACTAGTGGTATTCGCAAGAGCGTTAAAGCAAAGAAGGACGGAAGTAGAGAATCGTGCGATAAGACAGAATAAGGAGGGAATCGTATTGTTTCAGCGTTACGAAATAGCTAAGGACCAGAGGCAAGTGTTTATACCCTTGCTTATTAATTAAGAGATATTATCTTGAATTATTAGTATGCATGTTGAATGCTTTTTACTGAATTTTCAAATGTTGATTTCCTTGCATTAAATTGCAAGTATGTTATTTAAATCTCGTAAGTTGACGAGTATTATTTTATACCTTTTGAGTTTAGATTCATATTTCCAGGTTGATTGGAAAAATATAAATATTGTGTTGAAACGATTTAAAAGATAGTTATGGGCCGTATACTAAGGCTTTCTTTCAAAAAGACTTGATTTAAAAATATTAGGTTGGAATATTGCCAACCCTAGATGAGTGGGAACTTGTGAACCCTATGTTGAAAATGTTATTTTAAATTCCGAAGTCGTGGTACTTGTTCTACAAGTATTCCATTTTCCATCTTGCATCCATGCAAGTATTATTATCATTTCTTGTTAATGCGATCATCTGTTCCATTCCCTGATTCGAATTCATAAATGATGTGCATGATTTAGTTTACTTCCTTCAAATACAAGGCTTATCTATTATAAGTATATGTTCGAAGGACTTGAACTATTTCTGTCAGAAGTTAATAAACCCTTGTTTTCTTCATTTATAAACTTCACCTTGACTTTTTCTTAAACTTGAACTTGACTTTCTTGTCACTTACCAGATTAGTAAATCTTAACTAATTCTTCCATGATGTGATAATTTGAACTGTTGAGGCCATCTAGAGCCTGTTCTTTGAACCCTATTCTATATTGAGTTGTTGCAAATTCTGTTGATATCATAATGCCTGTTTCATATCTGACTTAACCTTGTTGAGCATGTCATTGTTTATTCTTCATTATATCCCAGTTGTTACATCGATCTCGTCGATGTTTATTATATTGTCACTTTTCATGTGCACCTCCCGATATTGTGTCGATCTCGTCGATACTAGATTATATTGTTATTCCTTGATGGATTCTTCATAGTTGAATTGTTTCCTGGAACGTGAGTTTTCCAGCGTTTGTTGTATTAAGGTTGTCGATTCTTCCGACACCTGATTGTCGAAGTAAGGTTGTCAATTGTTCTAACACCTGACGTATATAATATAGGATTGGAATGTTTTTTTTAAATGGGACCAGTAATTGGTCGGGCCATATTTATGGTCGTAATAAATTAAGGCCCAGATTGGCCTAGGATCCAGTAGAGGACTTTGCTATAAGCAAGTCCGGGGTTGATGCGTGGCTGGCCAGCAGCACAACCTTTGATTTGATAAATGTTAAAAATCCAATTCTAATATCAATTCTTATTTCTGGGATGAGTTACACCCATATGTTTTGTACTTGTGAGTTATGACATGATATTCAGGTTTATTCGTTGCGTAAAATTGTTGGTTGTTGATTAATAAATGGTGGTTTCAATCTTGCTGAAATCACTTACTTTTAATTCATTTGGATTCCAAATAGTCGAAATCCACTTCCTTGATTCCATTGGTAGTCGTGAGATATCTATTCTGATGAGTTTTATTCATACCGCGTATCTAGTCGGTACCATGTTGAAGTCTTGAAGTGCATCTTTGTTCCATGACCGAGCGCGTTGGCTCATTCTTACTCCTTGATTATTCTACCCTTCCAGAGTTGTTGGTTTCAGAGAATGTTGTGAATAGATCTGTTATCTTCAAATTAGTATCTTTATACAAACTGTGGTCTTAAAGACATATGAGTTATACTTAATTCGTATTTTCTACATACTATTGTAGTTATTGTTGATTCAGTCGCCGTGACGACCAATATAAACCTTTTTGTGTTTTAAACTATTCAGTTGCGAGAAGCTGAATGAGAAATTGTGTTAAATTACTAAACTTGATTTGAGAAGTTTTAAAGATTACAAATGTTCAAAAACAAAAGTTTGTTATTTGAAAATCCAAAGTTTATTTTGGGAAACCTTTCGTATTATATTTGATAATGCACTTGCTGAGCAATTCATTCGCTCATACTTGTTTTCTTTATATATATTTTAGCCTGCCAATAAGGAGGTATATTGGCGAGAGTTGTCCGCGTAGCTGATCAGAGATGGGGAAGGATAGTAGTGTAAAGACGTTCTGATCCAGAGCATTGGAGCTAGTGAGAGGTTTTGTATATAGATGTTTTCTATTGAATAATATATTGTATAAGATTAGTTTCCTGGTATACTTCTTATCGAAGTTATACTAGTGTATTAGAATTTTTGTAAAGAGAATGGTTGTAAAGAAGAAAGATTGTTGTAATGAAATTTGGATTCTTGTTTCTAGCACTATAACCTTTAAAGATTCTTGGTAGAGTTGGGGTCACAGATATTATTATTATTATTGTGTTGATTTTATATTGAACAGGTTGTTTGGATTAAGAGTGCAGTGTGACGACCAAATCCTTTGACCCCGGATTTGGGGGTGTTACAAGTTGGTATCAGAGCAAGGGTTATAGTAAAACTAGAAACGAGAGTGTGTGGGAGTGTATATAGTTATATAAGGAACGTCAGAGCTCATTTAGAGTTCATGTTGGACTATTGGATATAGTACCGCTGAGTGAGTTGAGATAGAGGTATTTGATTGAGATAGTTGTGCTGAGATGGATAGAACTTCTTACATTTATAGACGTCTAAGGCGGAATCTTCGAGGACTATTACGAGTCGATGACGACGTACGATATTGATAACCTTGCGACGTGGAAAAGAAGGGCTGAAATCGAATAACGTGGAAAGGAAGGGCTGAGATCGAATAACGAGTTATCGAAGGAGTCGACGGAGGAGGCATATGTGAAGACCTTGGTAATACCTTCCCATCCTAAGGAAATATTTGACATTTCTTTAAGCGAAACTTGTGTTGGTGAATATATTCCACCTTTTGACCTTGTACTTGATACTTTTGATCAATCATGATTGCAATTGCATCAGAGGTTGTTGTGATATCTATTTCAAATTTGTGAAGCATGTTGAAAATATGCTATTCGAATTCCAACTCCTTTATTTTTTTAGGGGTGGATAACTCTAGTCATGATGTGATACTACTTGTTGATACATCCCTTTTGTGGTTGTTTTTCTTTACTGGAAATAACACCTTTGGAATCTATTCAATTTCAATCCAAGGTGTGTATTTGAGATTTCTTATCGAAAGGCCCTGGTTGTCATTCCGACTCTAAATTTCTTTTATATTTCTCTACTCCAACTGAGGTAAACAACCCTATTTATAGGGGAGACAAGGACTATCTATCTATGTGATAGAAGTCTGACGGGACGCCGTCACTTGTGTGTTGTGAAATACAAGAAGGCTAATTACCTTTAGTACTGTCTTAATAGAGACACACAACATTGAGTTCATGTGATCAAATTGGTCTCTCAGTAATTCTTTCACTTCCAATAATGTTTGCTTTGGAATATGCAGATTTGGTAACCCCAATTGTGGGACATTTGCTACGATATAGAATCTTTTCACTTCAAAATATCATGAATTTTTGTTATACCAAATAATCTCGGAGGTATGCCATTAGGGTGAACTGAAATTTACCCTACCATAATGAACGAAGAATTTGCGATTGAATTACCACGAGCGAAAGCGGATTACGATGCGATTAGAATACTAGTAACATATAACGGAGCCAGTTGTTCTCTCTCTATCGATTAACGTTACGATGTGGAAGAGGTGAAGTTAGATAATTCAAAAGTTGATTGGAAATTGGGGAAAAATGTGTAATTGTGCTGATGATATCCCGTGTTGTGGAAGATGAACATAATAGATTTTTGTCTCAATGAGAAGAACTTTTAAGATTTGATGATAGCCTAATAATGGAGAATGAGTTAATCTTTGAGTATTTCAGGATTGTATGATATGGTTGCAAGTCTTTTGCTCACGATAGTTAAGGTAGATCTTACCAGTCAATGTGGATGTATAGGATGAGAATCAAAATAACGTTGAGTTGATCAAGATGTTTGGGAATTGAGATGGAACCATGGAAAAGGTGTCCTGAGTGTTACTGTGAATGTATCTTCTGAATTATTTGGGAATCAGATGGAGAGCAATTAAGTTATTGGAACTAGGTAGAACAATTTTAAAGATATGGGACTAAGTCACCAAGTTGATAAGGAATATTCTCACAATTGTAGATAGGGAAAGAAGATGAAGAGGTGTTAATAAGGATTTAAAGACAATGGATAAGGTAATGAAGGGTTGTTTTCAGCTGAAGAGTTAATTGGCATGAAAGGTATGTGATTGTTGAAAGCAGTTGTTAGATATATTGGAAATAGGTAGAGTTGACCCAAGAATATGGATGGCTGATAGTATGAGTAGTAAAAGAGAGAATTGAGATGTAAATATCTTCGGTACAAGAATTAGAAAGGATGGAGCTTTAAGGTTATGATAACAAGAGATTAACTAGAAAGAATGACGGAAGATAAGGATTCAACCAGGATTGATTAAAGAGAAAGGGCTACATAACGGAAAGAGTTATGGAAAGAGAAATGGAATTCAATTACAGGAAGGAACGAGAAAGAATAAAGGATAAGAAAGAAATGTAAGGATATATAAGAGATTTAAAAGAATATTGATGTTAGTGAGTGTCTAAGTACTTGAGGTGTTGGAAAATGAAGACAAAATAACAGAGGTATAGTAGACAGTTACGACTAAAGAGATTCCTGAAGGGAGATGGAAACATGTTAAGATAAACTGTGTAGTAGAGTTGTTAAGGCCTAGAGCTTATCATGATATTATTTGAGTTATTATTGACCGATTAACGAGAGGTATTCATTGGGTGAGTTGGTTCGTCTTTATTAATAAGAGATAATAGTACGACATGGAATGACGGGTTTAATTGTATTTGACAGGGATCCGCGACTTAATTAAAGGATTCAGATAGACTATGGTTGTGTACTCAATTTTGAAGGTAATTGGAAGGACCATTTACCGATGATTAGATTTCCTTACGACAACAGTTACTATGACAATTTTGAAATGCTACCTTACGTCGATCTACTGTGTGTTGGGAAAGTTGCGTATAAGTTTGCTTACCACCCCGTGAGTGGTGTATTCATAGTATATTTCATAAAACATGAACCTATAGAGATCTAGTTAAATTGTTCTATGTTGAGTAACCGACTGAGATATTGAGTCAGTATGAGAGAGTGATAAGTAATAGAGGAGTCAAATTAGTATGAGCATGAGGAGAAATCCTAAGGTTGGAGAGTCAACCTAGGAATTTGAGAATGAGATGTTGGAAAAATATCCACCTATGTTTGTGCAAGTTGATTCTGAGGACAGAATCCTGTTAAGGGGGGAGGATGTAAGATCCGGGAAAATTACGTGTTATTATGTGATGTGAAATGAAATTTTAATTTCATACTAAGAGTTATTAAGTGATTTATCTGTTTAAACGTGCTAAGTTATTCGTTAAATGATTGAATATGTGATATTGTGGTGCTATGTGAATTGTGTGGGGAATTAGAAACTATTTTGAAAAGGATGTCACACTATTTTATTCTATTTTAATTATCGAAAAGAAAATTTGGATCGTTCCCAAATTATTCGGGACATTGGTATATCGTTCGTACCAATATTTCATTCGTTAAAGTGGGAAGTATTCGAAAATATTCGTAATGGAGGTATTTTGGTTCGTATATTTTGTATTAAACGATACTTGTAGTTATCCGTACTTTATGGATGATCATCAACCTTTTTAACTGATTATTCCTCGTAAAACGTGTTTTTAACCTAATTAGGGTTTTTAAACGAACCAGTGGATCTATATCGATCCAAAAATGTTGTTTGGGGTATTATTTTTCCAAAAATATATAAAGACGAATCGTACCTTATAACCTTCATAATCTGCATTGCGTATAATTAAAAAGTAAAAATTCCCGAAACGTGTTCTTCGTGTTCTTGAATAATCAATCCATTCGTTCAAGGTGTTATTGATTTCAGAAATCAAAGTTCAAGTACTCAAATCAAAGCTCTTGATCTCTAGTTTCAGAATCTTCCAACCTCATCATCATCTGGTAATTGTTCGATTTGTTATGAATTTTTCAATATTCGAATTAAAATTAGGGTTCATACCCGATTTGGGGATTTTCATTCTGTTGATTCTCCGTTCAATTGGTTGCTTCTAACATGTTCCTAGGGTTCTAATTAGCAAGAATCCATGCTTTAATTTCATGTTTATGTTCGATTTTGATGGGTTTGATTTTCGGGTTTTGACCCGAATTTTTCTTTTACTTCGTTCGTTCTTGTTGTTGATTTGACATAAGTTTTGATATAGGGCTTTGATTGTGTGAGTTATAAACTTCATTTTGTGATATTAATCGTAGAGTTTCATGTAGAAATGAGAGAGATCGGGTTTCCGGCCGGAGTCTTCCCCGACGGTTTCTTTGACCGGATTCTGGGCTCGATTCCGGCATGGGACAGAGATGTTTTTGTGTGGGTTGTGTTTGTCTTGCAAAGGCGAACAAAAGCCCTATTGTTTTGGTCATGTTTGATCGGGAATTAAGAATTCCGATCGCCGGACACCGGCCGGATTCTGGAAAACCCAGAATTCGGTGGGTTGTTCTTGGTGACCCGGATTTGTTCTTCCCGACCCGTTTACCCGAAGTTTGACCCAGTTTCAATCTTCAAAACCCTAATTCAATTTCTGAAAACTGTTTTTGGATTTTATTTTTAAATTTAATTCGAAAATAGTTTAAAAACTTTAAAAATTCATATTTTTATTTTAAAAATATATTTTAATATCAGAAAAATTCTGGAAAATTATATTTATTATTTTAAATCCAAAAATTGATTAAACTTAATTATTTTAATTATTTTTAATCAATAATTAATTAATTTAATTAATTGATTAATTCTTTTAATCAGTTAATTCTTAAAAATTGATTATTAATTAGATTTAATTAATTTAAAATTTAGTTTAATTATTTTCAAACCTGATTTATTATTTAAAAATAGTTTGAGCATTTAAAGAGTGTCAATTAATTTCATTAATTGATTTATTTGCATTTAAAATACTTATATTGGATTTAAAAATCCGATTTTTGATTTAAAAATTGTTTGTGGCTTATTTAAATTCAAATAAGCTTCGTGTGATGTTTTAAAAATAGTTATAAGTGCTATATGGTTTGTATGAGTTGTGTAATGTGTTTTATAGTCCGTATATGCCCGTACTAGGGCTAGTGTCTGAGTTTTAAATATCGTAAATTAGACCGGGCGTCCGATACGTAACTGAAAGGCATATGCTATAGCCTATTTGTAGTTCGAGGATTCTACTCAACTTAAACCAGAATGTAATAAGTAAATATTAGATTAAAGGTCACAGGAATCTCAGAGAGTTTTATCCGTCAAGAGAATGGAGTATTAAAGTCATCTACAGACTTGAAGTTATTCTACATTGAAAGAAGTTCAATTTATTGTTCAAGCCTCAGTGAAGTATTCAAGGAAGTGGATTTACTACAGTGACAGAGATTTCCAGTTTGTGACAGAAGAAGTACAGGATACAAAGTTCAGTCAAAGCTAGAGAAAAGAAGCCACAGCTTTAAATGTTTTAAAGATGAAGAATTATCATTGAAGTCAGTTATTCATGAAACCAGACAGTGCATCGAATGACGACATCAATCAGTGGAATTAAATCATCTATTTTCAGTGGTGTTCAGAAGAGAGAGAGATACTTTGTTTTTAAGTTATTCTCTTCTAATTAATTAAATGATTAATCAATTTAATTAATAAATTAATTCTTTCAGAATTAATTTATTTATTAAATTAATTAATTTAGTTGTTTGAATTATTTATTAAATTAATTCTAGAAAAGAATTAATTTAATTTAGAATTTAATTCAACTAAAATTAATTAAAAGAAAGTAATTTAAGTACTAGTATGACCTGTCTTAATACTAGTATGACCTAGTTTAGATAGAAGCAAAAACACGGTATGACCTAATTTAAATTAGGTCATACATGTTTCTTTTCTAGGTCATACCGAGTTACTGTTCACTGTGCTAGGTCATACCGAGTTACTGTTCACTGTGCTAGGTCATACCGAGTTACTGTTCACTGTGCTAGGTCATACCGAGTTACTGTTCACTGTGCTAGGTCATACCGAGTTACTGTTCACTGTGCTAGGTCATACCGAGTTACTGTTCACTGTGCTAGGTCATACCGAGTTACTGTTCACTGTGCTAGGTCATACCGAGTTACTGTTCAGGTCATACAGACACTTTTGCAGGTCATACAAGGCAAATGTATTTGTATATTACCCGAGACCACAAAGACAGAAGATAAGATCAGCAATATCAAAAGAACAGACATTTCTCTCAGCAAAAGAACGAAGAAAAGCATTTGATTTCATTTCTTCTCAAGCAATTAATTCTAGTTTGTATTGTTAAATCCAAACCACTAGAAGTTGATTACTTGTATTGCTTTGATCATCTAGCGGATTTTTATCCCTAGAATTTATCTCGAACTTGCTTTTAGCATTCGATCTTTTTATTACAAATATTAGAAAAGTTCATGTCGAATTTATTCTAAATTTGTATTAATTAGTTTGAGATAAATACTTTGTAATCCTTATTGTATTTGCAACACCCTTCAAGTTTAATATAATTTATATTTAACTTGAATCTTGTTTCATTTATATTCCGCATTAATTTGTTCTTAATTGTTAAATTATTCAAAGGACAAATTCCGATAAAACGGTATAGTTTGTATTCAACCCCCCTTCTACAAACTTATCAGGACCTAACAATTGGCATCAGAGCCTTTTGATTGATATACAAATCAAAGATCCAATTGTTTTGAGATTTTTTCAACTCTGAAATTTTTATTATTCTAAAAATCTCAAAAGATGTCTACTACACAGAAAGTGGGTACAGTGAAAATCCCAATGTTCAGCAAGGAGCATTATCCAATGTGGAAGAAGAAAATGCTCCTATTTCTTAAGGTTGCAAATCCTAAATACATTGATGTGATGAAGAATGGACCAAAACTTCCTATGATTATTGAGGAAGAATTAAAAGAGGGTAACATTGTTACTAGGGCTGCTAGGATGTACCCTAAAGATCCCAAGGATTTCACTCCTGGTGAAAAAGAGGATGTTACCTTGGATTCCTGTCTACAGCTGATCCTTATTGATTGTCTTGATCCTATCATGCATAATCATGTCCTAAACTGTGATACTGCCAAACACATTCGGGAAACCATAGAGATAATCAATGAGGGGACAGAGGAAGTTAGAGAGAATATGCTGGAAATTCTCACTTCACAATATGAGCATTTCAGATCAAACCCTGGTGAGGGTATCTCTCAGGTTTTTGAGAGATACAACAAATTAATCAATGATCTGAATCTCAATGGGAAGCACTACACCAACAAGGAGATTAACAAGAAGTTCCTTCTTACACTTCCACCTCATTTGGAGCACAAAATATCTGCAATTAGAGAAGCAAGAGATATGAATGAGATTGCTTTGGAGAGATTGTATGGTGTTCTGAAGACCTATGAGCTGGAGCAGATTCAACAGAGGGAGCTGTATGGAACTGGGAAGATTGTTGGTACCTCTACTGAATTGACTGCTGAAGTCCCACAGAAACTGGAAGTGAAAGCTGTTCAACCTTCCAGTTCTAACATGAATGTTATTGATGCTGAATATGGATTAACATCCATTGATCAATCTGGTGGTGACTTCTATTCTTTAGAAGAACTTGATCAGCTGGAGGATGGTGATTTGGCTTTGATAGTCAGGAAGTTTGGGAAGTTTAGATTCAAGAGGAATCCCAATCTTAAGTTCAGGCCCAGGTTTCAGAGAAGTGATTCCTCATCTTCAAGTGGCACAAGGGGTGGCTACAAAACTGGAACTGTGGAGAGGAGCTCAATCAGATGCTACAATTGCAATGAGTTGGGTCACTTTGCTACTGAATGTAAAAAGCCAAGGCAAGTGACAAGGAACTCATTTGATTCTAGCAAGAAGAATAAGATTGAGAAGGCTTATGTTGCTGAAGGGAAGAGCTGGGATGATACAGACAGTGAAGATGAAGAAGTTGGAAATCTTGCACTTGTGGCAAAAGGAGGCAAACTCTTTGATTCCATGTTATCTTCACCCGACATGTCTAAGGTAAAACTTACTGACACTGAAATGATTTATCATCTTGGTGGCACCATAAGTTGTGCACGCACTGAAAATGATAGAATAAATCTTTTAAACACAAATCTTGAAAAGGAATTAAAAGAATTGAAACTTGTGCATGTTAATCAGGATGAACTTACTGAGAAAATTGCTTTGCTTGAGAATAGGGTTAAATGTTATATTCAATTGGAAACCATTCTCAAAGATCAGATTAGTGAGCTTAAAACCAAAGCTAATGCCTATTACAACTCTTGTAAAACGGCTAAAGAAATTTTCAATAAACAAGCTATTGGTAATCATGTCAGTATAGGTTATGATTATAATGAGGCTATTGGATTGCTTTGTATTAATACACCTTGTAGAGTCAGAGAAGAAGGAAAGGTTGTTCCTTATATACTTAAGGGTATTGAAACACCCTTCTGTAAAGAATCCATAGCAGATCCTATGAATGAATACTCTATAATCATTGCTGAAGAGATTCGTGAAGAAGATATGGCTTTGGAAGTTGAACAGTCCAAAAAGTGTATATCTGATATCCCAGTCAAAGTTGCTACAACTAAAAAGACTAAATCAGATATTCATAAGTTGGATCAAAACAACTGTAGAACTAACATGCCTGCTATTAATTCTTCTCATAAAGCATGTGGTGTGAGTAATTGCATGTCTTGTGCTTTTAATGTTATGTATGCTTTCTTTAATAAAAAGCATGTATCTAGTGATAAGACTGCTCCACGTCAACATGTTAATAATAAGAAGCATGTTAAAACAAAGACTACTAGTCCTCCTCAGACTAGAGTGGATTCATTTATCCCTAAGCCTACTCAGAAATGTGTTAAGGCTGGTTATAAATGGAAACGCTCTTATGTGAAAGAGGTTGAAGTAGTTTTAGCTAAAAATGTTGTTTTGCCTGACAAAGGCCAGTTCTTTAAGTATGCCGGACCCAATCAATTTTGGGCTCCGAAGAAGGTCTAATCAATCTGGTAGTGCAGGGAGTTAAACAGGTAAACCGTGTTATGTGGATTCTTGACAGTGGCTGTTCAAGGCATATGACCGGAGATAGAGCCCTGCTATCAGATGTGGTTGAGAAAGCTGGCCCAGTGCTTACCTTTGGAGATAACAACAAGGGTATAACTGAGGATATGGCCTGTTTGAAATCAAGAAATGTTATCAGTCAATAAGAACATCAATGTTACATTTGATGACACCAAACTCCCTAATATCCAAACAGAAAATCCATCTGAGAAACTAAAGTTTGAAGAAATGTCAGATTCAGAATCAGATGATAAGAATCCACCTGAGGTTGTTGCTGGTGATAACAATGATAATGGTGAGAGTGATGGTGGTGGAAACATTGGTTACAATGGAGATACCACTAACACTGGAAAAGAATCACCAAGACAATCTGCCAACAACTCAGGGGGAGGAAATGAAGGGTCAACTAGTCATTCACAACACCATAATGTAGAACAAGGCGAATCATCAAGATCAAATCTTCCAAGATAAACAGTTTGGATTAGAGCTCATCCTTTTGAGTTGATTATTGGTGATCCAGGTGTTGGAGTCAGAACTAGGAGTGCTACTCAAAATGAATATCATTATTCAGGGTTTCCTTCTGAAATGAAACCAAAGAAGATTGAGGAAGCACTAGGTGATCCTGATTGGGTGATTGCTATGCAAGATGAACTCAATCAAATTGAACAACAACAAGTTTGGAAGCTGGTACCTAGACCGAAGAACAAGACAGTAGTTGGTACTCGGTGGGTATTCAGAAATAAACTAGATGAAGATGGCATAATCACAAGAAACCAAGCACATTGACATCAGGTATCATTTCATCCGAGAGCATGTCATGAATGGTACTGTGGAGTTACTCTTTGTACCCACAGAGGAACAAACAAAAGATATTTTCACTAAATCTCTTGATGAATCCATGTTTACCAGATTGGTTGGTAAATTGGGTATGTTAAATAGTTTTAGTGATTAACTCTGTTTATTTTTTATGTTTGTTCTTAATTAAATTTACAAGTGTTCATTTGTTGTATATATTTTTAAATCACTTGTAAATTTATTTTATCATCTCAATTTTCTCTTATGCATGTGATTGTAGATTATTGCCATGTCTTGTCTAATTGTTAAGCTTCTTAGTTTGAGTAAGTTAAGATTAATTATTTTCTCTAAAAATATTTTTCTCAAATTTTACAAGTTAAAATTGTAGAGAAATCTATTTTTATTGAAAATCTTTTATTTTAAAATATTCGAATTTTCATGTAAATAGTTTCCTGTAAATAGTTTTTTTTATATATATAAATTATATTATTTTAGTTTTTTATTATTATTTATTTTCTTTTATTTTCTATTTGTCTTAGTTGGTTTGTGTAAATATATTGTATATATTATTTCTGATCTAGCTCTTGCTAAACTGGAAATTCAGTGCCAAATCCAATTCAGGTATTACTTTCTATCTCTCAATCCACTTCTTTTACTGTTGCTGAACCCAAGTGGTTGTTAGGGCTGACCAAGGGATTGTAGATCCACAATCTTTATCCCAGGTCTTAGAGCCAAACAATGAGTCTACAACTTCATTACTTGACCTCTCAGCCTAAACAGAAATCAAATGTTAAACAAAGAAGTATCTTGATTGAAACAGTGAGTGATCCCACAGCTCTGCCTCCTCTAAAGAAATTCAATATATACTGAGGCATCTGTCAGCCCATCTGTATCCTCTCAATAGGATATGGACTTTGAAATGGCCAATGAACTGTATCTAGAGACATTCTCTCAACAGGATGAATCTATTGAAATTCGCCATAGGGCCATGGCACTTTGTACTGAGTCAAGCACACTCTCATTACTCACAATGGGAGAAAACAATTTCATTAGATGAAACTCAGGACACAGTGAAAGCAGAGCACCTGCAACTGGTTACAGTGCCTACCATTGTCACGGTAGAAGTGCCTTCATAGGCATCTGAGGGAAAATTTGATTCTTTGCCAAATTAAATAGAATCATTTTCTCCCCTCCCAGAGTGAACACCTCTGGCTCCCTAAGGGATTTTCCACTCGCAGATTTATCTGGAGAAAGTGGAAGGCAACTTGGTCAGTCTATCACTGAAGCAATTCAGAGTTCAAATCTAAGTGATTTGATAGACATGATTGAGGATCGGGATTTGCGAACTCCCATTGCACCACCACTGACCTCTC
Organism: Heracleum sosnowskyi; assembly: GCA_030848705.1. Classification (NCBI taxonomy): domain Eukaryota; kingdom Viridiplantae; phylum Streptophyta; class Magnoliopsida; order Apiales; family Apiaceae; genus Heracleum; species Heracleum sosnowskyi. Next base: position 82,030,761 of record CM061244.1, read on the forward strand.
TTGAAGAGGCTAAGGTGAGTTTCAATGCAGGTACTGATCAAAAAGGAGCAAACAGACAGCTAATGTTGAGTGATAAGAGTCAAACACTGAGTGAAACACATGCACGTGAGATGAGTGATACACTTACAAGAGAAATTCAAGTGAGTGCACACACAGACACATACACTGCAATGTAGTTAGCTCACATAGCTGATCTACAGGAACATTTATTCTAAACCCAGGCTGATAAAGAAATTTTGCAAGCACAAGTGGTTGAACGGTCTTCTTCTTCCACCTCTGTCAACAATCAGCTGGGACTACTCAATGAAATCTTGAAGACAAAGTTACTACCCAAGATCAACTCCATCAACTATCTCAACTCCTACTGGCTTCAGATACTCATAAAGTTAAATCTGTAGAGAATTCCTCAACTAAGGGGGAGAAGTTTGAAGTTTCTAGACAAGTTTCTACAGAAGTTTGGGTAGAAGTTTCTATTTCTAAGGGGAAGTAGTTGAAGCTAGTAAAAGGGGAGCTGAAAAAGATATAAAAGGAAAAGGAGGAGTTTCTGGGGAGTAAAGGTAATTAGCTCTGTTTTGTAAATGTTATATGTATAGAGCTGAGGTAAATCAAGACAGGTTCAATGTTGTCATATGTTCAGTCTAGAGGAACATCTGTCTTGTATTTACCTTTACTAGTGTAATCTGGAAATGTCATATTTGATCCAGAACTTTCTAGTATTTACTTAGGCTTAAGAGTCTTATCTTTTTCTTGGTTTTAGTTGAGTGATCCTCTAGGTATTTGGTTGTTATTCTCTAACAAACAAATAGGGGGAGATTGAAAGGCATATGCTATAGCCTATTTGTAGTTCGAGGATTCTACTCAACTTAAACCAGAATGTAATAAGTAAATATTAGATTAAAGGTCACAGGAATCTCAGAGAGTTTTATCCGTCAAGAGAATGGAGTATTAAAGTCATCTACAGACTTGAAGTTATTCTACATTGAAAGAAGTTCAATTTATTGTTCAAGCCTCAGTGAAGTATTCAAGGAAGTGGATTTACTACAGTGACAGAGATTTCCAGTTTGTGACAGAAGAAGTACAGGATACAAAGTTCAGTCAAAGCTAGAGAAAAGAAGCCACAGCTTTAAATGTTTTAAAGATGAAGAATTATCATTGAAGTCAGTTATTCATGAAACCAGACAGTGCATCGAATGACGACATCAATCAGTGGAATTAAATCATCTATTTTCAGTGGTGTTCAGAAGAGAGAGAGATACTTTGTTTTTAAGTTATTCTCTTCTAATTAATTAAATGATTAATCAATTTAATTAATAAATTAATTCTTTCAGAATTAATTTATTTATTAAATTAATTAATTTAGTTGTTTGAATTATTTATTAAATTAATTCCAGAAAAGAATTAATTTAATTTAGAATTTAATTCAACTAAAATTAATTAAAAGAAAGTAATTTAAGTACTAGTATGACCTGTCTTAATACTAGTATGACCTAGTTTAGATAGAAGCAAAAACACGGTATGACCTAATTTAAATTAGGTCATACATGTTTCTTTTCTAGGTCATACCGAGTTACTGTTCACTGTGCTAGGTCATACCGAGTTACTGTTCACTGTGCTAGGTCATATCGAGTTACTGTTCACTGTGCTAGGTCATACCGAGTTACTGTTCACTGTGCTAGGTCATACCGAGTTACTGTTCACTGTGCTAGGTCATACCGAGTTACTGTTCACTGTGCTAGGTCATACCGAGTTACTGTTCAGGTCATACAGACACTTTTGCAGGTCATACAAGGCAAATGTATTTGTATATTACCCGAGACCACAAAGACAGAAGATAAGATCAGCAATATCAAAAGAACAGACATTTCTCTCAGCAAAAGAACGAAGAAAAGCATTTGATTTCATTTCTTCTCAAGCAATTAATTCTAGTTTGTATTGTTAAATCCAAACCACTAGAAGTTGATTACTTGTATTGCTTTGATCATCTAGCGGATTTTTATCCCTAGAATTTATCTCGAACTTGCTTTTAGCATTCGATCTTTTTATTACAAATATTAGAAAAGTTCATGTCGAATTTATTCTAAATTTGTATTAATTAGTTTGAGATAAATACTTTGTAATCCTTATTGTATTTGCAACACCCTTCAAGTTTAATATAATTTATATTTAACTTGAATCTTGTTTCATTTATATTCCGCATTAATTTGTTCTTAATTGTTAAATTATTCAAAGGACAAATTCCGATAAAACGGTATAGTTTGTATTCAACCCCCCTTCTACAAACTTATCAGGACCTAACAGTAACCGGTTACTTGTTTAAATGTGTTATGTGAATGATGTGAATTATCTGTTGTTGAGTCATGCATGCGAATAATTGTTTTGAGACTTGTTTAAATGCTTTGGTCGTGTCTAATATCATCACGAGGGGTAGTTGGAATAGAAATTTGTCGGTAATGTTAGAAAATGAGATTTACGAGGCCGTTGACTTAGATGTTGACTTTTTATAGTATGGGGAGTTTCGTCAAGCGAGTTATGAGGATTACTTGTATAGTTAGGTGTGATCATTCTATCAATTGAAATGCGGTTGTCTATGCAACAGAGGCTATTGGACGAGACGAGTCAGATTATCGAAGTTAAGTTACAATAGTTTATGGAATGTGAGAATCATACGTTGAAGGCTAAGTACCGTCTCATGTTTGACTATCGAGGCTGACACGTGGATTCGAAATGGTAGAAGCAGACTAGTGGTATTGTATTGTTTCAGAATAAGGAGGGAATCGTATTGTTTCAGCGTTACGAAATAGCTAAGGACCAGAGGCAAGTGTTTATACCCTTGCTTATTAATTAAGAGATATTATCTTGAATTATTAGTATGCATATTGAATGCTTTTTATTGAATTTTCAAATGTTGATTTCCTTGCATTAAATTGCAAGTATGTTATTTAAATCTCGTAAGTTGACGAGTATTATTTTATACCTTTTGAGTTTAGATTCATATTTCCAGGTTGATTGGAAAAATATAAATATTGTGTTGAAACGATTTAAAAGATAGTTATGGGCCGTATACTAAGGCTTTCTTTCAAAAAGACTTTATTTAAAAATATTAGGTTGGAATATTGCCAACCCTAGATGAGCAATTCATTCGCTCATACTTGTTTTCTTTATATATATTTTAGCCTGCCAATAAGGAGGTATATTGGCGAGAGTTGTCCGCGTAGCTGATCAGAGATGGGGAAGGATAGTAGCGTAAAGACGTTCTGATCCAGAGCATTGGAGCTAGTGAGAGGTTTTGTATATAGATGTTTTCTATTGAATAATATATTGTATAAGATTAGTTGCCTGGTATACTTCTTATCGAAGTTATACTAGTGTATTAGAATTTTTGTAAAGAGAATGGTTGTAAATAAGAAAGATTGTTGTAATGAAATTTGGATTCTTGTTTCTAGCACTATAACCTTTAAAGATTCTTGGTAGAGTTGGGGTCACAGATATTATTATTATTGTGTTGATTTTATATTGAACAGGTTGTTTGGATTAAGAGTGCAGTGTGACGACCAAATCCTTTGACCCCGGATTTGGGGGCGTTACACCTTAAGTCTAGGTTGGGGATGGGACTGATAGCCCATAATGATTCATCAGCAGCGGGAACCCAATACACCTGAGAGGAGATCTCTTGAAGTGTATTCAATGTGGTAATAACAAGCTGTGAGGGTGAGTTGGTAGTACCTTTACTATATACCTTGATACTCACGTATCTGTGTCTATCCCCTGTAAACCTAAAAGGTACTGTTACTACCAGTATATCAAGAGTTATTTGAACTCTGAATGGGGTCAAGTCATTTGACGAGATGATAACATTACATCTCTGGAGATGCCCAGCTAAGCGAATGTAATTGTGTGGTCGCAATTAGAGGAAAGGGTTATTCCTTGAAGCATTCGACGAACAGGATCGAGACATGACCATTAACGTCTCAAAGCCGTAGATCATCACCATAGGCTTTGATTTGTCGTCGTCTATGGAGAGTGGTTACACCAAACGAATAAAGATTCAAGGTGAAACATTCCATCTAGATCCGGTAGCCATCGAAGTAGAGGACTTAGGAGGGTTCAAACCCGGAAGGGTACCCACTCTGAAAAACAAGTCATGATAAGGACCGATATGCAAGCATTTCTGTATGGATTTGTGGGGGATTGTTAGAAAATGGAAAGTTTGAGGCATATTTTTAATATGTTTTTGATGAAATTTCCGGAAACTAATAATTGGAGGTTGTTCCTTGTAATGAGGACTTAAACTTTCATGTTTGGATCTAAGACATTTTCTTAGTGTAATCCATAAATAAATTGAGTTGAAATAGGTTGCTTGAAATGGGTTATGTGAGTTGGTTATATTGGAATAACTTGTATCCTACATAGAAATGGTAATGAGAGGTTGGTGGGTTTATATAGAACCATGTGCAAGAGTAGTGTAAAACTACTAAGGCATGTGGGTGTGCATGGTGTTATTATGTGTCACACACACACGCGCGCGCGCCGCCGCCGCCCGCCTCGCCACGCCACGCCACGTCACGACTTGACTCGACTCGACTCGGGTCGGGTCGAAGGGCGATTTGGGCGAATGTCTCGGCGTCTCGCGTACGCGAACCTGGATCCTGATGGAGTTAAATCCTGATGACAGGACCAGTCCTGACGTAATACTGATGGTCGGTCAAGTACCTGATGGTGATCAAATCCTGATGGACCAGGAAATCCTGTGCTGTTTTATCCTGAGAGTGATATTGCTGCAACCCAACACAGCGTAAGTGGGGAAATAATCTCTTCAAGAACAGTCAAGACTTTTCTAAGATTTGGCGACTCAGCTGGTTTTATCTTTCAGTATTTGTTAAAGCTCCTGAGAGATAACTGTTCTTTCTTATCTTGTTATTTACAGTATCTAATTATATATTATTGTTTCAACCTTCGTGTTTGTTTTGTTAATTGGTATTATTTACCTGTTCTTGTTGATACAAAATATATATAACTGCTCTATTGTTGCGTAGTTTAGTTAATTATACCCAACAGTTCATTAGTTACACCACTGCCGGATTTGATTTCATGAAGTTGAGTAAGCACTTCAAAAGGAGCCCCCGTAAAAATAGACCCACAAGAATGGATGACTAATACAACTTTTAGCATCTAATACAACTATATTTCAGTGTATAGCAGGTAATTAACGTGACTTTACATCGCCCAATGAATTGAAAATGGTCAATCATTGACTCATTGTTACATGCTTACTTTTTACGACCTTACGAATTGATAACTTAACAGTTCATGTCTCAACTTGTTGAAGATGTTATAGAGTTTCCTTAAACAGACAAATTTTGTGGTTCTAGAACTTGCATGTAGTGAAATCAACATCCTTTAATCGAGCAATCTAGGGACTATATATGGTCAAGAATATAAGACGGATAATGTCACACTTTCCTGCCATTATTGCTGTCAACACACAGAATGAGACAAACAAGAGAAGACTTGGCTCAGTGGAAACTGATATTTTCGCTCTTCAAACTTCTCACACCGGACTCACTCATGAGGCAATCAACAACATTCTTAAATTCAGTTAGGAATTGGCCCCTATGATCAAGGTACTTTTCAAGAATATGAGTAAATTTCAAATTGGTGGTCAAACTTTATCCACTTTTGCATTTTGATGACCATATTTTTTAATTTGTAATATAGTGCCGGACATTACCTTTATTTTTCAAAATGGTGGCTAGGGACCACTTTTTTAAGTTTTTTTTTCTAAAAAAAGTGGTAGTTTACAATAGGTAGCCTAACATTACTTTTATTTTTCAAAAAGATGGTTACAAGCCACTTTTTTTTCTCTTAGCCATTTTTTTGAAAACTGAAAGTAATATCTTGCCACTAAATTACAAATTTAAAATTCGGACATCAAAATGCAAAAGCGGGTAAAGTTTGGCCACCACTCTAAAATTTGCTCCAAGAATAATTATGGAGAAAAAATTCCATCTGAGTTACCTGTAAGCAGACCTGGCAATACGTTTGTTCCATATACTTTCATGTCGTGTACTTTCGTGTTTTCTGTACATGAGTGCTAAACTCAAACAACCCATTAAGGATTCGTGTCGTTTCATGTTTGTGTACCATCGTGTCGTGTAATTTTCGTGTGATTTTAAATAAAAATAGAAACACGACAGATGGTACACACAAACACAAAATTGCCACATCCTTGAGAGAAGAAATTGTTAAGTTATTGCATACTGCATGATGCATTCATGCACGTTAATAGTTGTGTATCTTTATACAATGTTTATAAAGTTTTTTTTATTGAATCAGAACACGTCTCACATTTTTTCTTGCATTAACTTAATTTTTGATAAAATTTCAACTCTCAAACCATCGTTAAGGAAGCAATGCACCGTCGAATTGAATAACAACTCTATGCAGGTGGCGGACTCAAAGGAGGTTAGCCTAGAATACCGTCCCGACTGAAATTCAAATAATAATATATTTTGAGGTAAAAAACAGTGTATAAATTATTTTAGCTCTAGCTCTCTCGGAGTCCTGGTCCGGCCATGGAATCTACGGTTAATGGATGGTTGTGCAACACGAACAATATTGTAAGTGCAAACTGGTCCGCCACCTTGACAACATGCCACATACTGTTAAAATAAAAGATATTATGTGATTTGTGGAAAATTCCTAAATCTCAAACCCTCTCCCCTGAGTCCTGAGTCCTGAGTATCCCCCAAGGAAAGATGTGAGTAAAACTATTGAGTGAATAGTAATTTTAAACTAATTAAGTGAAGTACTTGAATCTTCTTCATTTTCGGCTTTGACTGTCTTCTCATTTTCATTTTGTTTAACTACTGCAGCTCCTGCAGTTAGCTCCTGAGCTCTCACTGCTTCAATGTTCCAGTTAGTTCGAGCCGTTACAATTAAGACGGTAACTCCACACGAGGCTTGTGCAGCCAATAGACCCAACCAAAGCCCTTTAAAATCGAGCCCCATGAAGAATCCTAATCCCAAAGCCACTGGCATTCCCACTAAGTAAAAACAGCCCAAGTTTATGTTTGCTGCAATTTTAGGCCTAGCTGTTCCTCTTAAAACTCCACACCCTGTTGTTTGTGGAAAATTTCCGAGCTCACACAGCCCAATTATAGGCAAAACTAGGGAAGTCAAGGCTATGATATCTTTATCTTGCGTGAACATAGTAGCCCAGACATTTCTTACGCTTACTGCAAAGAAAAGTGCTGACAATCCTAACACACAGCTGCAAGAAATGCCTACAATGGCAGCAAGTTTGGCTTTTGCAGGCTTGTTCGCGCCTAATTTGTTGCCAACCCTAGTTGATACACTGAAGCTGAGAGACGATGGAAATATGTAAATAAATGATGTTGTTTGAATTAGAATTCCCATTGAAGCCACAGTGGTTCTTGGATTTACAAATAAACCACAAAGCAATATCATGATTTCGTACCACCACCATTCAAGACACACCGAAATGCAGCTTGGTATTGCTAAGTTCAGTAAAGATTGCCATCCTTTAAGGCATTCAATGGACCATCCAAGTTTACTAGTTTTCTTGTAAATGCCAGATACAAGTATGTACAGTATTATTGAAGCTACAAGATTGAAGTTTGTCCAAACTCCACTTAGCGCGACGCCTTTTGTTCCCAGTCCAAGTTTAATGACAAGAATATAGTTGATCGGAAAGTGCAGAATTATTGATAGAGAGGCACAAAATGTCAAAGGTAAAGTTATTGACTGTGTTCTGAGGTAGATTCTTAAGGGATGCAACAAAGATTGAGCTAAGAGGTCTGGAAGAGAATACAGAAGATATGATTGAGCTTCCATAGCTATAGCTTCATCTTGACCACATAACAAGAGAATCCTTCGCACATTGAGCCACAGGATGGCCACTGGAAAAGAAGTAACAAGTAGCAATAGAATTGTTCGTTGCAGATACAGGCTAAGAAGCGAGTACCTTTTGGCTCCAAAAGCTTGGCTACAAATTGGTTCCATTCCCATAGCAAGGCCAGAGAGAACTGAGTAACCGGTAATGTTGGCAAAACCAACAGCAAGGGAGCCTCCAGCGAGCGCCAGCTCGCCTAACTGACCCAGGTACAGCATAGAGATCATGGAACGAGAGTAGAGAAGAAGGCCAGTGAGAATCATAGGAAGAGCTATATTTGCGATGGAAAAGGCTTCTTTAATGGCCAAAGAGAAATGTGTTTGAGGTTGTTGCTTAGTCTTTGTTGTGGTCCTGTTACGTATCAGAGCAGTGAACACATCGGGTTCCAGGTTTTTAGAAACTGGGTTGATAAGGTAAGAGGATTGGTCTATGTTGCATTTGCAACACAGATGAGAAGAAGTTAGTTGGCACATTTTTGTCTGGATGATCAGAGGCACAGACAGAGAGTGAGAAAGAAGAGGTATTTAAAGCATTTTTACTAGCTTAGGCCGTGCAGTTGATCAAGATAATCAATTAATCAAAATTAATCGCAATAATCACGTATAAGGTGTTGGTTCTTTTGGGCACAATTTGGAGTAAAGTCATCCGTATCATCGATCACAGTTCAGAAAAATGACAAGGCTAGCAGCCAACCCAGTTAAATTGCGATCCCTGGTACATTCTTTTGAATAATGCTCTTTTGGAATTTAAATTGTGCTAAGATGACCCTTTTCTCATAATTATAAGAGGATACTTTTTTCAGGCATAACTTTCTAAATTAAAAAGTTATCCTGAAATTATTTTAAAGCAACAGAGACATTTGTTGGCCATAATCTTGACGCCAAATATCTTGTTAGTGAATAACTAAGAATTTGAAGTTAAAAGTTAATCCGTAATTTGTTGTTTGTTAGTGAAAGCTGCATGATGCAGCAGCAGGCCTTTTGTCTATTGGACCTTTCGTGCTTTGCTAAATATCGAACATTTAGAACGGTAGGTTCTGTCCAAAACTGAATTTTGTCCTGCAGTCGTAGCCGTCGTCGGTTGTTTTTGACCTTACCCACCACGTACAAATGTGTCACAGTAATTTTGACTCTGCTTATAATTTTTTTTATAATGGAGTAAGTATTCATACTGCTACATATTACAGACGGTGTCTTATTAAACCAGGAAAATTACTAGGGTTTCAAATTGATTTTCAAACAAAATCTTAAATATCAAGTGTTACCATTTAATTAGCTAGGTAAATAATAAATGAGATGAATCCATGCATTCACGTTAACCACACTAACTAAACTTTCCTATTCTACTAGGTTATGTTTGACAATAAATATTGATACCCAATTTGTTATCTCCTATCTATTTTTAAACCGCATAAAGTCTATTTTAACTAATTTGGTAACCATTTTTAATACCTAATTTGACACTCTTGCACTACTTTTAAAGTTCAACTAGCTTTATAGCCCGTGCGAGGCACGAGCATGCCGTACCTATGTTTAGTTGCTTGAGATTTGGATGCACACTAAAAATGCAAATACCTGTTGTATTGTGAGCGCACTTTTCTGATTTCTCTGTTATGTTTGCATGCTGTTATCCGTTGCAATGGATGAGCTCCTAAGCTCATTTCTTTGGCTTTTTTTCCCCGTACAGAAGAAGTAGTTTCTGGGCTCTTATCAAAAGTTCATTTTCTATTACTGACATCAATCAACTAATTGCCATAACTAAAATATTGAATAGATACATTGTATTAAGCAAATGCATCATAATTATTTTAGAACTTGAAAAATATCATACAATTCTATGTAAGATTCGATGGTGTGACAAAAGGAGTTGAAACTAAAGAAAGAGAACAAAAAGAACAAATTTATTAATAAGCTTTAAAAGGTACCAGAACCTTGAGCCTAGAGTAGTAAAAAATCTAGGTTATCTTTGTGTACCGTCCATGGTTTCCTACTACTGATGCGACTGCACCTGTACCCGTGCAAGGCACGGGATCGCTCTAACCGACTGAACTTCATGTCATTTTGTGACGATATTTTCTAGTTCACGTCAGTTTCATTTTGCGATGATAAGTATTCTTCAGTTTGTTGTGGTGATCCTGCCACCAGTTTGAACTTGTTGGCGACACTATGTGACATGATTGAGAAGATTTGCAAGGAAGATCGGTTTGGTATTAGTCCGAAGAAGATTTTGTTCTTAGTTGAATGTATTTGATGTTTAGTTTTATAAGCTAATTAATAATCAGATAGGAATTAGTTAAATGTGTCAAATAAAGGCTCCATTGTACCAATACTCTCCGGTCTCCATAATTCTCTATAAGCGGCCGGAGTAGTATACTTGTCCTTAATGCATGAGGTGGCGGGATTGAGATGCACACAAATTCGTATTCGAAAAAAACTGTTCGAACTGGTTAAAAAAATCGGAAAAAATCTGATTAAAAAAAATGTCCACCTCAATTGGATCCAGCCCGCATGCTTAAACGGATCGCATATTTTTCACAAAACCCCGATCCGGTTCGAGCCGAATAAACCCAAATTTAATCTCGATTTGGACGTAGTCTTGATCAGGATAAAAGTCCAATCCAAAAAGTTAGAATTTTCAATTAAATCTCAGATAAAAGCTTAAATTTTTTAATTAAATCCGAAAAAATAAAAAAAAGTTAAAGTTAAAGTTATCAATATCTAAAATAATTTGTAAAAAATCCGATTTGGCCCCTCCTGACCCGACCTTATCTACATGTATAAATATTTTAGAGGAAATTTGTCTCGATTTAAAAAAGCCTGGCCCTATCGGATATCGAAAAATCCGACTTGAATCCGGATTACGTTCATCTCTATTCAGGCTAACAACTATAGAGGTGCTTATATTATTACTTATATTATCTGATATGTATGAACATAGTTGAGACAAAATGATTACTATTTTGTATTATTTTGTATTATTGGATGCTCGGACTAAAAAGTGATATTATGTGACTAAAAATGCATTTGTACTTTGTCTTAAAATTGTGAATACAAAGGAAGAAACATAATTAAATTTAATTAAAGAGATACGTGTCTATTGGATACACTTTATACCAATAACCACTTTTATTAATAAGCAGACAAATGAAATTATCATGAAAGAATCTTGAATAAAAACTAAAGTGTAAAATAAAATTTGTGAAAGACATTACCGTACTAATGGGTTTTATACCACAAAAAAAAAGCCCAAGTAGCTCAATGGTTAAATTGGTGACTTGAAATTCTTAGTAATTAGTATTGAAGTGTCTTAGGTTCGATTCCCATTAAGATGAAAATTTTCTTACATTTTTATAACATTTGACTTTGGAGGGGCAGTTATGTAATTTCAAGTTGTTGAATAAAATGTTTCACAAAGTCCTTGTTGCAGTATAAGATATATAACTAGCTTTATAGCCCGTGCGAGGCACGGGCATGTACTAGTTATGTTTAGTTGCTTGAGATTTGGATGCACACTAAAAATGCAAATACCTGTTGTATTGTGAGCGCACTTTTCTGATTTTTCTGTTATGTTTGCATGTTGTTATCCGTTGCAATGGATGAGCTCCTAAGCTCATTTCTTTGGCTTCTTTTCCCCGTACAGAAGAAGTAGTTTCTGGGCTCTTATCAAAAGATCATTTTCTATTACTGACATCAATCAACTAATTGCCATAACTAAAATATTGAATAGATACATTGTATTAAGCAAATGAATCATAATTATTTTAGAACTTGAAATATATCATACAATTCTATGTAAGATTCGATGGTGTGACAAAAGGAGTTGAAACTAAAGAAAGAGAACAAAAAGAACAAATTTATTAATAAGCTTTAAAAGGTACTAGAACCTTGAGCCTAGACTAGTAAAAAATCTAGGTTATCTTTGTGTACCGTCCATGGTTTCCTACTACTGATGCGACTGCACTTGTATCCGTGCAAGGCACGAGATCGCTCTAACCGACAGAACTTGATGTTATTTTGTGACGATATTTTCTAGTTCACGTCAGTTTAATTTTGCGATGATAAGTATTCTTCCGTTTGTTGTGGTGATTCTGCCACCAGTTTGAACTTGTTGGTGACACTAGCTATGTGACATGATTGAGAAGATTTGCAAGGAAGATCGGTTTGGTATTAGTCCGAAGAAGATTTTGTTCTTAGTTGAATGTATTTGATGATTAGTTTTATAAGCTAATTAATAATCAGATAGGAATTAGTTAAAGGTGTCAAATAAAGGCTACATTTTGAAAGTACCAATACTCTCCGGTCTCCATAATTCTCTATAAGCGGCCGGAGTAGTATACTTGTCCTTAATGCATGAGCTGGCGGGATTGAGATGCACACAAATTCGTATTCGAAAAAAACTGTTGGCACTGGTTAAAAAAATCGAAAAAAATCTGTTTAAAAAAAAGTCCACCTCAATTGGATCCAGCCCGGAGGCTTAAACGGATTGCATATTTTTCACAAAATCCCGATCTGGTTCGAGCCAAATAAACCCAAATTTAATCTCGATTTAGACGTAGTCTTGATCAGGATAAAAGTCCAATCCAAAAAGTTAGAATTTTCAATTAAATCTCGGATAAAAGCTTAATTTTTTTAATTAAATCCGAAAAAATAAAACAAAAGTTAAAGTTAAAGTTAAAGTTATCAATATCTAAAATAATTTGTAAAAATCCGATTTGGCCCCTCCTGACCCGACCATATCTACAAGTATAAATATTTTAGAGGAAATTTGTCTCGATTTAAAAAAGCCCGGCCCTATCGGATATCGAAAAATCCGACCTGAATTCGGATTACCTTCATCTCTATTCAGGGTAACAACTATAGAGGTGCTTATATTATTACTTATATTATCTGATATGTATGAACATAGTTGAGACAAAATGATTACTATTTTGTATTATTGGATGCTCGGACTAAAAAGTAATATTATGTGACTAAAAATGCATTTGTACTTTGTCTTAAAATTGTGAATACAAAGGAAGAAACATAATTAAATTTAATTAAAGAGATACGTGTCTATTGGATATACTTTATACCAATAACCACTTTTATTAATAATCAGACAAATGAAATTATCATGAAAGAATCTTGAATAAAAACTAAAGCGTAAAATAATATTTGTGGAAGACATTACCATACCAATGGTTTTATACCACAACAAAAAAGCCCAAGTAGCTCAATGGTTAAATTGGTGACTTGAAATTCCTAGTAATTAGTATTCAAGTGTCTTAGGTTCGATTCCCATCAAGATGAAAAATTTCTTACATTTTTATAACATTTGAATTTGGAGGGGCAGTTATGTAATTTCAAGTTGTTGAATAAAATGTTTCAAAAAGTCTTTGTTGCAGTATAAGATATATAACTAGCCTAAAAACCCGTGCGAAGCACGGGCCTGCTTATTTACTGAAATAATTTTTCGCACGAAAATGTATATATATCGAAACAATTTTGTAATTAAAATTAATTTTGAATTTATCTTATATTTGTATAAAAAAAAATTAATTTTTTTAATATTTAATAAGATTTCACAAAATTTGGAAAAAAAAATCTATAAAATAAAGATCAAATTATTATTTTCATTTGACAAAATATTAATTTAGTTTTAAATGTCGTGAAATGCATTTTATCAAATTCAACAATTAAATATAATCTAAATGATTATTTTAGTATAGTTGTTTATGATATGGATGTATCTAAACTAATGTGTTTTTAACGAAATGACAATATACTTGTAAATAAAATATAAAGTTGGTCAGGTACGTAAGATTACACACCGTGATCACATCTTAAAATCTTTTAGTCTAAAGTCCGTATATAACATTAGTGTATGTAAATTAATATGATAACGTAACTGTGCCAAACCCAAGGCTTTAGGACTTGTTCATAGTGAGTATTATTGATATTAAGAACAAATAGAAACAATGTAAAATTTGAAACACGGTCGAACTATTGTTCTTGTTGCAATTATAATCAGGTTTATCAGAGTTTTCTATGTTGGAGAAAGTATAATTTGTAAATAGGTATTTTGCCTTAGTAGTTGTTGTTTGTTTTTCAGCGATCAATTGATTTGGTTTTTTTTTATTTTTTTGCAGTCTAGAATATAAATCGTTAAATGCACACAATGTTGTTGTAATATAATCGAACACATGTGAATGAGATAGAGGATTTTAAAAAGAAGCTGAAGGTTGGTGCATCTTTGCACACTCTCACAAGACTATCTTGCGGTGTAAATTACAAAATTGTCGGTATATAACATAGGCGATGCAGTCTTAACATTGTCAGATATAAACGTAGGGCTGAGACTTATTACAAAATCTATTAATATTATTTAAAAGTCATCCATGCGGCGACTCACTCAATTTTTTTACTTTTAAAATTTTATAAAAATTTTATACTCTAATCTTATATGTTATCTATAACCTTATTATTATGTAGAAATTATATGTTATCTATAATCTTATACTCTTTTAAAATTTTATTTTTTATATCAATCATTTAAAATAAAAGAAAGAGAATCGTAGAGTATGCTCAATCCATTAAAATATTTTTGGTAATTATATACAATGCAATATTTTATAAATAATATAAACCAACATTTTATTTATTTAAAAATAAAAAATTATAAAAAAGAAGATGAGAGAAGAAGAGAAATTAACATTAATAAGATTTTAAAGAAAACTTAAAACAAAATGTACTATGCTACTTATGCATGAGCTTGATTAGAGAAGATTAATGGTTCAATTTACTACACTAACATAATTTTATCTACTATTTGCATAAATATAAAAGAGTTGACGTTTTTGTAATTTTTTAACATGTAGGGGCAAAATCATAAATTCAAGGTATTAAAATGACATATATCAATAATTTAAATTGATAAAACAGAATTGTAGATTATGTTCAATTGCTAAAAATATTTATTATAACTATGTATTGTGCAATATTCTAAAAATAATATAAATCAATGTTTATTAACTCAAAAAATAAAAAAATTGGAAGAAGAGGTGGTTTATCTAATAAGAGTTTGAATATAAGCTCAAAACAAAGTGTAGCACAGTTGGTTATGACATGAGTTTGACATGGATATGTTAAGGGTTCGATTCCCATCATTAACATAATTTCACAATTTTTACATTTTCATTAAAGAATGGTATTTTTGTAATTTTAGAAAATATAAGGGTAAAATCGTAACTTCACAGCCATTAAAATGGCAAACTTTGCCCTTTGTTGGCTTTTAATATATAGAGAAAGATAGACTAGCGTAACAGCCCGTGCCTGCATAGAAACGTCAATAATTGTTTTGCGAGGAGGTCGATATATTAACGTGAGGTTTGTGAAATCGTAAGTTTGATCATGTAAGATGAGAAGTGTGCGTTGTGGAGAGTAGTAAGAAATTTTGTTGGCGAATAATGTAACTACTTTGAATGATGAACGTACCCTTGTCAGGTTTTGAGACTTGTTCATATATTAATTAAATAATTTCTCACTGAATTTGTTCATATATCGAAATAATTTTATAATTAAAAATACATTAGATGATAATATTTGTAATTTATCGTAAATTTGTAATATCGCGTACCGTTTTAATGAATGAAATACTTGTAAATTTGATTAGATTTCGTAATATTCAACTAATATCTATATGATAAAAGGCACATGATTATTTTTATCGATGTAAGAATGATTAGACAACATTAATGACTTGTGCATATATATAATTTCCAAACAACTATTTTTTGGTTCCATCTTTTTTTCCCCTTCAAATAGAGTGGGTACATGTTATAATGACGTAAGTAAATGTTTCAACTCAATCATCATAAATAATTGAAATCCTAAATTTTAAAAATTAATATATAACTCAAATTGAATTATCTTATATATATTTCTCAAAATTCATGTATTTTGCTCAATTATATAATTTTATAAATATATTGTACAAAATAATGAATTCTGAATCCACTATAATCTATAATAAACAAAATGGGGTATAATTTATCATTTGGTTCACAACTCATATTGGTTATCCTTTTCAATCACAATCGATATTGATGGGTCTTTGAAGTCAAATTGATTGGAACATCTAGATGTATTACTAAAAGTTATGCTACATAGAAGTTTAAGGTTCGAATCCCATCAACAATATATTAAAATAAACATTTATTACAAATATGTTAAAATTAACATTTAGTCTGAACGGCTGATCCGGCAGAACAACTTAAAAATTAAAAACATAAATAAAGGTAAAATACGTGAACCACTCGTTACTATATTTAATTTGATTATAATAATTTAAATAAAAAAGTAAAATAATACAAAAAATAACTCGTGCTTTGCACGTGTTATAAATAAATATATACTGATAAATATATCATTTTTAAGACTATTTTTTTTAAAGTAATGTAAATGTGATAACTTTATAAATGTCTAGGGATTATTCATCTATTTAAAAGTGAAAAATAACCATGATTTTGACCTGAAGACTTATACGAGGTTATACTGTTTTTTTAATACAAATATTGAATGACATTTTTGTAATAATAAACTCAACCTTTTCATATACAAAAAATAAATTGTACTTGTATTTTACTATGTATTAGCTTCAGTGTTATAATTCGACGATGTCCTCAAAGCCCACAAACCCTATTTAGAATTTCATTTATCAAAATGATTTTATGATATTACGCATCCAATTAATATATTATATAAAATTGTATTATTATTAAAGACTTATACTTTTTTTTAACATCATTCAATAATATTCTACATACAATTTGAATTTTTATTGTTAAAACTTATAGTCTAACTGGTCGTCATTAATAGTTAAACAATTTTATAATTCTTATGATCGAGAAAAATCATATCTTATTTTCATCTATTGCATATTAATCATGTTGATTTTTTATTTAAAACATAGATCATGTTTTTGAGTTATCGTCTTTTTGGAATCAATTCAATTGTATCTTCTACATTTTCAAATATTTATCTTTTTAGTCGAATTATACATTTAAACCCCTCAAAGTCTAAATGTTTGATTAATAAAACATTTCTAATTTAACTCAAATATTTGATATTTTATATACTTAAAAATTATGATATATAGTTCATATTTGATGTAGTTATATATTATGTATGATTTTATAGATAGAATTTATATATTTTTATTTAAATAGTATAATACATTTATATATATCCAAGGAGAAAAATTAAAATGAAAATATTTTTTTATCCGAAATAATTTACATTCTTGTGTAACATGTGAAATTATATCATATAAATTTTATTCTCCATACTCATCATTTATCATGACAAAGAGAGTGTAAAGATTTTATTTTTTACATTCATCATTTATAATGACAGAAAACCTTTTTTTTAATTATATACTCCGTAATATTCTACATTTTAAATCATCACCTCGATTTTTGACTCGGACATCAACCGGGGGATTAAAATGGTGGAAAAAGTGAAAAAATTGACGAAAAAAATGAGTAAATTAGAGATATGCCGAAGTTAATAAAGAATGAAATGTAACATTAGAAAATATCAACAAATGAAGTGTTCATTTTGAAAAGAAATTTGTTAAGAAATGAATGTGACGAACAGAGTGTATACAACAATAATAAAAATTTAAAATGATGATTGATCATTTACCTATATATATATATATATATATATATATATATATAATAACGTAAATAAAAAATACAGATTTATATAAATTATATGGACCAATATTTTAATATGGACCAATATCTACTCAAAGGTTCAAAGTAAAAAAAGAATATAGAATTAGAGGAAATAATGTGACCTATCTAAGAAAATCTTTAAATTAAACTCAAAAAGCAATATAGCATAGTGGTTAGGCTTTGGACTTCTTAGAAGAAGGTTGGAGGTTCGGTTCTCTACATTAGCAAATATTAACATGTTTTTGCATAATAATATAATGGTGGTATTTTTGTTATTTTTCAAAAACAGGGGTAAAATCATAAATTCACAAGCATTAAAATGGCAAACTTTGCCGTGGAAATAATGTGACTTATCTAAGAAAATCTTTAAATTAAACTCAAAAAGCAATGTAGCATAGTGGTTAGGCTTTGGACTTCTTAGAAGGAGGTTGGAGGTTCGATTATCTACATTAGCAAATATTAACATGTTTTTGCATAATAATATAATAGTGGTATTTTTGTTATTTTTCAAAAAATAGGGGTAAAATCGTAAATTCACAAGCATTAAAATGGCAAACTTTGCCCTTGTGTTGACATATAATATATAGTAATAGATAGATAGATAACAACAATGAGAGTCTACGAACCCTTTATCCTCTCTCTTTCTACATTCTCTTGACCCTAACTGTTTCCTCTTTCTCTACATTATCTTAACCCTAGCTGTTTCCTCCCCCTTCCTCCTCCTTCCTCTCTTCTTCTTCTTTCTCATCCTTTGTCATGTCTCTTCCTCATAAGCGTGTGCTTTATCTTAATAATGTTTTTATATTCAAGTTATTTTGTATTGATTTGGATTTTTATTTAATAAACTAGCATGAAAACCCGTGCAAGGCACGGGTCACTATCTAGCATAATTATTTTAACTTCTAAGTAGTTCAGTGTTTATGATAATTTATAGATCGTTTGATAGACGTCTCATTGTGGGTACAAAAGTTGGACTTGATCTCTGTAGTGAGATAGTTAACGTTGAAAAGTATCCTTGGTTGAGGTGTTTTTAAGTTAAGAAATGAGTAAATTCGATACTTATGATATTTGTTATGTGTAAGATCTATGTCAAAATATGATTATCTTACATACAAGACATTAACCTGCACGATTTTACTAATTTAGCTCATTGAGTGAATGATACATTTTCTTGTTTGTGAAATGTAATTTGCATTGCAGAATATGTACAATGAAACATTTTCTTGTTTGTGAACTGTAATTTGCATTGTAGAATGTGTACATGCATAATATTAAAATTTAATATATAATGAATTTTCTAGTATGTTCATGTGAATTAAGTACCTTTATAATCAAATCAATGAGAAGCGTTAGATCCATAGTCGTTAGATCTTTCCAATCAAATCAATGAGAACCGTTAAATAAAATACTACAAATTTTATATAGAGTACCTTTTATATTTTTTATAACTACAATTTCTCTTTTCTAACAACATTATCTATCTATACTATTATATAATAGACGGAACAATAAAAGTTTGGTTGATAGTCTGGTCCCCCATGGTTTGTTCACTCATTCCACAACCGTTAGATATTTCCAATCAAATCAATGAGAACCGTTAGATAAAATACTAAAATTATTATATATAGTACCTTTTATATTGTGTATAACTAAAAATATTATATAGAGTACCTTTTATATTTTTTCAACTAATTTTTTTCATATAAGTTTTACAAATAAGGACAAAATAGAAATCAATTAGAACCGTTGGATAAAATCCTAAAAATATTATATAGAGTACCTTTTATATTTTTTATAACTAAAAATATTATATATAGTACCTTTTATATTTTTTCAACTAATTTTTTCATATAAGTTTTACAAATAAGGACAAAATAGTAGAATACTACAGTCTTATCATCCATGATTCAACGACTTCTTATCTTCCCCGTACATCCTATATACACGGGTTATATATTGTATATACACGATTATCTTTTTTACCTCTTACTCAATGCAACAGCCTTTGTCTTAGAATCCTAGCTGAATTCTCTTCGTTTTTATGTATATTTTGATCTCTACTTAACTCAGGGTGATTAAAATGGTCTTTTCATTGTATTATGTGACCTTGACTCTTGATGTTGTTTACATTACATAAAAAATAATCCGACAAGTCGGGGGCGGTCAAGGCCACGTCTGGTCTGAATGTAGGTTCGCCCCTGCACACATATGTGTATGATTCACAACATATGTGCCTTTGTGCTTAGTGTTATGAAAATGTAAAAGTTAAATATATAACCTAAGTTCAATTTAGCTACATAATTATTTTTATATATTTGAAGTTAAATAAAATGTCTTCTATCAAATGACACTCGCATATTTCGCGTTAAGTTCTAAAAATCTGTGATTTTATAGTCTAGTGATATAAAGATGTTTCAGTTAATAGATAAACTCAAGTTCAATTTCTACAAACAACTTTTTCTAATAAATAATAAACACAGGGGCAAGTTAGTCAGTTCAAATCATGCACAAAATATCGCATAGTTAAATTATCTCACCAATTATAAGATTATGTTAATCGATATAATAATAGATACCAAATACTCATCTACTCACGCGACACACACATATACATATAATGTGTTTGATATAGAACATGTATGACTGAGTGGTGCTATGGTAGGAAGATGAGCAAATTAGTGCATAAACCCAAGTTCGATTCCATTCATTAACAATTTTTTTTAGAAAAAAGAGTAAACACAGGGGAAATTTAGATATTTTAAATTAAATAAAATATCTCACCAATTTAGATTAGATTAAATGTCTCATGAATCATTGCTTTTATTGGGCTACAATAAAATAGATATAATAATAATAATAATAATAATAATAATAATAATAATAATAATAATAATAATACCAAATATTTACTCACTCACGCGACACACACATATGATGTGTGTAATTGACAACACATATAATTTAGTGGTGTGGTGGTAAGAGGAGTTGCAAATTATTGTATAGACCCAAGTTCAAATCCACTCAACAATAAGTTTTTTAAAAATAGTAAACACAAGGGCAATTTGGACATTTCAGATGCATTAAAATGTCTTGCCAATTTAACGTGAATAAAATGTGCCACCAATTTGGGCTATTATTAATAGAAAGATTATAATGTTTTATTATAGAAATCAAGGAGTTCTAATTAAATATGGATCGGAGATTAAATGACAAGAGTTGGAGATTTATTTGATTAAAAATCGGATTTTATGGGTGGCTTGCGCAATACAAACTGTTTGGGCCATAACCGGAGTTCTAGAAGTCCGATTCAGACGATTCAATAGCCCACAGAAAGCTTATGAGAAGATCTTTATTTTGGAAGTGGTCTTGATATCAAAGTCCAACCTTATCAGTCCAGAAACACAGTCCAATAGCCAGCTACGAATTTTTATTATTGGAATTCAATTCTGTTTGAGAAAATCTCCTGATATTTGTATTAAATAATTAAAAATACTTTTAGTAGGGATATTATTAGATTTAGATCAGACCTAATAGGGAGAGAGAAGAATCCGCACAAGGGAGGAGGAGAAGCCATCAACGGAGAAGAATTCAGCCATTGAAGACATTCAATTGGTTTTGTTTTCTCTTATTTTTTTATATCGCTTCTTATGAATATGTGTTGGTTATCCTGGGATTGTGTTGATATTTTTATTATGAACTAAACTTATATGAGTTAGGATTTTTATGGAACCCTGGTATGGGATTTTTGGTGTTTTGATAAGAAGTACTATGTGCAGTTTATAGTTTATTCATTCAAGTGGTTCCATTGGTATATTATTTGCTATTGTTTGGCTAACTCTAATAGATAGTTGAGTTAATTATAATACTGAGAGGGTTATATTTAACTGACATAATACTTGAATGGTGCATGATTATATCTATTGATATTAATATTGTAATGGTGTAGACATATATTGTTATATTGCATAACCGTGTGAAGTTGGTGCTTTTAATTGTATTAAATCTTGAGATTAAATTGGCTTAGACATATGTTAGTTTAGTTTATAGAATTTATACCATATGTCCAATTTAATCTCTAGAATACAATTAAGCATCAATTTCACATGACTATGCAAGATAACAATATATGTCTATACCGTCACAATATTAATATCAACATATATAATCATGCATCATTCAAGTATTGTGTCAGTTAACTATAACCCTCTCAGTATTATAATTAACTCAACTATCTACTAGAGTTGGCCAAATAATAGAAAATAATATATCATGAAAACCACTTGAACGAATAAACGATAAAGCCGCATACAGTACTTCTTATAAAAACATCAACAATCCCATATTAGGGTTCCATAAAACTCCTAACTCATATAAATTTAGTTCATAATCAGAGTATTAAAACAATCCCAAGACAACCAACACATGTTCATAAGAAGAGATGTAAAAGATAAGATAAAACAAAGCCAATTGAATGTCTTCAATGGCTGAATCTTTATCCGTTGATGGCTTCCCTTCCTCCCTTCTGTGGCTTCTTTTCCCTTCTATTCTCTCTCTCTCTCTCTCTCTCTCTCTCTCTCTCTCTCTCTCTCTCTCTCTCTCTCTCTCTCTCTCTCTCTCTCTCTCTCTCTCTCTCTCTCTCTCTCTCTCTCCGCGTATTAGGTCTGGTCTATATCTAATAAAAGTATTTTTAATTGATTAATACAAATACAAGGGGAATAATTCAAATAATAAAAATTCGTAGCTGACTGTTGGGCTCTATTTCTGGACCGACTCGGCTGAATTTTGATATCAAGACCAGTTCTATAATAAAGCTCTTCTCATAAGATTTTCGTGGGCTGTTGAATCGTCTAAATCGGACTTCTAGAATTCCGGTTATGGCCCAAACAGTGTGGACTGCGCAAGCCACCCATAAAATCCGATTTTTAATCAAATAAATCTCCAACTCTTGAAATTTAAACTCCAATCCATATTTAATTAGAACTCCTTGATACCTACAATAAAAAATATAATTTATTAAATAAAAATGCAAATCAATACAAACTAACTAAAATATAGGGACAAAACTAAAATAAAGCTCACGCTTATCACGTCACCACACTTAGGTAGCCCTAGTGGACGAGAAAGGTCTCGTGAGAGTTTATAGTAAATCTACCCACAAAATTTAATATTTGAGTTGACTGCCAAGTCTCAAACATGAAATATATCATAGCACACCACACATGCAAACTTAACCATGTAATAGCTCTTATATGTCATATAATTCAACTCCTCACCTTTACACACCAACACAACTATTCAAGTACGCGCACATAGTCTGAAAGACTAAAATGTATCATGATCAATAACATCAAAGTCTCAATCAACAAGATAATATCATGCTTTAGATGGAAAGATAACCTCATAAACATTCAAATCACACAAGTGTTTATGTGCAAATGTATCACTCAAGTTGAATCAAATGCACATATGCTACCATAAGTGTTAGGATTTATGGGTGATAGCTTAGAGACAACTTAACTTTGTGTTTAGTAGTACTTAATTTTATTAAGTAGAACATACTGTCACAGCCAGAGTATGTTCTTGTAACCAATTAATTTACTGTAATAAAATTGATTGTATATCTTGGAAGAAGTTCATTCACTTGTTCAAGCCTCAAAGAGTACATCAGGTCGACAGCAAGAATAAAAGTTATTGTCATATCTTTGAGAGTAAGGTTACAAGAAGACAGCATGTTACAAGTCATGACAACATATTCTCTCTGACAGCAACATTGGCGGAAGCCTAGAGACAACAACATTCTTCTACCATGATAGCAAGTTTGGAACTCCTGACAGCAACTATTGCGGGGATTTCATACTGTCACCAAAAGCACATTCTTGTGACAGCAAACTTGGCAGTTCAGGATACTGTCTCAAGGAGACTCATTTTGAATTAGGGATCTACCCAATCAAACATGTGACAGATTAGATGTTCAAAAAACAGGCGTGCTGTAATATCCCAACACTGTAGCTTACCAATTCAAGGAGACTCATTTTGAATTGGGGATCTACGATAGAAGGTTTGGAGATAATAAGACAAAGCTTACCAATTCAAGAGTATGACAAATCAACATCTATTGGGATTGGGTTAGCTTAATTTAGAATGTATCTAGATTGCTTTGTATGTACTGATAACTGATTGTATAACAATTTATGTAAGTCACATGGGTATGCAAGTTGTAAGGAGCTGCCACAAGAAAATGACAGCAGCTCCACAAACCCGTGATGAAAGAGATATGAGTAATATACCTAGACTATCTCTCATTCTAAGTCTTGTACGTCTGAAGAAATTGAAGCTTGAGAAAGATACATTTTTCTCAAGGTTGTAGCAACACTTTGCAAAATAAATAAAACATTTATTTTGTGAGTAATCTACTTACGTTTGCATTTCTTCTACTGATAAATATTAATCTTAGTTTTAGTTGTTGAAATAGAGATTGTAATTTATCAGTATTGCATTCAACCCCCCTTCTGCAATACTCAAGGACCAACAACTGGTATTAGAGCAACAGATTGACATACAAATCTGAGATCATGACGAGTGCACAGAAGTCAAGTAGTATCAAGATCCCAGCCTTTGATAAAGAGAACTACAACATATGAAAGAGAAAGATCTTGTTTTTTATCAAAGCTACAAATCCACTATACATGGGAATCCTCGAGAATGGTCCCTTTGTTCCTCAGAAGGAGATTCCAGCCTCGACGGTGGATGGTGTCGTTATTGCAGCACACTGGGTCGCCAAGAAATCTTCAGAATTTTTAGAATCAGAAAAAGAAAAGGTAGCTCTGGATGATTATGTGCAGCTTATCTTGCTTGATTCCCTCACCTTGGACAAAGCCATGTGTGGGAACGTTATTGGATGCACATCAGCCAAAGAGATGTGGAACAAAATAGAACTGCTCTGCGAAGGAAGTGAAGAGGTTAGAGAAAATCAAAGACAAATTCTTGTATCTCAATATGAAGCCTTCATGGCAAAACCTGGCGAAGAACTAACACAAATGTTTGAAAGGTTCAGCAAACTTCTAACTGAACTACAGATTCATGGTAAGTTCTATGAAAAGAAAGAAATCAATGTTAAGTTCTTGCTCACTCTTCCTGAGCATCTTGAATACAGAGTTACAACAATCAGAGAAGGAAGAGACCTGAACAATGTTTCTCTTGAAACATTATATGGTGTGCTCAAGTCATATGAACTTGGACTCTTTCAGAAAAGAGCCATACAAAGTGGATCAAAAGGCAAAATGACAAATATGTTTGGTGCTCTCGTTACTTTATACGTCGCCCCTGTATACGTCATCATTTAGCCGACGTATAAGATCTATTTAACCGACGTAAAAAGTCATTTTTGTACTAGTGTAAGTGAAGCAATGCAAATCACACAACCAACTCAAGTGTCATCTCTAAAGATTGAAGAGGTGGTGGATGATGAGGAGAAGGTGGTGCTGCAACTTAATGATGTTAAAGATGAAGACTTCTACACTATAGAAGAGATGGAAAGTATGGACAATCCAACCATGGCTTATATGGCTAAGAAATTCAGGAACATAAGATTCAGAAGAGACAAGCCATACAATCCTCAGGGTCAAACATCTAAGTTCAGCAAGGGGAACTCATCTAAGGTTGTTGGTGGTGCCACAGGACGAGGATACAAGATAGGGATGGTGGATAGATCAAAGTTTAGATGCTACAACTGCAATGAACTTGGTCATTTTGCTACAGAATGAAGAAGGCCAAAACAAAGCCAGAAAATGGACAAACGATCTAGTGGACAGTTCAAGAAAGGACAAGGAAGAGCCTATGTGGCTGAAGGAAAATGTTGGGATGAATCTGATGATGAAGAAGAGGAAGAGTATATGAACTTAGCCCTCATGGCTAAATCTGATGATGCTTCATCAAGCTCCTCAAGTCAGGGCAAGAATAAGAAACAGGTTATGTGGATCACTGATAGTGGATGCTCAAGACACATGACAGGTGATAAAGCCCTGCTATCACATTTTGTTGAAAAAGCTAGCCCAATCATAACTTTTGGAGACAACAACAAAGGTTACACTTTGGGATATGGCTGTTTGGAAATTGGAAATGTTGTCATCAGTGATATTGCACAATCTACTCAGTGTCAGCCAATTCAGTGACAAAGGATTTAAGGTTGATTTTGATATGATGGTATACAACATCTATCACAAGAAAGATAGAAGCCTTTCTCTTGAAGGAGTAAGGAAATGAAGCTTGTTTGTTGCTGATCTAAGTTCAACAAAGAAGGACAAAATCTACTGTTTCTACAGTAAAGCTTCTGTTGGTGATGACATACTTTGGCACAGGAAACTCTCTCATCTCAACTTCAAAACAATGAATACGTTAATGAAGAAGGAGCTTGTGAGAGGACTACCTCAACAGGAATTCTGTCAAGAAGGACTGTGTGAGGATTGTCAAATGGGAAAATTGAGAAGAGCTGTGCACATGACAAAACAAGCAAACACCAACACTGAACCACTCAAGCTGATTCACATGGATCTTTTTGGCCCAGTAAATGTTCCATCTTTAGCCAAAAAGAGATATGTACTAGTCATGGTGGATGACTACTCTAGGTACAGTTGGGTGAAGTTTCTTGAGTCAAAAGATGAAGCTGCTCAAGAAATCATTGATCACATAAGAGTTCTTGACAGAACTCCAAATGCCAAAGTTCAAATCTTAAGAAGTGACAATGGTACTGAGTTCAGAAATGCATCACTTGGAAATTTCTGCAAAGATGAAGGCATTGTACAACAATTCTCTGATGCTAGAACACCTCAGCAGAATGGAGTTGTGGAAAGGAAGAACATGACCCTCATTGAAGCTGCTAGAAATATGTTGCATGATGCAAAATTACCAACATATTTCTGGGCAGAGGCAATCAACACAGTTTGTTACATACAGAACATAACCATAATCAACAAGACTCATGGAAGTACTCCTTACTATTTGTTGACTGAAAAGAAACCCACTTTCAAATACTTTAATGTATTTGGAAGTAAGTGCTTCATGATGAAGGACAACCATGAAAAGAAAGGAAAGTTTGATACTAAAGCTTATGCAGGCATTTTCATGGGATTTGGGATAGAAAGGACATCTTGCAGAGTCTATGTCATAGAACACAGGATCATTGAAGAAAGTGTGAATGTCACATTTGATGAAACCAAGTTTCCAGGGCTGCATGAAGATGGTCAAATGCAGACTTTTAGGTTTGAAAATCAAGGATACTTGGAAGAAGAAGAAATTATTGATGAAGAGCCCAGTTATACTCAAACTGTTGATCTTGAGAAAGATGCTGTCAATGTTAATGATGTTAATCAAACTCTAGCTCAGTCACAGACCATTTCAACTAATCTTCAAAATGATGGTGACTCTGGAGATAATGAAGAGCATGGTGGAGACAACTGCACTGGTGAAGATTCAATTCCTCAAACTGGAGCTAATCTATCAGATCAAAATAGAAGCTTGCCCATAACCACAAAATGGAACAAGGATCACACTAATGATCTAATCATTGGCAATCCTTCCTCTGGGGTAAGAACACAGAATAATGTTTCTGCTGACAGCATGTTCTCATGTTTTCTGTCTCAAATAGAACCAAAGACAATTGATGAAGCATTGTTGGATTCTGATTGGGTGATTGCCATGCAAGAAGAACTCAACCAGTTTGAAAGAAACAATGTATGGAAGCTGGTTCCAAGACCAAAAGGAAAATCAGTCATTGAGACAAAGTGGGTATTCAGAAACAAACTGGATGAAAGTGGAATGTTGACAAGAAACAAAGCAAGGCTAGTAGCTAAAGGTTACTGTCAACAGGAAGGAATAGATTATGATGAGACATTTGCACCTATTGCCAGACTTGAAGCCATAAGGATCTTTCTAGCTTTTGCTGCACACTATAACTTCAAGGTGTTTCAGATGGATGTCAAAAGTGCCTTTCTTAATGAAGAGTTGGAGGAAGAGGTGTATGTTGAACAACCACCTGGATTTGAAGATGCTGAATTGTATAACTTTGTATACAAACTGTTCAAAGCATTTTATGGATTGAAGCAAGCTCCCAGAGCTTGGTATGATACACTCTCTACCTTTCTATTGGAAAATCAATTTACAAGAGGTGTAGTAGACAAAAATCTATTCTACAAGCATCATGGCAAAGACATCATTCTGGTTCAAATCTATGTTGATGACATTATTTTTGGATCCACAAATGAAAAATTGTGTGAAAAGTTTTCATCTCTAATGAGAAACAAATATGAGATGAGCATGATGGGATGTTGCCCAATAAATATCGATTATAAAAGGGGGGTTGAATATAATTGTACTAAATAATCGATTAAACAGATATATAAAACAATCAATACCAGCTTTTATTAATCTTTATAAAAACTGATACAAACTCTCTCAAGAAACTATGAGTTCTTAAGAGCTGCTACGTTTACAAAATACTCGTGTAAGTTATTACCATATGTAAAACCTATTCTGTGTTTATATACATACACAGCTACTCATTCTATTACAAAAGATAATCTCTATTTAATTAGATTGATATTGTTGTCGCTTATCTTCTGTAACAGCTGCAATGAAACATATCCCGGCAAATCAATCCTTTCCCGAAATTACGGAACAGTATCAATCACCATAACTCCTAACTTGGTCAGCTTCTGATGATGACATCATCAGTCGTCAGCTTCTAATGATGTAGGTACTGATGCTGCCCGATCCTGATGCACTAATTAAATCAACAATATCCAACAATCTCCCCCAATTTATACTTTCTCTGATAAAGCATAAATTCTCTTGATTTAATGATGCCAAAACCTCTATCAAATGCTTGCAGGATAAATGCGAGGATTTTGCTTTAGATATTTTTCAAAATCAGACACTTTTATGAACCCTGTATTTCTCTGAAGAAACTTCTTCATTAACTCGTCTTCTTCTTTCAACAACAAGTCAATCATCTTTCTTCTCAGCCTCTTCAACTTTTCATTATCTTTGTCTATCTAATAAATCGTTGCTCTTAAATCTTCAATAGAGCTTTTCAGCATCCTTTCGTCTAGGTATATACATTTGAATCTCTCACTGTCAAGACTAAAGGTCAAATGTGTAACACCCAGAGATGTTTCAATAAACGCACTACCCTTCTTCATTTCCACATCACATCCTTCCATGTCAATGTATTTAGGAATATATCCAGTATTCTTGGAATTCAGTGCCATCAACTGTAAATCAATACTTGACTGGATCTTCTTTCTCCACTTGACACATAGATCATCTTTGGGAACAAACAAATACAACACATATCTCAATTCTTCCAGATTCTTCAATGAAATATCTAGAGCTGTCAATACAAATGTAGTTCCATCCTTGAGAAAATACACCAATTTTTCTTGAGGCAGATTTCCATCATAAACATCATAAACCATTTGAACAGATATCAGTTTGTCAAGATGCCTTTGAGTCAACTTGTCACTCAGATTTTCTGTTAAACATGCCTGATCATATGATGCTACCTGAGAAGTTATTTCTGCATCAGGATGTCCGATTCCTCCATGAGTTCCTGTACTTCGACATTCATTCTTCTTTTTTGCAAATTCTTCATAGGATCTTTTGAATCTACCAGGTTCACAGGTACCAGGAATGTCAGAAAGACTTTTGAGATGTCCGCTTGACTTGAAGATTTCATTGATGTGAAGATTAGATTTGTCTTCCCTGACATCATAACCTTTTCCCTTGTAACCTTTATGTTTCTTGAAACCAGAGACACTCCTTGAACTCCTAGCAACATCTTCCTTCTTCCTAAGATATTCTTCAGCATAGCTTCAGATTTTACAAAACTGTATCGTTGAAAAGATTTAAAATAATCTATCTCTGCTTGCTTAGCTGCTTCTACATTCAACGATCGAAGTCTTTACAAAGAATATATGCCTATCAGTATTTGAATCTTCTTTCCTTCTACTTCTTCTTTTAACCAACAAAATATCATCTTCCTTTCCTTCTTCCTCGTGTGATTTTGCAGAACTCTGTATAGAAGTTCTCATTTGAGAGGGTCCTTCAAGTACTTTATTTCGATACCTTCTCATTCGCAGAAATGGTGGGTAGCTTAGATGAGATTTTTACACCAGGATTTGATCCTTCTCTGATCATAATACCTTTTAGAGGTTCTGTAATCAACTTGGTAGTTCTTCCTCTACCATGACCTTTACCTCTAGTCATGTTTCCTCTTTTTCCACTCCTGACAGATTCTTTCTGGGATTTCAACATCTCATACTCTAGCCTTTGAGCATCAACCATTGCTTCTACATCCTCATCAGGATACATTTCATGAAGAAGTGTCCTTGCTTGTTTCCCATCAAATGCTTCAAGTATGGGATCTTTACAGTGCACAATACATTCTGTTCCATCAGTATTAACAGTTTGATGAAACTTCTTCGCCTGCTCAGCAGTTGTCACTATAATATCTTCAGAATGCATTTTTTTCCCAAACCCAAAAACCTGAGTTGACTGCTGTTTCTGACCTTGTTTAGTCATAGAAATTTTCGAAACAGTAACAACATCAGTGGTCTCCTTTTTCTGACTAGAGCCTCCATCAAGAGCATCATCTTTTCTCTGAACCGCTAACTCCGGAGAGCATTTGGTTGACACTACTTTCTCCCCCTTTTTGGCATTAGTACCAGCATCAGTAACAAGAGCAGAGATAAGTAAGTCCAGCTTTGCATCCATAGAGTCAGCCTTTTTCTCCAAGACTGCAATCCTTTGTTCAAGAGAGACATGATCTTTGTGAACATAAGCAAAGTTTCTGGAGTGACGAAGCACAGACTGAGCATGATCCTCAACAACAGCAACAATACTCTTGTCACTCGAGTTCTTGACGTCAGCAATTTCTTCAAAGATAGCTTTAAGCATGAGAGAAGTGCCTTTGAGATGAGTTCGAAGATCTGCAGTCTTAATATGCTTGAAAGCGGTAGCCAAATGATAATAAGCATTGCTAATCCCAACAGGAGAAGCAGGATCAGTCCAAAAATGACTCCATTGAGCACGCCTATGACTCATCAGTATATCAGTGGAAGGCTCATCAGGATCAGAATCATCAAAACCAGAACTAGTGCCGTCAGTCGGGTCTTGATCAATATCAGAAGTAGGAGCTGCAGGGTTAGAGGAAGTGCCTGCAGAAAAACCAATGGTTCCTAAATCTCTCTTTTCTTTTCTAGTGATCTCAACACTGCTCACCAACACAGTATCTGAACTTTTAAGAGTCAGATTTACCTCACTTGAATGCAAAGCATCCACACTCAATTCTACCTCTCCTTTTGCCAGTTCAGGAGACTGCCTCTCAAGAATTCTGTTTTTCTCTAAATCTTTTCTCTCATTCTCACGAAAAAGGCTCAGAGCACTCAGAAACGAAGAAATAAGAGATGACAAAGAAGAGTAGAGTGTAGTCACACTGATAGGGGATCCCTCAAGTAAGGGTCTATCAGTGGTCATACTAACACCAGGAGAATAAACAACCATTGTAGTATCAGGATTAAAGATATTACCTGAATCTTCAAGTTCCAAAGGAAGAGAAGACAATGGTTGAATTAGAAGAGCTTGACTTTCAGTATCAAGGAATTCTTCCATACTGTGAATGGAAGGTTCTTGTGGAGCCTGGATAGTGGTGACTGCTTCAGTAGAGAGTACTGGAGGTTCTTGTGTGTCGTGTCCTTGGATTTTGTAATAACCCGAATTTTTGGTAAAATTAAAACTTTTCTTATTATGATTAAGTGCATCAGTGAATAGTTAATTTGGTGGATGAATAGTGATTTTGAGGGTTAAGAAAATTTTTCATGCCACCTATGTACGAGACGTACTGTGGATATTCCGAAGTCATATTAGTGATCTACGGAGTAAATAAGTGAATGCAAAGACGATCGGAATTCAGAAATTCCAAATTTTATTTTGGTGTAGTATTTGACCGGGCAGTGAATTATATATTATTATATTCAAGAAATGAGATATTAAATTTGAGGATTTGAGGATTTAATATTTTGGAATTTTAATTATTTTATTAAAGTCGATTTAAGGATTCGATTGTTGGAAGTGAATAGTGAATAGTTACTATTCAATGCGAGAATCGCGTAGAGTTTTATTCGCTCTTTTTAGTAAATATTTTCGAATCGTTGCAAGAGGAACAAAAACAAGGATGAATAGTAACATTGATGAATAGTACTCCAAAGTGAATAGTAAAATTTTATAGTCTCCAATTGATTCCATATTTCAGCGGAAGTTCAGGAATAATAAACGGTTACTAATCGCGTAGTCAGAAATCACAAACGAAAACGAGAATCGAAAATCCGTTCGAAGGAGAAACTTTGAACGTATTATAACTTAGTAAATAAAGAAGAATATATGTATTAAAAGAAGAATAATGGGTGGAAGAGGTGTGTGGAAGAAGCTTTGTAACTTAGCAAACTTGAGGGACTAGTTTGCAGTGACTAACTTGCATTTTGGCAAACAAATATCTAAACCTTATAACCAAACCTCATCCACACATTAAACACACAAAAGGACCAGCCTCCACCCCCATTTTCGTGAAGAAAAACCGAACCTAAGGAATGAGGACGAAGGAGCTTGAAGCTTGAGCAATTCTCCACCAAACTTAGTGTTTAATAGCTTAAATCAAAGAAGAGCTCAAGCCCATTCTTTTAAAGGTAACATCTCCAACACCCACCATCTCTAGCATGATCTTTTATTGATTTTAAGAAGATGATGAATAGTTTTTTGTTGAGTTTTATGTTTATAATTGAAAGATGGAAGCATGAATGTATTGTTAAGGTCAAGAGTAAGTGGATTATGTAGTTTGTTTAGTTGTTGGATGAGTTGTGGATGGATTTTAAATATGGTACCAACTGGTTTGGCTCGGTTTGAGATTGATAATGGACTTTAAGTGTTGTAATTGATGTGGATGATGATTGGTGGTGAATTGGAATGAGATTTGAATCTTGGAAATGTTAAGTTTTAAGCCGACATAATGCCCGATTTTCGGTAACTCTAAAAACTGCCTAGAATCCGAAACCCTAACTGCCTCTTTTGGTTC
This sequence comes from Heracleum sosnowskyi, assembly GCA_030848705.1. Taxonomy (NCBI): domain Eukaryota; kingdom Viridiplantae; phylum Streptophyta; class Magnoliopsida; order Apiales; family Apiaceae; genus Heracleum; species Heracleum sosnowskyi. Next base: position 82,063,512 of record CM061244.1, read on the forward strand.
AGTGATTAACATGAGTATGTAGAGATTTGTTTCTTGTTTACGTGAGCACAAGAATCATGTCATTACGATTTACGGTTTATGAGATATCACCATTTTAGTGAAAGTGGTTCAAGGAATGAGATTGCAGAAATGTACCAACTTTGTGGCTATGTTTGAGACCCTTAAGAGTTGTTTTAAAATATGAAATTTTGTATTGAAGTGCCAAGGTCAGTTACGAAAGTTTGTACGAAGGTTTTGAGTCCAAAAGATTATTTTTCGATTTTATAAAAATGTGTTAGCCGAGGTTGCGCAAGTTAAAACCACTAAGAACATGACTTAGAAACCAATGTTGTAAATGGTTAAGTATAACTTGTATTCGAGGATCGATTTCGGACTAAACCTACGACTTAAGTAATTGTCGATTAAAATGGACTTAGTATGAGCCTATAACGAGCTAGTAATGCCTTGGTTGTGTTTCGCTTACGTGTTTAAGCATTGAGTACAAGTGGATTATCCAGGGGATTAATCGTGCGTTTTCTTTGACTTTGTCTAGATTGTCCGACATCGTCGCGAACCCCTATCACTTCTCGAGCATCAGGCAAGTTTCTAAATCTATACTTTGAAGTATTGACTATATAATACTGTTTTTGCCATGTATAAAATTTGACAGTTTTGCGATATATCTTATTTCTTGTTGAAATTGATTTGACCTTTGGATTATATGAAATCTTTTGATTTAAGTAGTTATGAACCGGTTTACCTGGTAGCTCTAAATATAAGAGCATATTCATTGTTTTCGACTTTAAATCGGGAGTCGGTATTTTGAGATATGTAGATAGCCGTGGAAACCCGAAGGGATTCCATCGGCAGAATACTATGTATTTTGAGAATTGTTATTCGAGTATGATATCATTCGAGGAATGATATTTGATTACTATATCTTTCAAGGAATGTTATTTAAGTATTATCTCAGTCGAGAAATACTATTTGAATACTATTTCAGTTATATATGCTAATGGAAGGCATAACTGTTTTCGAAAGTATATTGTGATACTTGCTTTATAATTTGATTATGGGCTTCTAAGCTAACTATGAGATATTAGCTAGAAGCCAGGTTTTTATAAATGCCCTAGGATAAGGGCGTGTGATTTTCTTTAGATCAGAAGTAATTATATTTTCTGTATATGTTAAAGATTATTTTTCCGATAAAGATATCGGGTAACTATTATTCGATGATTATTTATTTAATGAATATTATTTTGAATATTCATTTAATCCTTATTTATTTAATGAATATTATTTTTTAATATTCATTTAAGGCTTATTTATTCAATGAATATTATTTTGAATATTCATTTCATCCTTATTTATTCAATGAATATTATTTTGAATATTCATTTAACCATTATTTATTTAATGAATATTATTTTGAATATTCATTTAATCCTTATTTATTTAATGAACATTATTTTTGAATATTCATTTAAGGCTTATTTATTCAATGAATATTATTTTGAATATTCATTTCATCCTTATTTATTCAATGAATATTATTTTGAATATTCATTTAATCATTATTTATTTAATGAATATTATTTTGAATATTCATTTAATCATTATTTATTTAATTAATATTATTTTGAATATTCATTCAAGGTTTATTTATTTAATGAATATTATTTTGAATATTCATTCAATCACTATTTATTTAATGAATATTATTTTTGAATATTCATTTAAAGTTTATTTATTTAATAAATATTATTCGATTATTTATTAAATACTATTAACACGTTTTAAAAATGAGAAATGTTATTTAAAGTTTATCCTCGACCTTCAATAATTACGAAGGATACTCTAAGCTGTATTATTAATTATTTTAAATCAAAAAGAGGTTCCCAAAACACCGTTTTTCCATTTAAATCTATCTTTTAAGAGGATTTAAATACTCGCTCAACTATCAAAAATATGGGAAACCTGATTTAAGTGACTGCTACTCATTTTAAACTCTCAACTCAAAACTGTCCGGGGACAGATATATTCTCTGAGCAATTTAATTGCTGCAAGTCAAATGTTGTGTTACCACCTCAACGATCGAGGGGTAAATTGATGGAACAAGTCGATATCCATTAACAAGCAATCGCTTGCGAAATATTGGAGAATCTTCCTTTCCAACCTAGATATAACTATTGAGTGGAGTCGTATCAACAAGTATTACACTTGGGGAAAGGAGGACAATCTTTACGTTTCAGAGTCATGGATTTCATCCGAACTAGGAGCAAGTGTAAGAGGTCGAGTCGCGCCGATCCATCATTTTTATTGCCCCAAATGGGCCGGGGAGATCCAGAAAGGCGGTAGACAATGTCAGGCTGTCGTGTTCTTCCATCTACATGTAGAAAACCCTTTTTAGTTGTACAACCTGCTACTGATCATAGTAAGGTTGGACAACTGGCGCGAAGATTACTCCAGTATTAGTTCATCATCCAACTTGGATAATTCTGCAACATGTATTGAAAGGGACTAAAGGGTAGCCCCCTTAGTACAGGTTTACTGATCATGTTGGCAGAGGGTCGAATAGTGTTTAACAAAATGAAGTTATAATAAATCCTTGTAACTTCATCTTTTATATCATATGACTCTGTGAATACCTTACATAACATGAGTTATGGTAAGGGAGTTGTTTATGTTGAATCACCTTATAACTTCATCTTTTAAGTTATATGTTGATATTATGCTTACATAGCAGATATTTTTCGGAAAGGTTATATTGGTTTACTTTGAAACCTCATCTTTTATATTATACTAGAACTTTGTTCAAAAATATCTGCAAACTTTTACTATATTATGAACAAAGTTCTAGTATAATAATAAAGATGAGGTTTCAAAGTAAACCAATATAACCTTTCCGAAAAATATCTGCTATGTAAGCAGAATATCAACATATAACTTAAAAGATGAAGTTATAAGGTGATTCAGTATAAACAACTCCCTTACCATAACTCATGTTATGTAAGGTATCCACAGAGTCATATGATATAAAAGATGAAGTTACGAGGAAAATTTCATACAATGTTCCGTAACCCAAAATCCACTTATGCATATATAATCTGAGTAAGGTTTCCTCAGAGTCATAACTCATAAAATAAAAGATGAAGTTGCAAGGATTTATTTTAACTTCATTTTTAAACACTTTTTAACCCCCTGCCAACATGATCGGTTCGTCACCCCAATACATGTTGCAGGAATATCCAAAATTGGATGATGAACCAATACTGGAGTAATCACCGCGCCAGTTGTCCCAACCTCACTATGATCAGTAGCAGGTCGTACAACTAAAAATGTTTTCCACATGTAGATGGAAGAACATGACAGCCTGACATTGTCTACCGCCTTTCTGGATCTCCCGGCCCATTTGGGGCAATAAAAATGATGGGTCGGCGCGACTCGACCTCTTATACCGCTCCTAGTTCGGATGAAATCCATGACTCTGAATCGTAAAGATCGTCCTCCTTTCCCCAAGTGTAATACTTGTTGATACGACTCCACTAAGTAGTTATATCTAGGTTGGAAAGGAAGATTCTCTAATATTTCCCAAGCTATTGCTTGTTAATGGATATCGACTTGTTCCATCAATTTACTCCTCGATCGTTGAGGTAGTAACACAACATTTGACTTGCAGCAATTAACTTGCTAAGAGAAAATATCTGTCCCCTGACAGTTTTAAGTTGAGAGTTTAAAATGAGTCGCAGTCACTTAAATCAGGTTTCCCATATTTTGGTAGTTGAGCGAGTATTTAAATCCTCTTAAAAGATAGATTTAAATGGAAAAATAGTGTTTGGGAACCTCCCCTTGATTTAAAATAATTAATAGTACAACTTAGAATATCCTTCGTAATTATTGAAGGTCGAGAATAAACTTTAAATAATATAACTCATTTTGAAACGTGTTAAAAGTATTTAATAAATAATCGAATAATATTTATTAAATAAATAAACCTTAAACAAATATTCAAAAATAATATTAATTAAATAAATAATGATTGAATGAATATTCAAAATAATATTCATTAAATAAATAAAGATTAAATGAATATTCAAAATAATATTCATTAAATAAATAAGGATTAAATGAATATTCAAAATAATATTCATTAAATAAATAATCATTAAATGAATATTCAAAATAATATTCATTAAATAAATAATCATCGAATAACAGTTATCCGATATCTTTATCGGAAAAAAATAATCTTTAACATATACAGAAAATATAACTACTTCCGGTTTAAAGAATAAAAATCATACGCCCTTTACCTAGGGCATTTATAAAAACCTGGCTTCTAACTAATATCTCATATCTAGCTTAGAAGCCCATAATCAAATCATAACCTCGAGTATCACTATATATAGCAGTTCGAAGACAAGCATGCAATTTATATGAAAGTAGTTTATTATCACAACAACAGTAAGCATAGGTTTCGAAAACTTGCATCATCAGGAAATCAAACATTTTGATAAGTGGAATATAGTATTAGAAAACTTTCCACAATACTCGCAACAAAAGAGTTGATATATAATTTGGAATACGCAAGTATTGAACATTTGAAAAATATACCTACTCTGAACAATAGAGTAAGGTTTAGTAAACTTGCCTGGAAATCCCGAAGTAGCAGTAAGTCTCAGGTTGGCCCAATAATCTAGAATCAATACAAGGTTCAAGATTAATAACTTAACGCTTTCACCATACTAAGTATATACTAACTCAAGTACAAAGTTCACTTTCAAGTTAACTCCTTAAGATCCTTTACTCGAGCATGATCGCTCACGCATTTTTATAAAATTGAAATTTAATCCTTTTAGCACGAAATCTTTTCGAGGGTCTTCCTGAACGTACCTAGCATGTTATCACAAAGTTTCACATTTTATTATGACCTCTAAATGGTTCGATCATAGACTCAAAGTTGACTAAGTGGTGCGGTTTGGTTTTACGAACGCCTTACACTAAAACACATGTTTCATCACTGAACCAAAAGAGGCAGTTAGGTTTTCGGATTCTAGGCAGTTTTTAGCGTTACCGAAAATCGGGCATTACGTCGGCTTAAAACTTAACATTTCCGAGATTCAAATCTCATTCCAATTCACCACCAATCATCATACATATCAATTACAACACTTAAAGTCCATTATCAATCTCAAACCGAGCCAAACCAGTTGGTCCCATATTTAAAATCCATCCACAACTCATCCAACAACTAAACAAACTTCATAATCCACTTACTCATGACCTTAACAATACATTCATGCTACCATCTTTCAATTATAAACATAAAACTCAACAAAATATTCATCATCTTCTTTAACTTAATAAAATAGATATCTAGAGTTCATGGGTGAGAGAGATGTTACCCTGGATGCGAAGAGCTTGGAAAGGGCTTCGATTCGAGTGGTAGAACACGAGAAACAAACAAGCAAGCATTCCATCTTTTTCTTCTTCTTCCATTCGGTTTTTCTTCAAGAAAATGGGGTTGAGGGGCTGATCCCTTTTGTGTGTGTAATGTGTGGTGGAGGTGTGGTAAATGGTAGATATTTTGTTTTAACAAAATGCAAGTTAGCCCCTCAAGTTTGGTTAAGCTTACAAGCTTCTTTAACACACTTCTTCCACCAATTCCTTTCGTTCTCTTTTTCTTTTAATAAATATCTTCTTCTTTATTTCCTAAGTTATAATACGTCCAAGGTTGCTCCTTCAAGCGGACTTTCGATTCTCGTTTTCGTTTACGATTTCTGACTACGCGATTAGTAACCATTTATTATTCCGGAACTTCCGCTGAAATATAGGATCAATCGGAGACTATAAAATTTTACTATTCACCTTGGAGTACTATTCATCAATGTTACTATTCATCCTTGTTTTTGTTCCTCTTGAAACGATTCGAAAATATTTCCTAAAAAGAGCGAATAAAACTCTACGCGATTCTCGCAGTGAATAGTAACTATTCACTATTCGTCCTAACAATCGAATACTTAATTAAAATGGTTCGAGCGAGAATCTTGGAATATAAATGGGATTTATATTCTCTCATTTGTGTCGCCTTGGTCTGTTATCGCTTTAATCTCGTTATAAAGTATCAGCGGTTTCCGTTCTAAATTCTCAAATCAAATATAATAAAATTCCAAAATATTAAATCCTCAAATCCTCAAATTTAATATATCATTTCTTGATTATAGTAATATATAATTCACTGCCCGGTCAAATACTACACCAAAATAAAATTTGGAATTTCTGAATTCCGATCGTCTTTGCATACACTTATTTACTCCGTAGATCACTAATATGACTTCGGAATATCCACACTACGTCTCGTACATAGGTGGCATGAATTTGTTTTCTTAATCCTCAAAATCACTATTCATCCACCAAATTCACTATTCACTGATGCACTTAATCATAATAAGAAAAGTTTTAATTTTACCAAAAATTCGGGTTATTACAGTATTGGTTGTGTACTTGGGTTAGACCCAGAGGGGGTATCAGCATCAGACCTCTGGATCATAGTACTTGGAGCAAGTCCATGAACACTAGGCAATCTCTGTCTCAAAAGCTGTCTGACCTGGTCAAGATACATAACATCACCCAAAAACATTTGTTTACCTTTTAATATATACTCCTGAAATGAGCGAGGAGTATTCTGAAATACAGGTAACAGTTTATCTTCTAGAAATGCAACATGAGGACACAAGTGCTTAAAAATCAAGTGAAGAAATTGACCAAATTAGACTACTTCTCAATTTTCATTTATTCTACTGCCTATGGAATCAATGAGCATACTAGCAATATTAAAATCATATCCATAGATAAGAGAATACCCAATATATTGTGTGGCCTGAGTTAGACCATCAAAATTTGAGCTCTTATTCATGAAGCATTTACCAATTGAATCAAAGAAGAAATTCCAATCCTGACGAAGCTTAGTCCTGACCAATTTCCCCATTCGAGTCATATCACCGTTATAGCCAATCTTGGTGATAAACTCTCGTAGAACATTCTCAGAAAAAGATGGAGTAAACGAGGTAGGACTTCCCAAGTGCAGAGCTTGTTGAACAACAGCAGGAGTAACCGCATACAAGTCATTCCTGTAGGAAAAAGTGAGGCGAGGTTGGGTATGAATATTACCTAGAGTGTAGGTAGTTGAACTCCAAATATGCATCACAGCCCGTGCAAAGATTGCTTTGGGTTCAGTCAGAGCATACCCAATTGGACTAGAGGCCAGAAACTTAGATGGAGCTTTCGTCTTATCTAGAATCGCGGTGTAGTTGTTCGTGAAAAATATGATACCATAATTTGTGAAGTTCTTGTTTGTAGAAGATGGAAAGTGTGTTGCTTCCATTGTTGAAAATTGGATCTCGAGAGAGAAGAGTATTGTCACAAAACAAGAAAATATGAGATAATAAATTGTGAGTTGGATAATATCTTTTGAGTATAATTAGTGTTGGAACCAGTTTTCTGTCGGGTAGGATTCCAGGAAGCTCTCCGGGTCGACCTGTCAAAAGAGAAGAATGCGAGGGATTGGGCCCCCGATTCACCTCCGGTGTGAGAATAAGTTAGAGGTTCCAATTAGGTTTAAATGAACGTGTAAATATTTGTGAGTATGAAATGAGTATATATCTGGACGTAAACCTGTCACATGCTTTTATAGGCACTCTGTTACCGACTCACCCGGATTCTTCGGAAGCAACCGTCACACATGGTCCTGCCATTACGCCTAAATAAGCGGGCGACTCAGTCATAGCAACGGTTAGGCCCAACGGTCCGATCCGAAAGAATGGGCTTTGACCATTCGGCCCAATTAGTATTCGGCCCAAAAACCGTTCGGCCCAATCCTAGTTGGGCCACCAACATGTCCCTGGACTTCGGTCGGATTTGTTAATGCGTTCGGAGTCCCAACTTTCTTCCTCTCTTCGGGAAGGAGTCCAACAGATTCGTGTCTATCCGTTGGGACACGTCCCCTCGAGAATCGTGCCGTAATTAATAATGACAGCCGTAACTTCTCGAGATCAGCGTTGGATCATCACCGTTGAATCCCAAACGGTTTTGATCGTACGATCAAGATCGAGCGTCCGTGTTTTACTGTCCAAACGTCACATCCTTCTGTATAAATAAAAGAAGTTCCCCCCAAACATTGTTACTGATATATTCAAAAGCATCCTTACTTTGCCGGTTTCTCTCCAGCACTTTCATTTGCAGAGATCAACGACTTCACTCTCCCAGTTCGAATCCTCCTCACATTCTCATTACCAGTAAGTTTTCAACACTCCATTGTGCAGTTTCTTCTTTCATGTTGAACTTTCCCAAATATGTTTACTATAATTTATGCATTATAGCATTTTTGCTTCGGATTATATTTGCTGTTGAGATTGCAATCGCAATTAGGTCGGTAGTCAGACCAGTAGATAGATTTATCCTAAGAGCAATTTCTGATGCCAACTTGTCCCTAGAACGATCTTCGGGATAAATTTGTCCCTAGAACGTTCTTCGGGATGAGTTTATCCTGAGAACAACCTTCGAGATGATTTAAACCTTTAGAAACAGTCTTCGGGCTGTGTAGTGCCTTGATATTCCCCCTTTTTCATTGGTTTAGACGCTAGTGATTCCCCGACCGATCCAAGCCCCCTGTACTCGGCGACCTTTTTTTCCATTCTTCTCTTTCTTGTTCATGTCCGAGTACAAGGCTAATTTCTTCATATTAATGCAGGAATTATGGATCGGTCGGCTTCTACCTCGGGACAGTCTCCCAGATCCATATCCCCAGAGAGATACCCTTTTCATGATGTCGATGAGTTCCCTGCGGCGAACCACCCTACTCGGCTATCTGAGGACAGGGTGGCTAGGATACCGAAGGAGTTTGATATCCCGACCGGTGCCTGGCACACGTATATGCCGAGAGCGGCCGACCGGATATGGTTTAACCCTCCCGCCCCGAAGGGGTACGGGAATGTTGCTACCGGGATCTCTGAGGCCGCTCTAAAATGTGGTTTTCGGGTCCCGATGCTCCCGCTGGTGAAGCAACTGTTCGCCCAAATGGGAATAGCGTTAGGCCAGATGGACCCGAACGGGTTTTTGCATATGAACGGCTTCCAATGCCGATGCCTTGCGGCCAACGTCGATCCGAACCCCGCCCTATTCTGGCACCACCATGACTTCCGCAAGAACGGTAAGAGTAAGGGTTATTATTCCATCGCCCGTCGTAACAACAGAGTCGAGTGGGTGGAGACCAATTCTAACAACAAGGGCAGCCACGATAAGTGGTGTTACATCTCGGGCCCGAAGATAGTCGCTTTGTCTCAATGGCGTGTGGTTGATCCCACGGTTCGGGTGGTTAAACCCGCACTATCGAGGGCAGAGTTGGACGATTATCAACGCCTTTGTAATTTTGACATGGGCCGAATCCCTTTAGAGGATCTTCGGGATAAGCAATGGCTTTTCGCCCTCTGGGGTAATGGTAACATGTTTTACCCCTTGCATTTAGTTTTTGTTTTCTTTTACTATTGTGTATCCGGTCGCCTGCTGATATTTTTGAATTTACCATTTTAACCCTTTTCTTCTCTTTTGTTTTGCAGTGTCTTCTCGCCAAGCTATCGTTGAGCGAAAAAGGGCGAAGTTCGAGGCCGAGCAAGCTGCTCTGGCGGCTAGGGCGGCCGAAGCAGCGGAGGCTGCCGAGGCGGCCGGGGGAAGTGCTGCCTGATCCGTCGGAGAAGGCGACTGATGCTGAGCAAGAGCATGCGACCGAGATCCCTTTGGTTAGAAAGAGGGTTCGGCGGGGGGACGTTCTGAAGACCTACATCCCTCAGTGGGCGATCTTGGAGACCGATGCCGTCACCTCGGCCGATCCCAAGGCGATCAAGGAGATAGCTCCTGACTTATGCCGGGCTTTGGTGCTCCCAGCCGATCGCCCTAACTACGATCGGTTGGATATCGCCGACGCCTGTGCCGATATGATGGCCTTCCTTTCTCTGGTAAGATTTTTGCCGTTTCTTTTTCTTTTAATTTCTGCCCTCACATTTTTCTAACTGCGGCCTTTTTCCTTATTTCAGGCGACGCCGATGGCTGCTGTCATCACCGATAAGGTGAAGGATATGCAGGGTAGATTCGGCCAACTTCGGGAGCTAGAAGCTCAATCGGTCCGATCGGAGGCTACTCTCCGCCAAGCTGTTAGCGACGTGGAAAGGCTGGAAGGCTCGTAAAGAGACCAAGCTGCGGCTGATTGCCGAAGAGCGGTGCTACCAAATGGGCCACGACGAAGTCGTGAGGAGGGCGGCTGCCATGGGCTTGGAGCATCAGCCCCTAATCGAGCCTGGTTTCAGCGATCCCGTCGGTCGCCCTGATGAGGATGAGCTTCCAGTGGTTTCCTCAGGCGAAGACGAGGACCTGTCAGATTAAGCCTTCGGGCATTTGTATTTCCCTTTTGTAGCTTGTATTTATTAAACTTTTGTAGCCCTTGGGCTTTTATCAAATGAATTTTTCATCTAATTGCATCTCTTCCGCCTATATTTTTGCTTTAATTTTGCCTTGTACATAACTGAAACATAGTTTAACAATTACATGTATCTTCGGCCTTTGTCTTCGCCTTAACATGATTAAGTTAATTCTATGTCTCTTCGGCTGTTACTTCGCCTTAACATAATTCAAGCGAAAAATTTAACCATCATGTGTTTCTTCGGCTTATATCTGCCTTAACATACTTAAATTAATTTTAATTCTATGTATCTTCGGCTTTCATCTTGCCTTAACATAATTTAAGCAAAAATTTAACGATCATATGTTTCTTCGGCTTCTATCCGCCTTAACATACTTGAATTAATTTTATGTATCTTCGGCTTTCATCTTGCCTTAACATAATTTAAGCAAAAGTTTAACGATCATATGTTTCTTCGGCTTCTATCCGCCTTAACATACTTGAATTAATTTTATGTATCTTCGGCTTTCATCTTGCCTTAACATAATTTAAGCAAAAGTTTAACGATCATATGTTTCTTCGGCTTTCTTTTTTCGCCTTAACATAATTCCACAATCAAAATTTAACGATTAGATGTATCTTCGGCTTTCTTTTTCGCCTAACATGGACATAATTTAGCAATTATACGTATCTTCGGCTTTTATCCTTGCCTAACATGATTTGGATTCCCCCAAAGTTTGGCTGTTTGGTTGTCCAATCGCCAAATTTATGGAACATTATTCGGGAAGTCTTGTGGCATTTATATTTTTGGTCGTCCCCAGATAAATGTCCGACTAATAACATTATAATTCATAATTGATATACCAAGTAGAACAGTGAAACATGTATTTTATTGATAAATTTATTCAACTTTACATGCTTTTGAGAAAGAAAACTTGGCAAAAAGTGAAAGTAAAACTTGAGTGGCGAGCACCTTTTGTTCGGCTATTGGTAATATCTTCGTAACCTGGAGGCGTGCCATGTATTCTTGATCGGGTCCCCGGCCATGGTGGTTAGCTTGTAGGTACCAGGTCGAATCACCTCAGTTACTTTATATGGGCCTTCCCAGTTTGGCATTAGTTTTCCCTGCTTAGCTGGCATAGAGGTCGCCAATTCTCGTAACACTAAATCTCCCACCATGAATGTCCTTTTCTTTACTCCGGCGTCGTAGTATTGGGCTGCCTGGAGTTGATATTTCAAATTCCTTAGGTGAGCTGCCTCTCTCTCTTCTTCCAATAAGTCCACATTGGCCCGAAGGCCGCATTCGTTTGCCTCGACGTTAAAAACCTGCGTGCGGTAGGAGTCCAGTCCGACCTCAACGGGAACCAGGGCGTCCGTCCCGAATGCCAACTTGAAAGGTGTTTCCCCAGTTGATGATCGGGGGGTTGTCCGGTACGCCCACAATACCCAGTTTAGCTCTTCCGCCCAAAGTCCCTTGGCATCCCCCAGTCGCTTTTTTATCCCATCGAAGATGATTTTATTTGCGGCCTCGATGGCTCCGTTTCCTTGTGGGTGGCCGACTGAGCTAAATTTCTGTTGTATTCCAAAATGTGTCAAAAACTTCCTGAACTTGTTTCCGATGAACTGGGTCCCATTGTCGGATACACACACTTTCGGAATGCCGAACCTTAGTATGACTTGCTCCAGCATGAACTTTTTTGCTGCTTCTTCGGTTATGGTCGCCAGAGGCCTTGCTTCGACCCACTTGGTCATGTAGTCGATCGCCACTATGCAGTACTTGGCCTGTTTCGTGCTCTTGGGTAGAATTCCTACGATATCTACAGCCCACATGGCGAAAGGAATGGGGCTTAGGACTGATGCCATTTCTTCTGGTGGCTGCTTCGGGATGGTGCTGAATAGCTGGCATTGTCGACACTTCTTTGCGTAATCGGCTGCATCTGCTCGCAAAGTCGGCCAATAAAACCCCTGTCTGAGGATTTTGAAGGCCAGTGACCGACCGGCAAGATGTTCTCCACAAATCCCTTCGTGAACTATTTCCAAAGCCAGTATTTGTTCTTCGGGATCCAGGCATCGGAGAAGAGGTTCTGTTGCCGACCTTCTGTACAACCTGTTACCGATGATGGTGTAGCTTGCTGCCCTGTACTTCACTTTTTGGGCTTCCTTCCGGTCTAGGGGCAAAGTATCTTTTTCTAGATAGGCCCTGATCGGGGTCATCCAGGTAACGCCTTGGTGGATTTCCATGCATTGTTGCTTGTCGATCGAAGGGATTTTCACTTCAGTCAGGTAGATGGATCCTGTGAGGTTGTGTGTTTCGGCCGAAGCCAACCTTGACAGAGCGTCGGCTCGACTATTATCTTCTCTTCCTACTTGACTCAATTCGAAGGATTCGAATGAGACCGATGAGTCCTTTACCTTTGCGGCATAAGCCTTGAGTCGAAGCTCTCTTTGTTCGTACTCCCTTGAAAAGTGTTTCACCACTAACATAGAATCACTAAATGCTCGTAAATTTCTTACCTCGAGATTTTTAGCCAGGTTTAAACCGGCTAGCAATGCTTCGTACTCGGCCTCATTATTGGTTAACGGGAAAGTGAATCTTATTGCTTGGCAGATTTCGAACCCGTCTGGACTTGAAAGGATTAATCCTGCCCCACACTTTGACCCGGCTACCGACCCATCTACGAACAATTTCCACTTGCCTGGCGATCGGACCATCTGCTCTTCGGGGGCTAGGTCTTTTGGTCCTGAGAAATAGCATTCGACCATGAAGTCTGCCAATGCTTGGGCTTTGATGGACGTTCTGGGGATGTATTCCAAATCGTATTCTCCCAGCTCGATGGACCAAGCTACCACCCTTCCGGACGCCTCTGGTCTTGTCAAAATTTTCTTGAGGGGTTGATCGGTTATAACCTGTACCGTTCGCCCCTGAAAATAATGACGTAACTTTCGTGTCGCCATTACAAGGCCGTAGGCGAACTTTTCTGCATTTGGATATCTTGTTTCCGCATCCTTCAGCATGTGGGATACATAAAACACCGGGTGTTGAGAGCTGTTATGTTCTTTCACTAGTACTGCTCCAAGAGTTCGGTCGCTCACTGCTAAGTACAGCTGTAAAGTTTCCTTCGGATCGGGCCTCATCAGGAGAGGCGCCTTGGTGAGATACTCCTTCACCTCCTCGAATGCTCTCTGGCACTCCGATCCCCATTCAAAATTCTTCGATCCCCGGAGTGCTTCAAAGAAGGGCAGGGCTTTTTCTGCTGATCTGGAAATAAATCTTCGCAAGGCGGCCATTCGACCGGTCAATTTCTGTACGTCCCGAACTGTCTTCGGCTGTTCCATGTCGATCACTGCTTGTATTTTTTCCGGGTTCGCCTCGATCCCTCGGGCACTGACCATGTAACCTAGGAATTTCCCACTGGAGACTCCGAAAGTACACTTGTTCGGATTGATCTTCATGCCGTGCTTCCTTAATGTCTCGAAGCACTCTTTTAGGTCTTCCATGTGATCTTCGAACTGGGACTTAACAATCATATCATCCACATAGCATTCCATGTTTCTCCCAATTTGTTTATGGAAAATCCGATTGACCACCCTTTGGAATGTGGCTCCCGCGTTTTTCAGGCCGAAGGGCATTTTGATGTAGGCATATGTTCCTTTCGGGGTGATGAATGCTGTCTTTGGAATATCCTCGGCATTCATTGCAATCTGATGGTATCCTGAAAAAGCATCCAAGAAACTAAGTACCTGGTATCCAGCAGTGGCGTCTGTCAGCTGATCAATGCTAGGAAGTGGGTAGTGGTCCTTCGGGTATGCTTTGTTTAAGTCGGTGTAGTCCACACACATTCGCCATTTATTGTTAGCTTTCTTTACCACCACCACATTGGCTAGCCAGTCCGGGTATTCGTTTTCCTCTATGAATTTTGCTTCCAAAAGTTTTTCCACTTCAGCTTCAATGATCTTCTGTCGTTCCATGGCGAATGTTCTCTTTCTTTGCTTTACTGGCTTTGCCTCGGGTTTAACATTGAGACAATGCTTCGCCGTCTTTGGATCCAAGCCAGGCATATCCTCCGGCCCCCAGGCGAAGACGTCGTGGTATTGTCTGACAACTTCGATCACTTTCCTCTTGAGGTCAGGTTCCATATTTTTCCCGATTCGCACCATTTTTCCCGAACAGCCCGCATATAGCTCTACCTCTTCGGTTTCTGCTGCTGGTTCGGCAATTGGGTTGGATAAGTCCGCACCAAATTTCTCTAACTCAATATTTAGGGTTTGGCGACTTCCGCTGCTTTCGCCTTCGGCCCTTTTCCTCTTGCCTCCTTCGGTCATCTCAAAATCTTGATTCGAGCAGTTTTTTGATCGCCCCTCATTTCCCCGATTCCATGCTCAGTCGGAAATTTCAATTTAAGATGAGGTATTGATGCTACCGCTTGAAAAGAAGTAAGAGCTGGCCTTCCGAGAATGGCATTGTAGGGGCTTTCAACCCGAACCACATAGAACTTGACCTGTTTTTCCACAGTATATGGAGCTTTACCCAAAAGGACAGATAGAGTGATAGTACCTTCAATAGGGACTGGCTGGTTCCCGAAGCCGTACAGGGGAGCTTCATGGCAGGGTTCCAGCTGTTCGCCTCCAAGGTTCATTTTACTATACGTTCGATGATACAGAATGTTCACCGAGCTCCCTCCGTCTATCAGAGCTTTCCATATCTTGTTTTGCCCGATTACCGGATTGATGAGCAAAGGGTCTTCATGAGGCCAAATCACATCCTCATAGTCATCCTCGGTAAACATGATCGGCATCGTCTGTTTGGCAGATTGAAACTGGTACAAATTGTAAACCTGTTTTGCGTACCTTTTCTTGGCCGTCTTGCTATCTCGTCCCAGGGTGCTTCCTCCGAATATGGTTTTTACTTCGCCTCTGTACCTTTCGACCTCTTCGGGTTCTTTTCGTTTGTCTTCCTTCGGGGCTAGCTTGTCCCTCAGGTCTTTGACAAATTTGTTCAGTTCTCCGTCCTTGATCATCTTTTCTATCAACTTTTTTAGATGGTAACACTCGTCAGTGTTGTGGCCTTTGTCCTGATGATAATCGCAATACTTGTTACCATTTTTCTTATAATCGGGCATCTTCATTCGTGCTGGGCGAACGAAGCTAGGTTTTCCTTTTATCTCGTGGAGGATCTTCGAGATTGGTGCATTCAGAGGGGTAAATGCTGTACCATCCCTATCTCTCCTTCGTTCGGCAGCTTTATCGCGACCCTTCGCCTCATCACGCCTATCATCGAATCTTCGCCCTGAATCGTACCTATCATATCCTTTTTTCCCCCTATCCTCTTTCTTGGCTTCTTTAAACCCCCCGATGGATTCCATCTTCCGTCGGATACTTTCACCTCTCAAGTATATATCATTCAGGGATTTAGGGGGAATATCATAAAGAGAAGATCGGAGTTTTTTACCTTTGATGGGGTCTAGTCCTGCTGATAAGAACCCAGCAGCCTTTACTTTGTCCAAATTTGTTACCATTCCAGCCTCTTCCTTAAACCTGGCCAAATAATCCCCCAACTCTTCGTTCGGCCTTTGTCTACAGTGTATTAAAGCTTCGGTATCCTTCTCTCTTCGGCACAGATGCGAATAGTGCCTCAAGAATTTTCTTTTTAGTTGGTCGTAAGAACATATCGACCTTGGTTTCATTGACCTGTACCACATGGTAGCTGGACCCTTCAGATATGTCTTAAACATTTTGCAAAGCATGACATCACGGTGCCCCATGCCTGTCATAAGGGACTCATACTTCTCGCAATGGTCTTCAGGGTCGCCTTTCCCATTGAATTCGTTCATCTTCGGGAATTGTCTTCCAGGGGGAGGTCTATACTGCTCGATTTCCTCCGACACTACCGGCTCGTGACTAATTCTACGATCGCCGAACATCGCCTTCTCCATTCGGCTCAGCCTGTCCTTCATGCGAGGATCTCCTTCCTCGTCGGTATCCGATCGTGCGACCACCTTTGAACGGATCCTTCGGGGATGTGATTCAGAATCCGAAGATCCATCTTCATCATCATGCACCCTCTTTTCTCTCCTATGACTGGTCTGCACCAATAGTTGTTCTCCGGTCTCCACAGCACCTTGGAGAGCCTTTTCCTCAGCATCCAGCTCAGCCCTTCGCCTTTTAATCGCTTCTAGCTTAGCGAGATCCTCCTCTCTCTTCTTTGCCTTAGCTTGGGCTTCGGCCTCCAGCCTTTCCTTTTCCTTCTGCCTTCCCCCTTTGGCAGCAGTTTCTTCACGCCATTTGAGGATCATAGCCTTTTGCTCTTCGGGTGTGGGCATCGGTCCCTCCTCCAAATCATCGTCAAAATTGAGAACCCGATTAATAGGGGGTGTAGTCGTGGAGGGACCCTGGCGATGAGTTTCAGTGAAACCGAGTACCCTATCTTCAGAATTATCAATTGCCATCGTTCTCAGATAACGTCACAAATTGGCTTACACGTTCCCACAGACGGCGCCAAATGTTGGAACCAGTTTTCTGTCGGGTAGGATTCCAGGAAGCTCTCCGGGTCGACCTGTCAAAAGAGAAGAATGCGAGGGATTGGGCCCCCGATTCACCTCCGGTGTGAGAATAAGTTAGAGGTTCCAATTAGGTTTAAATGAACGTGTAAGTATTTGTGAGTATGAAATGAGTATATATCTGGACGTAAACCTATCACATGCTTTTATAGGCACTCTGTTACCGACTCACCCGGATTCTTCGGAAGCAACCGTCACACATGGTCCTGCCATTACGCCTAAATAAGCGGGCGACTCAGTCATAGCAACGGTTAGGCCCAACGGTCCGATCCGAAAGAATGGGCTTTGACCATTCGGCCCAATTAGTATTCGGACCAAAAACCGTTCGGCCCAATCCTAGTTGGGCCACCAACAATTAGCAACAAATTTTCTCCAAGAAACAAGAATAATGATGATACTAGGACACATTTCGTGTAAAAATGGCTATGCACGACTTCTGATGTACGCGTGATTATAGCGCTATACACACAATGTGTGTAAATAACATCGCGTGAAATTTACGCGAGTTGACACCTGTCATTCAGCCACAAAGATATAGAGATAAAACACATACTGCAAACAACTATTAGAAAAAGATAAAATCAATAAAAGAATATTAATTTTGAAAATCTTTTTCATCAAAAAAAATATAGACTTATTGAGAAGTCCAACATCCGAGTAAATACTGTCTCGGGACTCCACACGCTACATATTCCCATAGCTTGAAACCTGTCATCACTCATTAGACCCTTCACATTCCCATGTTTAGCCTATAAAAGACAGTCACTTTTCTCAAAGTACCCTTATACTCATTGATCATTTTTCTTCACAAACAAAATTGTCATTCCATATGGAAGGAATATTTGAATTCATGCCTCTTGAAGAATTTATGGAAATGGGTTGGGAGCAGCAAGAAAACTATGTCATCGATGAGTTGATTGTATTAACCTTTCTGGATGGAGAAGGGCTCATCACTGACGATGAAATAGCTGAAGGTCCCATTTCAAATCCATATGTCCACATTATTCGACCCAGTCCATTCGATGCTCCAGTCCTTGCAGACGACTTAGTTGCCGAAGCCTGTCTTTTGCTTCTCCGCAAAAGCTACTTGGAAGGTACCGAGGATGAGATTGTCCTGGAGTCCTGCAAGCTGCAAGCAGGAAAAAGGAAATGAGACGATGATGAAGATTCATCGTCAAGAGGATGTCAAACAATTGACACTTCATTTGGTGTCCTGTCCAACTGAATATACAAGTAGTTGTCATCAGAGGGAAGATCACACAATAGTTTCTGACTCTATCTGTGTTCCTTCCGATGGATAAGTTACTAGCACCTATAAGGGTTAGTAAGACATCTCTATGTAACAACAACATTAGCTAGACATAGATGTGAGATAGTTATTTTGTATAAAGCAAATGTAAAGAATGTTTTGAATCAATTAATGAAAAGATCCAATGTTTTCTTTATGAATTTTACTTTATGTATTTGAATGAATGCATGCATGTCTGATAAAAACAAATTACCTAAAAGTAATTTATTTTAACACAAAAGCACAAAAGTTCATCAGGACTCAACTATCAGTATCAAACAATACTTAACTCTCACATATTGCAAAGTGAAAGAACAGATATCACTTTATACAATTAACATGTAGTACTGATCAGTAGTAGTAATCATTAGTACTATGCATCAGGATTTATTCATTTGTAATCATTCCAAGTTCATTCACAAGCTTGGTAAATACTGCTTCTGCCATTGGCTTGGTCAAAATATCAGTCAGTTGTTGATAAGTAGGAATAAAGTGAAGTTCAATTGCTCCTTCCATCACATGCTCACGAATAAAGTGATACCTGATACTGATATGCTTGGTGAACGAGTGTTGAACTGGATTTACTATCATTGTAATAGCACTTTGATTATCACAATAAATAGGAATTTTAGTAAAGTGCAAACCATAGTCCGACAGCTGATTTTTCGTCAACAGTATCTGAGCACAACAGCTTCCTGCAGCAATGTACTCAGCTTCAGCAGTTGATGTTGAGATTGACTTCTGCTTCTTGCTAAACCAGGAAACCAATCGTCCACCTAAGAATTAACAACTTCCAGAAGTAGTCTTCATGTCAATCTTGCAGCCAGCAAAATCAGCATCAGAATATTATATCAGATTGAAATCTGATGCCCTAGGATACCACAAACCCAAATTTGGTGTCCCTTTAAGATATCGAAATATCCTTTTGACTGCTATTAAGTGATGTTCCCTATGTTGTGACTGAAACCTAGCACAAAGACATGTTGCAAACATGATATCTAGTTTGCTTGCAGTGAGATAAAGAAGAGAACCAATCATTCCTCTATAGCTTGTCACATCTACTTCAATTCCTTCTTTAGAATCAAGTTTGGTGGCGGTAGGCATGGGAGTACTTGCAGGAGCAGTGTCTTGCATATTAAACTTCTTGAGCAAGTTCCTGGTATACTTGGACTGATTGAAAAAAAATCCTTCTTTAGTTTGTTTTACTTGCAACCCCAAGAAGTAGCTCATTTCTCCCATCATGCTCATCTGATATCTCGACTGCATCAACTTAGCAAACTTTTGACATATCTTGTCATTAGTAGACCCAAAAATGATATCATCTACAAATATCTGAACTAAGAGCAAGTCTTTACCTTTTTGAATATAAAACAAGGTTTTATCAATGGTACCTCTCGTGAAATCACTTTTAAGAAGAAATTGAGTAAGTGTTTCATACCAGGCTCTTGGTGCTTGCTTAAGTCCATACAGTGCTTTATCCAATCTATACACATGATCTGGATATTTGGGATCAACAAAACCTGGAGGTTGTTTGACATAAACTTCTTCCTCCAATTCCCCATTTAAGAAAGCACTTTTCACATCCATCTGAAAAACTTTAAACTTCATATGTGCAGCATATGCCAGAAATATTCTGATGGCTTCAAGTCTTGCAACTGGAGCAAAGGTTTCATCATAGTCAATACCTTCTTGCTGAGAGTAACCCTTTGCTACAAGTCTAGCCTTATTTCTTGTGATAACTTCATCAGAATCAGTTTTATTTCTGAAGACCCATTTAGTTCCCACAATAGATCTGTTTTTGGGTCTTCGAACGAGTTTCCAGACTTCATTCCTTTCAAACTCATTTAGTTCTTCTTGCATAACAATTACCCAATCAGCATCCTTTAAAGCATCCTCAATTTTCTTAGGTTCTTCTTGAGATAGAAAGTTATGAAATAGACACTCATTCTGAGTAGCATTTCTAGTCTGAACACCAGCGTCAGGATCTCCAATTATTAGATTAGGAGTATGAGCTTGTGCCCATCTTCTTGCTGATGGTAACTGAGTTCTAGAACTTGATGCTCCCCCTACATCAGTTCCTTCTTCAGAAGAGCTTTCTTGAGTTTTTTGAGAAGCTCCCCCTGAATCAGTTGCCTGAGTAGCTTCCCTTGAGCTTGAATTTTCCTGACTGTTATCTCCTGATGAACCATCAGTATAAGTACTTCCATCAGTACCTGTATTAGAACTATTGGTGGAAAGTTCTCCAGTAGCAGTATCAGAATTATCTGTGGCATTTTCAGACTCCCCCTCAACATCACCACTACCATTTTCACATTCTAGTTCATCTCCAAATATCAGATCTTCATGAATATCTTCACCAATTTTAGTAATCTTCCTGTCATCAAATGATACATTTACTGAAACATTAACAATCTTGGTTTGCAGATTATATACCTTGAATGATTTTCTTGTGTCTGGATAACCAACAAAAATTCCTTCATCTGCCTTCGTCTCAAACTTTCCAAGTTGTTCAGGATGAGTTCTCAGAACAAAACATTTACATCCAAATACATGCAAATGTTTTAAACTTGGTTTCTTCCCTTTAACCATGTGATAAAGAGTCTTTCCATGCCTTGTTATCAGAGTGCAATTTTGAGTGTAGCATGCAGTGTTGACAACTTCTGGCCAGAAATAAGTAGTCAGTTTAGCTTCTTCCAACATGGTTCTACCAGCTTCAATCAGAGTTCTGTTCTTCCTTTCAACTACCCCATTTTGCTGTGGAGTACCAGGAGCAGTGAATTGCTGCACAATTCCTTTTGATTTACAGAATTCTTCCATTGTTGAGTTCTTAAATTCCGTTCCATTATCACTTCTAAGAACTTTGACTTTATTGCTGGATCCATTAATCTCCAACAAATTGACATGGTCTATCAGAACTTCTGGAGTTTAACTCTTTTTGTGTAAAAAATATACCCAGGTGAATCTTGTATACTCATCAACGATTACCAACATATATCTTTTCTTGTTAATGGACATAGCATTCACAGGGCCAAAAAGATCCAGATGGAGCAAGTGATAAGCTGTATCTATTGAGAATTCTGATTTACTCTTGAAGCTGATTCTCTTTTGCTTGGATTTTTGAGTCCATACTCTTATTTTTTCTCTTTTTCTAGAGACTCTATCCTTAGCATCTGCTCAATTTCTATCCTTTTGAGTTTCTCACACAGGTTCTGAGTATCTATTAAAACCACTAATTCAGCCTCTAAATAATTATTTCTTTTCTTAATATCAGTCACTTCATTTAAGATTCTGATATTTTCCTTAGACCGATTATTATAACTCATATGCATGGTCTTTAGAAAAGATTTCAATTCACACATATTATGAGTATCAAAAGCATAAGTAGTTTCTGGTACCTTTTCAGCAATCTCCTCAATCTCAACCATCAGTGCATAGTTAGTTTCTCCTTCCTCTTCAGAATCAGAAGAATCCATCGATCCTTTGCTTGAAGTAACAAGTGCTTTTCCAGAAGTCTTTCCAGCTTTGAGTTTCTTGCAATCTGTCGCACAGTGTCCCATCTTGTCACATTTAAAGCATTTTATTTTGGAAAGATCCTTCTTCTTGAACTTGCCTTTATTGTCAGAATAATGGTTCCCTTTTGAGACCCTTCCATCTTTTCTGAATTTGCCATACTTCATTTTCCTAAAGCCTTTAACCATCATGGCCATCATCTATACCAGCTCTTTGTCAGAATCATCATCTGGTTCCTCATCAGTACTGTCATCAGTATCAGTATCAGTATCTGATTTCACAGCTACTTGTGCCTTGGCCTTCATTTTGTTTTGACTCACATGCCTTTCCCTTGTCACATCATTCCTTGATTCAGTCTTTAAAGCCATAGACTTTGACTTTGTTTTTATACCTTCCTTTTGCTTGATTTCCAGATCATATGTTTTCAGCATTCCATAGATCTCATCAAGTGTCATTAAATCCATCTTATAAATGTGTCTTATAAGATTTTGTTGACTTATCCATTCAATAGGTAAAGACCTTAGAAACTTGACATTTGAGTCTTCAACCTCGTACACCTTTCCCACAAGAGATAGTTCATTCTGCAAAGTAAGAAATCTATCATAGATTTCTGTTATGTCTTCATTATTATTTGCTTCAAATTGTTCATATTCTTGAATAAGAATACCTTTCCTGTTTTTTTGTATTTCTTCAGTTCCTTGACATTGAACTTCCAATGCATCCCATATCTCCTTAGCAGTCTTACAAGCAATAAATCTGTTAGATAAAACAATATCTAAACTATTATGCAAAAATTTTCTAACCTTTGCATCCTTTATCATTGCTGATTTGTCCTCAGGTGTCCAATCTTTCTTTTCTTTCGGAACAACACTTGAAGCAATCGTCTTAGTTGCTGCAACAGGCTTAGATGGAACAAATGGTCCATCATTTATCATGTATATATAATCAGGATCTGAAGCCTCTAGGTACATCATCATCTTGACCTTCCATGTTGAGAATTCGGATTTCTTCAACATCGGAATCTTCATTGTTTCATACCTGTTTCCTGACATTTTGATCGTTTCTGATTTGTAGAATTATCAGTCTGCTCTGATACCAATTGTTGCCCAGTAAATATCGATTTTAGAAGGGGAGTTGAATATAATCGATTAAATAGATATATAAAACAATTAATACCAGCTTTTATTAATCTTTATAAAAACTGATACAAACTCTCTCAAGAAACTATGAGTTCTTAAGAGCTGCTTGGTTTACAAAATACTCGTGTAAGTTATTACCATTTGTAAAACCTATTCTGTGTTTATATACATACATAGCTACTCATTCTATTACAAAAGATAATATCTATTTAATTAGATTGATATTGTTTTCGCTTATCTTCTGTAACAGCTGCAATGAAACATATCCCAGAAAATCAATCATTTCCTGAAATTACGGAACATTATCAATCACCATAACTCCTGACTTGGTCATCTTCTGATGATGACATCCAACATGGGAGAACTGTCATTCTTCCTTGGTCTACAAGTTCTTCAACAAGATGATGGAATCTTCATATTTCAAACCAAATATGTCAAAGAACTACTCAAAAAGTTCAACTTAGAACATTCATCACCTGCCAAGACTCCCATCTCCACATCAGCTAATCTGGATCTTGATCCCAAATGAAAGAAAGTGGACTCTAGTGCTTACAGAGGCATGGTAGGATCTCTCCTCTAATTAACTGCTAGCAGACCAGACATAATGTTTGCTACATGTCTCTATGTAAGATTTCAAGCTGATCCAAAGGAGTCACATTTGGTTGCTATCAGGAGGATTTTTAGATATCTAAAAGGCACTCCTAATCTAGGCCTTTGGTATCCTAAAAATACTGGATTTGATCTAGTTGGGTATTCTCATTCAGACTATGTTGGATGTAGAATTGACAGAAAAAGTACAACAGGTAGCTGTCAATTTCTTGGTGGAAGATTGGTATCATGGTTTTGCAAGAAACAACATTCAGTCTCTACATCAACTGCAGAAGCGTAATACATTGCAGCTGGAAGTTGTTCTGCACAAATTCTGTGGATGAAAAATCAGCTTTTGGATTATGGTCTAGTGTTAAACAACATTCCTATCTTCTGTGACAACACTAGTGCCATAGCCATCTCAGACAATCCTGTTCAACACTCTAGGACGAAGCACATTGATATCAGGCATCATTTTATAAGAGAGCATGTTGAACGAGGAACTGTGAAACTGATCTATGTCCCAACAGAAAAGAAACTTGCAGATATCTTCACAAAACCATTAGATAAAGCCACCTTTAACAGGTTGGGAAGTGAATTGGGAATGCTCAATCTGGTATGTTCACTTACTAGTTTTTACATTTTCAAATTCTAAATGCAGCTTGTGATAGTAGCTTCTAAGTTGCTGTCATGAGAAGTTACTGTCTGTTAATCCCAAATGTTGCTCCAAACCATTAAACAGAATGTTCATGGTTCTTTTGTCTTTATGGATTTCTGCAACATCTTCAATAGTCCATTCTGAGGCAGGTTTTGGAATTTCCACATCTGGAGCATCATCTGGCAGTCCAACTCTAGATGCAAACTTCATGGAAACGTGTGGACCTTTCTCAATGCAGTCTACATATCTCTCATCCATAGACATGAGATGTAGATGCATTTTTACTTTCCAATGAAAGTAATTGTCCTTATCTAGAACTGGTATCTTTACACCTGCATCCTTCTTCACCATGGTTACTGTTTTGGCCTTGATCTTTAAACTTCTTGTATGTTAGAAGCTTGCTCTGATACCAATTGTTAATCCCAAATGACCTAACAGAATTTTAGAATGGGGGGGGGGGGGGTTGAATACAATTCTAGAAATTTCGAAACTTTAAAACAACTTTCTAAAATAAAAACTGAATTGAAATAAAAACACAAACAACTATAAAATTTCAGTTGGATGTTTTGAGGATCCAACTGAGATAATTTTTATTGCGGAAATAATCCGTGTTACATAAGTATCACAGCTGCTCCGTTCTTGATACAAAGTGAGAGTGCTCTTGAAAAAGCTAATACAAACTATTTTATCTCACTCACTTCTATATTTAAAATGAACTTCTACACTTGGTTATATAACCCAAGTTTACAATGCTATTTTTGGTTACTTTAAAATAATCTAAAGTAATTTTCAGTAGCTTGCTTTTCATCCCTTTTGTCCAATGGTCCTTGGAGATCTTTGGATTTTGTCTTCATGCTTATTATGATCACTCCCAAGAACCTAATTGGAAATTGGAATGTTTCCTTATTTCCCGTAACCATTTTGATGGCTTCCAATGCAAGGTACACTTCCATATCTCCCTTTTGATCTGTCAGATAACTGTCACTATCACTTTGTTAACTATTCAGAAAAGCAATAATGATTCGTTGATAGTAGAGAGATGTGTTTCGTTGATAGCTTTATTCTTCGTTTCGTTGATGGCATAATCCTCATTTCGTTGATAGAGTAATCTTCATTCCGTTGATAGAGTAATCTTCATTCCGTTGACATGTCTTCACTTAGGCAAAGTTACAAGGCATGATATATTTACAATTCACCAACCTATTTTGCCTATCTAGTACTTAGTCAACATGACTTAGAAAACCTATCTAATACCTACAACAAAATGCATATCAAACTATGAAGTATTGTACAGTGCAATTGGAGATGAATTTTCTTTCCTGTTTGAGGGACCTTCAATACTCTGGGAAGTGCACCAGGCTTGTTCCAGCTAGCTTTGATTTGGAAAATTTTGGAGACAACCTCAGACTTGGCTGTTTTGGTAAAACCAAAATCTTTCTTCAGACATTTGAACACAGATAGCAATGTCTGATAGTCTTCTCCCAGAATCCTGTGTAGAGGCCAAATCTGTTCTCTCCCACCCTTGTAGACAAACACCAATCTCTCTGGTAGTTTGTAAGAAGCTGCTATTCCTCTCACTTCAACCAGGTCATCAAGATTAATATGTAGGCCAGACTCCACAGACTACAGACTCCACAGACCCCAGGGTTGGAAAATTACTAATTTTTCCAGAAAAGACCTTGATGAATGCATCAGCTAAATAACTATATTCCCTAACCAAACCTCTCCTAATTATTTTACCCAGATTATCAGTAGGCAAAGAGTAGTTTATGGAATTTAGCATGTTAATCATTTCAGTATATATAGGCAAAGCATAGCAATTATTTTCAGGAAGGTGTAAGCATGCTTGCAACACATCAGAATTGACTATGTACTCATTACCTTGAATGTTGAATTACAAAGTGCAATTTGTCTCATTGTACTCACATGAGGTCCAAATCTCCTCGATTATCTCATTGTAGAGTGGAGTTGAGTGAAACATTGCGTAGCTCAGTTTGCAATTCGTCATGAAATCCATCATCTTGAAAGAGATTCTGTTCGGGCTTTCCTTGACAACAAAAGGGATGGAGTTGTTCTTCTTATAGACGAACCCTCCAGCTGACATGAGTTTTACTATTGGTGCCATTGTTGAGTGAGAAAAAGCTTGAACTTGGATTTGCTTTGAGAGAGAAGAAGTAAGAAAACCTTTGGAAATTTTGAGAGCAGGTAGAAAAGAATTAAAGAAAACAAAATTTCTTAAATACTCCCCCAAAATTTCTCAAAAATTAAGTCCAATTAATAAATATAAATTACTGGATTGGCTTAAAAATGTAACCGTTACAATTAAAATATTACCATGATTTATACTTACAGGGGTGTATGCATAGATCCTGGTAAAGGACGGGCAATTTCAACGGTTCAGATTAAAAGCGCTATATCAACGAATCAGAATTGGGCGTTTAAGGTCCCGTCTATTTCGTTGATAAAGCTGCGTTTCGTTGATATAAGAGAGCTATCAACGAAACACCCAGAAAAATGCTAAGACTGTCAACGAAATGGTGCGTTTCGTTGACATAGTAATTTTGACTTAGACAAAATTGCACTTTTTCCTGAGAAAATTAATTCATAGAAAAACATAGCAAGATTCTGGCTGCTTTGTAACTTGCAAAAATCTCAGAAATAATTAAGAGAAATTTAGCATACCTAGCTCACTTACTAATCTTGAGAATGTAGATTCATCAAGTGGCTTGGTAAAGATGTCTGCAAGTTGTTGTTCACTTGGAACAAAATGTAACTCCACAGTACCATTCATAACATGTTCTCTAATGAAATGGTACTTGATGTCAATGTGCTTGGTCCTTGAATGCTGTACTGGATTCTCAGTAATGGCAATGGCACTTGTGTTGTCACAGAAGATAGGAATTTTCTCAACTCTTAATCCATAATCAAGTAGTTGATTTTTCATCCATAAAATCTGTGCACAACAACTTCTAGCTGCAATATACTCAGCCTCAGCTGTGGAGGTAGAAATTGAGTTTTGTTTCTTGCTGAACCATGACACAAGCTTGTTTCCTAGGAATTGACAGGTGCCTGTTGTGCTTTTCCTGTCAATTTTACATCCTGCATAATCTGCATCTGAATAACCAATTAGTTCAAAGCCAGATTCTCTAGGATACCAAATGCCAAGGTTTGGTGTTCCTTTGAGATATCTGAAAATTCTTTTAATAGCAACTAAATGGGATTCCCTAGGATCAGCCTGAAATCTAGCACATAGACATGTAGCAAACATAATATCAGGTCTACTAGCTGTTAAATATACAAGTGAGCCTACCATGCCTCTGTAACTTGAAATGTCCACAGATTTTTCCTTAGTATTCAATTCAAGTTTGGTGGCAGTAGGCATGGGAGTTTTGGCAGGAGAGCATTCCATTAAGTTAAATTTCTTTAACAAATCATGAATATATTTTGTGTGACTAATGAAAATGCCTTCATTAACTTGGTTCACTTGGAGACCAAGAAAGTAAGTTAATTCTCCCATCATGCTCATTTCATATTTACTCTGCATAAGCTTGGAAAACTTTTGACAAAGTTTTACATCTGTAGACCCAAAGATTATGTCATCTACATAAATTTGAACAAGTATAGTAGAGCCATTCACAATCCTATGAAAAAGAGTTTTATCTACAGTACCTCTAGTGAAGTGATTCTCAAGGAGGAACTGTGAAAGTGTGTCATACCAGGCTCTAGGTGCTTGTTTCAAACCATAGAGTGCTTTAAGGAGGAAGTACACATACTCTGGAAAATCATCATCTTCAAAACCAGGAGGTTGACTTACATACACCTCCTCTTCCAATTCCCCATTTAGAAAAGCACTCTTCACATCCATTTGATAGATCTTGAAATTGGCATGGGCTGCATAGGCTAGGAAAATCCTTATTGCTTCTAGTCTAGCAACAGGAGCAAAGGTTTCATCAAAATCAATTCCCTCTTCCTGTGAATAGCCTTTTGCAACCAATCTAGCTTTCTTCCTTGTGACTATGCCATTTTCATCCATCTTGTTTCTGAACACCCATTTTGTGCCTATAACACTCTTGTCCTTAGGCTTGGGCACCAGCTTCCAAACTTTGTTTCTCTCAAATTGGTTTAGCTCCTCTTGCATAGCTAAAACCCAATCTGGATCTAGAAATGCATCCTCAACTTTCTTTGGCTCATCTTGAGACAGAAAGCTACTATATAGACATTCCTCTTGAGTTGCTCTTCTAGTTTGGACTTTTGAAGAAACATCACCTATAATAAGTTCAAAGGGATGATCTTTAGTCCATTTCCTTGAGGGAGGTATATTTGTTCTTGAAGAAGTAGCTTCATGATCATGGTTGCCTTGATTAGATATTTGTCCTTGAGAAACTCCCCCTGAGTTTGTTGTCCCTAAATGATCACTCCTGGAGGCATTTCTGTGACTGTCAACGGTATGACCATTTTGACTGTCAACGAAACGCTCATTCTGACTGTCAACGAATCCTTCATCATGACTGTCAACGAAATGACCATTTGGTCTGCTAGCAGCTATTCTTTTCAATCTCAATGCAGCAATTTCATCTTCACTGCTGCTTTCATCTGTGCTAGATACAACAACTTTAGGCTGTTTCTCAATAGCCTTAACATGGTTCACTTGATCTCCTTCCTCATTCTCAAAAGAAAGACTTTCATGGAAACCTTCATCACAAAGACCTTGAATTTTGAGATCATCAAAAAAAACATGTACAGATTCCATAACAATGTTGGTTCTGAGATTATAGACTCTGTAAGCTTTCCCTACTGCATATCCCACAAATATTGCTTCATCTGCCTTTGCTTCAAACTTCCCCAAATGCTCAGCTTGATTTCTCAAAACAAAACACTTGCATCTAAAGACATGAAGAAAATCCAATAGTGGCTTCTTTCTTTTGAGTAGTTGATAAGGGGTCATTCCCTTGGCCTGATTAATCAAAGAAATATTTTGAGTGAAGCAAGCTGTGTTAACTGCCTTAGCCCAGAAATAAGTTGGTAACTTTGATTCATCTAGCATTGTCCTTGCAGCTTCAATAAGTGTTCTGTTTTTACCTTCAACTACACCATTTTGCTGTGGTGTCCTTGTTGCTGAAAACTCATGCAAAATACCATTTTCTTCACAGAACACCTTCATGCTTTAATTCTTGAATTTTGTCCCATTGTCACTCCTAATCCTTCTTACTTTGAAATCAGGATGATTGTTTACCATCTTGATGTGATTGATAATGATTTCACTTGCCTCATCTTTGGAGTGCAAAAAGAAAGTCCATGTAAATCTAGAAAAATCATCAACAATCACAAGACAGTATTTCTTCTTTGAAATGGACATGACATTTACAGGGCCAAATAGATCCATATGAAGCAGCTCAAGTTGTTGGACAATTGATGACTCTATCTTGCTTTTGAATGATGCCTTCTTTTGTTTCCCTTTTTGACAGGCATCACACAAACCATCTTTGGAGAATTCCACCTGTAGAATTCCTCTAGCAAGATCTTTCCTCACCAAATCATTCATAACCTTAAAATTCAGATGAGATAATTTCTTGTGCCATAGCCAACTTTCATCCTTGATTGCCTTGCTGAAAAGACAAGTGATGGTGTCTGAACTTGTGCTACTAAAGTCAGCAATATACACATTCCCTCTTCTGTATCCAGTCATTACCACATTGTTGTTTTCTCCTTTAGAAACAACACAAGCTTCTTTAGAAAAAGTAACTAAAAATCCTTTGTCACAAAGTTGGCCGATACTAAGAAAATTGTGCTTAAGACCATCCACCAATGCAACCTCCTCAATGATGACATTTTCTTTTGAAATCAAGCCATATCCCTTAGTGTAGCCTTTGTTGACATCTCCAAAAGCAATACAAGGGCCAGCTCTTTCCTGAAACTTTGTGAGCAGGGTAGAATCACCAGTCATGTGTCTTGAACATCCACTATCCAAGTACCAAAGATTCATTTTGTCTCCCTGCACACAATAAAATCAAATCAAGTTGATTTTGGTACCCAAGTTTCCTTGGGTCCTGTTTCGTTAGCCTTTGATTTACCTTTTATATCATTTTTCACCTTGGGCTCAGATTGATTTAAATCAACCTTTACCTTTGGTGTTGATTTCTGAGGATTGCTCACATTTTCATTCACAGCATGCATAGATGGAGGAACAAACATGTTATTCATATTTCAACATATTCATGTATGGATTAGGCACAAATGGCATGCTAGCATATGGATTCTGAAATTGTGCATATGGAGCAAACATGTTAGGCATAACATGCATTGTAGGCATAGAACCATTCATTGCAGGCTTAGGCATTTTCACATTAGCAGTCTTCTTAATAGATTTGCAGTTGGTAAATAAATGACTAACACTACCATAATTAACACATGTCTTTCTAGGAGCATATTTATCAAGTGTGTAATTGTTATGTTTGTTAATCCCTACTTTGCCATTCATGTTATTCTTTTTATTGCCCTTAGTCTCAACTTGAATTTTCTCTAACTTGTCTTTCAATTGCTTGTTAGACAAGTGACCTACATTTGCTCTTTCAACAGGCTTCTCAACTTTCTTTGATTTACTAGACTCACCTTGAACAAAGTTCTTGGTGACAGGACCATACTTGTTATTAAGTCTAGTGAGTTCTTCTTTCTTTTTCTCTGTCAACGAAACAACCTGATCGGTTGATGGTTCATCTTTCAACGAAACTTTGCATTCCGTTGACATATCAACCTTCAACAAATGATCATTGTTGTTTGTTGACTCTGTTTCTGATTCTAAGGTTTCACCAGCATAC
The DNA here is from genome assembly GCA_030848705.1 of Heracleum sosnowskyi. NCBI lineage: Eukaryota > Viridiplantae > Streptophyta > Magnoliopsida > Apiales > Apiaceae > Heracleum > Heracleum sosnowskyi. The sequence continues at coordinate 82,094,496 of CM061244.1, forward strand.
CCTAGCTTCTCTTTGTTCTTTTTCCATGATTGCTCACAGAAAGATTCCATACCTTGAACATTAATCATGTTGGTAGCAACATTCCTGGAATCTTTCCATTTTGCAATCACACTTTGTTCTATTTCAAGTTGTGTTTTGTTCACACAATATCACGCAAGTATACGCGGTCACAAGTAATATAAGAATAAGTAGAGTTCTTTCCCACAGAGACTGCTTTGGTTACTATAGTTATGCACTTATGCAACAATGTATGGCTATCGTTCAATGCTAAGACAAGTATCAAGTTTGTGTTTTGATTAACTAAATTAACTATTCAACTTAACAAGAATTTAATTAACTAAAGAGATTGATGTTTAATTACTTATGAGAATAAACATGGGATCCTAACTTCATTAAATACTTCATCTAGAGTCTTTTGTCTTTAATCAATGCATGTGACGGTTGTGACAACTAATCAGAAAACACGAAATCAGTACACGCTACCTTTCAGTATACGTATACCATACCACTCAAACATCCACAAAATAGATAGAAGTTGGGCATACACCAATTATGCTTAGACCCTATATGTCTATAAGATTTGAAAACATAACGGTTTAACGAGCAAGTTATCCATTCAGATTACATAGGGCAGGTAAGATGGTTAAAATCATCTACGAATCATGCATGACAAACATACACAAACCTATGCTAGCATGACAACTTCTAAACCTCTATATCCACTTTCGCAATCAATAGAGATTAACAAACAATCTTAGATGTTAGCTACGCATCCAAGAAGAATAAGCACAACCAAACTAGGTTATCAATTAGCCATCACACACACATCTTTAAAACAATTAACTACTAAAATCCATAAATAAATCCGTTAGAATCCCACGACAACGATTAGTTCATAATAGAACCGTTCATCATCGTGGGTTCTGATGAAAACATGATAGTAATAAGTCTAGAATACTGAATAAAAGTGCTAGGGTTTATGAAAGAACAAACGAGAATCCAAAGTATCGCCTAATTAGAAGAATACAAAGATAAATTGAAAAGTAGATCTTCGTAATCAGCCGTCTTCTTGTTCTCCTCACCGGTGGATGGATAAGTATGTATGTATCTCAATCTATATCTCAGAATTCGTCCACCAATAGTTTATATAGGCTGCAGGGCTGACTGGTCTTCTGGCAACTTTCCTTTTCTGACTTGAAATTGCCTTCTTCAGCATGTTTAGGGCGCGGGCGCGCCTATAAGGGCGCGAGGGCGCTTGGTTATTGTTCACAATCTGACATTTTGCTTTTCTTGTCTTTTCCTTGCGCTCTCTCGCTCCGCAACCACTTGACCTTCACAAACATGCTCAAAACACTTCTGCAAATCACAAGAACTCCACATCTCCGCTGACAACTCAACTCTGCAATTACTAACACCAAACATATCACAAACACCACAAACTTGAGAACAAAACAACCAATTTAAGCCAATTTAGGACGATCCTAGTGGATATGAAATCCACTTATCATGTTTTAAGAATCTCTTCCCTTTCTAACACTTTCTCAAGTTCCTTCTTAGCATCCCTACTAACACACCTCATTTTCTCAAACTCAATGAGCTGTGCTTCTAACATGGCATTTCTATCACTTAAGAGCATATTAGACTCTTTAATTCTAAAGTTCTCTTTGGTAAGTGATTTAAGAGTAACACGCAAATTATATAGTACAGTAGACATTTCATTTACTGCACTATCGCATTCCTCTTTAGAAAGCTCAGAAAGATTAGTAATTGTTACCTGATTGCTAGAGGAACTTGCTTCCTGCTCATGATTGTTAGCCATTAGAGCCAAGTTGATATACTCAACATCATCATCAGAATCTTCACCATTACCAGCCCAATCATACTCCTGAGACATGAAAGCCTTTTCTTTTTGCTTGAGAAGTTCAAAGTATTTCTTTTTATAATCAACAGGCTCAAATTTCATGTTGCCCTTCTCAACTTTGGGCTTTCTGCAATCTCCAGCAAAGTGACCAATCATTCCACAGTTGAAACATTTAGACTTAGACTATTCAATCCAGTTATTTTTGCTAGGTTGAAAGTCTCTCCTTGGTGGCTTTGCTTCTGAGTTTCTCTTGAATTTGAACTTAGAGAATTTCCTTGAAAGAAAAGCTATGTGTTCATCAATCTCATCTAAGTCATCCAAGTTGGCTGGTTCTGGTTGTTCTTCTTCTGTCATCTTGACTTTACCCTTGCTAACATCACTCCTACAATTAGCTCGACTAGTTGTGGCTTTTGCAGTTTCTTCATTGTCAACTTCTAGTTGGTTCACAGATGCAATCAATGCAATAGATCCACCTTTCTTTTGTACCTTCTCAATTTCTTCATCTTTCTCCATTTCCAACTCATATGTGTTTAAAGTTCCATAAAACCTCTCAAGGGTGTAGTCTTTGTACTCCTGAGTGTTTATCAGGGAAACAGTCATAGGCTTCCATTCTTTTGGAAGAGCTCTAAGAAATTTGAGGTTTGAATCCTTGGTTTGGTAGATTCTCCCATACAACTTTAATCCATTCAAAAGCTTTTGAAACCAAACTAACGTGTCATTTAGGGTTTCACCAGCTTTAAAATGAAAGTGCTCATACTGTTATATAAGGAGTTGCATTTTGTTCTCCCTAACTTGCTCAGTTCCTTCACAGAGTGTTCTAACAGTGTCCCATACATCTTTAGAGGTAGTACAGTTTATAACATTGTCGAACATCTCTTGCTCCAAACCATTAAACAGAATGTTCATGGTTCTTTTGTCTTTATGGATTTCTGCAACATCTTCAATAGTCCATTCTGAGGCAGGTTTTGGAATTTCCACATCTGGAGCATCATCTGGCAGTCCAACTCTAGATGCAAACTTCATGGGAACGTGTGGACCTTTCTCAATGCAGTCTACATATCTCTTATCCATAGACATGAGATGTAGATGCATTTTTACTTTCCAGTGAAAGTAATTGTCCTTATCTAGAACTGGTATTTTTACACCTGCATCTTTCTTCACCATGGTTACTGTTTTGGCCTTGATCTTTAAACTTCTTGTATGTTAGAAGCTTGCTCTGATACCAATTGTTAATCCCAAATGACCTAACAGAATTGTAGAATGGGGGGGGGTTGAATACAATTCTAGATATTTCGAAACTTTAAAACAACTTTCTAAAATAAAAACTGAATTGAAATAAAAACACAAACAACTATAAAATTTCAGTTGGATGTTTTGAGGATCCAACTGAGATAATTTTTATTGCGGAAATAATATGTGTTACATAAGTATCACAGCTGCTCAGTTCTTGATACAAAGTGAGAGTGCTCTTGAAAAAGCTAATACAAACTATTTTATCTCACTCACTTCTATATTTAAAATGAACTGCTACACTTGGTTATATAACCCAAGTTTACAATGCTATTTTTGGCTACTTTAAAATAATCTAAAGTAACTTTCAGTAGCTTGCTTTTCATCCCTTTTGTCCAATGGTCTTTGGAGATCTTTGGCTTTTGTCTTCATGCTTATTATGATCACTCCCAAGAACCTAATTGGAAATTGGAATGTTTCCTTATTTCCAGTAACCATTTTGATGGCTTCCAATGCAAAGTACACTTCCATATCTCCCTTTTGATCTGTCAGATAACTGTCACTATCACTTTGTCAACTATTCAGAAAAGCAATAATGATTCGTTGATAGTAGAGAGATGTGTTTCGTTGATAGATTTATTCTTCATTTCGTTGATGGCATAATCCTCGTTTCGTTGATAGAGTAATCTTCATTCTGTTGATAGAGTAATCTTCATTCCGTTGACATGTCTTCCTTAGGCAAAGTTACAAGGCATGATATATTTACAATTCACCAACCTATTTTGCCTATCTAGTACTTAGTCAACATGACTTAGAAAACCTATCTAATACCTACAACAAAATGCATATCAAACTATGAAGTATTGTACAGTGCAATTGCTACATCACTCATTTCGTTGATGAGCTTCCTGTCAACGAAAGCTGCAAAGCATGCCATTCCGTTGACAGTTACAAAATGACTTAATACAAAATCTACTAAGTGTTTTATAATTATCATCAAGAACAACATATTCCTAACAATCTCCCCCAATTTATGACTGATAGAGTAACAGCCATAAATCAAGAGCCTTGATGATAACAAAAACACTCAGACAAATTACAAATGATAAAAGTAGAAATTGCATTGAGCTTCATTGAATTTTAATTGAAATACAAAGTAGAAAATCTTACAAAACAAGTGCACAGAGTTGCTCCTCTAGTCTGAGCAGATGTTTTTCATCTTTGCCTCTGTGGTCTTGTTTTCTTCCCTTTTCTTGCATTGTTCTCCTCAATCTGAGCTTGAAGTCTTCGGTAGAAAATCTTCTCTTCTTCATCTTGATTCCCCAACTTGGATTGCATTAATCTCAGAGTTTCATTGGATGCCTTTTCCAGTTGGTCTTCTATTCTGAAGAATCTTCTACAGTTGTCCTTGTCTCTGAATTCCATCATCCAAAAAGGTTGGAGATGAATTTTCTTTCCTGTTTGAGGGACCTTCAATACTCTGGGAAGTGCACCAAGCTTGTTCCAGCTAGCTTTGATTTGGCAAATTTTGGAGACAACCTCAGACTTGGCTGTTTTGGTAAAACCAAAATCTTTCTTCATACATTTGAACACAGATAGCAGTGTTTGATAGTCTTCTCCCAGAATCCCGTGTAGAGGCCAAATCTGTTCTCTCCCACCATTGTAGACAAACACCAATCTCTCTGGTAGTTTGTAAGAAGCTGCTATTCCTCTCACTTCAACCAGGTCATCAAGATTAATATGTAGGTCAGACTCCTCCCTGATATCAGCAATGTAGATGAAGTCTTCTAGGTTGGTAGGGGGTTTTTCAGCTTGTGGTCTCCTTACAAAAATTGGCTTAGCCTTGGCAGCCCTCTGCTTAGATTTCTTCTTTGGATCCATTTCAAAGAGGAATTTTGGAAAGTTGGCCTCATCAAACTCAATTGGCTCTTCCTTTGGCTCAATTGGCTGATCATATAAATTTACTGGATGTTTAGGATCACAGGCTAACTTTACCTCAGAAACTGGATCAGGAATTTTTGGAGGTGCAATTGGTGCAGAAGAGTCTGTTGCATTTCTCTGAGAGTCATCATCCTCAAAAGCTATGTTCCTCTTAGCTCTTGCCTTGGGTTGCCTTATGTTCTTCTTTGTACTCCTTTCCTATTTGGCTCTGTCCTCTTGCTGTCTTTCTTCTTCATCTAAAGATTGAGCAACTGCAAGGGCTTGCATAGCTGCTCTTTCTGACTCCTCAGCCTTAGCTTCAGCAAAATTTGGGTGACCAGCCCAAACACAAATTTCCTGTCCATTTCTGTAGACAATTGCTCTTTGCTTCCTTATCTCAGGATTATTGCTTTCCTTGCTTTTTGTGATAAGAAGTCCAAGAAGCTTGAGCTCATCTGGATAGGGTGAAGGATAGAAAGTCCTTGTTATATTTTGCCCTTTGGTTTAGCAGGACACTTGGGAGATAGGCTTCCTTGAAGTGTAGCTTGTACCACCTCCCTAATGCATGAAGTTTGTCCTTTTTCTTTCCTTGGACCTTGAGTGACTCCATGTAGAAGGGGCTTTACCTCATAGAAAGAATTGGTCTGTGGCTCCCATTCCGTTGATGCTGAAACCATGGCATTCGTTGATGGTGTTGTAGAAGTAGCTTGATCCGTTGATGGATTTGAATTCTTTGCAGTTTCAACTATCTTCTTGACTCTTGCATCTATGCTGGACCAGTGGTCTTTTATTTGTTCAGCAAGTTGTAGCCTCATAGATACTTACTTAATCAAGTCAATACCATCCAGTTTATCCTTTCCTGACTCCCCCATAGCTAGTGGCTCCTTTGGCAGGGAAATGGCTGGGACCATAACCTTTGTGATTTGAATGTCTAGCTCCTTAGATTTCTCCCCCTTTTTGTTATCATCAAAAGGGATGACTGGGAGTCCTTGAGCTGCCACTAGCTGGGCTAAGAGTTGGGTTTGCTTCTCCTGTTCCCTTTGCATTTGAGATAAAGTAGCTTCCACCTTGTCCAATCTAGAAGAGAGAGTCTTCAAGGAGGCAGCCACTTCAGGTTCCTTAGAGAAAAACCTGTTCATCTTGGACACAGTGAGAAGAGGGAGCTTTTCATCAAGCCTCCTATCAGAAGCATCTTTCAGGTTCCCAATAGAATCCTTGATTTCCCTTGCTTCATTCCTAGTCTGCAGCATCTGTAGCCTTTGAATTTCCAGAGAATCCATGATGGCTTCGTAGAATTTCTTGTCATTGACACTTGCAGACTCATGAGCCAGATAGGCCTCATTATACTGCCTAGTAATTGCAGTATCCAAGTTGATTCTTCCATACATATCTTGAGAAAGCCAGTTTGGTGTAGGGGCAACACAGAAGTCCCAGTCTGTGTAGTGATGGCCACCTGTAGATTGTCACCAAAACTGTCATCATCATCAGAAAAATCAAACTCACCACTTGCTGCAGCTCCTGGAGACAGATTGGTGATTGCATCCTTTGCTCTTTGCATAGATGCAGTTGTATGGATTAGGTTGAAAGACCTTTCTGCCTCCACATTGCCCTGCTGAGCCATAACTTGATAGGCTGGCACAGGATGAGTAAAGGTCTCAAGATCCAGGGAAATACTATCCAGAGTTTGTTGATAATGCTCTTGGAAAGTAAGTTCACTTTCTCCCTCATGAACCTCCATTAACTCACTTGCAATGGTTGCTTCCTCCCTTGTAGCTCCTGTAGTCCCTTCTCTATCTCATCTATTTTCTTGCATCATGGGCTCCCCATGGCTCACACCTCTCACACCCTCACCTTCACCTACTAAGGTGGAACCCTCAGCCTCTCCTTTTGCCTGACTGGAAGAAATAGTCAGCCTCTCACTCTCAGCCTCTCCTTTTGCCTGGCTGCAAGCCAGCCTCTCAGTTTCACTCCCTCTCATTCCTAGAAGTGTTTCAACTACCACTAGATCATCTGCACTAGTTGTGGAAACAACTTGATTTTCAATAAGAGGTGCAGAATGAACTATCAACGGTATGGTAGTTTGAACTGTCAACGGTATGGATACCGTTGATGGAGAAACACTTGTCAACGAAAGAGATTGTTTCGTTGATGAACTCAAGAAAGCACTTTGAGAAAGTGAGATTACAGTAGAATCTGTGGTGATTGATTTTAGAGATTGTTCCACATATCCTCTTGTAACTTCAGAAAAGGATGATTGGTGGCCCAAAAAATCACTTAACAAGTGATGACCACCAATGTCAGAGTGGGGCTTCTCCAAGAAAAGAGTTGGAAAATCAGGAATAGATGAATGGATCATATCCACATCTAATGACTGAGTTGGAGAATTTTGTGGAGTTGGTTCAAGATTGATGTTTAAAGAATGGGACTGTAACCCCAGAGTAATGATAGGGGTTACATCAAACTGAATTTGAGATACTGGAAGTGTTGCTTCCAATGTGTGTGCACCCTGTGAAACCTGGGATTTTTGTTTCACTCTCCTTTGGTATTGGGAAATTGTAGACTGTGGGCTTGAAGTGTCCCTTACCCTCTTGGAGTGTGCTCTTGGAGGAGAGCTTGTTTCAATAATTACATCTTTTTGGGAAGATGCAACTAGACTTGTGTTTAAATCCATATTACTCATTGTGCCTTGTTGGGAAGACACAATGGGGCTAGGCTGGATCTCACTCATCTCTCCCACCTTATCCTTAGGGTTTCTTTTATGTTCACCCCTTCCCTCACCTCTCCTAACACCTACACCACTCCCCTTTGGTTGTGTAGTGGATTTTACAACAGGTGCCTTTTAAGAAGCACCTGAGGTTGGCTTGGAAGATTTCTTTGATTTTGGTTTTGCTGTTGGGGCAGGAGCCTGTTGGGTCACAACTACAGACTCCACAGACCCCAGGGTTGGAAAATTACTAAGTTTGCCAGAAAAGACCTTGATGAATGCATCAGCTAAATAACTATATTCCCTAACCAAACCTCTCCTAATTATTTTACCCAGATTATCAGTAGGCAAAGAGTAGTTTATGGAATTTAGCATGTTAATCATTTCAGTATATGTAGGCAAAGCAGAGCAATTATTTTCAGGAAGGTGTAAGCATGCTTGCAACACATCATAATTGACTATGTACTCATTACCTTGAATGTTGAATTGCAAAGTGGAATTTGTCCCACTGTACTCACATGAGGTCCAAATCTCCTCGATTATCTCATTGTAGAGTGGAGTTGAGTGAAACATTGCGTAGCTCAGTTTGCAATTCGTCATGAAATCCATCATCTTGAAAAAGATTCTGTTCGGGCTTTCCTTGACAACAAAAGGGATGGAGTTGTTCTTCTTATAGATGAACCCTCCAGCTGACATGAGTTTTACTATTGGTGCCATTGTTGAGTGAGAAAAAGCTTGAACTTGGATTTGCTTTGAGAGAGAAGAAGTAAGAAAACCTTTGGAAATTTTGAGAGCAGGTAGAAAAGAATTAAAGAAAACAAAATTTCTTAAATACTCCCCCAAAATTTCTCAAAAATTAAGTCCAATAATAAATATAAATTACTGGATTGGCTTAAAAATGTAACCGTTACAATTAAAATATTACCATGATTTATACTTACAGGGGTGTATGCATAGATCGTGGTAAAGGACGTGCAATTTCAACGGTTCAGATTAAAAGCGCTATATCAACGAATCAGAATTGGGCGTTTGAGGTCCCGTCTATTTCGTTGATAAAGCTGCGTTTCGTTGATATAAGAGAGCTATCAACGAAACACCTAGAAAAATGCTAAGATTGTCAATGAAATGGTGCGTTTCGTTGACATAGTAATTTTGACTTAGACAAAATTGCACTTTTTCCTGAGAAAATTAATTCACAGAAAAACATAGCAAGATTCTGGCTGCTTTGTAACTTGAAAAAATCTCAGAAATAATTAAGAGAAATTTAGCATACCTAGCTCACTTACTAATATTGAGAATGTAGATTCATCAAGTGGCTTGGTAAAGATGTCTGCAAGTTGTTGTTCACTTGGAACAAAATGTAACTCCACAGTACCATTCATAACATGTTCTCTAATGAAATGGTACTTGATGTCAACGTTCTTGGTCCTTGAATGTTGTACTGGATTCTCAGTAATGGCAATGGCACTAGTGTTGTCACTGAAGATATGAATTTTCTCAACTCTTAATCCATAATCAAGTAGTTGATTTTTCATCCATAAAATCTGTGCACAACAACTTCTAGCTGCAATATACTCAGCCTCAGCTGTGGAGGTAGAAACTGAGTTTTGTTTCTTGCTGAACCATGACACAAACTTGTTTCCTAGGAATTGACAGGTGCCTGTTGTGCTTTTCCTGTCAATTTTACATCCTGCATAATTTGCATCTGACTAACCAATTAGTTCAAAGCCAGATTCTCTAGGATACCAAATGCCAAGGTTTGGTGTTCCTTTGAGATATCTGAAAATTCTTTTAATAGCAAATAAATGGGATTCCCTAGGATCAGCCTGAAATCTAGCACATAGACATGTAGCAAACATAATATCAGGTCTACTAGCTGTTAAATATAAAAGTGAGCCTACCATGCCTCTGTAACTCGAAATGTCCACAGATTTTTCCTTAGTATTCAATTCAAGTTTGGTGGCAGTAGCTATGGGAGTTTTGGCAGGAGAGCATTCCATTAAGTTAAATTTCTTTAACAAATCATGAATATATTTTGTTTGACTAATGAAAATGCCTTCATTAACTTGCTTCACTTGGAGACCAAGAAAGTAAGTTAATTCTCCCATCATGCTCATTTCATATTTACTCTGCATAAGCTTGGCAAACTTTTGACAAAGTTTTACATTTGTAGACCCAAAGATTATGTCATCTCCATAAATTTGAACAAGTATAGTAGAGCCATTCACAATCCTATGAAAAAGAGTTTTATCTACAGTACCTCTAGTGAAGTGATTCTCAAGGAGGAACTGTGAAAGTGTGTCATACCAGGCTCTAGGTGCTTGTTTCAAACCATAGAGTGCTTTAAGGAGGAAGTACACATACTCTGGAAAATCATCATCTTCAAAACCAGGTGTTTGACTTACATACACCTCCTCTTCCAATTCCCCATTTAGAAAAGCACTCTTCACATCCATTTGATAGATCTTGAAATTGGCATGGGTTCCATAGGCTAGGAAAATCCTTATTGCTTCTAGTCTAGCAACAGGAGCAAAGGTTTCATCAAAATCAATTCCCTCTTCCTGTGAATAGCCTTTTGCAACCAATCTAGCTTTGTTCCTTGTGACTATGCCATTTTCATCCATCTTGTTTCTGAACACCCATTTTGTGCCTATAACACTCTTGTCCTTAGGCTTGGGCACCAGCTTCCAAACTTTGTTTCTCTCAAATTGGTTTAGCTCCTCTTGCATAGCTAAAACCCAATCTGGATCTAGAAGTGCATCCTCAACTTTCTTTGGCTCATCTTGAGACAGAAAGCTACTATATAGACATTCCTCTTGAGTTGCTCTTCTAGTTTGGACTTTTGAAGAAACATCACCTATAATAAGTTCAAAGGGATGATCTTTAGTCCATTTCCTTGAGGGAGGTATATTTTCTCTTGAAGAAGTAGCTTCATGATCATGGTTGCCTTGATTAGATATTTGTCCTTGAGAAACTCCCCCTGAGTTTGTTGTCCCTAAATGATCACTCCTAGAGGCATTTCTGTGACTGTCAACGGTATGACCATTTTGACTGTCAACGAAACGCTCATTCTGACTGTCAACGAATCCTTCATCATGACTGTCAACGAAATGACCATTTGGTCTGCTAGCAGCTATTCTTTTCAATCTCAATGCAGCAATTTCATCTTCACTGCTGCTTTCATCTGTGCTAGATACGACAACTTTAGGCTGTTTCTCAATAGCCTTGACATGATTCACTTGATCTCCTTCCTCATTCTCAAAAGAAAGAATTTCATGTAAAAACCTTCATCACAGAGACCTTGAATTTTGAGATCATCAAAAACAACATGTACAGATTCCATAACAATGTTGGTTCTGAGATTATAGACTCTGTAAGCTTTCCCTACTGCATATCCCACAAATATTGCTTCATCTGCCTTTGCTTCAAATTTCCCCAAATGCTCAGCTTGATTTCTCAAAACAAAACACTTGCATCTAAAGACATGAAGAAAATCCAATAGTGGCTTCTTTCTTTTGAGTAGTTGATAAGGGGTCATTCCCTTGGCCTGATTAATCAAAGAAATATTTTGAGTGAAGCAAGCTGTGTTAACTGTCTCAGCCCAGAAATAAGTTGGTAACTTTGATTCATCTAGCATTGTCCTTGCAGCTTCAATAAGTGTTCTGTTTTTCCTTTCAACTACACCATTTTGCTGTGGTGTCCTTGCTGCTGAAAACTCATGCAAAATACCATTTTCTTCACAGAACACCTTCATGCTTGAATTCTTGAATTCTGTCCCATTGTCACTCCTAATCCTTCTTACTTTTAAATCATGATGATTGTTTACCATCTTGATATGATTGATAATGATTTCACTTGCCTCATCTTTGGAGTGCAAAAAGAAAGTCCATGTAAATCTAGAAAAATCATCAACAATCACAAGACAGTATTTCTTCTTTGAAATGGACATGACATTTACAGGGCCAAATAGATCCATATGAAGCAGCTCAAGCTGTTGGACAATTGATGACTCTGTCTTGCTTTTGAATGATGCCTTCTTTTGTTTCCCTTTTTGACAGGCATCACACAAACCATCTTTGGAGAATTCCACCTGTGGAATTCCTCTTGCAAGATCTTTCCTCACCAAATCATTCATAACATTAAAATTCAGATGAGATAATTTCTTGTGCCATAGCCAACTTTCATCCTTGCTTGCCTTGCTGAAAAGACAAGTGATGGTGTCTGAACTTGTGCTACTAAAGTCAGCAATATACACATTCCCTATTCTGAATCCAGTCATTACCACATTGTTGTTTCCTCCTTTAGAAACAACACAGGCTTCTTTAGAAAAAGTAACTAAAAATCCTTTGTCACAAAGTTGGCTGATACTAAGCAAATTGTGCTTAAGACCATCCACCAATGCAACCTCCTCAATGATGACATTTTCTTTTGAAATCAAGCCATATCCCTTAGTGTAGCCTTTGCTGTCATCTCCAAAAGCAATACAAGGGCCAGCTCTTTCCTGAAACTCTGTGAGCAGGGTAGAATCACCAATCATGTGTCTTGAACATCCACTATCCAAGTACCAAAGATTCCTTTTGTCTCCCTACACACAATAAAATCAAATCAAGTTGATTTTGGTACCCAAATTTCCTTGGGTCCTGTTTCGTTAGCCTTTGATTTACCTTTTATATCATTTTTTACCTTGGGCTCAGATTGATTTAAATCAACCTTTACCTTTGGTGTTGATTTCTGAGGATTGCTCACATTTTCATTCACAGCATGCATAGATGGAGGAACAAACATGTTATTCATATTCCATGGCATTTGTGAAACATTAAACATATTCATGTATGGATTAGGAACAAATGGCATGCTAGCATATGGATTCTGAAATTGTGCATATGGAGCAAACATGTTAGGCATAACAGACATTGTAGGCATAGAACCATTCATTGCAGGCTTAGGCATTTTCACATTAGCAGTCTTCTTAACAGATTTGCAGTTAGTAGATAAATGACTAACACTACCACAATTAACACATGTCTTTCTAGGAGCATATTTATCAGGTGTGTAATTGTTATGTTTGTTAATCCCTACTTTGTCATTCCTGTTATTCTTTTTATTGCCCTTAGTCTCAACTTGAATTTTCTCTAACTTGTCTTTCAATTGCTTGTTAGACAAGTGACCTACATTTGATCTTTCAACAGGCTTCTCAACTTTCTTTGATTTACTAGACTCACCTTGAACAAAGTTCTTGGTGACAGGACCATACTTGTTATTAAGTCTAGTGAGTTCTTCTTTCTTTTTCTCTGTCAGCGAAACAACCTGATCGGTTGATGGTTCATCTGTCAACGAAACTTTGCATTCCGTTGACATATCAACCTTCAACAAATGATCATTGTTGTTTGTTGACTCTGTTTCTGATTCTAAGGTTTCACCAGCATACCCTAGCTTCTCTTTGTTCTTTTTCCATGATTGCTCACAGAAAGATTCCATACCTTGAACATTAATGATGTTGGTAGCAACGTTACTGGAATCTTTCCATTTTGCAATCACACTTTGTTCTATTTCAAGTTGTGTTTTAAGAATCTCTTCCCTTTCTAACACTTTCTCAAGTTCCTTCTTAGCATCCCTACTAACACACCTCATTTTCTCAAACTCAATGAGCTGTGCTTCTAACATGGCATTTCTATCACTTAAGAGCATATTAGACTCTTTAATTCTTAAGTTCTCTTTGGTAAGTTATTTAAGAGTAACACGCACATTCTATAGTACAATAGACATTTCATTTACTGCACTATCGCATTCCTCTTTAGAAAGCTCAGAAAGATTAGTAATTGTTACCTGATTGCTAGAGGAACTTGCTTCCTGCTCATGATTGTTAGCCATTAGAGCCAAGTTGACATACTCAACATCATCATCAGAATCTTCACCATTACCAGCCCAATCATACTCCTGAGACATGAAAGCCTTTTCTTTTTGCTTGAGAAGTTCAAAGTATTTCTTTTTATAATCAACAGGCTCAAATTTCCTGTTGCCCTTCTCAACTTTGGGCTTTCTGCAATCTCCAGCAAAGTGACCAATCATTCCACAGTTGAAACATTTAGACTTCGACTTTTCAATCCAGTTATTTTTGCTAGGTTGAAAGTCTCTCCTTGGTGGCCTTGCTTCTGAGTTTCTCTTGAATTTGAACTTAGAGAATTTCCTAGAAAGAAAACCTATGTGTTCATCAATCTCATCTAAGTCATCCAAGTTGGCTGGTTCTAGTTCTTCTTCTTCTGTCATCTTGCCTTTACCCTTGCTAACATCACTCCTACAACTAGCTCGACTAGTTGTGGCTTTTGCAGTTTCTTCATTATCATCTTCTAGTTGGTTCACAGATGCAATCAATGCAATAGATCCACCTTTCTTTTGTACCTTCTCAATTTCTTCATCTAGCTCCATTTCCAACTCATATGTCTTTAAAGTTCCATAAAACCTCTCAAGAGTGTAGTCTTTGTACTCCTGAGTGTTTCTCAGGGAAACAGTCATAGGCTTCCATTCTTTTGGAATAGCTCTAAGAAATTTGAGGTTTGAATCCTTGGTTTGGTAGATTCTCCCATACAACTTTAATCCATTCAAAAGCTTTTGAAACCAACTAAACGTGTCATTTAGGGTTTCACCAGCTTTAAAATGAAAGTGGTCATACTGTTGTATAAGGAGTTGCATTTTGTTCTCCCTAACTTGCTCAGTTCCTTCACAGAGTGTTCTAACAGTGTCCCATACATCTTTAGAGGTAGTACAGTTTATAACATTGTCGAACATCTCTTGCTCCAAACCATTAAACAGAATGTTCATGGTTCTTTTGTCTTTATGGATTTCTGCAACATCTTCAATAGTCCATTCTGAGGCAGGTTTTGGAATTTCCACATCTGGAGCATAATCTGGCAGTCCAACTCTAGATGCAAACTTCATGGGAACGTGTGGACCTTTCTCAATGCAGTCTACATATCTCTCATCCATAGACATGAGATGTAGATGCATTTTTACTTTCCAGTGAAAGTAATTGTCCTTATCTAGAACTGGTATCTTTACACCTGCATCCTTCTTCACCATGGTTACTGTTTTGGCCTTGATCTTTAAACTTCTTGTATGTTAGAAGCTTGCTCTGATACCAATTGTTAATCCCAAATGACCTAACAGAATTGTAGAATGGGGGGGTTGAATACAATTCTAGATATTTCGAAACTTTAAAACAACTTTCTAAAATAAAAACTGAACTGAAATAAAAACACAAACAACTATAAAATTTCAGTTGGATGTTTTGAGGATCCAACTGAGATAATTTTTATTGCGGAAATAATATGTGTTACATAAGTATCACAGCTGCTCAGTTCTTGATACAAAGTGAGAGTGCTCTTGAAAAAGCTAATACAAACTATTTTATCTCACTCACTTCTATATTTAAAATGAACTGCTACACTTGGTTATATAATCTAAAGTAACTTTCAGTAGCTTGCTTTTCATCCCTTTTGTCCAATGGTCTTTGGAGATCTTTGGCTTTTGTCTTCATGCTTATTATGATCACTCCCAAGAACCTAATTGGAAATTGGAATGTTTCCTTATTTCCAGTAACCATTTTGATGGCTTCCAATGCAAAGTACACTTCCATATCTCCCTTTTGATCTGTCAGATAACTGTCACTATCACTTTGTCAACTATTCAGAAAAGCAATAATGATTCGTTGATAGTAGAGAGATGTGTTTCGTTGATAGCTTTATTCTTCGTTTCGTTGATGGCATAATCCTCGTTTCGTTGATAGAGTAATCTTCATTCTGTTGATAGAGTAATCTTCATTCTGTTGACATGTCTTCACTTAGGCAAAGTTACAAGGCATGATATATTTACAATTCACCAACCTATTTTGCCTATCTAGTACTTAGTCAATATGACTTAGAAAACCTATCTAATACCTACAACAAAATGCATATCAAACTATGAAGTATTGTACAGTGCAATTGCTACATCACTCATTTCGTTGATGAGCTTCCTGTCAACGAAAGCTGCAAAGCATACCATTCCGTTGACAGTTACAAAATGACTTAATACAAAATCTACTAAGTGTTTTATAATTATCATCAAGAACAACATATTCCTACTGTCATCACATAAAATATCACTGATAGTTTGTTTCAGCGCACAGGTTACTGTTAAAAGTAGTGGACCGTTAAAGATGTGAATTCAACCTCCACGTAGAAAGAGAATAAAGTGAGTAACCCACATGATGGAGTTACTGGGTAAAGACACGATTCCAATTTTCCCATTTTTTTTAGAAAAATGTCTAAGCTTCCCTCTTTATTCATCAGTTAATCAGACAAAATCAAAACTGACACAAAACAACCACAAAGCAACACAACTTTCTTCACTACTCAAACAAGTCTCTCGCCTTCTTCTTTCTTACCTCAATTAGCAAAAATGGCCCCTAAGCAATCAATCTCTCAAACTAACTTTGCTGGTATTTACTCACCCAATGATGCTTGTGAGGACTTCAAAGGGCTTGTCTCTTTCATGAACAAGTCCTATCTTGGGTATGCCATTACCTCAACCCATGTTCTAGATCTAGACAAGATTGACAAATTCTGGGAGTCAGCTATTGCTCAAGGAGATGGTGACAATGCAACCATCAAATTCAAAATCAAATACAACAGTTACACTCTCACTATTCAAGGCATCAGTATAGCCTTGGGAATTGTGCTTGAACAAGGAAAAACCTACAAGGAACTAGCTGATGATGAAACCTTGAAGAAATTCTTCTTGAAAATTGGGTATTCAGGACCCATTCTCGAAGAGGGAACAACAAAGTGGTACCCATCTGGTGAGATGGACAGGAGTACTTAAGAAAAGAATGGAGCATGATTCTTGATGCAATGGTGAAGGTGTTCTCCACAAAGACCACTGGTTGGAATGGTATACCCACCTACATCAAGAAACTCACTCACTCTCTTGTCCATGGTTACAAGATGGATGTTGGAAAGCTACTCATGGCACACCTCAAATGTAACGCCCCAAATCCGAGGTCAAAGGATTTGGTCGTCACACTGCATTCTTGTTAATCCCAAATGACCTAACAGAATTGTAGAAGGGGGGGGGGGGGGGGTTGAATACAATTCTTGATATTTCTTAAACTTAAAACAACTTACAAATAAAAACTGAACTTAAAGTAAAAATCACAAGCACATAAATAATTTCAGTTGGATTGTTTGATGATCCAACTGAAGTGATTTTTTTTGCGGAAATAATCTGTGATACAAAAGTACACAGCTGCTCAGTTACAAGGTTGTAGAGAAGAATGCTCTCAAGGATAGCTAATACAAACTATTTGTTTTTCTTCTCTCTTGTTAAAGTAACTGCTACACTTGGTTATATATCCCCAAGTTTACAACCCTATTTTTGGCTACACTAAAAGTACAATGAGTAACCGCCAATAGTTTGCTTTTCATCCCTTTGTCCAGTGGTCCTTGGAGATCCTTGCTTTTGTCTTCATGCTTATTATGTTCACTCCCAAGACCCAATTGGAAACTGGGATGTTTCCTTATTCCCCATGTCCATTTTAATGGTTTCCAATGCAAAGTACACTTCCACATCACCTTTAGATCTGTTCAGTAAACTGTCACTATCACTTTGTCAACTATTCAGAAAAGCAATAATGATTCGTTGATAGCAGGGAGATGTGTTTCGTTGATAGCTTTATTCTTTATTCCGTTGATGGTGTTTCCCTCGTTTCGTTGATGAGTAAACTCCATATCGTTGACAGAGTAATCTTCATACCGTTGACATGTCTTCACTTAGGCAAAATTACAAGGCATAATATATTTACAATTAACCAACCTATCTTGCCTATCTAGTACTTAGTCAACATGACTTAGAAAACCTATCTAGTACATACAACAAAATGCATATCAAACTGTGAAGTATTGTACAATGCAATTGCTACATCACTCATTTCGTTGATGAGCTTCCTGTCAACGGAATGCTGCAAAGCATGCCATTTCGTTGACAGCTACAAAATAACTTTACACAAATTCTACTAAGTGTTTTATGTTTATCATCAAGAACAACATATTCCTAACAATCTCCCCCAATTTATGACTGATAGAATAACAGCCATAAATCAAGAGACTTGATGATAACAAAAACACTCAGATACATTATAAATTACAAAAGTAGAAAATGCATTTAAGCTTCATAATATTTTGAACAAAATACAAGACTTACAAGACTAATGCCCAGACGTGCTCCTCTAGACTGAGCAAATGATTCATCTTTGTCTTCTTTGTGGCATAGTCTTCTTCCCTCTCTTAGAGTTGTTTTCCTCAATCTGGACCTGTAGCCTTCTGTAGAAGATCTTCTCTTCCTCATCTTGACCACCAAGCTTGGATTGCATAAGCTTTAGAGTTTGATTAGATGCCTTATCCAGCTGGTCTTCCATCCTGAAGAACCTTCTGCAGTTGTCCTTGTCCTTAAATTCCATCATCCAGTAAGGTTGAAGATGGATCTTCTTTCCTGTTGAGGGCACTCTAAGCATCCAGGGAAGAGCCTCAGGCTTGTTCCAGCTAGCCTTTATTTGACATTTTTGGAGACCACCTCAGACTTGGCTGTTTTGGTGAAGCCAAAGTCTTTCTTCAAGCATCTAAACACTGTGAGTAATGTTTGGTAGTCTTCTCCTAAAATTCTGTAGAGAGGCCATGTTTGTTCTCTACCACCCTTGAATGTGAAAACTAATCTTTCAGGCATCTTTTGAGAAGCTACAATGCCCCTTACTTCCACCAGGTTGTCTAAATCAAGATGTAAGCTAAATTCTTCCCTGATGTCAGCAATGTACATGCAGTCCTCTGGATTTGAAGGGGGCTTCTGAGGTTGTGGCTTTCTCACAAATATTGGCTTTGCCTTGACAGCCCTTTTCTTGGTCTTCATTGGCTGATCCTTTTCAAATAGGAATTTTGGGAAGTTGGCCTCATCAAACTCAATTGGCTCTTCCTTTGGCTCAATTGGTTGATCATGGAAATTTACAGGATGATTGGGATCACAGGCTAACTTTACCTCTGAAACTGGATCAGGATTTGTTGGAGGTGCAATTGGTACAGAAGAGTCTGATGCAGTGTTCTGAAAGTCATCATTCTCAAAGGCTATGTTTCTCCTAGCTCTTGCCTTTGGTTGCCTTGTGCTCTTCTTTGCACTCCTTTCCTCTCTTGCTTTTTCTTCTTGCTGTCTTTCTTCTTCATCAAGAGACTGAGCAACAGCAAGGGCTTGCATTTCTGCTCTTTCTGACTCTTCAGCTTTAGCTTCAGCAAAGTTTGGGTGACCAGCCCAAACACAAATTTGTTGTCCATTCCTGTAGACAATTGCCCTTTGCTTCCTTATCTCATAATCATTTCTTTCCTTGCTTTTTGTGATAAGTAGACCAAGAAGCTTGAGCTCATCTGGATAAGGTGCAGGATAGAAAGTCCTTTCTGTATTTTTGCCCTTTGGTTTAGCAGGGGACTTGGGAGATAGGCTTCTTTGGAGTGTAGCTTGTTCCACATCCCTAATGCATGAAGTTTGTCCTTTTTCCTTCCTTGGACCTTGAGTGACTCCATGTAGAAGGGGCTCTACCTTATAGAAAGAATTGGTCTGTGGCTCCCATTTCGTTGACACTAGAACCATGGCATCCGTTGATGGTTGATCCGTTGATGGATTGGAGTCCTTTGTAGTTCCAGCAATTTTCTTGACCCTTGCTTCTATGTTGGACCAATGGTCTTTGATTTGTTCTGCAAGTCTCATCCTCATAGAAGCTTCCTGGATCAGGTCAATGCCATCCTTTTTCTGCTTTCCAAACTCCCCCATTGCTAATGGCTCTTCTGGCAAGGAGATGGCTGGGACCAAAACCTTTGTAATTTGTATCTCTAGCTCCTTAGTTTTCTCCCCCTTTTTGTTATCATCAAGGGAGATGATAGGGATTCCTTGAGCTGCCAGAAGCTGGGTGAGTAGGCTAGTTTGCTTCTCCTGTTCCTTCTGCATGTGAGAAAGTGTAGCCTCAACTTTGTCCACTCTAGAGGAGAGAGTTTTCAAAGATGAGGACACTTCAGGTTCCTTGGTGAAAAACCTTGACATCTTGGAGACAGTGTGAAGAGGAAGCTTTTCATCTAGCCTCCTGTCAGTAGCATCCCTAAGGTTGCTAATTGAATCCTTCATTTCTGTAGCTTCAATCCTTGTCTGCAACATTTGTAGCCTTTGAATTTCCAGAGAATCCATTATGGCCTTATAGAATTTCTTGTCCCTTGCAGTTGCTGACTCATGAGCTAGATATGCCTCAGTGTATTGCCTTGTAATAGCAGCATCCAAGTTGGATCTACCATGCATATCTTGAGAAAGCCAGTTTGGTGTAGGAGGCACCACAGAAGTCCCAGTCTGTGTAGTAGTGGCCACCTGTAGATTGTCACCAAAGCTGTCTTCATCATCAGAAAACTCAAATTCTCCACTTGCTGCAGCTCCTGGAGGTAGATTGGTCAAGGCATCCTTTGCTCTTTGCATTGATGCAGTAGTATGAATTAAGTTGAGTGACCTTTCTGCCTCCACATTGCCCTATTGAGCCATAACTTGATAGGCTGACACAGGATGAGTAAAGGTCTCAAGATCCAGGGAAATACTATCCAGAGTTTGTTGATAATGCTCTGGGAAGGTAAGTTCCCGTTCTCCCTCACTGACCCCCATTAACTCACTTACAATGGCTGCTTCCATCCTTATGGCTCCTGTAGTCCCTTCTCTCTCTCCACTCTTTTCTTGCATCATGGGCTCCCCATGGCTCACACCTCTCACACCCTCACCTTCACCTACTAAGGTGGTACTCTCAATTTCTCCTTTTGCCTGGCTGGAAGAAATAGCCAGCCTCTCACTCTCAGACTCTCCTTTTGCCTGGCTGCAAGCCAGCCTCTCAGTTTCACTCCCTTTCAAACCTAAAAGTGTCTCAACTACCACCAGGTCATCTACACTAGTTGTGGAAACAACTGGATTTTCAATAAGGGGTGTAGATTGACCTATCAACGGAATGGTAGATTGAACTGTCAACGGTATGGATACCGTTGATGGAGAAACACTTGTCAACGAAAGAAGTTGTTTTATTGATGAAGTCAATAAAGCACTTTGAGAAAGTGAAATTACAGTAGAATCTGTGGTGATTGATTTTAGAGATTTGTCCACAGATCCGCTTGCAACTTCAGAAAAAATTGGTTGATGGCCCAACAAATCACTTAACAAGTGATGGCCACCAGCTTCAGAGTGGGGCTTCTCCAAGATTAGAGTTGGAGAATCAGGAATAGATGTATGGATCATGTCCAGATCTAGAGATAAAGTTGGTGAATTTGATGGAGATTGTTCAAGGTTGATGTTTAGAGAATGGGACTGTAACCCCAGAGTAATGATAGGGGTTACATCAAACTGAATTTGTGAAACTGGAAGTGTAGCTTCCAGAGTGTGTGCACCCTGTGAACCCTTGGATTTTTGTTTCACCCTCCTTTGGTATTGGGAAAAAGTAGACTGTGGGCTTGAAGTGTCCCTTACCCTCTTGGAGTGTGCTCTTGGAGAAGAGCTTGTTTCAATAATTACATCCTTTTGGGAGGATGCAATTAGACTTGTGCTTAAATCCATATTACTCATTGTGCCTTGTTGGGAAGACACAATGGGGCTTGGCTGGATCTCACTCATCTTTCCTTCCTTATCCTTAGGGTTTCTTTTATGTTCACCCCTTCCCTCACCTCTCACAGCACCTACAACACTCCCCTTAGGTTGTGTAGTGGATTTTACAACAGGTGCCTTTTGGGAAGCACCTGAGGTTGGCTTGGAGGATTTCTTTGATTTTGGTCTTGTTGCTGGGGTAGGAGCCTGTTGGGTCACAACTACAGACTCCACAGCAACAGTACTGGGTGATATAGTTGAAGTAACAATTATACTAGAAGGGATAGCAGTAGTTACCTCAATTACTGGCAGATACACCACTGGAACCTCACCATTGTGGTTCAGCCTCAGTATGTCTGTCAGTACTCTCTTTTCTTGCACAAAACACTCAAACTTGGAAACAGGGTTAGAAATAACTAATGGTGTTGGACTAACATGATTAGCCAACATCATCAGAAACCTAGCATAATAGATATTCTTTTTCCTATTAGCCTTATCACCCAACTTAGCACCAATTTCATACATAAGTTGGGTGCTAAAGTTGTAATATCTATCAGTTAGGAGCATGGTAAAAAGAATCAACATGGAATTAGTTAATGCATCAAAATTACTAATCTTACCAGAAAAGACCTTGATAAATGCATCAGCTAAATAACTATATTCCCTAACCAAACCTCTCCTAATTATTTTACCTAGATTATCAGTAGGCAAAGAGTAGTTTATGGAATTTAGCAAGTTAACCATTTCAGTGATTGTAGGCAAAGCATCACAGTTATTTTCAGGAATATGTAAACATGCTTGCAATACATCAGAATTAACTATGTACTCATTACCTTGAAGAGTGAATTGCAGTGTGCAGTTTGTTCCACTATACTCACACGAGGTCCAGATCTCCTCAATTATCTCATTATAGAGAGGAGTTGAGTGAAACATAGCATAGCTCAACTTGCAGTTCTTCATGAAGTCCATCATCTTGAAAAAGGTACTGTTTGGACCCTCCTTGACAACAAATGGGATTGAGTTGTTCTTTTCTTAAATGAACCCTCCAGCAGACATAAGCTTGACTATGGGTGCCATTGTTGTGTGAAGAAAAGCTTCGAGCTAAATTGCTTGTTAGAGAGAAGAAGAGAGAAAAGCCTTTGGAATTTTTGAGAACAGGTAAAAAGAAAATAAAGAAAATAGAATTTCTTAAATACTCCCCCAAAAATTCTCAGAAAAAGAGTCCAATAATAAATGTAAATTACTGGATTGGCTTAAAAATATAACCGTTACTTTTAAAGAATTACCATGATTTATACTTACAGGGGTGTATGCACAGATCGTGGTAACGGACGTGTCAAATTTCAACGGTTCAGATTAAAAGCGCTAAATCAACGAATCAGGATTGGGCGGTTAAAGTCCCGTCTTATTTCGTTGATAAAGCTGTGTTTCGTTGATATAAAAGAGCTATCAACGAAACACCCAGAAAAATGCTAAGACTGTCAACGAAATGATTCGTTTCGTTGACATAGTAATTTTGACTTAGACAAAATTTCACTTTTTCCTGAGAAAATTAATTCACAGAAAAACATAGCAAGT
The DNA here is from genome assembly GCA_030848705.1 of Heracleum sosnowskyi. Taxonomy (NCBI): domain Eukaryota; kingdom Viridiplantae; phylum Streptophyta; class Magnoliopsida; order Apiales; family Apiaceae; genus Heracleum; species Heracleum sosnowskyi. The sequence goes on from CM061244.1 coordinate 82,117,460, forward strand.
TTCTGGCTGCATTTTAACTTGCAAAAATCACAAAATAATTAAGAGAAATTTAGCATACCTAGCTCACTTACTAATCTTGAGAATGTGGATTCATCAAGTGGCTTGGTAAAGATGTCTGCAAGTTGTTGTTCACTTGGAACAAAATGTAACTCCACAGTACCATTCATAACATGTTCTCTAATGAAATGGTACTTGATGTCAATGTGCTTGGTCCTTGAATGCTGCACTGGATTCTCAGTAATGGCAATGGCACTAGTGTTGTCACAGAAAATAGGAATTTTCTCAACTCTTAATCCATAATCAAGTAGTTGATTTTTCATCCATAAAATCTGTGCACAACAACTTACAGCTGCAATATACTCAGCCTCAGTTGTGGAGGTAGAAACTGAGTTTTGTTTCTTGTTGAACCATGAGACAAGCTTGTTTCCTAAGAATTGACAGGTGCCTGTTGTGCTTTTCCTGTCAATTTTACATCCTGCAAAATCTGCATCTGAATAACCAATTAGTTCAAAGCCAGATTCTCTAGGATACCAAATGCCAAGGTTTGGTGTTCCTTTGAGATATCTGAAAATTCTTTTAATAGCAACTAAATGGGATTCCCTAGGATCAACCTGAAATCTAGCACATAGACATGTAGCAAACATAATATCAGGTCTACTAGCTGTTAAATATAAAAGTGAGCCTACCATGCCTCTGTAACCTGAAATGTCCACAGATTTTTCCTTAGTATTCAATTCAAGTTTGGTGGCAGTAGGCATGGGAGTTTTGGCAGGAGAGCATTCCATTAAATTAAACTTCTTTAATAAATCATGAATATATTTTGTTTGACTAATGAAAATGCCTTCATTAACTTGCTTCACTTGAAGCCCAAGAAAGTAAGTTAATTCTCCCATCATGCTCATTTCATATTTACTTTGCATAAGAATGGCAAACTTTTGAAAAAGTTTCACATCTGTAGACCCAAAGATTATGTCATCTACATAAATTTGAACAAGTATAGTAGAGCCATTCACAACCCTGTGAAAAAGAGTTTTATCTATAGTACCTCTAGTGAAGTGATTCTCAAGGAGGACCTGTGAAAGTGTGTCATACCAGGCTCTAGGTGCTTGTTTCAAACCATAGAGTGCCTTGAGGAGGAAGTATACATATTCTGGAAAATCATCATCTTCAAAACTAGGAGGTTGACTTACATTCACCTCCTCTTCCAATTCCCCATTCAGAAAAGCACTCTTCACATCCATTTGATAGACTTTGAAATTGGCATGGGCTGCATAGGCTAGGAAAATCCTTATTGCTTCTAGTCTTGCAACAGGAGCAAATGTTTCATCAAAATCAATTCTTTCTTCCTGTGAATAGCCTTTTCCAACCAGTCTTGCTTTGTTCCTTGTGACTATGCCATTTTCATCCATCTTGTTTCTGAACACCCATTTTGTGCCTATGACACTCCTGTCCTTAGGCTTGGGCACCAGCTTCCAAACATTGTTCCTTTCAAATTGGTTTAGCTCTTCTTGCATAGCCAAAACCCAATCTGGATCTAGAAGTGCATCCTCAACTTTCTTTGGCTCATCTTGAGACAGAAAGCTGCTATATAGACATTCTTCTTGAGTTGCTCTTCTAGTTTGGACTTTTGAAGAAACATCACCTATAATAAGTTCAAAGGGATGATCTTTAGTCCATTTCCTTGAGGGAGGTAGATTTGCTCTTGAAGAGGTAGCTTCATGATCATGATTGCCTTGATTTGATATTTGTCCTTGAGAAACTCCCCCTGAGTTTGTTGTCCCTAAATGATCACCTCTAGAAGCATTTCTATGACTGTCAACGGTATTACCATTTTGACTGTCAACGAAACGCTCATTTTGACTGTCAACGAATCCACCATCATGACTGTCAACGAAATGACCATTTGGTCTGCTAGCAGCTATTCTTTTCAATCTTAATGCAGCAATTTCATCTTCACTGCTGCTTTCATCTGTGCTAGATACAACAACTTTAGGCTGTTTCTCAGTAGCCTTAACATGATTCACTTGATCTCCTTCCTCATTTTCAAAAGAAAGACTTTCATGGAAACCTTCATCACAGAGACCTTGAATTTTGAGATCATCAAAAACAACATGTACAGATTCCATAACAATGTTGGTTCTGAGATTATAGACTTTGTAGGCTTTCCCTGCTGCATATCCCACAAATATTGCTTCATCTGCCTTTGCTTCAAATTTCCCCAAATGCTCAGCTTGATTTCTCAGAACAAAGCACTTGCATCCAAAGACATGAAGAAAATCCAATAGTTGTTTCTTTCTTTTGAGTAGCTGATAAGGGGTCATTCCTTTGGCCTGATTAATCAAAGAAATATTCTGAGTGAAGCAAGCTGTATTAACTGCCTCAGCCCAAAAATAAGTTGGTAACTTTGATTCATCTAGCATTGTCCTTGCAGCTTCAATAAGTGTTCTGTTTTTCCTTTAAACTACACCATTTTGCTGTGGTGTCCTTGCTGCTGAAAACTCATGCAAAATACCATTTTCTTCACAGAACACCTTCACGCTTGAATTCTTGAATTCTGTCCCATTGTCACTCCTAATCCTTCTTACTTTCAAGTCAGGATGATTGTTTACCATCTTGATGTGATTGATAATGATTTCACTTGCCTCATCTTTGGAGAGCAAAAAGAAAGTCCATGTAAATCTAGAAAAATCATCAACAATCACAAGACAATATTTCTTCTTTGAAATAGACATGACATTTACAGGGCCAAACAAATCCATATGAAGCAACTCAAGCTGATGGACAATTGATGACTCTGTCTTGCTTTTGAATGATGCCTTCCTTTGTTTCCCTTTTTGACAGGCATCACACAAACCATCCTTGGAAAACTCCACCTGTGGAATTCCTCTAGCAAGATCTTTCCTCACCAAGTCATTCATAACTTTAAAATTCAGATGAGATAATTTCTTGTGCCATAGCCAACTTTCATCCTTGCTTGCCTTGCTGAAAAGACAAGTGATGGTTTCTGGACTTGTGCTACTAAAGTCAGCAATGTACACATTCCCTCTTCTGAATCCAGTTATTACCACATTGTTGTTTCCTCCTTTAGAAACAACACAGGCTTCTTTAGAAAAAGTAACTAAAAATCCTTTGTCACAAAGTTGGCTGATACTAAGCAAATTGTGCTTAAGACCATCCACCAATGCAACTTCATCTATGATGACATTCTCTTTTGAAATCAAGCCATATCCCTTAGTGTAGCCTTTGCTGTCATCTCCAAAAGCAATACAAGGGCCAGCTCTTTCCTGAAACTCTGTGAGCAGGGTAGAATCACCAGTCATGTGTCTTGAACAACCACTATCCAAGTACCAAAGATTCCTTTTGTCTTCCTGCACACAATAAAATCAAATCAAGTCGATTTTGGTACCCAAGTTTCCTTGGGTCCTGTTTTGTTAGCCTTTGCTTTTCCTTTTATATCATTTTTCACCTTGGGCCCAGATTGATTTAAATCAATCTTTATCCTTGGTGTTGATTTCTGAGGATTGCTCACATTTTCATTCACAGCATGCATAATTGGAGGAACAAACATGTTATTCATATTCCATGGCATTTGTGGCACAGTAAACATATTCATGTATGGATTAGACACAAATGGCATGCTGGCATATGGATTTTGAAATTGTGCATATGGAGCAAACATGTTAGGCATAACAGGCATTGTAGGCATAGAACTATTCATTGAAGGCTTGGGAATTTTCACTTTAACAGTCTTCTTAACAGATTTGCAGTTAGTAGATAAATGACTAACACTTCCACAATTAACACATGTCTTTCTAGGAGCATATTTATCAGGTGTGTAATTGTTGTGTTTGTTAATTCCTACTTTGCCATTCCTGTTATTCTTTTTATTTCCCTTAGCCTCAACTTGAACATTCTCTAACTTATCTTTCAATTGCTTGTTGGACAAGTGACCTACATTAGCTCTCTCAACAGGCATCTCAACTTTCTTTGATTTACTAGACTCACCTTGACCAAAGTTCTTGGTGACAGGACCATACTTATTATTAAGTCTAGTGAGTTCATCTTTTCTTTTCTCTGTCAACGAAACACCCTGATCGGTTGATGGTTCATCTGTCAACGAAACATTGCATTCCGTTGACATATCAACCTTCAACAAATGATCATTGTTGTTTGTTGACTCTGTTTCTGATTCTAAGGTTTCACAAACATACCCTAGTTTCTCTTTGTTCTTTTTCCATGATTGTTCACAGAAAGATTCCATACCTTGAACATTAATGATGTTGGTAGCAACATTCCTGGCATCTTTCCATTTAGCAATCACACTTTGTTCTATTTCAAGTTGTGTCTTAACAATTTCTTCCCTTTGTAACACGTTTTCAAGTTCCTTCTTAGCATCCCTACTAACACATCTCATTTTCTCAAATTCAATGAGCTGTGCTTCTAACATTGCATTCCTATCACTTAAGAGCAAATTAGTCTCTTTTATTCTTGAATTCTCTTTGGTAAGTGATTTAAGAGTAACACGTAAATTATATAATACAGTAGACATTTCATTTACTGCACTATCGCATTCCTCTTTAGAAAGCTCAGAAAGATTAGTAATTGTTACCTGGTTGCTTGAGGAGCTTGCTTCCTGCTCATGATTGTTAGCCATAAGAGCCAGGTTGACATATTCAACATCATCATCAGAATCTTCACCATTACCAGCCCAATCATACTCCTGAGACATGAAAGCCTTTTCTTTTTGCTTGAGAAGTTCAAAGTATTTCTTTTTATAATCAACAGGCTCAAATTTCCTGTTGCCCTTCTCAATCTTGGGCTTTCTGCAGTCTCCAGCAAAGTGACCAAGCATTCCACAATTGAAACATTTAGATTTAGACTTTTCAATCCAGTTACTTTTGTTAGGTTGAAAGTCTCTCCTTAGTGGCCTTGCTTCTGAGTTTCTCTTGAACTTGAACTTAGAGAATTTTCTTGACAGAAAAGCAATGTGTTCATCAATCTCATCTAAGTCATCCAAGTTGGCTGGTTCTGGTTCTTCTTCTTCTGTCATCTTGCCTTTACCCTTGCTAACATCACTTCTACAACTAGCTCGACTAGTTGTGGCCTTTGCAGCTTCTTCAGTGTCATCTTCCAGTTGGTTCACAGATGCAATCAATGCAATAGATCCACCCTTCTTCTGTACCTTTTCAATTTCTTCATCTTGCTCCATTTCCAACTCATATGTCTTCAAGGTTCCATAAAGCCTTTCAAGAGTGTAGTCTTTGTACTCTTGAGTGTTTCTGAGAGAAACAGCCATAGGCTTCCATTCTTTTGGAAGAGCTCTAAGAAATTTAAGGTTTGAATCCTTGGTTTGATAGATCCTCCCATACAACTTTAATCCATTCAAAAGCTTCTGAAACCTACTAAACGTGTCATTTAGGGTTTCACCAGCTTTAAAATGAAAATGCTCATATTGTTGTATAAGGAGTTGCATTTTATTTTCCCTGACTTGCTCAGTTCCTTCACAGAGAGTTCTAACAGTGTCCCATACTTCTTTGGAGGTTGTACAGTTTATGACATTGTCAAACATCTCTTGCTCCAAACCATTAAACAGAATGTTCATGGTTCTTTTGTCTTTATGGACTTCTGCAACATCTTCAACAGTCCATTCTGAGACAGGTTTTGGAATCTCTACATCAGGAGCATCATCTGGCAGTCCAACTCTAGAATCAAGCTTCATGGGAACGTGTGGACCTTTCTCAATGCAGTCTACATACCTCTCATCCATAGACATGAGATGTAAATGCATCTTTACTTTCCAGTGAAAGTAATTGTCCTTATCAAGAACTGGTATCTTCACACCTGCATCCTTCTTCACCATGGTTTCTGTTTTTGGTCTTGATCTTTAAACTTCTTGTATGTTAGAAGCTTGCTCTGATACCAATTGTTAATCCCAAATGACCTAACAGAATTGTAGAAGGGGGGGGGGGGGTTGAATACAATTCTTGATATTTCTTAAACTTAAAACAACTTACAAATAAAAACTGAACTTAAAGTAAAAATCACAACCACATAAATAATTTCAGTTGGATTGTTTGATGATCCAACTGAAGTGATTTTTATTGCGGAAATAATCTGTGATACAAAAGTACACAGCTGCTCAGTTACAAGGTTGTAGAGAAGAATGCTCTCAAGGATAGCTAATACAAACTATTTGTTTTTCTTCTCTCTTGTTAAAGTAACTGCTACACTTGGTTATATATCCCCAAGTTTACAACCCTATTTTTGGCTACACTAAAAGTACAATGAGTAACCGCCAATAGTTTGCTTTTTATCCCTTTGTCCAGTGGTCCTTGGAGATCCTTGCTTTTGTCTTCATGCTTATTATGATCACTCCCAAGACCCAATTGGAAACTGGGATGTTTCCTTATTCCCCATGTCCATTTTAATGGTTTCCAATGCAAAGTACACTTCCACATCACCTTTAGATCTGTTCAGTAAACTGTCACTATCACTTTGTCAACTATTCAGAAAAGCAATAATGATTCGTTGATAGCAGGGAGATGTGTTTCGTTGATAGCTTTATTCTTCATTCCGTTGATGGTGTTTCCCTCGTTTCGTTGATGAGTAAACTCCATACCGTTGACAGAGTAATCTTCATACCGTTGACATGTCTTCACTTAGGCAAAATTACAAGGCATAATATATTTACAATTAACCAACCTATCTTGCCTATCTAGTACTTAGTCAACATGACTTAGAAAACCTATCTAGTACATACAACAAAATGCATATCAAACTGTGAAGTATTGTACAGTGCAATTGTTACATCACTCATTTCGTTGATGAGCTTCCTGTCAACGGAATGCTGCAAAGCATGCCATTTCGTTGACAGCTACAAAATAACTTTACACAAATTCTACTAAGTGTTTTATGTTTATCATCAAGAACAACATATTCCTAACAATTCTCATATCCAACGACCTGCTTAATATTAAATCAACTCAATAATAACACCTGCGACCCCAACTCTACCAAGAATCTTTAAAGGTTATAGTGCTAGAAACAAGAATCCAAAATTCCATTACATAAAAAATTGCTTCTTTACAACCATTCTCTTTACATACAATCTAAAACACTAGTATAACTTCGATAAGAAGTATACTAGGCAACAATCTTATACAATATAATATTTAATAGAAATCAACTTATACAATAACCTTACACTCGTTCCACATATTTTGTATCATAACGTCTTTACACTAACATCTTCTTCCTTCTCTGCCCAGCTACGCGAATAACTCCCGTCAATACGCCTTCTTGCTGAGAGGCTAAATATATATAAAGAAAGCAAGTATGAGCGAAAGAATTGCTCAGCAAGTGCATAATCAAGTATAATATGAAAAGTTTCCAAAATAAACTTTGGATTTTCAAATAAACAAGCCTCTAGTTAAAACATTTGTAATCTCTAAGATTCTAAAATCAAGTTTGGTAATTTACCACAATTTCTCATTCAGCTTTTAGCAACTGAATAGTTGAAAACACAAAAAAAATTATATTGGTCGTCACGGTTACTCGAACAACAATAACTACCATAGTATGTAGAAAATATGAAATAAATATATCTCATACGTCTTCAAGACCATAGTTATACAAAAATACTATTTTTGAAGATAACGGTTCTATTCACAACATCTTCTGAAATCAACCACTCTGGTAGGGTGGAATAATCAAGGAGTAAGAATGAGCTAACGCGCTCGGCCATGGAATAAAGGACGTACTTCAAGACTTCAATATGGTACCGACTTAATATGCGGTATGAATAAAACTCATCAAGATAGATATCTCACGACTGCCAATGGAATCAAGGAAGTGGATTTTGACTATATGAAATCCGATATACTAGGAGTAAGTGGTTTCAGCAAGATTGAAATCCCTTTTTATTAATCAATGAACCAAAAATCTTCAAGCAAATGAATAAACCTGAGTACCAGGCCATAACTCACAAGTACAGAATATATGGATGTAATCCATCTCATATATAAGAAGTGATATTAGAATTGGATTTTTTCTCATGTTTCAAATCAAAGGTTGAGCTGCTGATCAGTCACGCATCAATCCCGGACTTGCTTATAGCAAAGTCCTCTACTGGATCCTTGGCCAATCTGGGCCTTAAGTTATTCCGACCATAAATATGGTCCGACCATTACTGGTCCATTAAAAACATTCCAATCCTATATTATATACGTCAGGTGTTAGTACAATTGACAACCTTACTTCGACAATCAGGTGTCGGAAGAATTGACAACCTTAATACAACAATCGCTGGAAAACTCACGTTCCAGGAAACAATTCAACTATGAAGAATCCATCAAGGAAAATCAATATAACCTAGTATCGACGAGATCGACACAATATTGGGAGGTGCACTTGAAAAACGACAATATAATAAAAATCGACGAGATCGATGCAACAACTGGGATAATAGTGAAGAATACACAATAACATGCATAGCAAGATAAGTACACAATGACAGGGTGCAATAGTTGCAAAAGAGCTTCAACTGCTCAATATCAAATGAAGTTCGAGAAATAGATTCGAAATGGTTTCAATGGTACGTAAGTACACAATGGCAAGATTAAGTCTGATGTGAAACAGGCATTATGACATCAACAGAAATTGTAACAGCTCAATATAGGGTAGGGTTCAAAGAACTGGCTCTAGATGGCCTCAACAGTACAAATTATCACATTATGGAAGAATTAGTTAAGATTCACCAATTTGGTAAGTGGCAAGAAAGTCAAGTTCGAGTTTAAGGAAAATTCAAGGTGAAGTTTATAAATAGGGAAAACAAGGGTTTACTGACTTCTGATAGAAATAGTTTAAGTCCTTCGAAAATAAACTTATAATAGATAAGCCTTATATTTGAAGGAAATAAACTAAATCATACACATCATACATGAATTCAAATCAGGGACTGAATCAGATAATCGTATTAACAAGAAATGATAATAATACTTGCATATGTGCAAGATGGAAAAATAGATTACTTGTAGGACAAGTACCACAACTTCGGAATTTAATATAACATTTTACCCTCATCGGGTTCACAAGTTCCCAATCATTTAAGGTTGGCAACATTCCAACCTAATATTTTTAAATCAAAATTTTTGAAAGAAAGCCTTAGTATACGACCCATAACTATCTTTTAAATCGTTTCAATACAATAATTATATATTTCCAATCAACATGGAAATATGAATCTAAACTCAAAAGGTATAAAAGAATACTCGTCAATTTACGAGATTAAATCATACATGCAATTCAATGCAAAGGAATCGACATTTGGAAATTCAGTGAAAAGTATTCAACTTGTATAATAATAATTCAAGATAACATCACTCAATAATATGTGAAAGGAATAGACACTTGCCTCCGGTCCTTAACTATTTCGTAAGGCTGAGACAATACGATTCCCTCCTTGTTCTGTCTTATCGCATGATTCTCTCTTTCCGTCCTTCTTCGATCTAACGCTCTTGTGTATACCACTAATTTGATCCTACTGTTTTGAATCCACGCATCTGCCTCGATAGTCAAACATGAGATGGTACTTTAGTCTTCCGAGTATGATATATTATCACATTCCATAAAAGATTGTAACTTAACCCCGACGCACTTACTAATCTTACCGATATCTCTGTTGGAAGAAAATACTTGCAAATGTCCTCTACGGGTGTTGACGTTCCCTTGGTGTTAAATCACCTCGCAAATAACCCAATCAATCGTAAACAATACCTCATCCTTCTCCGACATCTTTCATTTAACATACTTCGATAATCTACCTCGTCTCATCCAATAGCCTCTGTTGCATAGATAACCATATTTCAATTGATAGAATAATCACGATTAATTAAATAAACAACTCACGTATCACGTTCGTCGAAAATCTCTATACTATAAAAGTCAACATCTAAGTCAACGGTCTCGTAAATCTCATTTTCTAACTATACTGACCAATTTCTGTTCTAACTACCCCTCGTGATAATATTAGACACGACGAAAATATTTAAACAAGTCTCAGCACAATTATTCGTATTTATGACTCACTAACCAGATAATTCACGTATTCCACGTAACACACATTGTCATTTAATTGCGATAAATAATTTACATAAGTCTCGTAACGTCCAAGAAATAATTTTAGAAAAATATTTGACTCTCATTTCAAAGGAATTAAACCTCGAAATATTTTTAGGTCAAAAATCGGATCATTTATCCCTATATAAAGATTTAAAAACAATTTAATCAATTAATATAAAATTAATTGAGAATTTCCAGACACTCAAACTATTTTTAAATAAATAAACCAAGCTAGAAAGTAATAAAACTTAATTTAAATTAATTAAATCTAATTAATAATTAATTATTAAGAATTAACTGATTAAAATAATTAATCAATTAATTAAACAAATTAATTATTAATCAAAATAATTAAAATAATTAAATTTAATCTGTTTTCAAATTTAAATAATTAAATATAATTTTTCAGAATTTTCTGAATTTAAAAATGTATTTTTAAAATAAAAATATTATTTTTATAAATATTTAAACTATTTTCGAATTATTTTAAAAATAAAATTCAAAAACAGTTTTCTGAAAATGAATTACGGTTTCGAAGATTGAAACCGGGTCAACTATTCGGGCAAACGGGTCGGGAAGAACAAACCGGAATTTTCCAGAATCCGGTGGGTTTTTCCAGATTCCGGAGACTCAAAAACGCAATAAAAATTGGGGCTTTTTACATCAAATCATTTCTTATACACTCAGCAATCTATTCCGATCAAAAACAAACCAAAACACAGCCGGAATCATAATCCCGATCAAATTCCGGCGACCTCAAACAAATTTTCCGATCTACCAAAATCTTACATGAAACTCTACGTTCTTTATGTTAAAATGAAGCTAAGAACACATACAACAAAAGCCCTCTATCAAAAACAATATCAGATCATTCATATGAAAGGACTATTAAAAAGAAAAATCGGGCAAAACCCTAGAAATCAAATTTCTCAAAATCGAACATAAACATGAAATTAAAGCATGAATTCCTACTAATTAGAACCCTAGGAACATGTTGGAAGCAATCAATTGAACGGAGAATCAACAGAATGAAAATCCCCAAATTTAATCAAGAACCCTAATTTAATTCGAATATTGAAAAATTCATATAAAATTGAACAATTACCAGATGATGATATGGTTGAAAGATTCTGAAACTAGAACTCAAGATCTTTGATTTGAGTACTTGAACTTGTGATTTGGATTTCAATAACATCTTCAAAATTGATTTTGATTTTTAAGAACACGAAGAACACGGTTCAGGAATTTTATATTTTTCTGTATTTTTAATACGGATTGTATGAAGGATAATGTACGATTCTCCTTTTTATACTTAGTGGAAAATAATACCCTAAACGACATTTTTGGATCGATATTGATCCACTGGTTCGCTTTAAAACCCTAATTTAGAAAATTACATGTTTTACGAGGTGATAACTATCCACAAACACTGATAGTTATCCAAATCAATACATATCATTTATATAACTAATGCTCAAGAATACTGGGGCTATAACAGATGTATTATTTATACGGACGATATATCAATTACCCTAGAAAAATTAGGGTTAGGGTTTGGAATAATTTTTCTTCTTTTGAACCAAACAAATACTATTGATAGTATCGGATAATAAGGGATATAATAATACGAAAAAATCCTCCGATAGTGATTCGGACACGAATGACGAAGGAATAATAATGATGTACAAAATTTCAATGAGGCCCTTGAATTTTCAAAACGGGGCTCAAAATTGAAGATATTTCAAACGACAAGATATTTGAACGGGGCTTCCGACACACCAATTTACACATAATCACTTAACAACCTTTATCATTAAAACTCAAAATACTTCACAATAATTATTCTACACATATAATACAAATTATATAATTAATAAAGTTCACGGATCTTACATCAAAGCTGCCATAGGTAAAAAGATCTCTATCTATCCTCGCTTTCTAATATTGTGCATTAATTCTTTATGTGATGTTGATGAAAATACTCCTTGCACAGAGGACTGCAATGTTATAAAAAGGAACACACACACACTCAATTCTCACATCACAAAATTTGAATGCACTTATTCCACTTTGTTTCACACAACATACGGTTGATCAAGTGCCTAACCTTGATTTTCCATTGGCCAATGGGTATGATACTTTCTCTCTCAAGGATGAGGCTGAATTAGACCCAAATTCAGCTAACCGACATTCTACACCATACACTCAGCCTAGGTTCTCTAGACTTCCCAAAGTAGAGAGACAAGCCTTACAAGAATCCAAGAAAAGACCTTTGGAAACTGGTGTTGGAGGTAGTACTAAGGGTAATGAGGGAGTTCCTATACCTAGTGCAGCAAATAAGGAAGGTAGTCAAACTAAACCCACAGTGGTTCCTCTTGAGCCTAAGAAGAAGAGAGCTAAGAGGGTCAAAACCACTGTCAGCCACCCTACAGTCTCCCAAAAGATTGTAGAGGAAAACAGGGCATCATACACCTCCCTAGATGTTCCATCTCAATAAGGGATCTCTAATTGATGCTTCACAAGTTCACCCTGTGAAGCAGCCAAAATTCTCTTATCCACTTTCAACTTCTTCCTTCCCTACTTCATCGATTGTTTCTTCTCCACAACCTAGAGAGAGGGACAGTCCCAACCTTTCAAGTTTTGATCATCCATCTCCTATCATGGATGAGCCCCCATCTAGTGGTCCACAAGAACCCATTTCTCAAAGTGAGATGGAAACCACCCTTTTGAACACTGAGCTAGAACAAGGTGCATCTCTACCGGAAATTAAAACATCCAGTACCTTGTTCAATCTCCAAGGAGCATCTTACCTTCGGGAAGTTACTGTCATAGCCTCAGCTGCTGTCAAAGACACTGTAAATGTTGCTGTCACAACCAAACCTGTTGTCAAGGATGTAGTCAAAGTTGCTGTCACAGCCAAACCTGTTGTCCAAGATGTAGTCAAAACTACTATCACCCCTTCAGTTGACAGTAACATATCTGGAAAAGCTGCTGTCACCTCTACACAACCTGCTCATGATGAAGTTCTTATTGAAGATGCCTCTGATGATGATGTGCCACTATCTCAGTTTATCAAGGTCCACTCTACACCCTCTTTTTCAATGCATTCAAGTACTGCTCATACCCATGCATCTAGGATGAGTGAGAGAGAGAAAAAGAAAAGAGAGATAAAAGAAGAGAGAGGTGAGTCAAAAAATGAGAGGCAACCAAATGAGCTGGCAAAAGGTGAGATACTTGAGCATGTCCAAAGTGACATTGAGGGAGCTCACACTTATCAGGCAATAGGCCTTGAGAGTTCAAAAGTGAGGAGTGATGAGATCACTCAGAAAAACCATGAGAGTGTGAGAAACCCCTCAACCTCCTTGCCCCATTCTCTTACTTCACCTCCAAAAAGGTTGAGAACTGGTGGCCCTCTACTCAAACTGCCCTCAGGTTGGAAGCCCTGGAAAACAGATGCCTGTCTATGGAAGCTAAACTTGACAGTCTGTCTCACCTGGTGGCTACTGGATTTGCTGGCATCCAACAGTCAATTCAGTTTCTATCTGCTAAGCTTGATGCTGCAAACTTACCTAAGGGGGAGAAAAGGGTAAGATCAGAATCTGTCAAGGAGCAAGGTGGTGGAGCAAAGGGAGTGTCTGTATCTCAGGGGGAGTTTGGAAGTAAGGGAGAGTCAGGAAGTAAGGGGGAGCAATTTGTAGATCAACAAGCAAGTGGAGCTAGCAATCTATTTGAGTATGAAATTGATGGAGAGAAAGTGTTGATGTCTAGAGAATCATTGGAGGAAATGCAAGGGAAACAAAAATCTAAAAGACCAATACTTCCTTCTGTGTCAATAAGAGAGCCAACTCCTCAAACTCAGGAAACTACATATCAAAGGTTATGGGGAGAAAAAGAGGAACAGAACAAGCTGGGAAAAGGCAAAGGGAAGATGCCTCAATATTGCAGTTCAACAACTATATGGACTGAGGGAACGAAAATTGATCAAGAAGCAGCAAATGCCTTGATGGTGGATTACAAGGAGAGCACACTGCACAACCAGGATGAAGAATTCAACAGGATGATTGAGGAGATAATGAGGGAGCCAAGTCAAACCTTAACTAAAACCTCAACATTACTGATGAGCAAGATTGTGAGTATATGTGTAAAGATTAGTGAGGAGAGAAGATGGGCCATTGATGTGTACTTGGACACAGGAGTATCCATGTTCATCACTATGCATCTATTGCAGAACCTTCCAGCAAGAGTGTTGAGTGTGATGAAATCCAAGATAAAAGCAAACCACACATCCTTTAATGAGATTCTACAAATGTAATCCAGAACTTAATCTCAGAGAAACTTCCAGAAGTGTACTTTAACCCAATTCGTGTCTACTACAGAGTAGTCACAAAGGATGGTGCCAAGAAGTGTGCATATTTGAATCTAAAAGGCACATCAAGAATGGAGACCAAGTTAATAATGAAGGTGCTAAATCTGATTCTCAACTCTAAAATCAACATAGAGAGAGTTCAAGCTGTCAAAGAAATTCACAACTTACTGGAAAAGAGAGATAAGAAGCTCAACTCTAAAGTAAAAGAGTTAATCTCTAAAGCCAACGCCAAAAGAACTGATCAAGGTGAAAACTGTGCATATGATGACTCTCTTGATGATGATGAGATAGATGGAAGTGGAGGATCTGGTGTGGCAAAGAATGTTGGTCGAAAAGCTGTTGGGAAGGCTATAAATCAAGCCCAGGAGGAAAGCAAGAAAGAAGCTCCTGAAAAAGAAAAGAAAGATGCTGGTGCTACAGAAGAGGAGGAAGTTGACACACTTGAAGCTTTGGAGGCAAACATCTTAAGGTGTGCAATTGACAATATCAATGCTGAAAAAGATGTTGTCACCAAAGAAGCTGTCAAGGAACACAAAGATGCTGTCATGAAAGACACTGTCACGGAAGACACTGTCATGGAAGATACTGTCGTGGAATATACTATCAAGGATGAAACCAAGCAAGTGATCAAGCCCAAAAGGACAAAATCCTTAGCTAAAGCATGGTTTTCTAGACAGGAACCTGAAACTGAGAAAACCACTAGAGCAAAGAAAGGAAAAACGAAGTACTCAGGGAAGGGAAAGTCTACAGGACTTGGTCGAAAGCTGTGGAAACCTGTGACGCCCCCGACCCCGGGATGACCTCAGAAACCCGACCCGGGGAACGTCAAACAAACCAAACGCCTCAATATATGCTTACATAACTTAAACTTAATTAAAAAACAAAAGATCTTTCAACATGGTCAAGCCTTACGACAAAACGTTACAACATATAATAAGTTCTTACACAACTTCGGAACATAAGTCTATTACAAAAGTATTCTCCTTAGAGTACTACTCGCTTCCCATCTAACATCGATAGTTCAGTTCATCACATTCTTATCTTTTCCTGAACATCCTTCTCCAAATTTCTTCCCTGTGGAAGTTAGTGAAATAAAAGAATGAGCTCACAGAGCTCAGCAAGTATATATTATACCATTTAACCGAGGTTTGCAAAACCATATCTTCACAATTTCATAATAAAATAATTTTCACAGAAGTTGAATAAAAATGAGTATTCAAACACGATAGATTCACAAGTTCTACTAGATGGGATCCCGGCCAGCTAAACAATTGGTTTAGCTTTACGTCCAAAAGGAAGCATCACAGTTCACGATATCAATGTAAGAATACTCAGTTTTCATCAAGCATCATCAATATTTCAAAATTACATTCTCAACAGTAAAACAGTGCAGTATATACTTACAATATGTTGCTTCTGATCTTAATCTCGTCAACTTCGTTTGTTCCCTAAAATATTATCAAAATTCACACTAGAATTATTACCACGTTTCATTTCTACTACCTAATTATTCTAATTTAACTAAATTAAATATTTAACAATTAAAATAATAAATAACTAAAATAAACTAGTAAATAAAATAAAAGGAAAAGTCAGAAGTCTTACCGAACCGAACCACAAGAGATTGCAAGTACTTTACCTATTTCCTAAATTAGGATACTACGTTTATCTATATATGGAAAGGTTGGAATACTCTCTTGATTTTAGTCGATGTGGTACTACCCTGAGAGGAACTAGAAAAATAAAATGAGGAGTACTTTAGAGATGCCCATTACCATAGTCATACTTCTCCCATGAAAGTTTTACTAATATGCTTCAGACTTCTACTATATAACCTTGTATACCTCCTCTTTTCTTTTCAATGTGGTAGAAAAATAGAGGTAATAAAAAGAAAAATTATAAGACTCATTTTGTTGAACAAAAATACCAGTCCATTGCCCGCATATGCATACTAAGTGTAACTGACTTCCTTCCTTTTTCTCGATTTGAGATTTGCAGTTGAATCCATCTACATAAACCCTTTCATTCTCACTGAAATTATCAATGTGGTATTAGAATTTTTAATTAACCCTTCTACGTAGTATTTGTGAATAAAATTGCACATAAGTTATATACCGAATTAAAACAAGTTGGGATATTACAAAACCACTCAGAGCAAAACTCACGAACTGCTTTGACTTGCTGAGAGAAAAGGCTCAAGAAATCAAGAATGTTGAAGTGAAGTTGGATGCCAACAATGAGGCAAGCCTGTATGTCCTTTGGTATGACAGATCCAACTCAGTAAAGGTTGAAAAGGACATCACTATGGAACTTGATTCAAATGCGGTGAATGAAGAAATCACACTTACAAAGGAGAGAGTCAGACGAAGAATTGATTATTTCTTCTTAGAGAGAATGGTGAATCTACTGCTAAGTTATGACAATATACCCAACAAAGTCATGGAGCATGTTCTGAAGTATAGAACTGAAAGAGATGATGAATTCTATCAGAAGCATGGGAATTGGGTAGAGAATGATGATGTTGATATTGCTAACTTAGTAGAGTACTCTGATGAAGAAATACTTGACTTTGAAGATGATCTCCCAACAGAAGAAGAGCAAGTCAGTCCAAGTCAAGAGAGATCAACCAAGTCTGCACATGATCAGTCTGTTGAGGAAGTGGAAGCTGCACGCTTGAGCAAATATAAGAGTCTGAACAAAATGAAGAGTAAAGAACCCAACTTTCAACCCTGTGTGCTAGAGAATCCTCTAAGAATCAAGCAAGGAAGGGAAGAAATTTATGTGGACAGTCTTCACAAGCTCAGAACCAGTGTACTAAAAGATTTATACTACTTGGTGGTTGGATCAACTCGCCATCTAGAACTGCTGTGTTCTTTTGAAATTGAAGACATTCTTCAGAGAAGGAAGGATGAAGACTCAAAGCTGGACATGGCAAGGAGGACAACTCTAAATGTATTTCCTGGCAGGAGATTCAAGCTTGATCAAGGCACCTTAAAATTCAGAATCTATGTCTTTGGTCAAGAGTTGTGGATGGACCTCAAGGATGCCCAAAAGGTCAGTTCGAGAACAGCTCAACAATACATTGATGAGATAGAAGATGATACAAACTCTCCTATAGAAATATCTCTGGTGGATGGTCTCAAGAGATGTTTAGCAGAAGCTCTCAGAAGAGAGGGAGAAGCCAGGCAGAAAAGAAGATCTTAAGCACAAGCTAAGTAAATACTCTATATTTGCTCAATCATTCAGGAGCAATTATGTTTATAACTATTCTAATCTTTGTTAGTTAAGTTGTCAGCATGTATTGTTTGTAAATTTATTGTTATTGTCCATAAAAACAAATTGGGGGAGATTGTTAAGATTTATGGGTGATAGCTTAGAGACAACTTAACTTTGTGTTTAGTAATACTTAATTTTATTAAGTAGAACATACTGTCACAGTCAGAGTATGTTCTTGTAACCAATTAATTTACTGTAATAAAATTGATTGTATATCTTGGAAGAACTTCATTCACTTGTTCAAGCCTCAAGGAGTACATCAGGTCGACATCAAGAATAAAAGTTACTGTCATATCTTTGACAGTAAAGTTACAAGAAGACAGCATGTTGCAAGTCATGACAACATATTATCTCTGACAGCAACATTGGCGGAAGCCTAGAGACAACAACATTCTTCTACCCTGAGAACAAGTTTGGAACTCTTGACAGCAACTATTGCGGGGATTTTATACCATCACCAAAAGCACATTCTTGTGATAGCAAACTTGGCAGTTCAGGATACTGTCTCAAGGGGACTCATTTTGAATTGGGGATCTACCTGGTCAAACATGTGACAAATTAGATGTTCAAGAAACAGGCATGTTGCAGTATCCCAACACTGTATCAGGCCGGCAAAGACTACGACAGAAGCTTTAGAGATAACACGACAAAGCTTACCAATTAAAGAGTATGACAAATCAACATCTACTGGGATTAGGTTAGTTTAATTTAGAATGTATCTAGATTGCTTTGTATGTACTAGTAACTCTGATTGTATAGCAATTTATGTAAGTCACATGGGTATGCAAGTTGTAAGGAGCTGCCACAAGAAAATGACAGAAGCTCCACAAACCCGTGATGAAAGAGATAGGAGTAATATACTTAGACTATCTCTCATTATAAGTCTTGTACGTCTGAAGAAATTGAAGCTTGAGAAATATAATTTTTTCTCAAGGTTGTAGCAACACTTTGCAAAATAAATAAAACATTTATTTTGTGAGTAATCTACTTACGTTTGCATTTCTTCTACTGATAAATATTAATCTTAGTTTTAGTTGTTGAAATAGAGATTGTAATTTATCAGTATTGCATTCAACCCCCCTTCTGCAATACTCGAGGACCAACAATAAGCTTGCTTGTCCACCAAAATCTCTAGACTTCGTGTTCATATAAATCAAAAGGTCTTTGTCAAGGGTTGTAATAAGGCTTATGTGAGGGGTAGGAAAACCAAAAAGGTTACAGTTGGCTAAACTTGAGAACTAGTAGAGCATAGTGTTCATACACACTTGAAACACACAACATGAAACTAACTTTGAGATATCATCCCACATAAAAATATGAAAACTCATAAATTTCACATTGCAATAATCAATGAACATACACGCGTTTTTATTTCTTTCTTTCGGATAGAGAGATTTCCTTTATTTTTTTTTCAATTTTTTTTCTTTTATTCTCTGTTTTAAATGCCACCGACAAGAAGTAGCCAAACCAATTCAAATCCCACCAAAATTTACACAATAAAAAAGATATCCCCACACTCAATACTTTACCAATCTCAAGTATATATCACAATGCTCTACTAGTCAATCAAGACAAGAACAAATAAATATGCTCAAGATTTAGTTGGTGATATATGAAGAAAAAGGATATATGCTCAAGAGGGCTCGCTAAGGATTATTTTTAAGGATACTGTTTGGGACAATATGGTTAATCCTAGTGCCTTTATCATTTTTACACAATACACATTATAAATATGCGCATGACTTAGTTTAAATCAAGTTCTAGAGCAACATGTACAATGACGAATAGCTCACCACAAAAAAAAACTAGATTGATAAAAAGATGTATCAATCGCATATTAAGGGTCAAGATCTCACGGGTGATAGCATGCTAAACTCATCAAAATTGACAATGACGTACATTCAAGTTTTGAATTTTCGCAAGCACATACAAGACATCATCATGTATAAGGTATTTTACGCCAGAGAAACAAATAAACGACACTTGCAAAATTAAAGTCTACGCGGTGTGTACTTATCCTTATTAACATGCTAGTTTGACAAGGCAATCAATTTTTTTAAGTTTTCTAATTTTTTTGTGTTTTTCTATTTTTTATTATCCTAAAAAAACTAACAAATTAAAAAGAAAAAAAATCCTAATTTTTGTTTTTTTTTTGTTTTATGTTGGAGACCCCTCCCCACACTTAAGCGGTTCATTGTCGCCAATGAATAATATATATACACTAAATTAATAAGATCCTAAAAAATACAAAAAGAAAAATCAAATAAAAAAATATATACAAAGAAAGGTTCAAAATACTCCCCTAATGCCGCATGAAGTGCTGATTCAAATGTGTTGCTGAAACTCTCTCTTTTTTTATTGAAATTGCTGGTCCATATTCTTCATTAACAAGGCAAATCAACTTCTAACACCTAGAACAAGTTGGTGGAACGGCTGAGGACTTGGTATTTCATGCTAGAGGTCTGGGGTTCAACTCCCCACCCCACCCATTTCTTTGTATTTTTTGTAGGAGGACAACTCCTATCAAGGCCTGTTTCAGAGTGAAATTCAACAAATTGACTTCAAGAAATAGTAGCATTATAACCGCAACCTCAACATATCCATGTTTTCAGCAACCTCAACTGAGGAATAAAGTTCGAGATCTAGTTGATGAGTTAAGAAATCAAACACCAAGTTCTCTACCAAGTGGTACTGAAAATTGTGAAGAAGTTCAGATAGAGCATTCTGAAGGTGTGTTAACGGAAAGCAAAGAAGAGGTGGAGGTCTCTCATACAACATATGATCATGAAGGATATGTAGAGGTCTCTTCAACAATATCCGTAAAGAATGTTCTAGTTTCTGATAAACTAGAGCACAATTCTTATGAAGATCCTTTAGAGCAACCCATGATTCTAGATTCCGGACATGAAAATAATGAAGACGAGAATCTAACTTTGTTGGAGGTTAATTCACAAGATGCAAAAATAGTGCATTGTTTCGAGTCATTGGAAGTACTATCTGCAGAAGTCAAACCTCCAAAAGCATCTGCTAAAGAACCTCATGATTTAAAATTGAAGTTGATGTCTTCTCATTCTCAAGAATTTTATTCGAACTCATCTCCAACACGTTCTATCATCATCTCAGCAGAGTTACCTCCAGACAAGAAAGAAGATTTATTTGAGGTTTTAAAGAGGAACAAAATAGGTATTGGATGGCCTATGTCAAATTTTTGTGATATAATGTGCTTTCTAGGCATGCAAATCTTGTTAGTGGATAGTGCAATGGGTTCTTTTGAACAGCGGAGAAGGTTGACATCTCCAACTTTGTCCATCATTATCTCAGTAGATTTACCCCCTGATAAAGAAGAATCATTTTGGGAGGTTCCACAAAAGCAGAAGTTAGGTAGTGAATTGATGATTTCAAATATTCGGGATATTATCTACTTTTATGGAACGCAATTATGGCGTGAGGATAATGTCACAAGCACTTTTGATGAGCATAGGAAGCTGAATTTTGTTGTTAAAGACGTGGCCCCGAAAATATAATTAAATGGCCATTAGAAGATGCGATGTGGAATTTTGCACTACAGTGTGAAATTGTTGAGTAAAAGGTTCAGGTTCATGTCTAGCCAAAGACGTTAAACAAAAGCGCTTTATGGGAGGCAACCCATGGTTGTTGTTTGTTATAGAAATATTATATTGGATAAAAAAAACAAAATATAGTGGTGTGAGTTACTACTACCTACGATGCCAAATTTGTTGTTACTGTCGACCCGCTCAAATAGCTGGGTCAGCCCACCCTGTTACAAAATTTCTAAGTAAATGGTGGTGAGGGGAGTTGAAACCCTGATCTCTTGCTTACAAAGGTTGAGCTCCAACCACTCTACCAACATGCTCAATGTGTCAAGTTTTGCTTTGTTTAATTAATAAGCAAAAATTGGAGCTCCAATATCAACATATTACTAAAAGGGAGGCAAACTTCAACTATATTTCCTAAGGAGCACTTCATGCGGCATTAGGGGAGTATTTTGAACCTTTCTTTGTAGATATATATATATATATATATTTTTTGATTTTTTTGGTATTTTTTAGGATCTTATTAGTTTAATGTATATATATATATATATTATTCATTGGAGACAATGAACCGCTTGAGTATGGGAATGGGTTTCCATCATTAAAAATAAAAAATATTAGAATTTTTTTCTTTTTATTTTATTTTGTTAGATTTTTTTAGGATAGTTAAAAAAATTAGTAAAAACACAAAAAAATTAGAAAACTTAAAAAAATTGATTGCCTTGTCAATATAGCATGTTAATAAGGATAAGTACACACCATGTAGACTTATTTTGTGAGTGTCATGTATTTGTCTCCTTGGCGTAAAATACCTTACACATGATGATGTCTCGTATGTGCTTGCGAAAATTTCAAACTTGAATGTATGTCATTGTCAATTTTGATGAGTTTAGCATGCTATCACCCGCGAGATCTTGAGCCTTAATATGCGATTGATACATTTTTTTATCAATCTATTCTTTTGTGATGAGCTATCCGTCATTGTATATGTTGCTCTAGAACTTTCTTTAAACCAGGTCGTGCGCATATTGATATTGTGTATTGTGTAAAAATGATAAAGGCACTAGGATTAATCGTATTGTCCCAAACAGTACTGTTACCCGGTAGATGTCGATTATAGAAGGGGGGGTTGAATATAATCGTGCTAAATAATCGAATAAACAAATACATAAAACAATCAATACCAGCTTTTATTAATCTTTATAAAAACTGATACAAACTCTCTCAAGAAACTATGAGTTCTTAAGAGCTGCTAGGTTTACAAAATACTCGTGTAAGTTATTTTTCTCGTAAACCTATTCTGTGTTTATATACATACACAGCTACACATTCTGTTACAAAAGATAATCCCTGTTTAATTAGATTGATCTTCTTGTCACTTATCTTCTGTAACAGCTTCAATGATACATATCCTGGCAAATCAATCTTCTTATTTGGCAAATCAATCTTCTTCTTTGACTTTAAGAAAACGTGGAAAAGTATCAATCACCATAACTCCTGATTTGATCCACTACTGATGATGATGTCATTAGTCATCAGCTTCTGATGATGTAAGTACTGATGCCACTCGATCCTAACACATTCATTAAATCAGCATTTTCCAACAATCTCCCCCAATTTATACTTTCTAAAATAAAGCATAAATTTTCTTGATTTAATGATGCCAAAACTTTCATCAAATGCTCGCAGGATAAAGATGAGAATCCTATCTTAGATATTCTTCAAAATCAGACACTTTTACAAACCCTGCGTTCCTCTGAAGAAACTTCTTCATCAACTCATCTTCTTCTTTCAACAACAAGTCGATCATTTTTCTTCTCAGCTTCTTCAAATTTTCATTATCTTTATCTATCTGATAAATTACAGCTCTGAGATCTTCAATAGGACTTTTCAGAATTCTTTCATCTAAATATATACATTTGAACCTCTCACTGTCAAGACTAAAGGTCAAATGTGTAATACCTAGAGATGTCAACAAACTCACTGCCCTTCTTCATTTCCACTTCATGTCCATCCATGTCAATGTACTTAGGAACATATCCAGTATCTTTAGCGTTTAGTGCTATCAATTGTAGATCAATACTGGACTGAATCTTCTTTCTCCACTTAACACATAGATCATCTTTAGGAACAAACATATATAGCACATACCTCAATTCTTCTAGATTCTTCATTGAGATGTCTAAAGACGTTAATACAAACGTAGTTCCATCCTTGAGAAAATACACCAACTTTTCTTGAGGTAGATTTCCATCATAAACATCATAGACCATCTGAATGGATATCAGTTTGTCAAGATGTTTCTGAGTCAACTTGTCACTCAGATTTTCCATCAAACATGCATGGTCATATGACGTTGCTTGAGGAGTTATTTCTGCATCAGGATGTCCAATTCCTCCATGAGTTCCTGTACTTCGACATTCATTCTTCTTTTTCACAAATTCTTCATAGGATCTCTTGAATCTTCCAGATCCACTAACTCCAGGAATTTCAGAGAGGCTTTTGAGATGTCCACTTGACTTGAATATTTCATTGATATGAAGATTAGATTTATCTTCCCTGACATCATAGCCTCTTACTTTGTAGCCTTTAAGCTTCTTGAATCTGTAAGCACTCCTTGAGCTCCTTGCAACATCTTCCTTCTTTCTCATATATTCTTGGCTCCTGATTTAATGAAGCTTTGTCGTTGCAAAGACTTAAAATAGTCTTTCTCTGCTTGCTTAGCTGCTTCTACATTCAAAGACGTCCTCACAAGAAATATTTGTCTATCATTCCTTGAATCTCCCTTTCTTCTTCTTCTTTGAACTAATGGAACATCATCGTCCTCTTCTTCTTCTTCATGTGATTCTGCAGTGATTTGTTCAGTAACTATCACTTGAGATGGAACTTCAAGAACTTCCTTTCCATTTCCTCTCGCAGAACCAGTAAGTAACTCAGATGATTTCTGTGCACCAGTATTTGATCCTTCTTTGATCACAATACCTTTTTGAGGCTCTGAGATTAGTTTGGTAGCTCTTCCTCTTCCTCTACCATGACTTTTACCTCTAGTCTTGTTTCCTCTCTTTCCACTTCTGACAACTCCTTTTTGTGAATTCAACATTTCATACTCTATCCTTTGAGCTTCCACCATCTCTTCCACATCCTCATCAGGATACATTTCTTGAAGGAGTCTCCTTGCTTGATGCTCATTAAATGCGTCAAGTATGGGATCTTTATAGTGCACAGTATATTCTGTTCCATCAATATTCACAGTTTGATGAAACTTCTTTGCTTGCTCAGCCGTTGTCACTATAATATCATGAGATTGCATTCTAGAACCAGACCCAGAGACTTGAGTTGATCGCTCTCTTTGACTTTGTTTAGACATAGATATTCGTGTCCTAGTAACAGCATCAGTAGTTGCCTGCTTCTGACCAGAATCTCCATCAAGAGCATCATCTTTCCTTTGAACTACTAACTCCGGAGAGCATTTGGTTGACACTACTTTCTCCCCCTTTTTGGCATCAGTACCAGCATCAGGAACAAGAGCAGAGATAAGTAAGTCCAGCTTAGCATCCATAGAATCAGCCTTCTTCTCCAAAACTGCAATTCTTTGTTCAAGAGAGACATGATCTCTGTGAACAGACAAGAAGTTCCTTGAATGACGAGCCTGATTGAATATGATCATCCACAACAGCAGCAATGCTTTTGGCATGTGAAGTCCTGACATTAACAATCTCTTCAAAGATACCTTTAAGCATGAGAGAAGTACCTTTGAGGTGAGTTTGAAGATCTGAGTTTGTAATCTGCTTGAAGGCAGTAGCCAAATGATGATGAGCATTATTGATCCCAACAGGAGTAGCAGGATCTATCCATGAATGACTCCACTGAGATCGCCTATGACTTGTCAGTATTTCAATGGAAGAGTCATCAGGATCAGAATCATCAGAACTGGAATGAGAGCTGTAAGATTGATCCTGAGAACCAGGAGAAGAAGAACCTGCAGGATTAGAGGATGTGCCTATAGAAAAATCAATGAGCCCTAAATCTCTCTTTTCTTTTTCAGTGATCTCATCACCGCTCACCAACACAATATCTGAACTTTTGAGAGTCATATTTTCCTCACTGGAATGCACAACATCCACACTCAATTCTACCTCTCCTTTTTCCAGTTCAGGAGACTACCTCTCAATAATTCTGTTTTTTCTCTAAATCTTTTCTCTCATTCTCACGAGAAAGGCTCAGAGCACTCAGACACGAAGAAATAAGACATGGCAGAGAGGGGTAGAGTGCAGTCATACTGATAGGGGTTCCGTTAATTAAGGGTCTTTCAGTAGTCATCCTGACACCAGGAGAATAAACAACCATAGCAGAATCAGGATTAGTTGCATCAGTCGGGCATGCTTCCATACTTTGAATGAAAGGTTCTTGTGGAGCCTGGACATTTGGGACTACTTCAGTAAAAAG
Source organism: Heracleum sosnowskyi (assembly GCA_030848705.1). Taxonomy (NCBI): domain Eukaryota; kingdom Viridiplantae; phylum Streptophyta; class Magnoliopsida; order Apiales; family Apiaceae; genus Heracleum; species Heracleum sosnowskyi. The sequence continues at coordinate 82,143,221 of CM061244.1, forward strand.
TACTGGAGGTTCTTGTGTGTCCTGTCCTTGAGAATGGTCCTCATCAAAGTAAGAAATGATGTCATCTTCTAGAGTGCCTTGATCACTGTCATGAAGTAACTTAGAAGATAGTGGAATAAACTGCTGTAACTTCTCCATGCCTTCATCCACCCTTTGAGTAGATGGTTCTTGTGGGGCTTGATCTACTTGGACCGCTAGTTCACTTTGAGAACCAGGTTCTTGTGTATCCAGATCAACAACAGTAGCAAAGGACGTCCGTGCCTTGACATTCATTTTCTTTGTTCTCTCAAAACAAATTTTCCTTTTCGAACCAGTAGCCACAACAATTTCTTTTCTGGCTACATTTTCCAGTCTTTTGATTCGATCATAGGACATGTTAACTTTTCGTACCTGTGGAGATACAGTTGGACTGGAGTCAGAAATCACCACTTTTTCAGGTGAAGGTTGCACATCAGATGTGGCAGCATCAGGAGCATATACTGCTACAGAATCGAGCCCTGTATCAGAAGGAAAGGTACTATCCGGAGCAGGACTGATGGGAACATCAGTAGCAGTACTATCATGAAGAGATTTGTGGAGAGCATCGACAACATCAAAGTGAGAGGAGAAACTAGATTTCCTCAGTCTGCGTCGTTTGGGAGACAGTTGTGAAGCAGGATTATCATTTGCCACATCAACAGATGATATCTTAAATATCGATGACAGAGGAATATCATCATCATCATCATCATCAGTATCATCATCATTATCAATATCAGTATTAACAACAGTTGTATGTTTTCTTCGTGAGGCCAATATTTTGGATGCCATACCAACTGGTTGATCACCTTGTTTCTCCAGAGTATTAGTGGGGTGAGGTAACAAGGTCCGTGATCCAGACGGCTGAGAATGCCGCACAGATTTGGCTAACCTTGTGTGTCTTACAACTGATTGCTGTCGAGAGCCATCACAGGTGGGATTTGAGTGTTTGGAAGGCTGTTTAAGATGTGTACTTGGGTTAGATCCAGAGGGGGTATCAACATTAGACCTCTGAAGCATAGTACTAGAATCCATTCCATAAACAGTAGGCAATCTCTGTCTCAGAAGCTGCCTGACCTGTTCAGGATACACAACATCACCCTGAAATATTTGTTTACCTTTTAACATATACTCCTGAAAAGTGCGAGGAGTATTCTGAAAAACAGGTAACAGGCTCTCATTTTGGAAAGCAACATTAGGGCACAAGTACTTAAAAATCAAATGAAGAAATCGACCAAAGTAAATAATTTCTTGATTTTCATTTATTTTACTTCCTATGGAATCAATAAGCATACTGGCAATATTAAAGTCATAACCATAGATAAGAGAGTACCCAATGTTTTATGTGGCTTGAGTGAGAGCATCAAAGTTTGAGCTCTTATTCATGAAGCACTTACCAATGGAATCAAAGAAAAAGTTCCATTCCTGTCGGAGCTTGGTCCTTACCAGCCGTCCCATTCGAGTCATATCACCATTATAACCAATTTTGATGAAAAACTCCTGAAGAACAGCCTCAGAAAAGAATGGAGTAAAAGATGTGGGGCTACCCAAGTGTAGAGCTCGTTGAACAATAGCAGGGGTAACCTCATACAAATCATTCCTATAGGAGAAGGTGAGGCTAGGTTGGGTATTAGAAGTACCTGGAGTGTAGGTCGCAGTACTCCAAATCGGCATCACCGCCTGTGCAAAAATTGCTTTGGGTCCAGTCAAAGCAAACCCAATTGGACTAGAAGCCAAAAAATCCTGAATTAGGTGAAATTCGGATGGAGCTTTTGTCTTATCCACAATTGCAGAGTAGTTGTTTGTGACAAATAGGATACCATCATTCATGAGATTCTTGTTTGTGGAAGCTGGAAAGTGAATTGCTGCCATTGTTGATAGTGAAAAAGTTTGGAGAGAGAGATATATTGTCACAAAAAATATTATATGATAAGTTGTGAACTGGACAATATCTTTTGAGTATAGTTGAAAGAGTTTGTCCTAAAATCCAATCATGTATGATGGTTTAGGAAGAGCTTTCTTGTACTCTTATTTGATTTCATTAATATAAATAAAAGACTTGTTTTGTTTTTATTACGGGCTTTATCTATTTAAAGTGTTTTTAAATAAGATGTTCCATAGTTTAGAGTAAAGCTTCTAGAATTATAATGAGATTGTAATAGTGAGATCTAGAAGATGATAACTCTAGACTTAAACAGTTCCTGATCATAGGATAAGTAATCGGAAGTTAGTGAATCCGCAAAGATTGGTACATACTATGCTTGCTCCCTTCAGGAGGATGTCTGTTCTCATAGGCATTTGTGTGGTGACACTATAGCTAGTATGTAGGTGCTTATTAGGGAATAAGTTCACTGAACATGACTCGAGTAGTTGGACAACTAATGGAGATTACTCACGTGTCGATAGTTGTTCACTGAGTGATAGTTGTACAAGTGTCCTTAGACTTGAGATCGTTAAAGTTATCTTGTATATAATGAACTGTGCTTTGGTTTAGTCCTTAGTCTCAAGGACATCCATTAGGTCTATTCTGGGCATAGGGATTTGTGTATGGAGATAGTTAACGTCAATAGAGGATCTACCCCTTCCAGTATAGGAAGTGAATATCCTATGTTATTCTTAGTATGCGAGTTCTGGAATCTCTGGCCAGAGTGAATGAAATTAGAAAGGAGTTTCTAATTTGCAATAATATGAACTTTGCATTATGAATAAGAAATCATATGATTAAATCTGATAGGCTTGACACGAGTTCCGTGCCTTGTATTTAATCGGGATATTGTAGGGTAGAAGGAATTGATTGTACTATAACTAGTCACTGACAGGTTCTTGGTATTCTAAGCAGTGAATTCATATTATCCGGATAGTCGCGATATGTTGAGAAGCATCACTCACGATGTAGAATAAATATAATTAATCAGTTAATTATATTTAATGAATTTTAGAATTCATATAAATAATAAATAAAAAGTTTATTATTATTTATTTCTACTACCGGCTTAATATTGAACCTACAGGGTCACACCATAAAAAGATTAATTTATTGATGAAGGTATTTTGAGAGAGAATAATAATAATGATTAAAATAGTTTTAATTATTATTTAAACATTTTATAAGAGAAAGTGATGGATTTATATATTAATATATATTGATATATTAAATATACTAACCCTACTTGAGCCCTATATAAAGGATGAGATGAGATGAGTTAGACACACTTTTGTTTTTGTGAAAAACCTAGTTGCCTCTCCTTCTTCTTCATCTCTCTCTCTCTCTCAAAAGAAAAAGGAAAACCTCCATTTTTATAAAGCTTCAAGTTTTATAAAAAACTTCATCGAAGAATTATTCTTGGTGGATACCGGTAGAGGGCTTCACACTCTGAGAAGCTACTGCTAGAATTCAAGTTTTATAAAGCTTCGATTTTCAAGGTATGGTTACGATTCCTCCGCTCTTTCATTTTATATGTTTTTCTATATGTGCGATACATGGTTTTTACGGAATAAATGTTATATCACGCTTCCGCTCATCCGTAAATTCCTTCAATAGTTAGCAGCAATTTTTCCGAAAAACAAGAGTAATGATGATATTGGAACACTTATCGTGTAAAGAATGACGATGCACGATTTCTGAGGACGCGTGATTATAGCGCTATACACAACGGTTGTATAGTATAGCGCGTGAAAATCACGCGAGTTGACACCTGTCAGTCAGCCATATTTTAGATAACTTCCTGCAATCAGCTATTAGAATAAAATCAATAAAAACGAATTTATCGATTTAAAAATCTTGCTCAGAGAGAAAATATAAGAGTGTGGAGGAGTCCAACAGTCAATTAAATGTTGTCTTGGAACTCAACACGCTTCATATTATCTATAGCTAAAACCTTTCAATTTCCCAAGCTTAGCCTATAAAGACCTGTCATTTGTGGAGACCTAAAAATCATACACAAACAAACAAATTTGAAATCATATGGCAGGAGTATTTGAGTTTATGCCTATTGAAGAGTTCCTTGAGATGGAGTGGGAACAACAAGCAAATTATCTCATTGATGAGTTGCTTGCATTAATCTTCCTGGATGAAGAAGGACTCATCACTGACAATGAGATAGCTGAGGGTCCAATATCAAACCCTTACGCCCACATTATCCGACCCGGTCCATTCGATGCACCAATCCTGTCAGAGGACGTTGCTGCCGATGCCTGTCTTTTGCTCCTCCGCAAAAGCTACTTGGAGGGTACCGAGGATGAGATTTCCCTTGAACCCTGCAAGCTACAAGCGGGAAAGAGAAAACGAGACGAGAGATAATCGAATAAACAGATATATAAAACAATCAATACCAGCTTTTATTAATCTTTATAAAAACTGATACAAACTCTCTCAAGAAACTATAAGTTCTTAAGAGCTGCTAGGTTTAAAAAATACTCGTGTAAGTTGTTTTTCTCGTAAAACCTATTCTGTGTTTATATACATACACAGCTACACATTCTGTTACAAAAGATAATCCCTATTTAATTAGATTGATCTTCTTGTTGCTTATCTTCTATAAGAGCTTCGGTGATACATATCCTGGCAAATCAATCTTCTCCTAAAAACGTGGAACAGTATCAATCACCATAACTCCTGATTTGATCCACTAATGATGATGACGTCATCAGTCATCAACTTCTGATGATGTAAGTACTGATGCCACTCGATCCTGACACATTCATTAAATCAACATTTTCTAACAAGTACCCTGAAAAATAATCCTTAGTGAGCCCCCTTGAGCCTATATCCTTTTTCTTCGTATATCACCATCACAATCTTGAGCTTATTTATTTGTTCATGTCTTGATTGACTAGTAGAGCATTGTGATATATACTTGAGATTGGTAAAATATTGAGTGTGGGGATATCTTTGTTAGAGTGTGATTTTTGGTGGGAATTGAATAGGTTTGGCTACATCTTTGTCGTGATACCTCAAGTAGAGTCACTGAAAAAAATTGAGAGAAAGAGAAAAAAAAAAGAAACAAAACAAAAAAAAAGAATGAAAAAAAAAAATGAAAGCAAATCTCTCTATCAGAAAGAAAGAAAGAAAAGCGAGCGTATGTTCTATGGTTCTTACAATGTGAAATTTAAGAGTTTAAATCTGTATGTGGGATGAACATTATGCTCTATTAGTTGTCAAGTTTAGCCAACTGCACCCTTTTCATTTTCCTACCCCTCACCTAAGCCTCGTTACAACCTTTGACAAAGAACTTTTGATTTATACGAACACGAAGTCTAGAGATTTTGGTGGACAAACAAGCTTATGGTAGCACATGTGCATTTGATTGAATTTGAGTGATACAGTTACACCTAAACACTTGACTGCTTTAACTGTTTGTGAGGTTATTTTTTCCATTTAAAGTATGCTATTATCTTGTTGATTGAGACTTTGATGTTGTTCATAATATATTTTAGTCTTTTGAGACTATGTGCGCGTACTTGAATAGTTGTGTTGGTGTGTAAAGTTGAGGAATCGCATATAAGAGCTATTACATGATTAAGGTTGCATGTGTGGAGTGTTATGATATATTTCATGTTTGAGACTTGACAATCAAACCAAATATAAAATTTTGTGGGTAGATTTACTACAAACCCTCACGAGACCTTACTCGTCCACTAGGGCTACCTAGGGGTTTAAAGGGCTTGTTGCATATGCCAAATGCAACCGTGATCACCTACGAAAGTGGTAATAGTTATATTAGGACTTAGAGTTTTTTTTGTTCTTTGCCCGAGGACGTGCAAAATGCAAAGTGTGGGGATGTGATAAGCGTGTGCTTTATCTTAATAATGTCCATATATTCAAGTTATTTTGTATTGATTTGAATTTTTATTTAATAAATTATAATGTTTTATTGTAGGAATCAAGGAGTTCTAATTAAATATGGATTGGAGATTAAATGGCAAGAGTTGGAGATTTATTTGATTAAAAATTGGATTTTATGGGTGGCTTGCGCAGTCCACACTGTTTGGGCCATAACCGGAGTTCTAGAAGTCCGATTCAGACGATTCAACAGTCCACAGGAAGCTTATGAGAAGATATTTATTTTTGAAGTGGTCTTGATATCAAAGTCCAACCGTATCAGTCCAGAAACATGGCCCAACAGCCAGCTACGAATTTCTAGTACTGGAATTCAATTCTGTTTGGGAAAATCTCCTGGTATTTGTATTAAATAATTAAAAATACTTTTAGTAGGGATATTATTAGATTAAATCAGACCTAATAGGGAGAGAGAAGAATCCGCACAAGGGAGGAGGAGAAGCCATCAACGGAGAAGAATTCAGCCATTGAAGACATTCAATTGGCTTTGTTTTCTCTTATCTTTTTATATCGCTTCTTATAAATATGTGTTGGTTATCCTGAGATTGTGTTGATATGTTTATTATGAACTAAACTTATATGAGTTAGGATTTTTATGGAACCCTAGTATGTGATTGTTGGTGTTTTGATAAGAAGTACTATGTGCAGTTTACAGTTTCTTCATTCAAGTGGTTCCATTGATATATTATTTGCTATTGTTTGACCAACTCTAGTAGATAGTTGAGTTAATTATAATACTGAGAGAGATATATTTAACTGACACAATACTTGAATGATGCGTGGTTATATCTGTTGATATTAATATTGTAACGTTGTAGACATATATTGTTACTTTGCATAACCGTGTGAAATTGGTGCTTTGAATTGTATTCTTGAGATTAAATTGGCATAGACATATGTTAGTTTAGTTTATAGAATTTATACCATAGTGATTTCGAAAGAAACCTATGATCGTTGAATTTCTGGTTCGTAAGCCGTGAATTTGCTATAGTATTACACTATTTTATTACCAACATGAACATATTAGGGGGAAGTAATTATCTTGACTTATCTTCTCGTATCTAAAACTCATCCAACTCTCTTTGCCAATATAGTATTACTTTGTTAATTTAGTTGATAAATAGTTAGTGTTAGAATAAAAACAAAACTCAATCTTTTGTTCTATAATCGAATTGTTTGATATTGATTGCGATTTATACAACTTGATAGTCCTTGAGGAACGATATCTGATATTCACTACTATATTACTTGCTTGCGATTGTATACACTTGCACATCTAGATTTTAAGCAACACTTCCCCACCACTTCACACCTTCTTCCCCTGATTATTTTAATTATTTTAATTAATTATTTTAATTATTTTTAATTAATAATTAATTAATTTAATTAATTGATTAATTCTTTTAATTAGTTAATTCTTAAAAATTAATTATTAATTAGATTTAATTAATTTAAAATTCAGTTTAATTATTTTCAAGCCTGATTTATTATTTTAAAAATATATTGAGCATTTAAATAGTGTTAATTAATTTTTATTAATTGATTTAATTGACTTTAAATACTTATATTGGGATTAAAAATCCGATTTTTTATTTAAAAATTATTTGTGACTTATTTAAATTCGATTAAGCTTCGTGTGATGTTTTAAAAATGTTTATATGTACTATATGGTTCGTATGAGTTGTGTACTGTGTTTTATAGTCCGTATATGCCCGTACGAGGGCTAGTGTCTGAGTTTTAAAAACCATAAATTAGACCGGACGTCCGATACGTAACCGATTACTAGTTTAAAATGTGTTATTGATTGATTGTTTGTCGAGGATAGAATGAGGATAGTTAGACTTACTGTGATGAGTTGTTTATATTATAGAATCGAGTTCCCGGAGCAAGGGAAAGGGGAAAGTTTAGTGATCAAAGTAGAACCGACAGCGACGTAGACCAGGCAAGTATCTGTGCCTTTATTGTGAAAAATTGTTATTGTCTTCAATACTTACATGTTATTACCCCAGAACAATTCAGATTATCAATCCTTACCCGTACTTGGGCAACTGATTCCATTTTCGTAAATTTTCTTAACTCTTTTATTTGATCCGCATCAGAAACCCTTATTTCCAAATTCATTTGATTTTGTCTACAACCATTGATTGTTGATTATCACCATTTGATTATTGCTTACAACCATTGATTGTTTGATTTCTATCATTGACTATTGATTATTATATATCTCCTTGCAGTTGAAGCTCTTTTGCAATTATTATATCTTGACATTGTGCACTATCTTATTGAGCATGTTATTGCTTATACCTTGTGATAGAATTGGCATGTTTTTAAATAGGACCAGTAATGGTCGGGCCATACTTATGGTCGGAATAATTTAAGGCCTAGATTGGCCTAGGATCCAGTAGAGAACTTTGCTATAAGCAAGTCCGGGGTTGTTGCGTGACTGATCAGCAGCACAACCTTTGTATTTGAAAAATGTAGAAGTCCAATTCTAATTCCTCTTTCTTCATTAAAGATTGTTAAAAGCATATGTTTGACTTGTGTATTGTTGATTCAGATAATTGAATTCTTTCCTTTCATTATAGAACTGTGATTGATACATATATCATGCTTGCTGAGCACATGTGGCTCATACTTGTTTTGTTTCTAACCCTATTCCAGTGAAGCGAGAGAATGAGCAGACACAACGCTAGTGACAGTTCTCCCGATGCTAGGAGACCACCTCGAGTGATTGTCATTGGACGGGTAGTTGTTTTACTTGGAAGTTAGACTAGATGTCTAGCTTTGTATATTAAGTGTGTAATAACTCTGAAAACTGGTTTGTAATAATTATGACTTAGAAGCTTATTTCATGCCATAATCTGGATGCGGTCTTGGATAAGGGGTAATTTATGTCATTATATATTATGCATGTGTTATATTCAGGTTTATATTGTGTTCCGTTGGTCGGGTGACTCCCCAAATCTGTACCTCGGGTTTGGAGGGCGTCACATAGATAAGGTGTCTTTGATTGGGGATACTCTCCCTCGCATTTTTGTGAGGGCTTGTGCCTTTTCAAGATGGGATGATTTGAAGGAAGCAACTGTTAAAGAATTGGGTTACTATAAACTTGTTTTTTTGAATGAGCAGAGCATGTTGGTATCCCTTGAGTTAGGAAAAATTGTCTTTAGAGATACTGTCATGATTCTTATTAATTGGCAAGATAGATTGGGGTTCTCCCTTACAAATATGGTCTCCCATGTACAATGTACATTGTTCCACTTACCTTGAAATATTTGGATGGTATTTGTTATGTGGCTAGTGCTATTGGGAAGCTTATTTGCCTTGACTAGCCTTTCAGGACTTTGGAGGATGATGGTGCGGATCAGATGTTAATTCAGCTAGACCCTCAAGGACATAAATCCACTTGTATTTGGGTAGGAATCTTGGATGATCTCTCTGAATTGGTTAATGGTCCTGTCCGGGTGACTTATAGAAGTACATTTAGATTAAGAGCGACTTGCTACTCCTCTTGCAAATATGATATGATGATCTTCAAATATGCAAACTTCTTTGGCTGCCCTGCTTCTCTTGATGGGCTTGATTTTGATGACAGTGACGTCCGCTTCTTCACTCTCAGACATGTACAGTTTCCACGGAATGTTCGAGACTGCGGAGATCATGGTAGACAGGGTGGACATGGTGAATGTGGGTCTGGGCCTGGTGGATATGGTGTGCATGGAATCAGGGAGGCACCTGGTGGGAGTCAATATGAATCTGAAAGGGATCGAGTTGACCAAGTGGACCAAGGGGATCTTGAGGTCAAAGGGGATCAGGGGAGCTCGAGAAGCTCGGGAAGCCATTTGGGGTTCGAGACTGGCGGGATGAAAATGCACGTTTCGATGGTGGCAGCTGTGGCAGAGACTCCAGGAGAATTGTCAGAAAAGATTAAAGAGGTGCGTAATCTGTTAGTGAACTTTGAGTGTGGAGATCCCCAGTGATCTCTTTTAGCTCCAACTCTAACTCCTGCAACAACTTCAGCTTCAGGAGATGAAGAAAGATAAAACAAGATTTTAATCTTGTATTCCATTTATTTAGTGAACTTGGTCTTGTGCCGTGAACTCGTTTATTATACATTCCTGGCCCTATGATTTCATAGGGCCACATACAGTTGTGTATGTTTCTATTTCTTTTTATAATATATAAAAAAGGTTATCTAAAAAAAAGTCCAATAACAACAACATTAGTTATAAGCACTAAATAAAATCACGTGTATATCTTACCTATTGACATGTTCTTCTTCCAAATTGGTACTCCCTTTGTCCCAACCAATTTTTTACACTTTCCTTTTTGGAATATCTCTGCTAATTCTTTACACTTTTAAACTTTTCAAAAGTAGTAAACTTTTATAATATAAAAATCAACTACTTCCGCTACTTTCCTCCACTATATTCACTTTATACATTAAATATTAATGGATCTCATCACTAAACTCACTTTTCCTACTTTTTCCCATACTTTATTAGTTTTTTTCTTAACCACCGTGTCCAAACCAAATGTAAATAAATGGATGGGAAGGAGGGAGTATTGTTTAGTCTACTCATTACTCTGCATGAGTTTACTATGTAACCTTTGCTGGCATTCCTCGATTTCCACCAAGGCAACGGCATAGATCGTGTAGTCGTTACTTTGTTTAAGATTTTATGTGAAAATTTAGCATACTTTGTTCGGTTTGTTTAAGAAGGAAGTCGCAGTAGATATATGAAAGGAACGTAGAATCTTAACCTCAAATATCCTTATCTTTTTCTGTCTGTTTCTTTTTCCTCTTTTATCTCCTCTTGTTACCTACAAACTACACCTTAGGCCTTGGGCCAAAATCTTAAGATATTCATGCAGACCGTGACAGAATCAGATAACGTATAAAGTTATGTGACATAGTATAGAGCTTAGCATATAAGACACCTAATACTAGACCTTATGGTACGCCGTACTCTATTCTCGAAGATATAACTTCACCAACTATGACTTGTAGTCTTGTAGTAATCATACATATCTCATCACATTTTGATCAACAAGAAACGAGAATGTTCTTTAAGACCCTAGATTCCAACAGTTGTGTTCATTAATGAAGACTTGATAGAAACTTGGTCAATCGAAATCTGCTAAAAGCTCGAAGTAATCATTTGGAAAGTGGCTGTGGACGGAAATTTTAGGAAAATAACAAATGAAATGCGTGGGTGGCATTTGGCCGGTGATATTGATCGGACGTGAAAATCATATATTACTGTAATAAAACACATTTAAATATATGTTGGATGAACACTACTATTTTCTGGAAAACTATGCATGTTATGCGATGTAAATTATATTCTATGAAAATTATTATTTCCTTAAAAAAATAAAATAACATATGCATTGCAGCCAGAATATTTGGAGAACATATATGTTAAGTTTGCTAAACATACACAATTTTTAAGATTTTAACTAAATAATGAGTTTTATAGAACACGTTTTGCAAATTAATACGTTTTTTTAATTTTTAGCTTACAAAATATATTCCATTTTGTCTATTTTGATTTAGGAACTTACATGATCTTAAGTCTAATATATATTAGATGTCTCGATAAAACCTTTTTTCTTAATATCCTACAATATGAAGTTTGAGTTTTCTACTGGCAATAGAATTTCCGTCGATCAATCGAGAAGACGAGGGCTGTGTTGCCTGATCTATTTTTTTAATTTTCTCATTTTTTAATTATTAATACTAAAAATTCGAAAAAATCTCAATTATTTTTAAAATTTTTACTAATGGAGGAAACTAAATATTAAATTTTAATATTCTTGTCTTTAATATCTTTTACTAATAGAAGAAACTGAATATATAGTTTTAATATTCTCCTAATTTTTTGTTTAGAAAATATCTGAATTTTCTTTTAAATCTTTGCAAATGGATAAAACTAAATATACAATTTTAATATATTTGCCTTTAAAATTTTTACTAATGGAGGAAACTAAGTACAATTATAATATTCTCCTATATTTTCTATTAATGAATATACTAACATAGAAAATATTATCTTAATATTCTCGTGAATTTTATACTAAATATGTCGTTTTAATATATATTCTCCTAATTTTTTAATTAAAAAATATCTCAATTGTCTTTTAAATCTTTGCAAATGGAGAAAATTAAATATACAATTTTAATATTCTTGCCTATAATTTTTTTACTAATGCAGAAATCTAAATACAATTTTAATATTCTAATATATTTTTTATTAATGAATATACTAACATAGGAAATATTATCTTAATATTCTCATGAATTTTTTATTTAAGTTAAAACTAAGTGTACTATATTAATATTCTCCTAAACTTACTCTACGAGTCCAATTTATTTACTATCTTTTAATCGAGGAAAATAATTAGGAGACGATTTGACAGGCCCAAGACGATTTGAGAGGCGCCACTCAAATTGTTTTCATCTATTTTTCTATTTTTTTTTAAATTTTGAATTAATATTAAAAAAGGTTAGAAGATATGTAAATTGCCTTTTAAATCTTGAGTAATGGAAATCTTAAATACTCCCTGTCCACCGGCTTGTTTGACTTTTTTTAGTCGAACTTTGAATATCTTTTAATAATTATTGACTTATATTTATTCAAATATAAAAAATGTACGTTATAATAATTTCTTTATATTGTTTTATAATATTTTTTACATTAATAATATTCAATATATAATATATGTAATGTTACATTACAGAATTAGTCAATTTGACCAAGAAGTCAAACAAGTGAGTTGAGTAGGACAGATGGAGTACCATATATTTTCCTAAACTTTGTCAAATTACTATCTTCAACTCAAAATTACCATGTTCATATATTCTTAAAATTTCTCTTAAACTCAAAATTACCATCTTAATATTCTTATATTATTTTTCAATTTCTATAATTTATCTTGAAATGTGAATATCATCTTAATATTTTCCTAAAAAGCTATTAGAAATTATGTTCTCATTATTTTTTGGTAAAACAAATCCACGTTTAATTATTCTATATGTTTTACATATATATTAAAAATTATTTTTATAAGCTTTACCTTTTGATTTATAGAGAAGATAGTAGTTACAGAAAATATAAGTTTCTATAAAATATAAAATGTAGAAGTCTTATTTTTTGTTCATTTATTTTCTCGAGTACCTATATTTTAAACAATAAAAATTAGAATTTTTAAAAATAGTTAAATTAAATTTAATGATATAATAAAATTGATTAATAGATTATGTAATTTATTAGTAAATTAGTTTGTAATCTATTTAGATTTGGTAAGAAGGAGAAAGTGGTTCAAAACATGTTTAACTAGTGTGCGATGAGAAAAATTTAATATTAATGTCATATTATGTATTTTAAAATAGAAGTTGAAATATGAATTATCCATGAGAAAAATAAAAAAAGATTATAAAGTATTAAAAAATTTACATTTTCAATATTTATTCAAAATTTCGGTAAATGATTAAGACGAAACGGAGAATTTAAAGAAATCTTAATTTTTTGTTAAAAATATTATTTTTATCTAAATCTGTAAAATATTTTTTATAGAAATTATTACAAAACCACCGGTTTAATAAACTAGTGTTAGTAAATACTAGAAGTTAAGTTCTCTACCATCAATATCAATGAGAAAGTAGAGAATTTCAACCACTACCATAAAAATAATTTCTAGGTAATCATTTTAGCATTAACATGTAATAACTAATAAATAACAAATTATATTATATTATATAATATAATTAAAAGCTATAATAGATGAGTATTACCATATATGTGACCTATTCTCTGAAAAATTTATATATGAAAATATACAAAATTATACTAAAAAGTTTATTACAATAATGAAAATAGAGATAATTTTAAAATATTATCAAAGATCGAAGACTCAAATTTCATTAACATCATATTTTAATTTAATATTAAATACTCCAAATATACTAATTATAGAGGTCAAATGGTCAAATTAAATTGTTGGTCCTCGTGTATTGCAGAAGGGGGATGAATGGAATACTGATAAAATTCAATCTCAGTTTCAACAACCAAAAGTAACATTTAATGTTGAAAGGCATATGCAATAGCCTATTTGTAATTCGAGGATTCTACTCAACTTAAAGCAGAATGTAATAAGTAAATATTAGATTAAAGGTCACAGGAATCTCACAGAGTTTTATCTGTCAACAGAATGGAGTATTAAAGTCATCTACAGACTTGAAGTTATTCTACATTGAAAGAAGTTCAATTTATTGTTCAAGCCTCAGTGAAGTATTCAAGAAAGTGGATTTACTATGGTGACAGAAGAAGTACAGGATACAGAGTTTAATTAAAGCTAAAGAAAAGAAGCCACAGCTTTAAATGTTTTAAAGATGAAAAATTATCATTGAAGTCAACTAGACAGTGCATCGAATGACCACATCAATCAGTGGAATTAAATCATCTATATTCAGTGGTTTTCAGAAGATAGAGGAATGCAAGGATTTTAAGTTATCTTCTTTAATTTATTAATTGAATTGAATTAATAAATTAATTCTATCAGAATTAATTTATTTATTAAATTAATTAAGTTAGTTGTTTAAATTATTTATTAAATTAATTCTATAAAAGAATTAATTTAATCTATAATTTAATCTATCTAAATAAAATAAAAGGATTTTCTTTTTAAATCTCGGTATGACCTGTTTAGAAGACTCGGTATGACCTATTGTTTTAATACCCTAGGTTCTACCGAATTATACTTCAGGTCATACCATACAAAGATTGCTTTCCCAGGTTCTATCCAGAGTTGGTGGAAGTACAGAAGGTCATACCGGACACTTTTGACAGGTTCTATTGCTGAAGCTAGGTTCTACCGAGCTTTATATGTAAGGTCATACAAGTGTTTTGATTTATTAATTAAGTCATTCTGATTTAATTAAGAGGCCATACAAGGAAATGCAATTGTATTAAAACCGTGGCAGTACAGACAGAACATATCAGTTAATAAAAAAAACAAGACACAGAAGCATTTACTCTCAAGAACAGAAGAAGCCATTTAATCTCATTTCTTCTCAAGCAATTAATTCTAGTTTGTATTGTTAAATCCAAACCCCTAGAAGTTGATTACTTTATTGCTTTGATTATCTAGCGGATTTTTATCCCTAGAATTTATCTCAAACTTGCTTTTAGCATTCGATCTTTTTATTACAAATATTAGAAGACTTCATGTCGAATTTATTCTAAATTTGTATTAATTAGTTTGAGATAAATACTTTGTAATCCTTATTGTATTTGCAACACCCTTCAAGTTTAATATAAGTTATATTTAACTTGAATCTTGTTTCATTTATATTCCGCATTAATTTTTCTAAATTGTTAAATTTTTCAAAGAACAAATTTCGATAAAACAGTATAGTTTGTATTCAAGCCCCCTTCTACAAACTTATCAGGACCTAACAATTGGCATCAGAGCCTTTTGATTGATATACAAATCAAAGATCCAATTGTTTTGAGATTTTTCTTAAACTCTGATTTTTTCATTATTCCTAAAAATCTCAAAAGATGTCTACTACACAGAAAGTGGGTACAGTCAAAATCCCAATGTTCAGCAAGGAGCATTATCCAATGTGGAAGAAGAAAATGGTCCTATTTCTTAAGGTTACAAATCCTAAATACAATGGTGTGCTGAAGAATGGTCCCAAAGTCCCTATGATTGTTGAGGAAGAGATAACAGTGGATAATGTTGTTACTAGGGTTGCTAGTATGTACCCTAAAGATCCCAAGGAGTACACTCCTGATGAGAAAGAGGATGTTACCTTGGATTCCTGTCTTCAGTTGATCCTTATTGATTGTCTTGATCCTATCATGCATAATCATGTCCTAAATTGTGATACTGCCAAACACATCTGGGATACCATAGAGATAATCAATGAGGGGACAGAGGAAGTTAGGGAGAATATGCTGGAAATTCTCACCTCACAATACGAGCATTTCAGATCAAACCCTGGTGAAGTTATCTCTCAGGTTTTTGAGAGATACAACAAATTAATCAATGATCTGAATCTCAATGGGAAGCACTACACCAACAAGGAGATTAACAAGAAGTTCCTTTTACACTCCCACCTCATTTGGAGCACAAAATATCTGCCATTAGAGAAGCAAGAGATATGAATGAGATTGCTTTGGAGAGATTGTATGGTGTTCTGAAGACCTATGAGCTGGAGCAGATTCAACACAGGGAGCTGTATGGAACTAGGAAGATTGTTAGTACTTCTACTGCACTGGCTGCTGAACTCCCGCAGAAACTGGAAGTGAAGGCTGTTCAACCTTCCAGTTCTAACATGAATGTTATTGATGCTGAATATGGATTAACATCCATTGATCAATCTGGTGGTGACTTCTATTCTTTAGAAGAACTTGATCAGCTGGAGGATGGTGATTTGGCTTTGATAGTCAGGAAGTTTGGGAAGTTTAGATTCAAGAGGAATCCCAATCTTAAGTTCAGACCCAGATTTCAGAGAGGTGGATCTTCCTCTTCAAGTGGCACAAGGGGTGGTTACAAAACTGGAACTGTGGAAAGGAGCACAATCAGATGCTACAATTGCAATGAGTTGGGTCACTTTGCTACTGAATGTAAAAAGCCAAAGCAAGTGACAAGGAACTCATTTGATTCTAGCAAGAAGAATAAGATTGGAAAAGCTTATGTTGCTGAAGGAAAGAGTTGGGATGACACTGACAGTGATGAAGAAGCAGGTGAGATTGGGAATCTTGCACTCATGGCAATAGGAGACAAACTCTTTGATTCCATGTTTTCTTCACCCAACATGTCTAAGGTAAAGTTCACTGATACTGAAATGATTCGTCATCTTGGTGATACTTTAAGTTGTGCACGCACTGAAAATGATAAAATAATTCTTTTAAACACAAATCTTGAAAAGGAAATAAAAGAATTAAAACTAGTGCATATCAATCAAGATGAACTTACTAATAATGTAGCAGTTCTTGAGAAAAGGGTTAAATTGTATCAACAACTGGAAACCATTCTCAAAGATCAGATTAGTGAGCTTAAGACCAAAGCTAATGCCTATTACAACTCTTGTAAGACGGCTAAAGAGATTTTTAATAAACAAGCTGTTGGTAATCATGTCAGTATAGGTTATGATTATAATGAGGCCATTGGATTGCTAGGAATTAATTCCCCTTGTAGAGTCAGATCTGAAGGAAGGGGTGTTCCATATGTGCTTAAGGGTATTGAAACACCCTTCTGTAAGGAGTCCGAGGCAGATCCTCTGAATGAATACTCTATAATCATTGCTGAGGAGATTCGTGAAGAAGATATTGATTTGGAAGTTGAACAGTCCAAAAAGTGTATATCTGATATTCCAGTCAAAGTTGCTACAACTAAAAAGACTAAATCAGATATCCATAAGTTGGATCAAAACAACTGTAGAACTAACATGCCTGCTGTTAATTCTTCTCACATAAAGCATGTGGTGTGATTAATTGCATGTCTTGTGCTTTCAATGTTATGTATGCTTATTTTAATAGTAAGCATGTATCTAGTGATAAGACTGCTCCACGTCAACATGTTAATAGTAAGAAGCATGTTGAAGCAAAGACTACTAGTCCTCCTAAGACTAGAGTGGATTCATTTATCCCTAAGCCTACTCAGAAATGTGTTAAGGCTGGCCATAAATGGAAATGCTCTTATGTGAAAGAGGTTGAAGTAGTTTTAGTTAAAAATGTTGTTTTGCCTGACAAAGGCCAATTCTTTAAGTATGCTGGACCCAATCAAGTGTGGGTTCCGAGGAAGGACTAATCAATCTAGTATTGCAGGGAGTTAAACAGGTAAACCGTGTTATGTGGATTCTTGACAGTGGCTGTTCAAGGCATATGACCGGAGATAGAGCCCTGCTATCAGATTTGGTTGAGAAAGCTGGCCCAGTAGTTACCTTTGGAGATAACAGCAAGGGTATTACGAAAGGATATGGCTGTTTGAAGTACGGAAATGTTATCATTGAAGATGTTTCATTTGTGGAAGGTCTGAAGTTCAATCTTCTCAGCATCAGTCATTTCTGTGACAGAGGATATGCTGTTTCCTTTGAAAGAGAGAAGTGTCAGATCCTTCACAAGAAGAATGGAAAGACTGCTCTTCAAGGAGTAAGGAAAGGTGACTTGTTCATAGCTGATCTGAACTCGGGATTCAAAGATGAAGTTAATTGTTTTTATGCTAAAGCTTCATCAGATGATAGTTGGCTATGGCACAAGAAGATGTCTCACCTTAACTTCAAAACCATGAACTCTTTAGTCAAGAGGGAATTGGTTAGAGGTTTGCCTCAGATGGAATTTACACAGGAAGGACTGTGTGAGGCATGTCGGAAAGGAAAGTCAAAGAAAGCTTCTCACAAGGGCACTGACACATCATCAATAACTGAACCACTTCAGCTACTGCACATGGATTTGTTTGGTCCAGTTAATGTGATGTCCATGTCAAAGAAACAATATGCACTTGTGATTGTTGATGACTATTCAAAATATACATGGGTTTTATTCCTACATTCCAAGGATGAGACCCCATACCTGGTGATTGGCCATATAAAGTTGATTGAGCTGGATTCTAGATTCCCTGTTAGAGCCATAAGGACAGATAATGGTACTGAATTCAAGAATGCCATTCTAAATGACTTTTGTGCTGATAAAAGAATAACAAGACAATACTCTGCCCCTAGAACTCCTCAACAAAATGGAGTAGTGGAAAGAAAGAATCATACTTTGATTGAAGCTGATAGGACTATGTTAAGTGAGTCCAAACTTCCAACGTACTTTTGGGCTGAAGCAGCGAATACAACTTGTTATACTCAGAATCGAACTTTAATCAACAAGGACTTAATGAAGACTCCGTATGAGATCATGAACAACAAGAAACCAACTGTCAAATACTTTCATGTATTTGGAGCAAAATGCTTTGTGCTTATAGATGACAATGTGAAACGTGGCAAGTTTGATGCAAAGGCACAAGAAGCTATTTTTGTTGGTTATTCCAGAAGATCTTACAGGGTCTACTTGGTTGACAGTAACACGGTAAAGGAAAGTGTCAATGTTACTTTTGATGACACTATATTCCCTAATATCCAAACAGCAGATTCATCTGAGAAAATGAAGTTTGATAACTTGCCAGACTCAAATTCAGATGATGAAGCCCCACCTGAAGTTATTGCTGGTAATGATAATAACAATGATGATAATGATCATGGTGATGGTGGTGGAAACACTGGTGACAATGGAGATACCACCAACACTGGAGAAGAATCATCAAGGCAATCAAGCAATAACTCAGGGGGAGCAAATGAAGGATCAACTAGTCACTCACAACATCAAAGTGAAATTCAAGGCAAATCATCAAGATCAAATCTTCCAAGACAGACTGTATGGAATAAAGCTCATCCTTTTGAGCTGATCATTGGTGATCCAGATGTTGGAGTTAAAACTAGAAGTGCAACTCAGAATGAATGTCATTTTTCAGCATTTTTATCTAAAATGGAGCCAAAGAAAACTGAGGAAGCACTGACTGATCCAGATTGGGTGATTGCTATGCAAGATGAACTCAATCAATTTGAACAACAACAAGTCTGGAAGCTGGTACCCAGGCCAAAGAACAAGAAAGTAGTTGGTACTAGATGGGTATACAGGAACAAGCTAGATGAAGATGGCATTGTTACAAGGAACAAGGCAAGACTGGTTGCACAAGGGTATTCTCAAGCTGAAGGCATTGATTATGATGAAACCTATGCACCAGTGGCTAGACTTGAGGCCATCAGGATGTTCTTAGCATTTGCTGCTTACTCCAATTTTAAAGTCTATCAAATGGATGTTAAGAGTGCATTCCTGAATGGTGAGCTTGATGAAGAAGTGTATGTGGAACAGCCCCCTGGCTTTGAAAATCAGGAGCTGCTAGACTTTGTGTACTTTCTCTTCAAGGCTATCTATGGTCTCAAACAAGCCCCAAGAAAATGGTATGACACTCTCTCTGGTTTTCTTTTAGAAAATGGTTTTGTTAGAGGTATCATAGACAAAACTCTTTTTTCAAAGAAACACAAAGGTGATATGATATTAGTCCAAGTCTATGTGGATGACATCATATTTGGGTCTACTAATGATAATCTCTGTAAGAGATTTGATGAGCTTATGCAGAGTAAGTTTGAAATGAGTATGATGGGTGAGCTGAAGTTCTTTCCTGGATTGCAAGTAAGTCAAAGGTCAAATGGTATATTTATTTGTTAATCCAAGTATCTTAAAGAACTCCTCAAGAAGTATCAGATGGAGGATTCAACATCAGCAAGGACTCCATCTTCAACAGCCATCAAACTTGGAGCTTCTGACAAATCTATCAAGGTAGATGTTAAAAGCTACAGAGGTATGATTGGCTCCTTACTCTATCTTACTGCTAGTAGACCAGATATTATGTATGCTACATGCTTGTGTGCAAGGTTCTAAACGGACCCTAGAGATGTACATCTCGTTGCTGTGAAAAGAATCTTGAGATATCTTAAGGGTACACCTAATCTAGGTATCTGGTACCCTAAAGATTCTGGTTTTAATCTTGTTGGATATACAGATTCTGATTATGCAGGTAGTGTTGTGGATAGAAAGAGTACCTCTGGGAGTTGTCAATTCCTAGGAGGTAGGTTGATTTCCTGGTATAGCAAGAAACAGCAAACAGTTTCCAATTCAACAGCAGAAGCTGAATATATTGCTGTTGAAAGCTGTTGTGCTCAGATCTTATGGATTAGGAATCAATTAAAGGACTATGACTTTGCATTAGACAAAATTCCTATTTTGTGTGATAATACAAGTGCCATAGCAATCTCCAACAACCCTGTGCAGCACTCGAGAACGAAGCACATTGATATCAGGTATCATTTTATCAGAGAGCATGTCATGAATGGAACTGTGGAGTTACACTTTGTACCCACAGAAGAACAGACTGCAGATATATTCACTAAATCTGTTGACGAATCCACATTTATCAAGTTAGTTGGTAAATTGGGTATGTTAAACAGTCTTAGTGATTAACAATATTTCTGTCATGTTTGTTCTTTCAAAATCATTTTCTCTTGCTGATATTGAATGATATATTTTGTCAATTCTTGTTTAGAGTATAAAGCTTGTTAATTTAAATATTCTAAATAATTTATTTTCTTTAAAAAATATTTTTCTCATTTTTTTTAAATGGAGAAACTTATTTTTATTGAAAATTTATTTATTTAAGAATTATTTAAGTTAGTTTCAGATTGTAAATATTGTTGTTTAAATAATTCTGCAAGTTTATATTATTTTTATGCACTTCTATAATATTTTGCAGTTTTCTAATGTTTGTAAATAGTTGCCTGTAAATAGTTTTTTTTTATATATTATATATTATTTTAGTTTATGATTATTATTTATTATCTTTTATTTTCTATTTGTCTTAGTTGGTTTGTGTAAATATATTGTATATATTATTTCTGATCTAGCTCTTGCTTAGCTGGAAATTCAGTGCCAAATCCAATTCAGGTATTACTTTCTATCTCTCAATCCACTTCTTTTACTGTTGCTGAACCCAAGTGGTTGTTAGGGCTGACCAAGGGATTGTAGATCCACAATCTTTATCCCAGGTCTTAGAGCCAAACAATGAGTCTACAACTTAATTACTTGACCTCTCAGCCTAAACAGAAATCAAATGTTAAACAAAGAAGTATTTTGATTGAAACAGTGAGTGATCCCACAGCTCTGCCTCCTCTAAAGAAATTCAACATATACTGAGGCATCTGTCAGCCCATATGTATCCTCTCAATAGGATATGGACTTTGAAATGGCCAATGAACTATTTCTAGAGAGATTCTCTCAACAGGATGAATCTATTGAAATTCGCCATAGGGCCATGGCACTTTGTACTGAGTCAAGAACACTCTCATTACTCACAATGGGAGTAAACAATTCTATTAGATGAAACTCAGGACACAGTGAAAGCAGAGCACCTGCAACTGGTTACAGTGTCTACCATTGTTACGGTAGAAGTGCCTTCACAGGCATCAGAGGGAAAATCTGATTCTTGCCACATTTAATAGAATCATTTTCTCCCCTCCCACAGTGAACATCTCTGGCTCCCTAAGGGATTTTCCACTCGCAGATTTATCTGGAGAAAGTGGAAGGCAACTTGGTCAGTCTATCACTGAAGCAATTCAGATTTCAAATCTAAGTGATTTGATAGACATGATTGAGGATCGGGATTTGCGAACTCCCATTGCACCACCACTGACCTCTCTTGAAGAGGCTAAGGTGAGTTTCAATGCAGGTAGTGATCAAAAAGGAGCAAACAGACAGCTAATGTTGAGTGATAAGAGTCAAACACTGAGTGAAACACATGCACGTGAGATGAGTGATACACTTACAAGAGAAATTCAAGTGAGTGCACACACAAACACATACACTGCAATGTAGTTAGCTCACATAGCTGATCTATAGGAACATCTATTCAAAACCCAGTCTGCTAAAGAAATTTTGCAAGCACAAGTGGTTGAACGGTCTTCTTCTTCCACCTCTGTCAACAATCAGTTGGGACTGCTCAAGGAAATCTAGAAGACAAATTTACTTCCAAGATCAACTCCATCAACTATCTCAACTCCTACTGGCTTCAGATACTCATAAAGTTAAATCTGTAGAGAATTCCTCAACTAAGGGGGAGAAGTTTCTAGAGAATTTTGGAGAAGCTAGTAAAAGGGAGCTGGAGCTGAAAAAGATATAAAAGGAAAAGGAGGAGTTTCAGGGGAGTAAAGGTAAGTTAGCTCTGTTTTGTAAATGTTATATGTATAGAGCTTAGGTAAATCAAGACAGGTTCAATGTTATCATATGTTCAGTCTAGAGGAACATATGTCTTGTATTTACCTTTACTGGTGAAATCTGGAAATGTCATATTTGATCCAGAACTTTCTAGTATTTACGTAGGCTTAAGAGTCTTATCTTTTTCTTGGTTTTAGTTGAGTGATCCTCTAGGTATTTGGTTGTTATTCTCCAACAAACAAATAGGGGGAGATTGAAAGGCATATGCAATAGCCTATTTGTAATTCGAGGATTCTACTCAACTTAAACCAGAATGTAATAAGTAAATATTAGATTAAAGGTCATAGGAATCTCAGAGAGTTTTATCTGTCAAGAGAATGGAGTATTAAAGTCATCTACAGACTTGAAGTTATTCTACATTGAAAGAAGTTCAATTTATTGTTCAAGCCTCAGTGAAGTATTCAAGATAGTGGATTTACTACAGTGACAGAGATTTTCAGTTGGTGACAGAAGAAATACAGGATACAGAGTTTAATTAAAGCTAAAGAAAAGAAGCCACATCTTTAAATGTTTTAAAGATGAAGAATTATCATTGAAGTCAGTTATTCATGAACCAGACAGTGCATCGAATGACGACATCAATCAGTGGAATTAAATCATCTATATTCAGTGGTTTTCAGAAGATAGAGGAATGCAAGGATTTTAAGTTATCTTCTTTAATTTATTAATTCAATTTAATTAATAAATTAATTCTATCAGAATTAATTAATTTATTAAATTAATTAAGTTAGTTGTTTAAATTATTTATTAAATTAATTCTATAAAAGAATTAATCTATAATTTAATCTATCTAAATAAATTAAAAGGATTTTCTTTTTAAATCTCGGTATGACCTGTTTAGAAGACTCGGTATGACCTATTGTTTTAATACCCTAGGTTCTACCGAATTATACTTCAGGTCATACCATACAATTATGTCAGGTCATACAGATTGCTTTCCCAGGTTCTATCCAGAGTTGGTGGAAGTACAGAAGGTCATACCGGACACTTTTGACAGGTTCTATTGCTGAAGCTAGGTTCTACCGAGCTTTTTATGTAAGGTCATACAAGTGTTTTGATTTATTAATTAAGTCATTCTGATTTAATTAAGAGGTCATACAAGGAAATGCAATTGTATTAAAACTGTGGCAGTATAGACAGAACAGATCAGTTAATAAAAAAAACAAGACACAGAAGCATTTACTCTCAAGAACAGAAGAAGCCATTTAATCTCATTTCTTCTCAAGCAATTAATTCTAGTTTGTATTGTTAAATCCAAACCCCTAGAAGTTGATTACTTTATTGCTTTGATTATCTAGCGGATTTTTATCCCTAGAATTTATCTCAAACTTGCTTTTAGCATTCGATCTTTTTATTACAAATATTAGGAGAGTTCATGTCGAATTTATTCTAAATTTTTATTAATTAGTTTGAGATAAATACTTTGTAATCCTTATTGTATTTGCAACACCCTTCAAGTTTAATATAAGTTATATTTAACTTGAATCTTGTTTCATTTATATTCCGCATTAATTTGTTCTAAATTGTTAAATTTTTCAAAGAACAAATTTCGATAAAACGGTATAGTTTGTATTCAACCCCCCTTCTACAAACTTATCAGGACCTAACAAATGTTATCAATAATATGTATGCATTCACAAACTGTATAATCAAGAAAACAGGATTCACAAAATAAATGTTTTATTTATTTTGCAAAGTGTTGCTACAACCTCAAGAGAGAATTCTTGAGCTTCGGTTTTTCTTCAAGACACTTGCTTGTCTTCGTTTTTTCCCTAGAATGAATTAATAGTCTAAGTATAAAACTAATCCTATCACTGTCAACACGGGTCTGTGAAGCTGCTGTCATTATCAAGTGGCAGCTTCTTACAAAGTGTCTACCCATGTGACTTTCCTAAATTGCTAACAATGTCAGATATACATTACAAAGAAAGCAACCTAGATTCATTCTATTTCTAGCTAAAACAATTCAGCAAATAGAGACTTGACCTTGCTCTTGAATTGATTCGCTTTTGTTTGCAGTGCTTGAAGCTTCTGTCGTAGTCTTGCAGACTTGGTGCAGCTGTGATAGTAGGAGTTCCCCGCATAGTGTGCTGTCGAGGTTTCCAAACTTGCTGTCGAGGGCTAAAGTTGCTGTCGCGTAGTCTTCCGCCAATGTTGCTGTCAGAGTGAATATGTTATCTTGACTTGCAACATTCTGTTTGTAATCTTACTGTCAATGCTTATGACAAACACAAAAAGTGAACTTCTTCCAAATTACACAATTAAAATAACATTGCATACTGATTACAAGAACTTGGCTGTGACAGTATGTTCTACTTAATTAAAAATTAAGTATATACAAAGTTAAGTTGTTCCTATGCTATCACCCATAAATCCCAACATAAATTAAAAATATAATACTTATAACTCCAAAATTATAAATATTTATATTATTAGATTTAAGAACACAAAAAAAGATTTTAATATTATTTATTATTCATATTAATTGTTCCAAAATATCATCAAAGGTATATAACAAAATCTAAGAAACTATTGGCCCAAAAAAAAATCTAAGAAACTATTGAAAAGATATAAATAACTAATGTATACATTTTTATATTAATATCTGATTAATAAATACTTGTGAAAGTACGTGCACATGCAATAAGTCACTAAGACTAAATGAGAGGATTAATGTAGTAGTTTAAGAATTCTACTCTCATAAATTTATACTTGTATACTATGTATACTATATTATATTAAAAGTTTAGTCTAAGTGAATTTACTTAATTACATTTATTTATTCCTAAAGCACTTACTTATTTGTTTAAAAGATATTATTAATTAATAACGAAAAGATATTATTAATTAATAACATTATTTATAATCAATTATCTTTTCGACTAAAATACATTATTTTTTCTATTTTTGTAACAAATCCCCTCTTTTTCTTAAATAATGTCCGACAATTACCTTTTTCGACTACTACTTTTTCTATTTTTTCTCACTAAAACCCGCTTTATGATACTTTTTCTATTTTTCATTATTAAACAGCTCCTTTTTTCAAAAATGTGAGGGACAGTTACTTATTTATTTTGAAAACATATTTTAACACTTTTAATTATTTTAAATTTTTTAAACTATCTTATGATAAACAAAACATTAAATATTATACCTAATTATCCTTACTTATTTAAAAAAAAATTTAAATAATAAAATTATTTATAATCAATTATCTTTTCAAATACAATTAATGTAATTAAAACACTTCTAAAAATTATTATTTACCGTTACCTATTTTAATGTCTTTAATTATTTAAATTTTTTGTTACCTATTTTAACATGTCAACGTATTTTTTTAACAAATACAATTAATGTAATTAAAACACTTCTGAAAATATTACGGGCTGTTACGTTTTTTAATTAAAACATGTTAGCTTTTCTATTCATCCTTATTGTTAATATTATTTTAATAAATAATAAAATAATATTAATAATGCCCCATTTACCCATTTAAATATTAATAATGCTCCATTTATCTTCCGCAACCCCATTTGTATTCTTTATTTATATTTTTTATGTTCCAATTAATATTTAAGTTTCGCATTTTATAATTTATCATATTGATTTTTATTTTTAATTTAATATTTTTCGTTTTCATTAATTTTTTTAATTTATCATTTTTTAATTTTTTTCTCATGGCCCGTGACTTGCACGAATTATAGGTTGTTAGGTCCCGATATGTTTGTAGAAGCGGGTTGAATACAAATAGTACCGTTTAATCGAATTTGTATTGTTCTTGATTTAACAATTTCAATAACAAATTACTGCGGAATAAAATGAAACAAGATTCAAGTTAAATATAACTTTATTAAACTTGAAGGATGTTACAATTCAGTGTACTGTACACATTACAGAGTTCTAGTTAAAACAATAAAATAAATTTGACATGAATTTATCTATTTTTGTAATAAAATGATCGAATATTAAAAAGTAGTTCAATATAATTTTTAGGGATTATGATCAGCTAGATTGTCAAAGCAATACAAGTGAATTAATTTCAAAGGATTAAATGTTACAAAGAGTTCAAGAATTAATTCCACGGTTAGAATTTGCTCGGACAGTTGAAGGTTTTGAATGGCACGAGTTAATGAATTTGATGTTGTATCTTTCTGTCTGGTTGCTTTTTATCACACTTTGTTTATTTAAACAATTGAACAGAAATTGCCATCACACGCGCCAACCTTTTCATTTAAATATAAATGCCCTTTTCATTTAAATACAAATGCTACTTGCGATACTATCCGAATCAATTGGTAGTACTATCCGTAATAGCTGATAGTACTGCTAGAGAATTTAATAGTACTACTAGTACTAAGTAGTAATTTTAGAATTAAATAAATTCTGATTTAATTTATTTACTTAATTGATTTAATAAATAAATTTATTCTTATCGAATTAAATTATAGATTAAATAAATCAAGTTATTGACTTAATTAATTCAATAAATAAATTAAATCTTGAGAATTAATTTATAAATAAAATTACTTAATATCTAGATTAATTAATTTAAGATATAAATTAATTCTGGAAGAATTAATTTATAGATTAAATTAATTAACTTATAGAATAAATTAAAGAAGTATTAAAACTAATTCTAAGAACCACTTAAACTGATGACGAACTTCCACTGAATGACGTCGACACTCCATGTAATGTCTGGTTCATGAGTGACTAACTTTAATGACTGTTCTTCATCTTGTGACTTTAAGTTGTGGTTTCCTGTCACACTTCTGAAATCTCTTTAACTTTTAAATAGTTCCACTTCCTTGAATACTTTACTGAGGCTTGATCAATAAATTGAACTTCTTTCAATGTAGAATTACTTCAAGACTGTAGATGACATTAATCTTAATTCTCTTGACATATATTATCTTTTGAGATTCCTGTGACATATGAATATATTATTTACTTATTACATCTTAGTTTATGTTGAGTAGAATCCTCGGTGTTTACAAATAGGCATGTACATATGCCTTTCAATCTCCCCCTATTTGTTTGTTAGACAATAACAATCAAATACCTCTAGAAGATAACTCAACTAAAACAAGAAAAGATAAGACTTTTAAGAGCCAAGTAAATAATAAAAAGTTCTGGATTATATTTAACAATTTCCAGATTCAAACAATAAAGATAAATACAAGATAGATGTTACTCTAGACTGAACATGTGATTACATTTTCCTATCTTGATTCACCTATGCTCTAAACATATTACAATAAAAACCGAGCTCTCTTCCTCATGCCTTAATCTCTAATCTCACCTTCTTTAGAAGATCTTTATCAAGGACACGATCACTTTCTGAAACAACACCACTTGGCTTGACTGGTTGAGAAGTGACTTTCTTTAATCTGTTCTTCAACTGAGAATACCTGGGAACATTTTCATTGCAGTAGTCTGAAATCATATCAGCAAGTTCAAACTTTGTTTCAGTAGTAAACCCAGAAGTTCTCAGAAGATTCTCCAACTTCACCAGTTGCATAACAGTTTATAACTTCAAAGAATCATGATCCAGCCTAACTGTCTCCAGAGTTGTACCTCTATAGATTTTAAATTCATACGGAAAGTGTACAACTTGAGGGCTGACCTTCATAGTAGAATCTCTAAGCCGGTCATAAAGAAGTTCATTCAAGCAAGAAGATTTTTTCACTTTACTCATCAGAACCTAAAGCTCTGACAGAGATCTTCTTTCAAGGAGTTCAAGAGAAACTGTGAATGACCCTTCAAGAACACTTGAAACATAGATATACAATTCCTGTCTAACGTGATCAAATACAGATGTAATCCTTAAGATATCTTCCTTCAAAGCCTTCATGTATAATGAATTATATGGATTAACTGTTCTGATCTTCTCAAGCAACTTAACAAAAGTACGATCATTGTTTGTGCCTCTCTGAGGGATCTCAAACATCTCCCTTGCTTTATCCCACTTGCTTCCAATCTTCATCCTGACATCTAATCTTCTTTCCTTAACATGAATTGTAACACCCCCAGATCCGGGGTCAGGAATCTGGGTTGTCACGCTCCATCAATATACCATACCTGCATTACTTACAACATTCTACTAATACAACTCCAAAGACCCCAATCACTTACGCGCACACACACAAGTTATAGCCTTGGAAATGAGCAACAATAAGTAACATTTGTTATTACAACTCAAATGTACTATCCAGAATCTCATCTATTATTTACAAACTTTACCTGAAGTTACAATAATAGACCTCACAATTCTATACAAGGTTTAGGAATACAAACCTACTCAAAATAATTCTCACTAATTCAAGCTGCAACTACTCTGCTCACACCGGCAGTGTCCATCCTGCTGAACTAACTCAAGAGTGGTCTCTCCATTCCCTTGCTCCCGTAACACGAGGTGAATCGACAATGTTTTCTTCATGCTGAAAGATTTAATAAAGCAAGAATGAGCTAATAGCGCTCAGAAAGAAATCTATCCCAGTTTAAATATTTAAACCTTTTAGGAAGATAATCCATATGGGATCAAAGTTTTTAACACTACTAGGGTCTAACCCCAAAATAGTATACCGTCCGAAATACCGTATGACTTATAATCATACTCATATATTCTTCGTAATCATTTGGAAATCCTTGGCATCCGTATGATAAACCAAGACTCAAAACATATCTTTTTAAAATAGATATCAAATATTGGAATCAAGGCTTAAAGCCTATTCATTGATTCAAAACATTATAAAGTTCAATAGACTGTAGATCTTAAATACCTTCTCAACATATATACTCACATATCTATTTAGATATCTCATACTGTTCAAAATACTGTAAAATATCAGTAATGAACACCTTTTCGACTTTGTTGTGTTATGGTATGTAAAAGAAGCAATAACGAGCACTATAGCTCGAAAATGAGATATAGCATCATAATCATATATGTAAGCTTATATCATAAAGGAAAACCTTTAAACTTCATTCGTATTCAGAATGATATTTTATTATTCTTTTCGTCAAAACATGCCGTACAGTACAACTACTGTATGAGGAACATCATTACTCGTCACTACCACTTTATCAGTAACTCAGCACCTAGGTTTTCATTACAATGTGCAGCACAACTCCAATTGGAGGGAAAGGACCTTTTTCAGGGCACACACACGATACACGATGATCAGTCGTTGTATCGTACTCACACTTTTCTACTAGTAGATGGACGACATCTTAACACGATTATCACCCTAGCCGCATACGGGCTTTGTATCTGCTGGACTGACCTAAGCCTCCTATGCGAGATAAGTGCTGGACTGCCTTGCAGCCTCTTACGCTATAACCAGAGGTACTGTCCAACAGCCTCTTTCGCGTTTCCTGCTGGTCCTGGATGAAAAATCAATGAAACGAGAATCAGAATTTAATCCTATTTTCCGCAAGTACTGAGTACTTGTCTCTCTTTTTGAAAACATTTCTGGCCTACTTACTCCTAGGATAATAGAGGAGTAAGTAACCGGAAGGGGTTGACCACTGTTGTCCCACTTAGGATTTGATAAGATTTCTCTTTAAAAGATTACGACCCAGGAGTCAGACTATTTGGAAATCTTTAAGGGTAATCTCGTCCCATTTGAGTGGTCAGCGAATATTTAAATTATCTCTTAAGATAGATTTAAATTAAAATAATATTCGGGAATCCCTACTTTAATTAAAATAAATATTATAAAGGTCGGAAATATTCTTCATACTCATTGAAGGTCAATGATGACTTTTTAAACAATATACATCATTTTTAAATTAATTAAAAGAATAATAAATATTCAAATAATATTCATCAATTAATAATTGATTAATTAATAATCAAAAGCTAAATAAATATTTGATCATCAAATCTAAGTGAATATTAAAATAATATTCCTTGAATAATGAAATAATTGAATGTATCTATTCAATATACTTATCAGAAAATAAACCTTAACGGTTTAAAGAAAATATACCGACTTCCGGTCTAAGTTTAAAAACACGATTCACCTGCTCTACTCTGAGAGTCTTTAAAACCTCGGTTTATATCTAGTAGTTACATAGCATATAAACCTTATATCTTACAAAGCTTTTTATCAAAAGCGTAAACATTTATAAATCTTTTCACGGCATTAAAGCAGAATATATATCACGTACACAACAGTAAATCACAACAGCATCACTTATAGGATGTAGGGTTTGAAAACTTGCATGCATCTATCATATGCATATATTTCATCTCAACCATTTTTAATGCCATCACATCTATATACGACGTGAGGTTTGAAAGCATGCATAATAGCATATGCATATAGTTCATCTCAACAATTTTATACCATCACATCTATATACGATGTGAGGTTTGGAAGCATGCATAACACATATCACATGCATCATCAGAATATTATAATTTAAAATAAAGTATGGAATGAGAAAACTTGCCTTGGGTCCTTGGTTGTTAGGGGTTCAAGAACTTGTCGCAATTCTATAAACAAAGAAATACTCGATCAGTCCCCTAACGTAATCATTTGCTCATAACACTCATTTCAATTCAACTATATGTTAAACACATCATGTAGTCACGTTATTCCTCAACAAGGTTCGTATTTTAATCGACTCGAAATATTCCTTTTATCTTAGTCGTAATGGTTGGTCAAAGTAGTACTCTAGACTTGACTTTTCATAAAGTTACTATTACGACTCGCACTCTAACATTTTAAATAAATCCGAAAATTCGTATTTAAATACGAAACCACTTCTAAAATCATCTTGAGTATTTGTAATATTTATCATAAAAGTTTCGATCTCAAAACAGGGGTTTCACTTGGTGAAATGTATTCTCAAACTTGGATGAGCTACGGAAAGTTACTATTCGCATGCCTTTTACTAAAACGGACGTTTCTCCTAAACCGTAAATCGAAACGATGCGATTCTTTCGCCAAAAAAAACTACACAACAAGACCTACATGATCATGGTCAGTTAGGGTTGCTTTCATGTCATGGGTTTACCCGAGGTTTCTGCCTAAACTATCTAATGAAAATTCGACATGGTAACGACGGTAATTCATGATTCCCGTGTTTTAAACACTCAAATCAACCACCAATCAACAACCAATCAACCAACCATCAAGCCTCATGTTAATACTACAAGGTTTCTGCCAAACATGATCATACCCTAGTTCATAGGTTTATCCATAAATTAACCACTAAACATTCTCAAAATCATGCATACATGCTCTTAATCATACTATCACTAATCATTCTTAACAAAATCACTAATAACAAAGTATAACCATAAGGGTGAGAGGTTTTTATACCTTCCTTGGTGCTTGGTGAAGACTAACAATAGCTTGTAAACTCTCCCTTGATCCTTAATCAACCTTAAAATCCAAGAACAAAACAAGATTTCATGAGTTTACTATTCACTCTACTATTCATGCCTCAACTTTGATCCAACATTTAACTATTCTATACTCCTTTGATGGCCATGAAATTTTAAACGTACCTTGGGTATATAGTGCGGAGGCTATGGTTCAAATTTCGTGATTTTGGGATTAGTAAATGTTGAGTAATGGATTTTGCTTTCCACCATGGTCAAGCTGAGCAGATTTTTGGAGAAATGGAGAACATGGTTGTTTTCTTGCTTTTTCTTTTCTTTTCTTTTTGTTAAAACAATTCTAATGATCAGATTCTCATTTTTGTGGTTTAGGAAGTGTTTTGTCATCAATGACACACCTCATTTTGAATTTGTGGTTGTGGTGAAAGTGGTGACAAGGTGGTGATTCATCACCTTGTCATGCATATGTCACTCCTCTGCATCATGCTTATGTCATCATTTGTATCATCAATCCTCTTATATATTGCACTTGATGATCTTATATAATTCTCCTCCTTTGGTTAGGGTTTAATCCATAATTTGTTACGCTTTTGTTTCGCGATAGTTTCAGGTGATTTTAAAAACGTTTT
Source organism: Heracleum sosnowskyi (assembly GCA_030848705.1). Classification (NCBI taxonomy): domain Eukaryota; kingdom Viridiplantae; phylum Streptophyta; class Magnoliopsida; order Apiales; family Apiaceae; genus Heracleum; species Heracleum sosnowskyi. The sequence continues at coordinate 82,175,945 of CM061244.1, forward strand.
TCTGTACCAATGCTAGGGGATACTTCCTTGATCTTTCCATTACCTTGGTTTAATATATGATCCTAGATTTCTTACCTTGGTTTAAGATATGATCATGGATTTCTCATTCTACACACTACAAGAAAAATGCCTAGTAGCGACCGCATATCAGCGACCGTATTCCGTAGCTACTAGTTATTAGCGACCACATTTGGTCGCGGATGCCAGACGCAGATAATCTAGTCGCTAATATGTACTTCTGCGATGACTTTCGGCGACCGTGGTAATAGCGACCGCTATCAGCGACGCTGCGGTCGCTAATCCTAGTCAGCTTTGTCCTTTCCCAAGTCCACGTGTCAGCGACGAAGCCAGCGACGCTTTTCGTAGCTAATACCAGCGACCTACTTTAGCTACAACTTTCGGTCACTGATAACAGCGACCAATATCCAGCTACCGCTGTTTGTCACCAATTTCAGCGACTAACAGTAGCTACCATTTCCAGTCGCTAACATCAGCAACCAAATATTAGCTACCGAAGTTTGTCGCTAGTTTCAGCGACCACCAGTAGCTACAGGTTTTTGTCGCTAATTTTAGCGACCCATATCAGCTACCTCTTGTCGCCAATTGGTGAAGTGCATCAGCTACCGTATGCGGTCGCAGATAGTATGTGGTCGCAGATACATAATTTTTAGTGTACAATACATCCCCTGTTTCTGGAAATTTCCCAAATTTTACACCTGTTTTTGTCCCACACATTCACAACACAAAACATCTACTAGATCTCACATTCACAACAATTGTCGCAACACAATAAAAAAGAATATAAATATTTGCCCAATTAACGAAATCCAAGTACTAGAATAAAATAAATTAAAAAGTTTACATCATTTGAAAACATCCAACATTATATCCTTAACAACCATAACCATATGTCCGAGTATCGTTCAAGTACAAAATTGCAATAAAGACATAATTGCAACCAAAACAAACTAAGATCCGCCAGACTCGCCATCCCCAGCACCATGATGTGATCCCTGGATTTAAAAAAACAATAAAACATGTTACCTATACATGGTATTAAGAACAAACTAAGTACGCAAATTCAAGAAAAGAAATACAGGGATCTCAAGTAGATTTAGTAAACAATATACCTGGCTGCCATCATCTCGCTGTGAAGATGATGCTGCCTCCGCCACTGCACGAGCTAACTCGTCAGGATCCAAAGCCCCAAGATGTCCACCCAGTATACGTAGAAGCTCACGGTCTCGGCATATAGCCCTGACACAATCAGCTGGAGTATGAGTAGGTGGATGGCTCGACGACTGTGACGACTGAGTGCTACCTGAGCCACTAAATGAGCCACTGAAGGATGAGCGTCTTCGTTGCCCTTGACCTTTTATATAGTTCTTCTTCACAATAGAAGCCCTTTCCCATAACTCCTGATCAATCTCTGGACGCTCGGTGGCCTCAGGATAGCGCTCGTCAAGTAGACGTCGATAGTCATCCTGCAATAACAGTTAAATAGGTAAAAACAAGATTAAAATGATCCTAAAGTTATTTATCAAAACTACGCATTGTTGCAAAAGATATTGTTGTTTACAGTAAATCTTAGAAAATGATGTTGAACTTAATAAAAAAAAATAACAAAGTTATACCGCTATCTTCTGCGCATCGGGGAGACCATCACGAGTGGACACGTACACATCCAACCAGTTGATAGGAGTACCCTCACACTCAGACTCCTGTAAAAAAACACATCTTTCGAGTATATCAACTTAAAATACATTAAAATTTCATATATCATTGAAACGAATATATACAATTTATATATCACTGAGGCCAATGTAAGTTTCCCGCCAGTCACACAAAATGATATTCGAGCCAATAAAAACCCACCCACTCCCCCCATTAATTGAATACTAACAAATTAAGTATCTAAATTCTACATAAACTTAACACAGACATATATAATGAGATGATAATTACCTAGGTTAAAGACCTAATTACATGTAATTGGCACATAGGTTTGTAATTGATGATCAAAGCCCCATTACATACACACATATATATAATAATCAAACACAATAGATTACCTTAGGTTATGGGGAAAGAGAGGCGCCGATGATAAAGAAAGAGAGATGATAAAGAAACAGAGTACTGAACAGCCGATTGTAGTCGATTGTAGAGGGAGAAAAAATGACACTGAAGAAAAAACCCTCGGGCACCAGCACCACGATGATATCCACAAAAGAAAAAATATATAGAATGTATAATAAGGCAAAACCTATATATTCAAATTAAGAATAATAAAATAAAAACAAATTTTATGATCACCTTTTTTTAATTCTTTTATAAATTCGTAATATCTAAAAAAATCAGTAACTATAAAATACTATTTTACCTTATTTAAATATAAGATTTACAAGTTACGTATTTTTTAATTACTCCCCCTGTCCCACTTTTATTGTCCAGTATTTCCAAATTTATTTGTCCCAAAATTATTGTCCATTTTTAATTAATATGGTAAATTATGTGTTAGTTATGTTAACTTTTATAAAAAACAATATAATTATTTGGTAATTATCTATTGAATAAAAGGTGGATTTTTTATTGCGGACAATAAAAGTGGGACGGAGAGAGTATAGAACTCTTTATTTTCAAGAAAACACTAACAACATGTAACTCACATATCTTTTTTATAACAAGAAACCCTCTTAGTTCGCCAATAAATCAATAAAGTCAATGTATAACACAAGTTATAAAACTAGTAATATATATAATAAGTATAAGAGAAATTATACAAGAATATAGTTAAATATCGATTTAGCAAAAAAAAATTAATTTAGCAAAAACAAAGAAAAAAGATCAACACCGTTTAGTATTATTTACAACAAAACTTCAAATTTAATATTTAATTATTACCAATGTTCTAAAATTCGATTCACTCTTGGACAAATACTTGAAAATGGGTTGTCAACCAACTCGAATTTATGTAAGTACTCGATAGAACGAGAATTGATGTTAAAAATAAGTACACTGAAATCAACCAATTACTTGAATTCTAAAGACTCCCTTGAGTTGAATCGATTTTCGAGTTATACAAATTAACCTTTAGTATATATATATATATATATATATATATGTAACATATTATAACATACTAACAAATTCAAGTGTTCAAATCATGTCAATAACATGCAAAATTAAAATAAAATATTTATATTACCAACTTTATTTTTAAGATTTTAAATTGTATCAAATTAAAGTTGCATTTGATTATAAACTAACCTTAATCTAAAATCAATCTTAATTATATGCTTGTCTAATTTAAAATGTAATTATCTTCCGTAAAAAAAAAAATTTAAAAAAAAAATTACTATTAGCGACGGCTAATTGCGACAGAATTGGTCACAGAAAAATGACGTGGCATCTTCTGCTACTGCAATCGGTCGCTAATATCATCTGTCGCTAACAATTCTTACAGTGATGTCTCAGCTACGGCAATCGGTCACTAATTCTTTGCTTATGTGGCACCATCTGCGACGGAGGTCGGTCGCTGAAACAATTTTGTCGCTAACAAATGTGCGCCAATTTTGCGCGGTGTTTATTTTGGCGGGAAATTTACATTGGCGACCAACTGGCGACGGATGTCCTTGATTGTCCAGTGAATAGTGATTTAAAACTTGAATGGAAATCTTCTGATTCTGATCGCATTTACATTCACTTATTCTCCTTATACATCACTAATATAACTTCGAAACATTCATTCCATGTCTTCTATATAGTGTGGTCTGAAATATTTTTCATCAGCAAATTTACTATTCATCAACATTTACTATTCATCAAAATTTTTAACTAAGTCCAAAATTTGGGGTTAATACATGAATACTATGAAGACGTTGTTTGTCTTCATGTTCAGTTTTTTGAATTTTAAGCTTTTGAGATATAATGTCTGAGACCTTAGCATTTTCATCTTCCTTTCTTCTCAGATATGCTTGTTGTTTCTTCAATTCTTCCTGAAATAAAGGATCAGGAGTGTACAACTCATCTTCATCTTCCCAGTCATCAAAGTTGGCCACTTCTTGAAACTCCTCCACACCAATAGGTTCTTCAGGGATAGTCTCCTCCAGATCACCAGATATATCAAATTGAAAATCATCCTGTTCACCATGGTAGTAGAAAGCATCATCAAAAGTACACTCCTCCATTGACTATTTCTGCTTACCCTTCCCCTTATCTTTTCCAGAAGCTCCTCCAGCTTCTCCTTCACCTCCTTTCTTCTCCCCCTTAGTTGAGGAATCCTCTACAGATGTAAATTTTCCAGCTTCAGGATTGACCTCACTTGTTCCCCTTATATCTCCTTCATCTCCTCTATCTCCTCCTTGATCAACATCATCTTCATCATCACCCTCAAAGAATGTTTTCTGTTCAGCAGTGGGTTGATGTGAATTCTTGATCATATACTACATATGTTTCATCCCTTCATTGAGATGCTCCATTCCACCTTCAATCTTTGCAAACCTTTGGTCATTAAACCACTGATTTTCATCAACAGTTTGCTGGATGTAGTCCACTTGATAGAAATGGAAGCAATCTGCTGAGCATTTGAAGTTGTAAGATCAGAGACGTCCGAAGCCACAAGTACTTCAGATTGCTGAATTGCATTGATCTTGGGTAGGAGAGTAATCTTGAGACCTTCAATATCATCCTTTATAGTACCCAGCTGATTAGTTACAGAGGTGGAAGAAGAAGACCATTCAACCACTTGTGCTTTGAGAAGATCTTTTTTCAGCCTGGGTTTTCAAGAGTTGTTTTTGTAGAACAGCTATCTGAGCTAACAACAAAGTAGTGTTTGTGTTAGTGTGTGCACTCACCTCAATTTCTCTCAGTAGTGTTTCACTCACCTCACGTGCTTGTGTATCACTCTGTGTTTGATTCTCATTTCTAATCACCAGCTGTCTATCCATATTTGGAGATGATGTACCTGCATAAGAAATCACCCTAGCCCCTTCAAGAGAGGTCAGTGGTGGTGCAATGGGAGTTTGCAAATCTCAATCCCTGGTAGAGTCTGTCAAAACATTTGACATTGTAAACTGAATTGCTTTAGTGACAGACTCACCTAGTTGCCTTTCACTTTCTCCAGTAAAAACTGCGAGTGAAAAATCCCTTAAGGGAGCCAGAGATGTTCCCTCTGGGAGGGGAGAAAATGATTCTATTAAAAGGGGCAAAGAATCAGATTTTCCCTCTGATGCCTGTGAAGGCACTTCTACCGTAACTATGGTAGGCACTGTGTCAGATCCTAAGTGCTCTCCTAACAACGTGTCATGAGTTTCTTCTATTTGAATGTCTTCTCTCATTGTGAGTAATGGGAGTGTGCTTGACTCACTACAGGTTGTCAGGGCCCGATGGCGAATTTCAATAGATTCATCCTGTTGAGAGGATGTCTCCAGAGACTGTTCAGTGGCCATTTCAAAATTCATATCATGTTGGGAGGATATGGATGGGATAACAGATGCGTCCATGTAGGTTTTTATTTTCTTTGGAGGAGGAGACAGAGTTGTGGGTGCACTCAGTGTTTGTTCACTACTTGACCTTTGTCTGACAAGAGAAGCAGTTTCAGGTTGAAAGGTTAAAGGATTTGACACTGTGTTTGGCTCTATGACCTGGGTTAGAGATTGTGGTTCTACAACCTCTTGGTCAACCCTATCAACCACTTGGGTTTCAGAAGAGGTTCCAGATGATCCAGGGATATGATGAATTACCTGTATTGGCAGTGCCTCTGAAGTTCCAGCTGCAATGACTAACTGTTGCTCAGGAACAAAAGGTTGAAAAGTAGGAGTTGAATGAACTGTGCCATGAATGGGGTGACTACCACTGGAGTGATGTTCAATTTAAGAGAAGTGTGGAGTCTTTGGTAGAACTTACGATCAGAAGTAGGAGAAGGAACAAATAAAGCATTTCTAAACATCTCCTTATGAGCATCAGATAACACATGATTGATTAAGATAGTGAGAAATCGAGGATAGAAACATCTGACTTTCCTATCACTATCATGATCAATCGTGGCATTTGCTACTCTTCTAACTATAAGAATCCAAATAAGATGACCAATGTTAAGTCTAACATTAAACACAACATCATAAACCATATACTGTAACAAAGATGGAATATTTTGAAAATTGCTTTTAGTACAGTTGCTGAAAACCATAGCCAATGTATCAAAGAAAACATCCCATTCACAGACCAAATTAGCTTTACTGAGTTTGGGCAACTCCAAAAGACCTTGATAATGAATTCTGTTGGAAAACTGAATTAATTCAATATCAGAGGGAGTCCTATCAAAGTTGTCCCTAGGAAGTTGAAAAAATTCAAAAAACAGATCCTCATTAATAGTGTACTGTGTCTGCTCAATTGTGAAAGTTATAGACCTAAAATTATCAGAAATCACAGAACTAGAACACAGTAACCTCAATGGTTCAATTTTTAAATCAGCAGATAGACAAATAGCACGACTGACACAACACTGCATATTTAAAAACTGAATCCAAGGTCGAAAACGATCAACATGGCATTTCAAAGGATCAAAATTGTAGTAACCCTAATTTTCAGGGTTTATTAATATTATTATTTGAATGTTTTATTGCTTTTCTCTAGAGGAGAAATGGAATTATGTGTATATTTTATTTAAAATATATGTGAAAGCTGGTTATTTTATCTGGGAAATTTAAGTGCGAATTTCCTAATTATTTGAGTAATAAAAATAGTAATATTTATTTATTTTGAGTAAATAAAAAAATTTGCTGCATTGTGTGATTAAATGTTTAAATAATATTATGTGGATATGTGAGGTGGTATTATGTGTTAAAAAAATTCATTTTGACAATTATTAGTAAATTTGAGCCGGGCATATTTGTTTTAAGTAAATTAGTTCAAAATTCATTTAATTATGAATTTTGTGCATTTAAATAATTTTTAGAATAATTTTAGTATATAAATGATTTTATGAATTGATTTAATTATTTTAGAGTTGATTTCATTTAAAAATTATTTTTATCAGTATCGTATTGGTTCCGTTAATTGCGGTCAGTGGGCTCGTTAAAGTATTGAGTAGTTATCCTTATCTACCTAACCTATATCCTACTTCTAATCTAAACACACACAAATACATGCATACATATATTATATATACACGGCAGAAGAAAAAAAGAAACAAAAGAAAGGAGATAAGGAAGAAAGAAGTACAACCCCCCCCCCAACGCCGTCGGTACTCTGTTTTTTTTTTCTTCACTGCGCGCCACCGCGCATAGCCGCGGTAGTTCTTCTGTCCAGCTTTTTCCGGCCACCACCGCCTTGGCCTCTGTCCCGAATACCAGTTCTAAGGGTATAAATTCAAGCTATTGTTGATTATTCATTGTTGAGTTAATTATTTGAGAGCTATGAATCTATGTTTCATTTTTATTATTACATTTGTGTATGTATATATAAATTTGTTTGTGCATAACTAGTAAACTATGTTAGGTGTTGTGAATTCGTTTTTATGAATTATATGTGACCAAATTCGTTTGGGTATTGATTAATATTTCGATTTTTGTAGTCGTGACATATGTATATTCGTTTTGTGATTAATTTGTGAAGTTAGAATTCGATTTCGGTTTTAGTTATGGGTTTGCGGCATTCTTGGGAATTTTCAGAGATTTTCAGTTTTGATTATTTTGAGAATTTATTCGGAAATTTCAGAATATATATTATGGATTGTCGTTATATTTGTGCCTTGAGTTTATTGGTTCTGTGATGTTACAGACGGTGATCGTTTTGGTTTTTGCGGATTGTAGTATGTGGATTTTGAATCTTACAGAAGGTTTTAATGAATTCAAAATTGAGTGAGAAGTGCTAAGTGTGTAGTGTGTTAAATTGTTAGTTATAGATTTTAGAATTAATTTAGTTAAAGTTCGGTTTACTTTTTGGATTGCGGAATGGTTGTTGATCATAGTTATATATTTGTTTATATGTACTTAGTTACTAAATTTGGAAGGTGTATAATTGTTTCGTTAACAAACGCTAGTTATCATTTCATTTCGTGTAATTGGTGGTGCTATGTAATAAAATTGTTTTTAGTAATGAATCGTTTATGACTGGTGTTAAATGATTGAATTTTATTTTATTTTTATATATGACGTAATTACTAAATTCAGTTGATGTTAATTGTTTATGTTTAATATTAAACAGTTCTACGGATTTGGTTAAGTAATTCTAGTTAGTGAAGGTATGATGTGTATCTTAAATGATTTTAGAGCACTATTTAAACTTAGTGTTGAATATTGTCCTATTTTGGTGAGTTGATATTTGTTTAATCTCAACTTGTTTTATGAGCATTAATTATGGTGAAGATTTAAACTGATATTTGAGTTGATTTACTTTGTTTAATTCTACATTTTGAGATTTCTGTTAAAGTTCGTTGACTGGTGATGTTGAGGTATTTATAATGTTATTTGTTATTAAATATACAGGTTGTTGTTGTGCTGTATTATATTATCCGTCCTATGATTGGGGGCGCAACATAATACATGCAAAATTTCTGGCTAGTCCTGTTTACGAACGGGTCATGCCGAAATTTCGTAAAATATAAGTATTTATTTTATTAATTGTTCTAAAACCCTTAGAGTTAAAGAGTAATTAAATTTGATTATTTCTAATCAATTTTAGATAATAATGAAATTGATTTAATTGACCAATTAAGTTAAGAGTTAATTGGTGAATTTTATTAATTGGTTATTATTTAATTTTGATTATTTATAAATCAAATTTGATTATTATTTTCAAACTATTTTATTATTTCAGTATTTATTTATTCATTATCTGTTTGACTTGATTGATTTTAATTAATCGAGTGATAATCAGATTTAAAGTATAATAATTGTTTTTCAATTCATAGATTTTTATATTCAAATTTCTTTATAAAAGAAAGACCAAATATTTTCCAAAAAGAGTTTCAACTTTATTACGTGTCACATGGTTTGTGTAAATTGTTGTGGAGTCGTGAATGTGTTTAGATGATATACTAAGTTGAGTATGTTATTTATAATTATGAATTTAGGTTGATTAAGTTGAATTATGTGGATGAGGTTAGTTTATAAGTTGGTTCTTGATTAATGATATTAGTGTTAAAAACAGGTGGATTATTATATAAATAAAGGAAGTGCTGCCGAATTTCCGGCAGAACTATTAAATGAACATTATTTGGTAAATGTATATGATATGATAAGCTAGTTTAAATGTGTACGTGAATGAAATGTGATTATGCGTTAAATGTGCAGCTAGTGATTTGTATAATTATAAGAGTTGTCAGTGCAAGCATGTGCTATGTGTTATCTGAAGTATATGAAATTATGTGAATTAGATGATGAACGTGCTATGTGATAAATGTGAACGTGATTGCTTATTTTTAAATAGAGCTATTGCAAGTCAAGACATGATTATGTTCTTATATGTTTTCTACAAGTTGAAGTAAGATTATTTTCTTATATGTTACTGCAAGTTAATGCAGGATTATTTTTCCTATATGTTTACTGCGAGTCGAGGCAGAGTATTTGAGTATTAAATAAATTGTGAATTGTGTGTGGATGATTGGATTAGTACTTTTGGTATTTTGAAAGCAGGGCAATGTCCACTTTACGAATAGGTCATGCCCAATTTTCTGTAGAATATGCATGCGCTTAAGTGTATAAACATTTATATTATATAGTAGTTGAAGTGCGAAGGCTAAAGTATATGTTATATTTAACTAGTGAATAGTTGGGCGGACACGATCTCGGTAGTGCAGACTCGTAGCAACCGCATATGTGATGGAACCAAGAGTTATCAGAATAGAGAATTGTGACGACATAAGATAGTAGAAGATGAGAATCATAGTACTTCGGTTTTACGTAATAGCTAAGGACCAAAGGCAAGTTTACTAACTTGTACTCTCTTGTTCAGAGTATCGTATCAAGATTTCTGTTTCAATCCTTAATTTAATTACTGTTTTATAACCAGATTCCTTTATTATCCTGAGATTGAGATAACCTATTGTTTGTGATTTGACGAACTCTATTTAATTTCCTAACTTATACCTTGCAGCACCTTGTATTGTCAGATTATACCTTGATTCCTTGTGATGGGAAATCTAATTCTTATGCATGTTTCTTAGCCTAATTCAGTTGATAAAGTTGATCAGACAGTTGAAAGTAATAGTTTGAATTAATGAGGTGGTCGATTGTTCCGACACCTAACTCCCAGTATTAAGTTTGAATTGGAAGTTTTTAGTTAAAATAAAATGTTTTTAAGGACTGCAAACGCCAGTCAGAGTATCAGTATTATGTAGGCCAAAGTGGCCTTGGATCTAGTTCAGTATTTGGACATACCGTGGGTATGGTCCCGAGTTCTAGTGTGACTGATCATCCACTATATCTCATTGCGTCAGTAAAAATCCAATTCTAACTTACAGTTGATATTGATTATCATTATTGTTCATTGTTGCCAGTTAAGTTATTTCTTTTCATATGTTGCCATTTTCTTGGCCAGCTGAGTTCATTTTTACATATTGCTATTATTGCACCATTATTCTATCCCAGTTGAGTTAACTTCTTTTTAGATATTGTTGCATCATTATTTGATCTTGTGCAGTACTATATACTTGATGAGCTTCTTTTGCTGACTCTTGCTTGTTTTATCTTTTAACCCTCCAGTGAAAAGGTAGATTGCCAGTATTTAGTTGCATAGCTATGGAGCGAGATGATTCAAGTTGGCGTTGGGAAGATGAGTTGATGCAGAGCATGTGGACCTAGTGTAAGGGTATTGTATAGAGTTGATCTCTAGTAAATATAATATTGTATAATTTAGTTTTTCCTGGTATACTTCACATAGAAGTTATACCAGTGTTATAGATTTATGTAAAGAGTATTGTTGTATAAGTAAGTTAAAGTTTATTAAAGTTTGTGAGATTTTGGATTCTTGTTTCTAGCACTATAGCTTAAAAGATTCTTGGTAGAGTTGGGGTCGTAGATGTTATATTGTTTTGGTTTTATATTTATCAGGTGATTTTAATTGAGATTTTTGCGTGACGACCCAATCCACTGACCCCGGGATTTGGGGGTGTCACAAAATACCCATTATAATTGTTTTTAACTACCTCAAAATTCTGAGCCATAATTTACTAAACAAAAATTAACAGAAAAAATAAAAAATTCAAATAATTTTGAATAATTCGATTTTAAGGAATTTAAAATTAATTAAAAATTAATTAAAAAATCCAAATTTTCAAAGTTCTCCAAATATTACCAAATTTTAGTATGTTAATCCTTATCACAAAACACACACACTGCTATTTTTAGAATCCAAAAACTCAATATCAATCACCAAAATTGATTAAAGAAACCTTTGGAATTCAAAAACTCAAAAACTTAAAACTAAACGAAACTTGAGTTTTAAGAGCTCGAATTAATGGGCTTGAGAAGACGAGTTTAATGATGATTTCAGTTTTTAAAAAGAACAAGAATCGAATTCAGAAATTGAAAAAGAATTTGGCAGCAGTTCGTTACTAAGTAGAACAAAAATGAAGAGAATAATCAGTTATGTTAAAACATGAACTGGTAGGACTATGGTAAAAGTAAAAAAGAAAAAACAGTATATGTATAAAAAGAACTAATAGTACTAAAGTAAAAAAAACCGTAGTACTATTTAAAAAGCTCCGTAGTACTAACAAATAAAAAGGAAAAAACAAAAAACAAATAAACTCTAGTAGTACTAACAAAAAAAAGAAAAAAAAAGCTAGTAGTACTATCAAAGGATAGTAGTACTACACGCACAAAACAGTAGCAGTACTTAGAAAAAGAAAAGAAAAATAAAATAAAATAAAATAAAATACTGTCAGTAGTCACTAGTACAGAATGGGCCTATAGCGTCGGTCAAAAAGGGCTATAGCGTCGGTTAAAAGGCGTAGTATATGTAGGGGACGCTATAGGTATATGCCTATAGCGTCGGTCAAAATAACGTCGCTAAAACCTCTTTGGCATCGGTTAAACAACCAACGCAGAATGTACAATAACCGACGCTATTGGTACTGACATTAGCGTCGGTTGTCTGGAATGCCGACGCTATTGGTACTGACATTAGCGTCGGTTGTCTGGAATGCCGACGCTATTGGTATTGACATTAGCATCAGTTTTCTGGAATGCCGACGCTATTGGTACTAACATTAGCGTCGGTTGTCAGAAAAACCGACGCATATAGTCTTTGTTATCTGCGTCGCCCATTTGATAACCGACGCCTAAAGTAATTTTTAAAAAAAAAAATTGGTTTACTGTTCCCACTAATTTATATAATTATTTCTGATTTTTTTTACCCATAATACTATTCAATCATGCATAATATTAAGATGCACAATCTAATATCTATAAGAACACTGAAAGACAAACAATCAAACAAAAATTGATATAAAAAAAACTCAGCTTACTTCAAAATAAACTAAAATAAATAATAGCAAACATACAATAGATAAAAAAATCTAAAGAACAACTAGTGATTACAATTAAACATCAAAAACTATTTTTTCCTTTTTCCTGGAACACCTCAGCTTCATCTTTTGTTAGACCTTCAGGAGCATCTTGTATAAGCTTTGGATAAACTGGTGTATAACCTTCAGGAGCGTCGGCTATCACAAGAGCGACGCAAAAAAATAGTATAAGCGTCGGTTAAAGTACAGAACCGACGCATAAAGTCCAACAGAATTGCTAATATGCGTCGGTTAAGCTGACAACCGACGCATAAGACATGTATAGGCGACGGTTTCCTGTAGAACCGACGCTTAAAGTGCGACGCAGTAGGCCTATTCTGTACTAGTGAGTACATAGATAGTACTACTAGTACAAAACTAGTAATACAAACAAAAAATATGAAATAAAATAGAAAAAACAGATTTTAATTAACAGAAAATGCTGAAAATTAATAAAAACTAACATAAATTGTTTAAAAATGCAGAAAAAATATGTACAAGTTCAGAAAATGCACAGAAAAATGCATAAGTAACAGAAAAATATGAAGAAAATTATAGAAGTGTAATAAAATAATATAAACCTGTAGAAAAATTCAAACAACAATTTATACAATCTGAAACTAACTTAAATGATCCCAAATAATTAAATTTTCAATAAAAATAAATTTTTCCACTTAAAAAAAATATGAGAAAAATATTTTTAAAGAAAATAGATTATTCAAGAACATTTAAATTAACAAGTTTTTCACATCAAACAAGAATTGATAATATTTAACATTTAAGATCAGCAAGAGAAAATGATTTTAGCTAAGAACAAACATAACAGAGATACTGTTAATCACTAAGACTGTTCAACATACCCAATTTACCAAATAACCTGGTAAATGTGGATTCGTCAAGAGATTTAGTGAATATATCTGCAGTCTGTTCTTCTGTGGGTACAAAGTGTAACTCCACAGTTCCATTCATGACATGCTCACCTGATATCAATGTGCTTCGTTCTCGAGTGCTGAACAGGTTGTTAGAGATTGTTATGGCACTTGTATTGTCACATAAAATTGGAATTTTGTCTAATACAAAGCCATAGTCCTTCAATTGATTCCTTATCCATAAGATCTGAGCACAACAACTTCCAGCAGCAATATATTCAGCTTCTGTTGTTGAATCGGAAACTGTTTGTTGTTTCTTGCTATACCACGAAATTAATCTACCTCCTAGGAATTGACAACTCCCAGAGGTACTCTTTCTATCCACAACACTACCTGTATAATAAGAATCTGTATATCCAACAAGATTAAAACCAAAATCTTTAGGGTACTAGATACCTAAATTAGGTGTACCCTTAAGATATCTCAAGATTCTTTTAACAGTAACGAGATGTAAATCTCTAGGGTCCACTTGGAACCTTGCACACAAGCATGTAGCATACATAATATCTGGTCTACTTTCAATAAGATTGAGTAAGGAGACAATCATACCTTTGTACCTTGTAACATCTACCTTGATAGAATTATCACAAGCTCCAAGTTTGACAGTTGTTGAAGATGGAGTCCTTGCTGATGCTGAATCCTCCATGTGATACTTCTTGAGGAGTTCTTTGAGATACTTGGATTGACAAATAAATATACCGTTTGACCTTTGACTTACTTGTAATCCAAGAAAGAACTTCAGCTCACCCATCATACTCATTTCAAACTTACTCTGCATTAGCTTAGCAAATCTCTTACAGAGATCATCATTACTAGACCCAAATATGATCTCATCCACAGAGACTTGGACTAATATCATATCAGTTTTGTGTTTCTTAGAAAAAAGAGTTTTGTCTATGATACCTCTAACAAAACCAAGTCACATTCCACCAAGTCATTTAAGGGGTTTAATCATTACCTCAAAGTTGGTTAAGTGGTATAGTTCGGTTTCTCGAAACATCCTTTACTAAATTACTCGTTTCTCCTAAACCGTAAATCGGATTCACATGATCTTTATACCAAAACGAACCTTGAAACAAGACCTACACTATACTAGGCAGTGGTGACCTTGTACAGAAGTTCTTATGTTCGGACATCACAACCAAAACAATGGTTACGGAAAATCGGGCATTATAACGGCTATGTTTTAACGATTCCAAAGTTTAATCATAAACTTACAAGATCAATCCAAACCAAATCACCAAGTGAAATCCTCAACATCATTACTAATCCATAATCATCACCAATCAGTAAAAACCAACATCTACTTGCTTATCATCAAAACAACTTCAAACTTTCATCAAAATCACTTAATCATCCTTATAATCAAACTAACTAAACTATACTTAAAACTAACCATATAAATCAATTTATAACTAAGGGTTTCAAGAGTTTATACCTTCCTTGATGCTTCATATACACTAACAATGGTTTATAATCCTTCCTTGAGCTTTGAACAAACCTTAACAAGCTTAATCCTTAAGAAACAAAATCAAGAATCATGAAAAGTTACTATTCATCCTCATCTTGTAAAATCCATAACAAATCGAAAAATAAGAGTTCGGTGCTAAGATTTTTACCAGACCTTGTACTCTTCATAAGATTTCTTTGGAGTTATAGATCGCCCAATTTGAAGCTTCCTAGCTAGGGTTTTGAGCCCCATCTTTCCGCTGGACAGAAACTGGACAGTTTGGGTTCTCCAACTTGGGGAAGGGATTTGGCTAGGCTACACTCCTTTGTTGACCATGAACTTTTGCACGAATGTTACCCATGGAGTGGAGAAGCTATGGTTAAAAGTTGGTGATTTTAGGACAAGTAGATTTGGAGTTATGAATTTTTCTCTCCTCCTTGTGCAAGCTGAGCAGAAAATCTGGGATGGAAATGGGGAGAGCTTTTTCTTTTTTCTTTTTGCCTTGGTTGATTGATAATTGTGTGATATTTTGCAGCTAAAGGTGGTGAGTCATTGCCTTTGTTGCTTAGTCATAGGACACATGTCGATCATGCAGGAGTTTGGTTAAAGTAGCTTTACTGGTTTGCTTTACTGGTTTGTTTCCTTTCACATGGATGATCCAAATGTTGCATTCCTCGAATTAATCTTGTTACATGTTACTTCCATGTCTATACTTAATTCTGTAAATGTCGCGTTGTTCCGTCACCGCTTAATCTCGTATTTAAATTGATTCGTGTCTCGTTGTTCGGTTACGGCTTAATCTTGATGAACGTTCGCAGGGATTTCTTAAGGGTTCTATCGAAGTAGTTTACCGTAAACGTTCTCGATATCTCTAATTCTTTTATTAAATCCATATCCAAGAAATTGATAATTTAATCCTCCAATACTTTTAAATAATGATTAATCCGTCCGTTATTGGTGAAATTTCGGAGAAAACAGAAATGCTATTTTTCCGATTCTGACAGCTTTTGCATTCCTTCATTTACATCGCAGATCAGTAATACGACTTTGAAAGTTTATTATATCGCCCCGTATATAGGGTGGTCTGAAAATCTTTTTCGGCTCAGAAATTTACTATTCATCAGGATTTTACTATTCATCAATAAAATAAAAAAAAATTTAACTAAGTCCAAATTTTGGGATTATTACACCAAATCAAAACACGAGTCGGGGAATATATCGTTTTATAAATATAAACCGCGAGGGGTGCTACAATTCTAATCCGTAGGATTAGCTTCAATGAGTTTAGGTTACACAAAATCAATACAATGATAGAATTCTAAGCACTATTAATTTCTTTGTGATTCTCTTGCTCAAACTTCTCTCTTCGTAAATGCTTCTGTGATTTTCCTAACTCAAGAAGACATTGTCTTCTCTCAAACACATGTAGACTTTGAAAAACTATCGAATGGTTTTGGATTAATCCTGGTCGTTCAAGTTCTTCATCAACCGGACAAAGTGACACAATTTTCACCTACTCCTTATTTAAAAACTATCGAAGGAATTAGTTTTTCTTTCCTTCGATAGATTTTAAATAAAATCTATCGAATGGAAAAACAATTCTTTGATGGTTTTTCTTTCCACTTCACTTGATCAACTTCGATGGTTTTTCTGAAAAGAAAACCATCGAATCTTTTCTCTTTCAGTTTGACCCTTGAAGTTTCTTTCCCTTTTCAGCAAGCAAATTGTACTTCCATTTAAACCTAAACATACCTTGTAATATTCTTTTCAGTTTCAGGATGTTTCAGATTTAGACTTAAATCAACTTCTTCCGAGACGATAAACATCTTGATCTTTTAGGTGTTGACAACTGGTGCAACTGGTCTGGTTCACAGATGACTAACACTTGATCAATTCTTCTATGTCTTCAATTCAATGTTGTTGATAAGTCCTTTGTCGTTCTGGTGACTTCAATAAAATCACTGGAATCCTATGGTACTAACTCTTAATCATTCAAATACTTCTGTAGTCTTGAAAGTCTTGTTTCTTTATTTGTCATTGAGGCTTGAACATATTAATGAACTTGTTTTTGTGACATGTTTACGGACTTCAAGAATACATACCATATTTTGATTTTTTGAGTTTACCTTTTCTTCTTTACTTCTGGATTCCTGTGCTTCTGTTAATATTATTGTATGTCTTGTTCTTTGTTGAGTTGTAGTTGTCTCTGTTACATCTTATGTTACAATTTGCTTTACAAACTCCCCCTATTTGATTGTTAGAGTTCGACAAGCAAATACCTCGAGGATAACTCAACTAACTAAGGAAACATGAAACTAATTAAAGTAAGACAGATTGATAATATTAAATGCATTCTGGATTAAATATATACATTTCCAGATTTCAAATTTACAAAGAACATTAAAAAATTATACAATGAAGTTGCTCCTCTAGCCTGAGCAGATTGTTTTTTGCTTTATTTTCAGTCCATTAAACTCTCACCTTCTTCAACTACTGGATTGGAGTTAGCAGCTTGATAATCAATCACAGATAGATAATGTAGTGGTTCTCCAAGTTTAAGGATTGCTCCTTTGATGTGTCTTCCAATATACTCAACCTCTTGACCCACTCCAGCCCACAACCATGCAATACTAACATCTTTCTTATTTTGCTTTGGCATGTTTGGTAGTTTGGGATGCACTTCCAATCCTTTCTCCACTCTCTTCCTATAATAGGGAATATTCTCCATAAGATATCTTCTAAGAGTGTGTGCTGCTTTGTCCTTCTCCGTAGACATGAATCCAGTGGATCTAAGATACTTCTCAATGGTTATCAGATAGTTGTTTGGGTAATCTTTCAGTTTGTCCTCCGTCAGATAGCAGATTCTGAACAAATCATTTTTCATGAATCTAACCATTGGAGGGTTTTTAGATATCTCAGGACTGGCCTTCATTAAGATCTCTTTAACATGCTCACGGAGCAGTTCATTTAACCTTGTCATTCTTTGGATCTTAATAAGCATCACCTGCAATTCAGTGTAAGTTCTCTTTTCGAAAAACTTAGTGGATATCACAAATGTACCTCTATCAATGAAATTGATTAGTATGTTCCAGGCACCATTTGCTTTAACCCCAGCCTTCAGGTAGCTAATAGAATGTCTCAATGCAGTGAAGTAAGTATCATCTTCTTGATTTGCACTACTGATGTCTTGAACGATAACTTCCACCTCAGCATTGTCGTTGACTTCCAATCCGTCTTCAACTCCGCAAAAAGTGTTGTAAGCTACCTCCCATTTATTTCCTTGTTTCTGTGCCAAATCAATCATCTTCTTCTTCCTTAATTCATTATACATTTTAAACCTTTTCAGCTGTTCACTTCTATGAATTGCTTTGTGAGTTTCTTTCTCAGCTTGCCTGACATCTCTTTCTGCTTTCTCAGCTTTTAATATTTCCAAGGCAGCTTCTTGTTCTGTTGACATAGGATTTGATTCTTCCATATCATCATCCAATATATGATGTTCAATTGGCTCTGGATAATATGGTCCATGCTCTTCCATTGGTTGTTGCTCATGCATGACCTTAAATCCCTCTTCAACTTCTTCTTCTACAAGATCTTCAATCCAGTATTGTCTCACTGGAATAGTGGTTATCATCTTTTCATTTGTTTCCCATTTCCCCCATCCTTCTTTCTCCCCTTAGTTGAGGAATCCTCCAAGAAATAATCCTCAGAGTGATAGGTTGATGAAGGACCAGGTTGTTGGTTTCTCAGCATATTCCAGATCGACTCAATACCGTCACTTTGATTCTTCATGAATAAAGAAATGTCTTTGTTCATTTCCTGCACAGAAGCAATCTTTTGGTCAATGTCATTCAATCTTGAGTTGGTAGTCTGCTCGATTCTATCCAAATTCTTGTTGAGGCGAGACTCCACTCTTGATAGCGTATTCATTGCATCCTTGACCCTTGTTTTACCATCCCGGATAACCAGAACGTCTTCACTTAAAGCTTCTTGTCCTTGTTGTAAGACATGTACCTCATTCATAAATCCATCTCTTAAGTCCTTGATGTCTGCTCTCAATTCAACCAGTTCCTCTAAAGCCTCCTTCTTCAGGGCGTCCACCGCCTGCTTTGTCCCAGTTATAGTGCCAGATGCACTGCTTACAGCTTTATATGTTCTATGGGAATTAGCTGCAGCCAAGTCAATCTTTGATTGTAATGAGCTTAAAGAGCCATCAACTTGACTGGAGGAGACCCCTTGGGCAAAAGAAGGTCGGAGAGGGACTTTGAATAAATGGTTTCCCTCTCGATCATGAACTGTCATCTCCTTGAGAGTGGATTGAACTTGTATTTCTCTATCTGTTGCTGGTAGCAGATCATCTATATTTGTTAGGGTTTGGGTGTCACTCCTCACATTTGGCTCTGGGTGTTCACTCAACGTTTCTGTTGGTGTTTCACTCATTTTACCTTTCCCACTCAGGCCAGGTGATAGTGTTTTTGTTGCACTCATTCCCGTCTTTCTATGTGTACCTGCATTAGAAGTCACTGTAGCCATCCTTAAGGAGGTCACCGGTGGTGCAATGGGGCTTCGCAAGTCCCCATCCTTGGATATACCAAGTTGTTGATCATCCTTGGATGATGTATCCTTAATAGGATCTAGAGTTTGAATCTCTAGGAGGTTTGAATCAGGCTCTATTAACAGCAGAGATCCTAAAACTTCCTCTAAAGTCTGTGAAGACTTTTCCTCAGTTAAATCCTCAATTAAAATTGTTTCATTGTCACCGAGTTGCCGATCTGCACCTACGTCAGACTCTGTACCCGTAGGATCCAGATATGTTCCATCTGGGGAGTTAGGAAGTGACCCTTCAGATTGTGCATTTAGGTCAGAACCTTCTCTCAACGTCTGTGAAGACTCTTGGTTCAATAAAGAACCTTCAACCAATGGTCCTGACCGTAATATGGTCGGAACACCAGTTGCTTCCGTCAATTCTTCCTTACTTGATTGGGGTATTGATTCAGATTTGGCTTTGGAAAGCGTTGCCCAATCAGCATCAGAAAAATCTGTGAATGGCTTTTTGGATGAGAGAAATGAAGTATCAACAGTTGCCTCTCGGTTTCTATTCTTCTCCTTTTAGAGGAAGGCAGAGCTGTTGTTGAAGGGCGTAACTCCTTATGTGGTGCTGCTAAGGCACTATCTCCCTCTACACTCTCAGATGTAGGGGTAGGAGTTTCTGTTATAGTTTCATTTGGCTCATGCAAAGGCTCTATGACCGTGGTTAGAGGTTGTTGGGTTTCAACCTCCTGGTCAGGAATGTCCATTGGATCTGGTTGAGGAGCCACTACATGTTCAGGAATATTACCTTGATTTACTTGTTCCCCTGGGGGTAGAAGTGGTAGGGGTACCATTCTAAGATAGTCTGTGAGAACATTAGGCACCCCTGGAAGATGGTTCTTCTTGATAAGAGCTGTTATGACATTGCTCTTCATCTTCATGCAATCCATTGTCTCCTCACCTTCAAAGATATCTCTTTCTTCATCTGTTAACACATCATTGAGAATTAGCTGTAGGAACCTTGGATAAAAAACAAAGCACATCATCCATGCCTGTTCTCTCTTCCAGTGGTCCCATGCACAGAATGATTTGATCAATCACAAGTATTCCAATGTTTATATGCCTATTGTTAGCAATAGCAAACCATAGTTTCTGAAGAAACAAAGGAATACCATGCAGATTTGTAAGCTTTGCAGTAAAAACATGGATTAAGGTGTGAAAGAAGAAATTCCATGACTTAGTCAAATAATGCTTCAGAAACTCTCCCACAAAGAAGTTAGGTGAAGAAAACATGTATTTCTTTAGTGTTGGGATCCGGAACAAGGTTTTCTATAGTGAAATCATGTTATGTCACCCTAATTGTTCTGCCCCCTAGCACAACAAAACTGAAGGATGAGATGTTATTCTCAGATGTGTCAGTGGCTGTTGTGTACAGTGCAGTCAATTGATCAATACAAAGGACCGCATGAGAACTTAAAGCGTATGCCACCAATGAACGTGTGTTCAAAAATTGTGCCCATGCACGAAACTGAATGTTCGTAATGGATTGAATATTTTGAAAAGAGACATGATTAGTTTTGGTTACAATAAATTCTCCGGCCATTATATTTAAAGAAATTCCAGAAAATTTAAATTTAAACCAAAACTAATTTTAATTAATTATTTCTAATTAATTAACTTTTAAAATAACCCTTTTTTTATTCACAAACTCGAACACTTTTAATTCAAGAACCCTAATTGTTAACCTTTGGAAAAAAAATTCACTTAAAACACAAAGAAATCAAATGATTAACAATTAATTCCCAAGGATGAACACTGTTAACAAAAATTAAGATCCAAAACAGTCACTTTCGATTGATTTCTTGTAAAACCGAGATCAAAAACTCAACCTAATCACAAACACACAGTAGGTTCACGGTAAAAATGAAATTACTGTGGTAAATAATCGTTTTTGTCAAGTTTAATCGGTTAAAAACTTGAAGAAACTATCGATGGTGATGGTTTTTGTTTGTATCTCTCTCTGTAAGTATATAAAACTCGGCTTAGATCTTAGAATAATGAAGAAAAACGACTAAGGGGATGTTTTATACACTGTGAACTGTAGGGGTATTTTAGTAAATTCATGTTCGATAGATTTTAAAATGAACTGTCGATGGTTTTTATTGAGGGGCAAAAAGGTCAATCACACTTTGATAGTTTTTTGAAAAACTATCGAGGTGGTTAAAATCAGAATTCAAAAAGCCTTTTCCAAAAAAAAACTATCGAACATTTTTTGCTTTAAAAACCAAAAACTATCGAACAACAATTTTTATGACAACCATCGAAGATTTTAAATATTGCAGAATTAAATCCTGTCGATAGATTTCACTTTGAATTTCAAAAACTATCGAGAAATCCCTTCGATAGATTTCATTTCTTTTCCGAAAACCATCGAATATTTCTTTCGATAGTTTTTGTCCAGTACTTAGAAAATCCATCGAATTACCTGTTTCGATATATTTTTGCTTCTCAGTTTTATTTTTAAACATGTTATGTTTAAAAAATAAACCGTTCTTTTCTTATTTTCTGTCAACCAAGAATTTTATTTTTAGATCAAACTTTTTCACCAAATATCCAATTTTTATTTTTAACAGAAAATTCACAATTTTTTCTTATTTTATTTTTAACAGAAAATTCACAATTTTTTTAGAATAAAATCGACTAAATATCATTAACTGATATAAACCAATTAAAATCCAATAAATTATGCTGCATTATTTTACAATGTTTTAAAACAAGATAAAATAATTCAAATTAAATTAAGAGTAAATAGCTGTTTGCACCCCTTTACTTTGGCCGTTTTTTCGATTTGGTCCTGAATTATGTTCTGTAGCAGTTTTCACCCCAATGTTTAATTTTCGCTTCGATGTGCACCCTCTTGACCAACTCCCGTTAGTTTTGACCGTTTACTGTAACAGGGACGAGGATATATATGTAATTTGGTACCCTCAACGGCTATAATCGATACATATCATCAGTATATATATATCCTATCACATATATCACTTAATTTATACCTAAAATCCTAATTGTTCTTCATCATATACATCTGTGTGTTTTTTTTGTAAATCCATGGCTAATATGTGCTATTGTAGAAAATGGGAGGCTCAGAAAACGGCATGTACCACTACAAATGCTGGTAGACGTTTTTTGGCATGTCCTGATCGTTGTTGTAATTATTTCCGGTGGATAGACTTCCCTTTGTGTCCACGAGCTCAAGTGATAATACCTGGTCTTATAAGGAGAATAAATGCTCTCGAAGCTCAACAAAGAACAGGGGGAGACATAATGACTGGTGCAGAAGAAGAAGAAGTCGATGCAGTGGACAAGAGGAAGTGTTGCAGCAAAACAATGTCATTACTGATCTTCACCTGGATTTGCATTTTCTTTTACATTGTTTCATTTTAATTTGCAGTGTAATATCAGTGCTTTATAGTATGCCTTGAGTATCAAATGTTACCATGTTTTGTAATTCAATTTCACAATTTGTTTGGTGCTGAATAAAATCAAAAGCTTAATAAGTCTGGTACATAGGCAAATGTCATTTGCAAATTAACTTCAAATCTACCACTCCTTACATATTAAAAGCATTTCACCAAAAGATAACTTAACATAAATGTTTGTAGAGAAAAGTGGTTGGGTGGTTGATTTGGACAAAATAAATGAGATTCCACACTTCACATCTTGGTCTTTCCCTTGTTTTTTTCCCTCTCATATTTTGCTGCTTCCAAGTTCTTCAATGATGTATATTTTTGACCTCTGACTGGCTGGACATCTAACAGAGTTTTAAAAGGAACTCTAGCTGGTGGTTTGAAGGGCTTGACTATACCTCCATGGGAAGTAACAGCAATTGTACCACCATTCTTAGCTTCTGGGACAACTATTACACCATGCTTTAGAGGTGATGATCTTACTGTCTTTCTGGCAAGTTGCTTTGTTCTTTTGGGACTATGAGTATTTGTAGGTGGTGAAGCCTTTGTCCTTTCATTGTTGTCTTTAAGATTTGCATCAGTGGCATTCACCTTCTGCTTCTTGTTTTGTACCTCATCTTTCTGCACCAAAGATCTGCAAGTTCTTTGGTTGTGCCCCTCCTCTTGGCATTTAGTACATTTTGGAACTTTTATTGAGATGGCTTCAACTGTTACTCCTTCTTCTTGTCTTTTTTAGAACAAATATTAACACTTAAATAATTTTAGAATTATTAACTAATTAAATTTTAGAAGATGTATCATACATAAATATGATATAAAATTAGTACAATAATTCTAACTTACGAGAATTGCTCCTGAAAATAAATTCACGAGTCCTAAGGATATAGAAATTCTTAAACTCATGTATTTACTAGGACTCTCTTGCAGTTACTGACTTATAATCAAAATCAATTAGAAAGATTTAACATCCCAAGTTCACCAACCAGCTTAGAAAAAGTGGATTCACCAAGCGGTTTAGTAAAGATGCATGTCTACAATTTGTTCGTCTGTGGGTATAAAATGTAACTCCACAGTTCCATTCATGACATGCTCTCGGATAAAATGATACCGAATATCGATGTGCTTCGTCCTCGAGTGTTGCACTGGATTGTTGGAGATTGCTATGGCACTTGTGTTGTCGTAGAATATTGGAATCTTAGTCAACAAAAGTCCATAGTCATGGAGTTGGTTCCTCATCCACAAGATTTGAGCACAACCGCTACCAGCAGCTATGTATTCAGCTTCAGCTGTTGATGTGGATACTGAGTGCTGCTTCTTGCTATACCAAGAAACTAACCTTCTTCCAAGAAACTAACAGCTTCCTGAAGTACTCTTCCGATCAGTCTTAAAACCTGCAAAATCTGAGTCTGTATATCCAATAAGATCAAATCCTGTATATTTAGGGTACCAAATTACAAGATTTGGGGTTCCCTTAAGATATCTAAATATTCGATTAACAACTATTAGATGAGATTCTTTGGGATCAAACTGAAACCTAGCACACAAGCATGTTGCAAACATTATATCTGGTCTACTTGCAGTGAGATATAGTAAGGAGCGTATCATACCTCTGTAGCTTGTGATGTCAACCTCCTTACCAGTTTCATCCTTATCAAGCTTAGTGGCAATTGGAATTGGAATCTTTGTTGTAGATGAGTCTTCCATTTGATACTTCTTCCGAAGATCTTTGATGTACTTGGACTGGCAAATGAATATTCCATCTAGCCTTTGATACACTTGTAGTCCAAAAAAGAATGATAATTCACCCATCATGCTCATTTCATATCGACTCTGCATTAACTTAGCAAATCTCTTGCATAGATCATCATTAGTAGAACCAAATATTATGTCATCAACATATACTTGCACTAATATCAAATCATTTTTGTGCTTCTTATAAAAGAGAGTTTTATCTACGACACCTCTTGTAAAGTTATTTTCAAGTAAAAATTCAGAGAGAGTGTCATATCATGTCCTTGGAGCTTGTTTGAGTCCATAGAGAGCTTTGAACAGAACGTATAAAATGTCTGCCAGATTTGAATCCTCAAAGCCCGGAGGTTGTTCCACATACACTTCTTCTTCTAGCTCTCCATTCAGAAAAGCACTCTTCACATCCATTTGATATACTTTGTAATTGGAATGTGCTGCGAATGCCAGAAATATCCTGATGGCCTCAAGTCTTGCTACTGGTGCATAGGTTTCATCATAATCTATACCCTCTTCTTAAGAGTAACCTTTAGAAACCAGTCTGGATTTGTTTCTCATTACAATGCCATCTTCATCCAACTTATTTCTGAATACCCACCTTGTTCCAATAACAGATTTACCTTTTTGCCTGGGTACCAGCTTCCAAATTTTCTGCCTTTCAAACTGATTGAGTTCATCTTGCATTGCAATCACCCAATCTGGATCTTCCAGGGTATCTTCAACTTTCTTAGGTTCTGTTTCTGAAAGAAACCCAGAATAGTGACATTCATTTTGTGATGTCCTTCTAGTTCTCACTCCTGTGTCTGGATCACCAATGATCAAGTGAAAGGGATGATCTCTACTCCATACCCTTTGTCTTGGCAGATACGATCTTGATGATTCTCCTTGTTCACAATTTTGTTGAGTGTGACTAGTTGATCCTTCTCCTACTCCCCCTGAGTTGTTGCCGGTGTGATCTGTTGACCCTGTTGTTTGACTAGTGGATCTAGTAGTGGTTTGAGGATCTCCACCACTGTCACCACTTGGTCCAGATTCATTATCATTATCATTATTATTATCACCAGGAACAACTTCAGGTTCTTCTTCATTGTTAGAGAGATCTCCTAATAGATTTTCAAATACCAAGGATTCAGAGTTCTCTCTTGTTTGCAGGCCTGGTCTTTTGGTGTCATCAAATGTTACATTAAGGCTTTCCAACACCTTCTTATCTTCAATCACATATACTCTATAAGTTTTAGATTCCAGAGAATAGCCCAGAAAAATGCCTTCATATGCTTTGGCATCAAACTTTCCTAGATGTTCTCCATCTTTTAGTACAAAGCACTTTGCACCAAACACATGAAAGTACTTAAGTGTTGGTTTCTTGTTGGCCATTAACTCATAAAGAGTCTTTTCATGATCTTTATTAATCAGGGTTCGATTCTGAGTGTAGCAAGATGTATTCACTGCTTCAGCCCAAAAGTAAGTGGGAAGTTTTGATTCATTTAACATTGTCCTTGCTGCTTCAACCAAGGTTCTGATCTTCCTTTCCACTACTCCATTCTATTGAGAAGTTCTTGGTGCTGAATACTGTCTTGATATTCCTTTCTCTGAGCAGAAACCATTTAGAACTGCATTCTTGAATTCAATTCCATTGTCTGATCTGATCGTCCACATAGGTAGCTTAGCTTCCACTTCTATCTTTTTGATGTGATCAATGATTAGTTGTGTTGCTTCATCCTTTGACTGTAAGAATAACACCCATGTGTACTTGGAGTAGTCGTCCACCATCACTAATGTATATCTATTTCTTGAAAGTGACATAACATTCACTAGACCAAATAAATCCATATGAATCAGCTGAAGACGTTCATCAATCCTTGTCATTTCTCTGCTTCTGTGTGATGCCTTCTTAGACTTCCCTTTTTCACATGCTTCACATAGTCCCTCCTGATAGAATTCCATCAGGGGCAACCCTCTCACTAACTCTCTCTTTACCAAAGAGTTCATAGTTTTGAAGTTCAAGTGTGAGAGCTTCTTGTGCCATAACCAACTTTGTTCTGAAGATACCTTACTGTAGAAACATGTAACTTCTCCTTCACTGGTAGAACTTAAGTCAGCTATAAACAAGTTACCTTTTCTCACACCCAGTAGAGCAAGCTTCTCATCTTTCCTGTTTGTGATCAAGCACTTGTCCTTTCTGAAATCTACATTGTATCCTTTATCACATAATTGACTGATACTTAGAAGATTGTGCTTAAGTCCTTCAACAAGAGAGATATTTTCAATGATGACATTCCCAATTCTCAGATTACCATATTCCGTAGTGAATCCCTTGTTGTCATCTCCAAAGGTTACTATCGGGCCGGTCTTCTTAACCGCCTATGTAAGCAGGGACTCTTCTCCTGTCATGTGTCTAGAGCAGCCACTATCCAGAATCCTTACGACCTTTGAGCTTTTAACCTTACCCTGCAATCACAGATTGATTAAGCAGACTTTGGTACCCAAACTTGTTTGGGTCCTGAAGGTTTAGATACTTTAACAGGAGTAACATTCAAGTCAGTCTTAACTTGTTTGACTTTCATGTTGTCTGTGGATTTATCACTTTTAGTATTAGTGCTACTAGATGCATTCATCAACTTAAAATAAGCATGCATGATATTGTATGCACAAAGTAAGCACTCTTTCTCTCCACATGGTTCATGAAGATCAGGCATGTCAGACATGTTATGCATTTCACAAGTCACAACAATTTCTACTTTAACCTTTTTACATGCATGTGTAAGGTGTCCAACAGAATTACAAATAGTGCACAACTTCTAGATGCAATGGGAGAAGATGAAACAATATTCTGATTAATAATAGCTTTCCCAATCTTGTTCTTTTTAGCCTTACTAACCTTATTGCCTATATCAGTTTTAGGTAATTCAGTTTTTACTGACTTCCTAGGCAACTTAGTCTTTATCTTTACTTCCTTCAATAGATCCTCCTCAAGCAATTCTTGTCTAATGATTAGATCATCCTCATTAAAAGGTGCTGAAATAGACTTAACAAAAACTGGACAGTCGACATTCCTAAGAATATGTGGAGTATTCTTCTTGACAGCTGAAGGTGTCACAGGGAATTCCACTATCTTCTTTCCAGTTCTCTTGCTATAGTCAAATCCTATAGCAGTTATATTCCCTAAGGTCTGAGTATCAATTATTTCCTTAGCAATTAGGGCGGAGTTCTTATATGCATTCAGTTTCAAGTCTACGTCTGAAATCTGCTTCCTGAGGATTGTCTCTATCTCATCATTACACTTGACCTTGTTCTCTATGTACTCATTCCTCTGTTTAAGATCTTCTAATGTGACAACTACAAGCTCTAGTTCTTCATTCTTAGATTCTAGATTTTTAATCTTAAGAACTAGTTTAGCATTTTCCATTTCTGATGCTAGCATGCTTGTGTGTACATTAAACAATTCTACACTAAGATCTTGCACAGTTTTCTTGTACTCAGAATTAGACATGTCAATTTTTGTTAAGATAGGTACCTAAGATGATTGTGGTGATTCCTCTGAAGAGTCAGACATTAGGGCAAGATTTACATACTCTTCCTCTTCATCCGAATTAGTATCATCCTAACTTTTACCCTCTGCAATATAAGCCTTTCCTTTCCGCTTTCCAGCTAATGCTTCCAGTTGTTGTTTCAGCTTAGCATTTTCTTTCTTCAAATCCTCATAAGAATCTTTCTTCTCATAGACATCTTTCTTGTCTCTTGCTTGACAAGGCTTCCGGCATTCAGTAGCAAAATGCCCTAACTCATTGTAGTTGTAGCATCTTGATTTGCTTCTGTCAATCAAGCCTGTCTTGTAGCCTCCCTTAAAGCCAGTGCTTGGTGAATACTTGCTCTTCTGAAATCTGTTTGTTTAGCCCTTGAACTTGTACTTAGGGTTTCTCTTGAAATGAATGTGGCTAAACTTTGCAGCTAAGTACACCATGGTTTTGTCTTCCATTTGCTCAAGCTCTTCTAGGGTGTAGTAGTCACTTTCATCAGCACCCAGATTTGCAGAATCCATTTCAGCCTCTATTATCACCTCCTTTCCAGCTCTAAGGGTTTGAACCTGAATATCAGCAGTTGTTGGTTCATTCACTACAAGTGCAGCTGATCTTGCAAGTGCAGTGTTCTTGTTGTCCACTGTCCCTGGTCCGTAGATTATCACTCTTTGTTCTTGCTCTATGTCATAAGTTTTAAGCTTGCCATAAATCATTTCCAATGGCATCTTTGTAAAATCTATTCTTTCTCTTATAGATGAGGACTTGCGTTCTACATGATGGGGCAGTGTCATCATGAACTTCCTGTTTGTCTCTCTAAGAGGATAGGTCTTCCCTTTCATGGATAATTCATTCAGCAGCTTAGTATATTTCTCAAAGACCTGAGTTATACTTTCTCCAGGAAGTGACCTAAATGATTCATATTGAAAAGTTAGGATGTCCAATCTGTTTTCCTGCACGTCTTCAGTACCTTCCATTATCAAGTTTATGGTATCCCACATTTGTTTCCCGCTCACACAGTTCATAAGCTGATAACTCATTTCCTTGTTTGCGGAGTCTGTTAATATCAGAATCAAACATGTATCCAAACGAATCAGTTCCTTATCCGTATTTGTGTACTCAGACAGTTCCTTTGGGATAGAACTT
The DNA here is from genome assembly GCA_030848705.1 of Heracleum sosnowskyi. Lineage (NCBI taxonomy): Eukaryota > Viridiplantae > Streptophyta > Magnoliopsida > Apiales > Apiaceae > Heracleum > Heracleum sosnowskyi. The sequence goes on from CM061244.1 coordinate 82,205,236, forward strand.
TGAGGAACTCTAGTACCTTTAGGTGTTGTGGTTTCACCTACTGATTTCATTGGTACAAACAGTTCGTTCTCTAGAATGCCAATATACAACGGATTAGATGCCTTGATAAATAACATCATTTTCATCTTCCACAAACCGAAATCATCTCTAGTTAAGGGGGCAACTTTAATAATAGCAGTTGTCTTTGGAGCACTCATGGTTTCTGAAAATTTCAAACTATTTAAAATTCAAGAAATTCCAATAAAATGAAAAAATTTGAAAATTAAAAAATTTGCTTCACTGAGGCTTGAACATATTAAAGAACTTCTTTCCGTTACCTGTTTACGGACTTCAAGAATACATACCATATTTTGATTTTTTGAGTTTACCTTTTCTTCTTTACTTCTGGATTCCTGTGCTTCTGTTAATATTATTGTCTGCCTTGTTCTTTGTTGAGTTGTAGTTACCTCTGTTACATCTTATGTTACATTTTGATTTACACCAGTGTTGGTGGTATCTCCAGTGTTACTAATGTTTCCACCACCACCACCATGATCACTATCATCATTGTTATTTTCATTACCAGCAACAATCTCAGGTGGAGTTTCATCATCTGATTCTGAGTCTGGCAAGTTATCAAACTTCAGTTCTTCAGATGAATCTTCTGTTTGGATACTAGGGAGCTTAGTGTCATCAAATATAACATTGACATTTTCCTTCACTTGGTGACTGTCAATCAAGTACACCCTGTAAGATCTTCTGGAATAACCAACAAATATAGCTTCATATGCCTTGGCCTCAAACTTGCCACGTTTAACATCTCCATCCTTAAGCACAAAGAATTTTGCACCAAATACATGAAAGTATTTGAGAGTTGGTTTCTTGTTGTTCATGATCTCATTAGGAGTCTTCATTAAGTCCTTGTTGATTAAAGTTCGATTCTGAGTATAACAAGCAGTATTTACAGCTTCAGCCCAGAAGTACATTGGAAGTCTTGATTCACTTTACATAGTCCTGGCATCTTCAATCAATGTAAGATTCTTCCTTTCTACCACTGCATTCTGTTGAGGAGTTCTAGGGGCTGAATACTATCTTGTTATTCCTTTATCTGCACAAAAGTCATTTAGGACTGCATTTTTGAATTCAGTTCCATTATCTAACCTTATAGCTCTAACAGGGAATCTAGAATCCAGCTTAATCAACTTTATATGATCAATCACCATATGTGGGGTCTCATCCTTGGAATGTAGGAATAAAACCCAAGTATATTTGGAATAGTCATCAACAATCACAAGTGCATATTGTTTCTTTGACATAGACATCATATTAACTGGACCAAACAAATCAATGTGCAGTAGCTGATGTGGTTTAGTTACTGATGATGTGTTAGTGGCCTTGTGAGAAGCTTTCTTTGACTTTCCTTTCTGACAAGCCTCACACAGTCCTTCTTGTGTAAATTCCATTTGAGGCAAACCTCTCACCAATTCCCTCTTGACTAGAGAGTTCATGGTTTTGAAGTTTAGGTGAGACATCTTCTTGTGCCATAGCCAACTTTCATCTGATGAATCTTTGGCATAAAAACAATTAACTTCATCTTTGTCTCCAGAGTACAGATCAACTATGAACAAGTCACCTTTCCTTGCTCCTTGTAGATCAGGCTTTCCATTCTTCTTGTGAAGGATCTGACACTTCTCTTTCTCAAAGGAAACAACATATCCTCTGTCACAGAATTGACTAATGCTGAGAAGATTGTGCTTCAGACCTTCCACAATGGATACATCTTTAATGATAACATCTCCTGATTCCAAACAGCCATATCCTCTAGTTATACCCTTGTTGTTATCTCCAAAGGTAACTCCTGGGCCAGCTTTGTCAACCACATTTAATAGCAGGGCTCTATCTCTGGTCATATGCCTTGAACATCCACTGTCCAGAATCGACACAACACAGTTTACCTGTGCCACACCCTACAATATCAAACTGATTAGTCCTTCCTCGGAACCCAAACTTGATTGGGTCCAGCATATTTAAAGAACTGGCCTTTGTCAGGCAAAACAACATTTTTAACTTTAACTACTTCAACCTCTTTAACAAAAGAGTGTTTCCATTTATAGCCAGCCTTAACACATTTCTGAGTAGGCTTAGGGATAAATGAATCCACTCTAGTCTTAGGCGGACTTGTAGTCTTGGATCTAACATGCTTCTTATTATTAACATGTTGACGGGGAGCAGTCTTATTATCAGATACATGCTTACTATTAAAATAAGCATACATAACATTAAATGCACAAGACATGGAATTCACCACACCACATGCTTTATGAGACAGATTAATAGCAGGCATGTTAGTTCTACAGTTGTTTTGATCCACTTTATGGATGTCTGATTTAGTCTCTATTGTTGAAACAACTTTGACTTGTTTCTCAGACATACACTTGTTGGACTGATCAAGTTCAAAAGCAAGATCCTCAATACGCATCTCCTCTTGAATAATGATGGAATATTCATTGAGAGGTTCAACCAAGGATTCTCTAAAGAAAGTTTATCAATACCCTTAAGCACATGTGGTATACCCCTTTCTACAGTATTGACTCTATTAGGGGTGTTAATGCTTAATTCTCCAATAGCCTCATTATAGTCATACCCTATACCTACAGTTTGACCAATAATTTGATTATTGAAGATTTCTTTAGCAATCTTACAAGAATTATAGTAAGCATTTACCTTGGTTTCAAGTTCACTGATCTGATCCTTAAGAATGGTTTCCAATTGAATATAACACTTAACCCTATTCTCAAGAAATTCTATCTTCTTAGTGAGATCATCCTGATTAACATGCACAAGTGTAACACCCCCAGATCTGGGGTCGGAGATCTAGGTTGTCACGTTCTTTATTCCATACAAACACTTGATACTTGAATCATACTAAAATAAATCAACACACATGGTGACCCCACCATCAATCTACTCACGCCAGTTATGTCTCAGAAACGAAATTGCAAAAGTAGTAGTCATATGATCCATAAGTTAAAGTTATTACAACCCAAAAGTAAAATGCTTGAAACCTACTGCCAGTATGATTTCTACTTGAAACCAGAAAGGCACCGCAAATGTTTGTTCTTGTTCATTAATATACATAAGTGATACTTATAAATAAACCGAAGCAACAAGACTTGCACTCCGAACCAACTCAGTACTTCTACCTGAGGTGCTACAACTACCATCCTATGGGCGGTCTGCGCGGCCCAGACGCGCTTCCGAGTGGTATGGCGAATCCTGGCCATCTACTCTAGCTTTTGTGTTGTGATATATATAAAAGAAAACAAGAGTGAGCACTAAGCCCAACAATAAAATAAAGCAGCATAATCATATATGTAAGCTTATATCATAATTGAAAACTTTTAAAACTTCATTCGTATACAAAATGATATATTGAAATATTCTTTTTGTCAAATCATGCTATACAGTTACTGTACGTGGTACATCATTGTTCAATCACTGTCACATCATCAGTAACTCAGCACCTAGGCTTTCGTTACAATGTGCAGCACAACTCCAATTGGAGGGAAGGGACCTTCTGGAGCACACCACGATACACGATGATCAGTCGTTGTATCGAACTCACACTTTTCTACTAGTAGATGGACGATATCTTAACACGATTATCACCCAGCCGCATACGGGCTTTGTATCTGCTGGACTGTCCCACAGCCTCCTACGCGAGATAGTTGTTGGACTGCCCCGCAGCCTCTTACGCTATATAATTTGATGGACTATCCCACAGCCTCTTACACGTTTCCTCCTAGTCCTGGATGAAAAAATCAATGAAACGGGAATCAGAATTTAATCCTGGTTCCCCAAGTACAAAGTACTTGTCACAATGTGGGTTGACATCAGTCAACGAAACAACAAACGATTACCAAGTATTTTGAAAATCATGACCTGGGAGTTTTCGTAAAACATCTTTAGTTCTGATAATTCAGAAACCCAAAATATACTCAATTTCAATGAAAAAGGCAAGTGAAATCATATGTTCACTTCCTGGAATGGATTCCCAATTTTTGATAAGTTCAAAACCATAGTCATCAATTGAGATAAATAATTAAAAGTGGTTGGGAACCCCTACTATACTCAAACAAATCTTCTTAATATCAGAAAATATTTTAAATAACTATTGGAATCTTACATAATATTTAAATAAGGTTCTATGATTTTTAAATCATATTTGGAATATTTAATAAATATTCAAATAATAAATATTGAATTATTATTCAATAAAATTCCATTTAAGTGAATATCCAAAATAATATTAACTTAATTAAATAAATATTCAAATAATATTTATAATAATATTATTTAAATATCTCGCATTAAATATCCAATAATATATATATTGAAATATTTAATCAACATTTTAAAATATAGCTGTCCCTGGAACCCTCCAGCTTCTGACAGTATAATCAAGACAAAATAATAAATTGGACTCCCGGTCTATTGTTTTAAAATCATCGTACGAGTGCTCTACCCTTAGAGCCTTTAAAAACCTCGGTTTATATCTAGTATTTACTTAGCATATAAACCTTATATCTCACAAAGCTTTTTATCAAAAGCGTAATCAGTTTATAATTCTTTTCACATCATTAAAGCAGAATATATCACAAACACAACATTAAATCACAACAGCATCTCTATAAGATGTAGGGTTTGAAAACTTTCCTTGGTGTCTCGGTGAAGTGGTAGTGGGGGCTTGGGAGTGTGCTCGTCAATCTATAATAAAATACACAATACACAATCAGTCCCCTAGAACCAATTAATGTGCTATTAACTTAAGCACTAAAGTTCTATTAATGAAAATCAAATGTCTCGTTCTTGGTCACTTATAACCTCATGACATTTCGTAAACTCCTAAGTCAAAAGTTTGGGTGGAAATCTAATCACAAAACCCAAGTACCTTACCATTACTAACTCATCGTTTTAACCATCCCCTTAAGGGTATTTCACTCGCGCAACTTTTGTTCCCGCATTTTTATAAAATCGAAAAATCATCTTGTTACCTAGTAAATATCGATTATAGAAGGGGGGATTGAATATAATCGTGTAAAATAACCGATTTAAAACAGATATTAAAACAATCAATACCCGCTTTTATTAATCTTTATAAAAACTGATATAAACTCTCTCAAGAAACTGTGTGTTCTTAAGAGCTGCTAGGTTTACAAAAATACTCGTGTAAAGATGTTACTCTCGTAAAACCTATCCTGTGTTTATATACATACACAGCTACTCATTCTGTTACAAAAGATAATCTTTATTAAATCAAATTGATCTTCCTGTCACTTATCTTCTATAACAGCTTCGGTGAAGTGTATCTTCTGCAAATCAATCCTTTCCTGAAATTGTGGAATAGTATCAATCAATATCTCTGACTTGTACCGCCACTGATGATGACATCATCAGATGTCAGCTCCTGATGCTCCAAGTACTGATGCTATCCAATCTTGATGCACTCATTAAACCATCACTTCCCAACAATCTCCCCCAATTTATACTTTCTGAAATAAAGCATAAATTCTCTGGATTTAATGATGCCAAAACTTCAATCAAATGCTAGTAGGATCAATATAAGGATTTTTCTTAAGATATCCTTCATAATCAGACACTCTTATGAACCCTGTATTCTTAGGAAGAAACTGCTTCATCAACTCATCATCTTTCTCAAATAACAAGTCAATCATTTTTCTCCTCAACTTCCTCAGACTTTTATCATCTTTGTCTGTTTGATAAATTGCTTCTCTCAGATCTTCAATAGGACTTCTCAGCATTCTTTCATCCAGATAAACAAGCTTAACTTTTTCACTACCAGGACTGAAAGACAAATACTCTACTCCCAGAGTCTTCTCAATGAATGCACTCCCTTTCTTCATTTCCACCTCTCGTCCATCCATGTCAATGTATTTAGGAGCATATCCAGTATTTTTCAAATTCAGCATCATCAATTGCAAGTTAATACTGGATTGAATCTTCTTTCTCCATTTTTCACACAGATCATCTTTAGGAATAAACATATACAGTACATACCTCAATTCTTCCAAGTTCTTCATTGAGATATCCAGATCTGTCAGTTCAAATGTTGATCCATCCTTAAGAAAGTACACTAACTTCTCTTTAGGCAGATTTCCATCATAAACATCATACACCATTTGAACAGAAATAAGCTTATCAAGATGCCTTTGAGTAACTTTATCACTCAGATTTTCTGTTAGACATGCTTGATCATATGATGCTGCTTGAGGAATTATTTCGGCATCAGGATGACCAATTCCTCTACTCGTCCCTGTCCATCGACATTCATTCTTCTTTTTCACAAACCCTTCATAAGACTTCTTGAAATTTTTAGATCCAACTAACATTAGAAACATCAGAAAGGCTTTTGAGATGTCCACTTGACTGAAATACTCCATTGATCTGAAGTTTAGATTTATCATCTCTGACATCATAACCTTTTCCTTTGTAGCCTTTGTGTTTTCTGAAATCATAACCAATCCTTGAACTTCGAGTGACTTCTTCCTTCCTTCTCAGATATTCTTGAAGCCTATTTCCAGATTTAGTGAAACTTCGTCTTTGTAAAGAATTAAAGTAATCTTTCTCAGCCTGCTTAACAGCTTCAACATTCAACGAAGTTTTTACAAGAAATATCTGTCTATCATTCTTTGAATCTGCTTGACCTCTCCCTCCTCTTCTAATCAAAGGAACATCATCTTCCTCTTCTTCTTCCTCATGTATCTGAGCAACCCTTAGTTGAGAGGGACCTTCAAGCACTTCTTTTCCTTTTCTACTTACTGAAATTGAAGGTTGTTCAGAAGAAACTTTCATGTTTGATCCTTCTTTGATTATTATTCCTTTCTGAGGTTCTGTCATCAGCTTGGTAGATATCCCTCTTCCTCTACCATGACCTCTACCTCTGGTTCTGTTGCTCCTCCTTCCACTCCTGACAGTCTCTTTCTGAGATTTTAACATCTCATACTCCAGCTTTTGAGCTTCAACCATTTCTTCTATATCTTCATCAGGATACATTTCTTGAAGAAGCTTCCCAGCTTGCTGCTCATCAAACGCTTCAAGTCAGGGATCTTTATAGTGTACAGTGTATTCTATTCCATCAATGTTCACAGTTTGATGAAACTTTTTTGCTTGATCAATGGTTGTCACTATAATATCTTGAGATTGAATTCCAGACCTAGACCCAGAAACTTGAGTGTCATGACTCTTTTTAGTCATAGAGATTTTTGAGTTAGTAGCAGCATCAGAATCAGTGATTATCTTCTTCTGACTTGAGCCTCCATCAGGAGCATCATCCTTCTGTTGAACAGTTAACTCAGGAGAGCATTTGGTTGACAGTACTTTCTCCCCCTTTTTGGCATCAGTACCAGCATCAGGAACAAGAGCAGAGATAAGTAAGTCAAGTTTAGCATCCATAGACGCAGCCTTCTTTTCCAGAACGCCAATCCTTTGTTCAAGAGAAACTTGATCCTTATGAATAGAAGAAAATTTTCTGGACTGACGAAGAACTGAGTTAGCATGATTTTCCACAACATCAGCAATACTCTTAGCAGTAGTAGTCTTGACATCAACAATCCCCTCAAAAATAGCCTTAAGCATAAGAAAAGTTCCTTTAAGATGAGATTGAAGATCAACATTCCTAATCTCCTGGAAAGCAGTAGCCAAGTGGTGATGAGCATTACTAATGCCAACAGGTGAGTCTGGATCAGTCCAAGAATGATCCCATTGGGCACGCCTATGCCTTGTCAGAAGATCAACAGAGGAATTATCAGGAGCAGAATCGTCAGTATTAGAATCATCAGAAGCACCAGAAACATCCGGAGTAAGCGAACCTGCAGGATTAGATGTACCAGCAGGAAAACCCACAATTCCTAAGTCTCTCTGTTATTTTCCAGTGATCTCATCACTGCTCACCAACACATCATCCGTACTTTTAAGAGTACGAATTTCCTCACTGGAATGCAAAGCATCCACACTCAATTCTACCTATCCTTTTGCCAGTTCAGAAGACTGCCTCTCAATCATTCTGTTTTTCTCTAAATCATTTCTCTCAGTCTCACGAAAAAGGCTCAGAGCACTTAGAAACGAAGAAATAAGAGATGGCAGAGAAGGGTGGAGTGGAGTCATACTGATAGGGGTTTCCTCAAGAAAGGATCTATCAGTAGTCATACTCACACTAGGAGAATAGACAACCATAGCAGTATTAGGATCAGAAACATTACCTGATTCCTCAAGGTCCATAGGGAGAGAGGATAGTGGAGAAATCAGAAGAACTTGATTGTCATGAATTGGGCCTTCTTCCATACTTTGAATGAAAGGTTCTTGTGGAGCCAAGACAGTAGTGACTGCTTCAGAAGAGAGATCTGAAGGTTATTGTGTGTCCAGTCTATTAGGAATATGTTGTTCTTGATGATAATTATAAAAACACTTAGTAGATTTTGTGTTATGTCAATTTTGTAGCTGTCAACGGAATGGTATGCTTTGCAGCATCCGTTGACAGGTAGCTCATCAACGGAATGAGTCTCATCAACGGAATGAATAATGTAGCAATTGCACTGTACAATACTTCACTAGTTGATAAACAATTGTTGTAGGTAGTAGATAGGTTTTCTAAGTCATGTTGACTAAGTATTAGATAGGCAAAATAGGTTGGTTAATTGTAAATATATTGTGCCTTGTAATTTTGCCTAAGTGAAGACATGTCAACGGATTGGAGATTACACTGTCAACGGATTGAAGAATGTACCATCAACGGATTGAAGAATAAAGCTATCAACGGAATACATCTCACTACTATCAATGGATTACTATCACTTTTCTGAACAGTTGACAAAGTGATAATGACAATTTTCTGACGGATCAAAAGGTGTGTAGAAGTGTACTTTGCATTGGGAGCCATTAAAATGGTCACTGGGAATGAGGAAACATTCCAATTACCAATTAAGTTCTTGAGTGGGATCATAATAAGCATGAAGACAAAAGACAAGATCTCCAAGGACCATTGGACAAAAGGAATGAAAAGCAAGCTGTTGGCGGTTACCTTTAGTACTTTCTAGTGTAGCCAAAAATAGCATTGTAAACTTGGGATTTATAACCAAGTGTAGCAGTTCATTTTATGTAAGAGAAGTGAGATAGAATAATTTTGTATTAGCTTTCTTTGAAGAGCACTCTCACTCTACATTTGTAATGAGTAGCTGTGCTACGTTTGTAACACAGATTATTCCCACAATAAAAACATCTCAGTTGGATCCTCAAAACATCCAACTGAAATTTTATATTTGCTTGTGTTTTTATTTTCTCTGTCAAGTTATTTAAAAGTTGTTTTATGTTTAAAAATATCTAGAATTGTATTCAACCCCCCCCCCCCCCCCCCCCTTCTACAATTCTGTTAGGTCATTTGGGATTAACAATTGGTATCAGAGCAAGCTCCTAACATACAAGGAGTTTATAGATCAAGGCCAAAACAGAAACCATGGTGAAGAAGGATGCAGGTGTAAAGATACCGGTTCTAGATAAGGACAATTACTTTCACTGGAAAGTAAAAATGCATCTACATCTCATGTCTATGGATGAGAGATATGTAGACTGCATTGAGAAAGGTCCACACGTTCCCATGAAGTTTGCATCTAGAGTTGGATTACCAGATGATGCTGAAGATGTGGAAATTCCAAAGCCTGTCTCAGAATGGACTGTTGAAGATATTGCAGAAGTCCATAAAGATAAAAGAACCATGAACATTTTGTTCAATGGCTTGGAGCAAGAGATGTTTGACAATGTTATCAACTGTACAACTGCTAAAGAAGTATGGGACACTGTTAGAACACTCTGTGAAGGAACTGAGCAAGTAAGGGAGAACAAAATGCAACTGCTCATACAACAATATGAGCACTTTCACTTTAAAGCTGGTGAAACCCTAAATGACACATTTAGTAGGTTTCAAAAGCTTTTGAATGGATTAAAATTGTATGGGAGGGTCTACCAAACCAATGATTCAAACCTCAAATTTCTTAGAGCTCTTCCAAAAGAGTGGAAGACTATGATTGTTTCTCTGAGAAACACTCAAGAGTACAAAGACTATACTCTTGAAAGGCTTTATGGAACTTTAAAGACATATGAGCTGGAAATGGAGCAAGATGAAAAAATTGAGACGGTGCCAAAGAAAGGTGGATCTATTGCATTGATTGCATCTGTGAACCAACTGGAAGATGACAATGAAGAAGCTTCAAGAGCCACAACTAGTCGAGCTAGTTGTAGGAGTGATGTTAGCAAGGGCAAAGGCAAGATGACAGAAGAAGAAGAAGAACCAGCCAACTTGGATGATTTAGATGAGATTGATGAGCACATTGCTTTTCTTTCAAGAAAATTTTCTAAGTTTAAATTCAAGAGAAACTCAGAAGCAAGGCCACCAAGGAGAGACTTTCAACCTAGCAAAACTAATTGGGTTGAAAAGTCTAAGTCTAAATGTTTCAACTGTGGAATGATTGGTCACTATGCTGGAGATTGCAGAAAGCCTAGAGCTGAGAAGGGCAACAGGAAAATTGAGCCTGTTGATTATAAAAAGAAATACTTTGAACTTCTCAAGCAAAAAGAAAAGGCTTTCATGTCTCAAGAGTATGATTGGGTTGGTAATGGTGAAGATTCAGATGATGATGTTGAGTATGTCAACTTGGCTCTAATGGCTAACAATCATGAGCAGGAAGCAAGTTCCTCTAGCTACTAGGGAGACAAAAGGAATCTTTGGTACTTGGATAGTGGTTGTTCAAGACACATGACTAGTGATTCTACCCTGCTCACAGAGTTCCAAGAAAAAGCTGGCCCTTGTATTGCTTTTGGAGATGACAGCAAAGGCTACACTAAGGGATATGGCTTGATTTCAAGAGAAACTGTCATCATTGATGAGGTTGCATTGGTGGATGGTTTAAAGAACAATTTTCTTAGTATCAGCCAACTTTGTGACAAAGGATTTTTAGTTACTTTTTCAAGAGAAGCCTGTGTTGTTTCTAAAGGTGGAGACAATAATGTGGCAATGACTAGATTCAGAAGAGGGAATGTGTACATTGCTGACTTTAGTAGCACAAGTCTAGACACCATCACTTGTCTTTTCAGCAAGGCAAGAAAGGATGAAAGTTGGCTATGGCACAAGAAATTATCTCATTTGAATTTCAAGGTTATGAATGACTTGGTGAGGAAAGATCTTGCAAGAGGAATTCCACAGGTGGAATTCTCCAAGGATGGTTGGTGTGATGCTTGTCAAAAAGGGAAACAAAAGAAGGCATCATTCAAAAGCAAGACAGAGTCATCAATTGTGCAACAGCTTGAGTTGCTTCATATGGATCTATTTGGCCCTGTCAATGTCATGTGTATCTCAAAGAAGAAATATTGTCTTGTGATTGTTGATGATTTTTCTAGATTTACATGGACTTTCTTTTTGCACTCCAAAGATGAGGCAAGTGAAATCATTATCAATCACATCAAGATAGTAAACAATCATCCTGATTTCAAAGTAGGAACGATTAAGAGTGACAATGGGACAGAGTTCAAGAATTCAACTATGAAGATGTTCAGTGAAGAAAATGGTATTTTGCATGAATTTTCAGCTGCAAGGACACCACAACAAAATGGTGTAGTTGAAAGGAAAAACAGAACACTCATTGAAGCTGCAAGACAATGCTAGATGAATCAAAGTTACGAACTTATTTTTGGACTGAGGCAGTTAACACAGCTTGCTTCACTCAAAATAGTTCTTTGATTAATCAAGCCAAGGGAATGACCCCTTATCAACTACTCAAAAGAAAGAAGCCACTATTGGATTTTCTTCATGTCTTTGGATGCAAGTGCTTTGTTCTCAGAAATCAAGCTGAGCATTTGGGGAAATTTGAAGCAAAGGCAGATGAAGCAATATTTGTGGGATATGCAGCAGGGAAAGCTTACAGAGTCTATAATCTCAGAACCAACATTGTTATGGAATCAGTACATGTTGTTTTTGATGATCTCAAAATTCAAGGTCTTTGTGATGAAGGTTTCCATGAAAGTCTTTCTTTTGAGAATGAGGAAGGAGATCAAGTGAATCATGTTAAGGCTATTGAGAAACAGCCTAAAGTTGTTGTATCTAGCACAGATGAAAGTAGTAGTGAAGATGAAATTGTTGCATTAAGATTAAGAAAAATAGCTGCTAGCAGACCAATTGGTCATTCCGTTGACAATCATGGTAGAGGATTCGTTGACAGTCAAAATGAGCATTCCGTTGACAGTCAAAATGGGCATTCCGTTGACAGTCATAGAAATGCTTCTAGGAGTGATCACTTAGGGACAACAAACTCAGGGGGAGTTTCTCAAGAACAAACATCTAATCAAGGCAATCATGATCATAAAGCTACATCTTCTAGAGCTAATCTACCTCCCTCAAGGAAATGGACTAAAGATCATCCCTTTGAACTCATCATAGGTGATGTTTCTTCAAAAGTCCAAACTAGAAGAGCAACTCAAGAGGAATGTCTATATAGTAGCTTTCTGTCTCAAGATGAGCCAAAGAAAGTTGAGGAAGCTCTTTTAGATCCAGATTGGGTTTTAGCTATGCAAGAAGCGTTAAACCAATTTGAGAGAAACAAAGTTTGGAAGCTGGTGCCCAGACCTAAAAATAGGAGTGTTATAGGCACAAAATGGGTGTTCAGAAACAAGATGGATGAAAATGGCATAGTCACAAGGAATAAAGCTAGATTAGTTGCTAAAGGCTCTTTTATGTTGCGAGGAGACCGCATCTCGATTAAGGCCTTAATCTTTGCAGGGTTTGCTTCAATTCCTCGATGATTTACAATGAAGCCTAGGAACTTCCCTGATTCCACACCGAAGACACATTTTTGAGGGTTGAGCTTCATTCTAAACCTTCGTAGTATGTTGAACATTTCTGATAGGTGTAACACATGGTCAGCTGCAGCTTTAGACTTTACCAGCATGTCATCTACGTAGACCTCCATAGTCTTCCCTATCAGGTCTTTGAACATCCTATTAACCATCCTTTGGTAGGTAGCTCCAGCATTCAACAACCCAAAAGGCATGCCGATATAACAGTATACACCTCTATCTGTGATGAAGGACGTATGCTCCTGATCAGGTTCATACATGGGGATCTGATTATATCCCGAGTAAGCATCCAAGAAGCTCAAAAGAGTGTGCCCAGCTGTAGCATCAACCAATTGATCAATCCGCGAAAGTGGGAAGCTGTCTTTAGGGCATGCCTTGTTCAAATCTATAAAATCTACACAAGTTTGCCACTTTCCATTGGGTTTCTTGACAAGCACCGGGTTCGCTAGCCAATCCGGGTAGAATGATTCTCTTACCAAGTCAGCGTCTAACAACCTGTCAACCTCCTCTTTGAGGGCTAAAGCTCTCTCACCACTTATCGCCCTTCGTTTTTGTCTCACAACAATCTTTTCGGGGTCAATGTTAAGGTGATGACACATCACCCTGGGATCAATCCCCACCATGTCAGAGTGGCACCAAGCGAAAACATCTAGGTTATCTTTTAAGAAACGAGTAAATGCTTCTCTCGCTTCAGGATCCAACTGTTTTCCAATCTTCAGTTCCTTAGAGGGGTCGGTTGCATCTACTAGAATTGACAAAGTGTCACCAGCAGCACCTGTTGTTTCCCTAGCTTCAGGCATCCGGGGATCCAGATCAATTTTCACGTGAACCTCCGTATCCATTCTTCTAGGTTGTAAAGGAACCTTGGGGGAGTTTCTCACATGGTCATCCTCGAAGTCACTGTCATTCACTTCTTCAACAATTCCTTCGATAAGAGGTTTATTGTTTTCCAAAACTTTTGATGGGGGTGCCTCTAGCATCCGTATCTCATTCTGGGTATCTACCCACGAAGAAAAGACAATATCCGTGGAGCTCTCTTCACCTGGATGTTGGATAATCATAATCATATTACATGAATTTTTTTACCTGCCGTGGAGGTTCATTCTTCATTGATGCTTCCAAGTACTTGTAGCAATTGTCTGTGGTACCTCCATCAACTAACAACAAATGCTTCGAAGCTTGCTCAGCGGTGCGTAAGGCTTTGCTATAACATTCCCTTGAATCCACTTGACAGCCCTTTAGACATCCAATCCCGTTTGGAGTGAGAAGTTTCATGGAGAGATGGTAGATAGAGGTTACCACTCTCATTTCCTTCAAGAGGGGTCTGCCAACGATACAGTTATATGATATGTCTTCATTTACAACCATGAATTATGTCACCTACGTAGCTCTCATAGGTTCAGCCCCCAACACAACAGGGAGCTTCACCCTTCCTACAACTTGTACCGGTCCGCCAGTAAATCCGTATAAGTCGTTGTAAGCAGGGGACATTTCCTTGTCCGCAAGTCCCATCTTATGATAAGTGTCATAAGCTAATATATTACAGGAGCTTCCATTATCCACCAAGACTCGATGCACATTGAGCCCTCCAATCGTGATAGTCACCACTAAGGCATCATTGTGGGGGTGATGCACATGCCTTGCATCGTCTTCAGTGAAGGTGATGTCTGCAGCTTCACCTTTAAACAGCTTCGGGGGTCTATCCGCCAAATGATAAACATTCGTGAGTGGATTTCCTCTAGCCTCACGCGTATAATTCTTCATTGCATTCCTGCTGAAACCTCCAATATAGGGTCCACCAATGATCGTGTGGATACTACCAGCCCTGGTAGCTGGTTCAGGTGCAGACTTCTCTTCATCTCTTTTCGACCTATCATCTTTATACTTTTTCGCCTCCTGAGCCACAAATTCCGTGAGGAAACCTTTCCTGCTCAAGTCCTCAATATGATCTTTGAGATGTCGGCAGTCGGCAGTTTCGTGCCCGTTGGTGTCATGGAAAGCGCAATATCTCGCCAAATCCTTTCTTCCAGGAGGTCCTGTCTTAGAGGGTTTCCTGAACATCCCCGTCTTATCACCAACTTCAAATATATATTCCACAAGAGCAGCCAAAGGAGTGTATTCCGAATACCTCCTACTACCCATCGAAGATGGATACTTGTACTCTACTGTCCTCTTTGAACCTGTGGTGTTTACTAACAGAGGTGAAGTCTTCACCTCCTTGCTTGCATCTCGGCCATCAGCTGAAGATGTGTTATAGGTTGTCCGCTTGCTGTAATTCCTTTCCTTTGGGCTATACGACATATTCCTTTTATTCCTGTTCCACTCCCGTGAAGCATTATCCTTCTTTAGATTCTCCAAGGATTGTTCCACGACTTTGTGCCTTTCTTCCTTGGCGTAGAAGTCAGCCAAGGTGGTAGGCTCCCTACTCTGCAGCTCCTTCCAGAATTCAGTCCCGGGCTTAACCCCAGCTATCAGGAAATTTTTATAAGTCTCGTCTGTGGTTTTCCTCACCCTTGGAACCTCAGCATTGAACCTCTTGAAATACTCATTGAGCGTCTCATTATCACGTTGTTTGATATTCGCCAGTGTGTTAGCTGGAGGTGCAAACGTGACTGAAGCTCTAAATTGGGTCACAAACATCTCACCCATCTGTCTCCATGACTTAATTGAATTGGAGGGAAGCCTCTTGAACCATTGATGAGCACTATCCCTTAAGGTCGCAGCCAGCAAGCGACATTTAGTGCGATCCTTGATTTGATAAACTTCCATCTCCGTGTTGAAACGGCTAAGAAACTCCACAGGGTCCATGGTCCCATCGAATTTCAAGTCTCCTACTCCCCTGTAGCTACGGGGTAAGGGCGAATCCCGCACCTTCTTAGTGAAAGGTGAACCTAATGTCAATCCTGATTGGGGACCTTTTTCTGCCATAATCTTCTCGAGGACTTTTCTGAGGTCCTCCTCCTTATATTTTCCATCACCTTCAGCTGATTCAGAGGCATCATCAGTGTCACTCCCATCGTTGAAGCTCCCATCAGAGCTGTAAACAGCTTTATAGGACGAGCCTGAGCTATGCTCATCTTCAGGTTTAGAGTGGGACTTATCCTTGTGACTCCTTGACGCCTTAGACAGTGATTTCTCACTTTGTACCTTCTTGGGACCCTTCTGTTTTTCCTCCAAAATCTTATGCCTTAAATCCTTATTTGTAAGCCTCTTTCCCATTCGATCGAATACTGTTATACTCCTTGTGACCGAAGGTTCAGGGTCCTCCCTATCCTTTGGCTCAGCTTCAGAGTTCCAGTCTGGATTACTTTGATCAGTTTCAACGTCAGAAAAAGTCTTCTTGGTTTTTTCCTTCTCAGGTCCTTTCTCCTCACTGCCAAAATCCAGCCGAGTAGGTGTAACCTTTGGAGCTTTAGGACGTTTTTCCGAGGACCTCTGCTTTTTTCGCCATTTTTTCATCTTTTTAGACTTCTTCTCCAAGGAATCCACCCTTTCGCCAATCTTCTTAAGGTGATCGAAAATATCCTTGTGCGTAACCTCGCCCCGAGGACCTTTTCCACGATCATCATCACCGTTAGTTGGTGTTTGCGTATTTCCGGAATCATCCGGCATCTTTTCTCTCTCAAGATTTCTAATGGAGTCCCCCTCCTTCTAGCGCCACTTATGTTGTGAGAGAAATTTGGTACAACACAATTGAGAGAATCTCGCTGGAATATTCGAGAAACACGTCCTTGGTTGTCAGACGGAGCTGTGGGTTTACAGCTAGGGACCTGTACCTCGCAGCTGACACAGGGTGGTTGAAGTATGTTTCCGGGGGCTGAGTTGAGAAAACCACCGGTCGAAACAAGCAGCGTAAATCCTACACTACCAGTAAATTCGCCGGACTATGTATCACTGAGGTGCACGTGCCTTATGCTTCTCAAGAGTGAAAATCTGAATCCTTTAGTCAAGTGCCTACATATCCTATTTATAGGAATCAAGCCCCATGTAGTTCTATTAGGTTTATACTTCTTTCCTGTCATGAATTCGACTATTCTAAGATAATCCATCTTAGAGTTATATTCGAATTAGGTAGCTCCAACCGAGCTTTCCAGTGTCCTAGTCCATGTCCACCACTAAGTCCTACAAAACCTCATACATGCGATGTATATCCAGAATAATCAATACAAGTTCTATATCGATTGTTATTGCTCCATCTATCACGATTAATCCGATTTAGGAGTCCTTTTTTAAGTATAATTATGTGCCCCTAAAGTATAGGTAGTTGAATCCTTGTCCTACTAGCATTTTGCCTCCCGAGGTTCCGACTACTCTACATCTGAGATCAGCCCCGAGGTTCATACCACCTGAACCTGAATACCCGGAACCTGTCTTGCAGTCGAGATACCCTGAACCTGTGTCTTCGTACTTGCGAAACTGAACCTTGATACTATGAAGATGAACCTTAATACATCCAAACTTCCTCAAATCCACACTAGTTAAGACTATCTCATATGTGGGCCTTGAATTGAGCCCATGTGAGATTTAGGGCACAACAATGTGACATATGTATAATGTGACATATCTTAATAGTAGAAGTTGCCCAAATCAAACTCTTTGTACATTTATTCGACTAAACATAAGAAAAATTCTAGAAGATATGATAGATCCATAATTAATACATTTTTAATACCTATTTTATGTTTGTTTTCATAATTTTATTATTTAATAAATTGTTTTCTTTTGTTTTGTAGGAAAATAAATAAAATCATATTTCAAGCAGAAAAAGGTGAAAATGGCAAGGAGATGGAAATACTTGAAGTCAAAAGGAAATTGGAGAAAAATTGGAAAACTTATCGGAGAAGAAAAAGGAATTGAGGAAATATTTCTAGAATCTAATTTGTAGTCAAAGAACCCAAGCCCATTATTTTTCCTATATATATAGATCTCCCCTCTTGTATTTGAGACACCTAGAATTTTAGCTCTTTGTTTTTCTGTCTTATGTTTCTCGCTGGTGGCTATTATCCGGCATATACTTTCACTCCACAATATTAATATATTTTTTATTCTTGTTTATTTTTCATGCGTTTACTTCTTTATTATTCTTGCTAAGTTGGTATTTATTTGTTACATGCTGGTTGGTATCTCGTTTATTAATATAAGCTGGTTAGTTGATTAATTGTTTTGGTCACCTGTCATTCACGTTAGTAATATTAGGTTTAATAAATTGTTGGCCATAACATTAGCTTTGTTTACTTCGTGATTTTATGTTTAGATTGCTTTCTAATATTTGTTTTATTTAAATAATTAATATGTGTAGCTAATTTTCTTGCCCTAGGATGAAGATGAAGTTAATTTAATTATTGTTGATATCTTCTTGTTCCTATTAATTGGTTCTCATAATTTTTCTTGGTGCTTAATTGTTCAATTGACAAAGTGATTTTGATATATTATTGTTACCGGATTTATTTTTCATAGCCTATGCTTACTCCATGAAGTTTTGATAGGTTATTGTTAGATAACAAGTTTCATAGTATATGCTTGTCTCGTTAATTGATATATCTTATTTGTGAAGGAAATAGAATTGATTTTAGGGCGAGTTGACACTACAAGAATAATTGAATCAGACAAGGCTTTTTGCCCGTTGTCTGATGCCCTAGAAAACCGTTGTCTATTGAGATGCCGTCTGTTACGCAGCTCAGACAACGGACGCGTCCGTTGTCTGATTCCCTACAGACAACGGTTTTGGTCTTAGAAAACGTTGTCTGAAACGCGTGAACAACAACGGTTGTTGTAGAAACCATTGTCTGACAAATAAATCAACAATTGTTTATTAACTAGAAAATGTTGTTATTTTAATTTTCAGACAAGGCTTTATTTTCCAAAAGAGTGTTGTGTGATCTAAATATTTACGACGGTTTTAGTAGAACAACCCCATTGTCTTAATAGTTTAACACAATGGTTTCCTTTCTAAAAACTGTTGTCTATTCTTGACTTGCACAATTGTTTTCTTTAAATACCTGTTGTCTGAAAGCTGTTAGGCAATGGTTTAAAAAGATAAACATGTTTGAACATTAGCAGAACCACAACAGTTTTTGTTTCTAAAACACTTGTTTCTGATTTTGATAGACAACAGTATTGGACAAAAAACTGTTGTCTGAAGTGTTTACGACAATGGTTTAGCATAAAATACGTTGAATTATTTTTAAAACAACAACGGTTTTTATTAGTATATTGCTTGTAAAAAATCTCTATGGACAGTGGTTTGAAATTAAGTATCTGTTGTCTGATGTCTTTACCACAATGGTTTCATATGCTTGTATTGAAGTAATGTATTTGGACAACGGTTTTTTTTAACAAGAAGTTGTTACCTAGCTTAATAGACAATGGTTTCATAGAAAATTCAACACATTGCCTAGTACAATGCTTGACAACAGTTTTCATTATAGTCCAATTACCTAAAATAACAAGAGACAATGGTTTTATATAATAAAATTAAAAAACCAAACTGGCAATATAAAGAAACCAAACTGGCAATATAAAGAAGTCAAACTAAAACCAAAACAAACAGCCATTCCATTCCATCGTGTTCAATAAACCATTACAACCAACACATCCAACCAAGTAAAATTCACGAACTAATTAAGTTAAATATGTTCAACAACATCAGATTTTCAGATGCACATACCCCAAAAGTAGAGACTGAAACCTTCACTTAAGTTAAATAGTTACGCCATTACATGTCCATAGCATATCAGTTAGTCGTTATATATACTGCGCAACTCCCAAAAATACATGTGCATCAGAAAATTTGCGGTGCGTGGTTACTAAATGTGCAAAGAACCTAAGAAGTCTCGTGCTTCATGAAGTACTTCGCCCACTCGATCCTGATTTCATTGAGATCATCGACTCCATAGGATAAGCTGCCCCTCCGTAGCCACTGAAAGATTAAACTATATTATCACCAGATTTCAACATAGAAAAGAAGAACACAAAAGATGACAAAATTAAAAATTTTATACCTTTGAAACAAATTTGAGCTCCTTATCAAGACATATTTCCTTCATATATCGCATGATAAACAGACCACAGTCCTTGGTCCCGGATTGGAGAGGAACACCCTGAAAAATATTTATATAAATATTAACTCATATATGAAGCAACAATTACAGATATATATCCATACATATATCCGAGAAACTAATATAAGAATAACGGGCGGCCAAGAAATAATTATACCGCAAGATTCTCCAATATGATCTTCTTCTTCGCAATCTTCTTCCCAGCATCCTTGTAAAGATTAATGGCACTACAAAAAAAATATAAATTCGCATTACGACATTTCTCATTAATATAAAGAACAGAAATAATACTATCACACTCACTTGTCAACCACTTCTGTCCATTCTTCGCCTGCAATTCGACGCTTCAATGGGTCCATGTGGTAGACTAATTGTGACTCGGGATTAACAGCGGTGAGCGCCCAATGGTTCCTACAATGACCCCGTCAGAAACATATATATTGTAAATTAGGTATAATATTATAAGTCAATTATTAGCACTTAAACATGTAATAAAATTATTTTTCTTTGGTAGTGAAGAAATGCATATTTGAAAGTAATACAAGTCCAAAAAATAATATTTGTTACGACTGAGATGCCCATTTTGATATTAATAACATAGACCGTGAAAATTAAATTAGAAATACAATTACTCACATATTATTATATGGCAAAAGAAAGAGCTGGCCTGGTTTGGCAGTCTTGAACCGTTCAGCAAGATTATGCGACCTCTCCCCTGCTGTACCACAATTTTTAGAGCCAGTGACAGCAAGATCAACAAACGATATCATGTCGGTCATCTTGTGCTTCCTCAAATAAATATGCAGTAAACTGTACATAAAAAAGTAAAGAATTAGGCCCTTTTACGATATAACTTTGAAGTTGTCTATTTTTCCAAAAATTAATATTTGAGTTTACAAGTCAGAAAACTGGATAAATTCGCAAGTATAAGGTAAGATCCTAATTATTGAAAATTTTAACAGAACTTAATAATACTTACTTGATGAAATAGCAAATGGTTGATCCTGATATTTCTCCTCCAAAGCACAGAGCATGCACGTCGGATAAGAACATAACATTCTTCTTACCTGATCCAAAAGCATCTTCATGTAATTTAAAAGCCAACGTACGACCATCCTTTAATGTGTCACTTGCCCAGAGCCACAAACGCTTTAGTGACTGGTGGAATTCAGGACCCATCTTAGCGACCAACTCTGGTTTTGAGACACATTCATCCACCTTTTTAAACTTCTTTTCAGTAAGTTTCTTCCCTCCCTGAAAAAAATTAGGAATGCAATTATGCATACTAGAATGAAAGAACAGAATATCCAACGGAATGTAAACTGAAAGTAAGTACTTAGTCTTTACTTCTAAAGACTTCTAATATTTAAAGCCAAGAAAAAATAATTGAAAAGGTTATATTCAAGTTAAGTAGTTAACCTTCAGATTTCCTTTCACTAGAGCAGTATTTGTCTTCACTTTCAAAATATTGCTTTTCGGCCATGCAATGTACGTTCCGACAGCTTGTTGCACAGTCAAGATTTCATCATTGATTGGATAAGGAATCGGTGCATCTCCATTCATTACACGAGTAATCGAGACTCGTGCATTCTTCTTTCCAAGTGGCTTACCATGAACAACATCGCTTTCCATATCAACTGTTGTATAAGCAACAACATTGCTCGAGCCAGCTATTGTCAACTCCCAATGATAATCACCCTCATCATTGTCAACAACTTCAACAGCCTCAGCATTGTCCCCCCCATCAAACTCCTCTTCATCATGGACATTTTCTTGAACATCAATCTTATCTTCCAAATCAATCTTGATCTCTTCCAGCTTATTCAGCTCTTCCACCACATCTTGAACCTCATCAATGACTTTCTCCTCACCAACATCTTTCTTTTTATCAGCAGTAACTTGATAACCCACGAGTTCAAGTTTCTTCTTTACACCTTCAATATCCAAATCATTAACTTGCCCCCCCTTGGAACAACTTGCCTGTTGTGATCCAATATTCGGGCTCCCATCAAACACAACATTTTTTGCATGTAAAGCGGCATTCATCTTTTCCATTTTTGCAGCCCAAAATGCATCGCACTCTTTAATAATCTTGTCTTTTTCCTCTGCCATGTACTTCTGAATTCCCTCTTGGATCTTTTCCTCAATCGACTTGCCTTTCCTTTTCTGTTTTGGAAGATCAAAATACACAGACCGCTTAACATGGCATCCCTGGCCACGTACTCGTCCTCGGTGCTCAGGGTTACCGAGCACCTTGGTCAAGACATCCTCAGTGCCTTCCAGTGTCACTTCCCCAGCACTGACTCTCTTCTTCATCTCAGCCTAAAAAATGAATAAAACATATATTAAGTTAACTAACAATGCATATATTATGCTCACAAGGAAATTGAACCACAATAGAAATGAATAACATACAATATTCGCAGCAATAGTAGCAACATCATTTGACTTGAATTTCCCGTCTCTATCCTTCCGGGCAAGAACCCAAGTATCGGATCGATCTATTTCAAATTCAGGATCACCACCAGACTACATGTATGAACAGACAAGGGAATTAAATATCAAAACATAATCAAACATGTCATGGGAAAAATAATATAATGTATAAAGATCACTAACCAACTCCTGTTCCAGGTTGGCATAACCCTTCCGAGACAAGTAGTGATCGTACTCATACATACCCCTTCGCCTTTTCTGCTCGGCATGTACCTCCTTCATAAAAACACAAAAGAAGTTATCAACAAAGATGTACCACTAAATATATTTGGTTTTATGTAATCACGCTAAACAAATTGAAAATCTTACAAGGAACTCATTAGATAAACAGTTGGCAACAAACATGTCCCAGTGCGGCTTCTCAATGAATGAGTAGTCAGCTGGAGGACTTTCTAGCAACTCGGGCTGATCACGATATGCCAGGACATAATGGGTAGATAAACGGCTCTTAAACTCCCTCCATTTTTGGCACGCAGAATTAAGCACCACCTTCCTCGCTGTTGATGGTACATCAAATGCCATCTGGTACAAACATAAATCAATTAGTCAAGATTCAAGAATAAAAAATACACACAGTGAGATGGTATTTATTTTACGTGAACACAATCCCAAATCTTTTTTTTTCTTTCAGCCGGAACTTTTTTCCAAGAATCATACCAAATCGGGGCCTTAGATCTCGCAAGAACCCCGATATAAGACTGCATCTCTGTGGCTGCCTTGCCGTACGGCTCCCCTTTTGCATTAAAATTCACCGTGTACTTGATGCCCAACATCTTCCGCCTAACAATCCTATGCATTGTAACAGCACCCCGTTTTAAAAGCCTAAGTCCCGGGGTTTTGGTAGGCACATGTTCTGCCTCTCGTTTCCTCTTCTTCGTCTTCGACAGTTGCTGTTGCAGAGTTGTAGAAATAGCCTTATTCTTTACCGATTCAGGAGAGGACGTAGTAGAAGTAGCCTTCTTCTTTACCTCCTTATTTACCGCACCAGTGTCCAGGCTACTATTCCTCTTTAAAGCCTTCATAAGGCAAGACGCGGTTTTATTTGGAGCAGATCGTGTCTTCTTCAAAGGCGCCATATTAATCTACACACCACATAAATAATATTAGGATATAGCAAACAAGATAAGGTTACTACTAGTATTAAGGATGCCACAGATCACACATATGTGAGATGTAAGAAACCTTGTAAAAATTATGATGCACATCAGATCTAAAATCACAATCACAAACAGTCCAAATTTAGGAATTAGATCATTAACTGAGATTTGAGCATATAATTAAATTTAGGAATTAGCACCCAATGTCCCTGTTTCTTGAATTAAAGGTCAAAACACAAAATATTACACACATTTCAGCCCTAATGTACCTAAATTAAAATTACTTCACAAAATATTAAGCCAAACGAAACAACACAATATATATATTACTTCACAAAGCACAAGAATAAACCAAACAAAACAGCACAAAAACCCTAATGCACAAAAATCATTCATAAACAATAAACCAAGTGCATGCAGAGTAAAAGAGAGAGGGGTGAGAGAGAGACAGAGAGAGAGGGGGTGAGAGAGAGGGGGCAATAGAGAGAGAGAGAGCAAGAGAGAGACAGAGAGAGAGAGAGAGAGCAATAGAGAGAGAGACATGAAAGAGAGAGGGGTCAGAGAGAGGGGTCAGAGAGAGGGCAATAGAGAGAGAGGGGATGAGGGAGAGGGCAATAGAGAGAGCAAGAGAGATAGTGAGAGAGAGAGTGAGAGAGATAGTGACAGAGAGAGAGTGAGAGAGAGAGAGAGTGAGAGAGAGGTGTGTACCGATGATGGAGACGGAGACGGAGACGGAGACAGAGACGTAGACGGAGTCGGAGAATCGAAATCACCGGCGATGGAGACGAGAGTGAAATGGGGGGAAATTTGGGGGGGAAGAAAGTGAATTGTGTTTTGGGAAATGAGGGAGTGACCGAGATCTATCCAACCCGGGAGTGAATTAACGGTTGGATTTAGATCTCTTTTCATCTAACGGTCGTAAAAATTTGATTAAAAGTAATTTTTTTAATTTTTATCAATTTTGGTATAAAAGTTATGATTTTAAATATGATTAATATTAAATAAGATAATATTAAAAAAATTGATAGATACAGATTATCATAAGATTTGAAGTATTTGTGATAAATTATGAATATTTATTAAATATATTAGTTACAAATTAATTATTAGAAAAATATATATTATATTAAATTATAAATATTTTAATCAAATTATTATAATATGTTAACATATATTATGAATATTAATACACATTTGATTTTCATTCGAGTTAATATTCGATTTCCCGACTTCAAAGTTTAGTAACTCGAGTTAATACGTATAATAATAGATTGTGCTTAGGGTTTTATATGTACATTTTATATGTTGTTAAGTATAATAACGAGGATAATACGAAAGTCTTAATATGATAAGAGAACTACAAACTATGATATCCGGCTTAATTAAGAATATTATCCTATAATTAAGTGTGTCAATTAAACATAAACTTTATTATTCAAACAAAGTTCACAATTAAAGTTTGTCACGAACGAGAAATTCAAAAAAAAAAAAAAAAAGTCACACAACTGTTTTTAAGTTGTAAAACCGTTGTAGTAAAATCATTCAGACAACAGTTTATAAATAAAATACCGTTGTGGTAATCACACAACGGTTTCTACAAAAAAACCGTCGTGGAAAGTAAAGTACAACAAAGGTTTATTCTTAAAAAAACCGTTGTGTGTTTTTTTTATAAAAATTTTGTTAATACATTTGCCTAACTTATTTTTTACACTTCTTTGAAGATACCGAACATGTTATTGATTGAAAATTTTATAAAATAATACTTATAATAATAGATTGTGCTTAGGGTTTTGTGGTTTAGGGGTTACGACTTAGGGGTTATGTTAGTTTACACACGAAATTATGTAAGTCATGTATAAGAGAGACTGTACGCCATTCCCGACTTGTATGTTTAGTAAATTGTGTGGTGTCCTTGGTCCGACAAAAAAAAATATGTACATTTTATATGTTGTTAAATATAATAACGAGGATAATACGAAAGTCTTAATATGATAAGAGAACTACAAACTATGATATCTGGCTTAATTAAGAATATTATCCTATAATTAAGTGTGTCAATTAAACATAAACTTTATTATTCAAACAAAGTTCACAATTAAAGTTTGTCACGAACGAGAAATTCAAAAAAAAAAAAAAAAGTCACACAACTGTTTTTAAGTTGTAAAACCGTTGTAGTAAAATCATTCAGACAACAGTTTATAAATAAAAAACTGTCATTCGGTTTTGTCTCTTTTTCAAAGCAATATGCAGTAAAGTTATAGAGGTCGATAAGTTGGAGAAAATGCAATCACAATTAGTAGAAACTTTGTGTCACCTAGAAAAATACTTCCCTCCTTGTAAGATAAGTTGTAAAACCGTTGTTTGATGTAATGTTTCATCTATCGGTTCATCTTGTAAGAGAAGTGGAGCTTTGCGGACCAATTTTTCTTAGGTGGATGTACCCGTTTGAGAGATATATGAAGACATTGAAGGGATATATAAGAAATCAGGCTCGTGCGGAATGCTGCATTGCAGAGGCATATATCGCAGAGGAGGCAGTTGAGTGTTTGGTTGATCATGAAGAAAGGACTATTGGGGTGCCCAAAAATGGTGGGCATATACAAGACACCACTTCCAGGCCATTATCTGGTGCAACCATCATCACCCCGAGCAACACTGATTTGCACGCAGCACACTTATGCGTCCTACAAAATACTACTGCAGTTATGCCATTTTTTGAGTAAGTCAAGAATTGTTTATTCATTATGTCTTTCATTTTCTGCACCTTTTTGACATTAATAATTTTTTGCAGCGAACACATGTCATTCTTGATGTCCAAATTTCCGGAACATGGAAATGATGCAATATGGCTAAAAAACATGCAAAATGACACATTCCCAAATTGGTTCAAAGAGAAGGTATTATGTGCATTTTTGTTAAAAATTAATGCATTTTTCTGATAAAAATAGTTGACATGAATCAACAATTTTTTGGCAGATTGATTTGGATTTAAATGCTGGAGAAGAGGTACCGGAGGAGCTACGATGGATTGCAGATGGGCCTAACAAGGATGTCCCCACATTCAGTGGCTACAAAGTGAACGGGGTTACGTTCAGTACTAAGGATCGAGATGACACACGTCAAGTTCAATGTAGCGGCGTCTGTGTACAAGCCGATACAATGATTGTGGAGGGTAATGATAAAAATATTGAGCATGCTTCACAACTATTTTATGGAGTTATAACAAGTATATGGGAGCTGGATTATGAAAACTTTAGGATCCCTATTTTTTGGTGCAAGTGGGTAGATTTAAACAGAGGGACTAAGGTAGATGACTTGGGGTATGTATTGGTTAATTTGAATAGGTTGGGGTTTTTAAACGATCCATTTGTGTTAGCTAAACATGTCAAGCAAGTATGTTACATAGATGATCCCCTTGAGAAATTATGGTCCGTGGTGTTAAAATTACCCGAGAAGAACTACTATGAAGTTAATGATGAAAAAGATGAGGGATCCGTAGAGGTACAACTTGAGAATGAGTGTTTTGTGCCTAATTTACCGGACGTTGATTTGCTTGAGGAGGATGACTATAGTTACATGCGAGATGTTGATGAACAAATTTTACTTTCTTGATGTAATTTTATTTATGTACTTTGAATGGTTGGCTGCTATATGGTTGTTTGGTTTTGCCTTTGAAATTGCAAACTACAGAATGTTCTTGTGAATTAGTGTTAATGTATGCAGTATTGATTGGTTTTGTCTTTGAAACTTTGGCAGGGGGTTTACTTCTTTATATTATTTTTTTTTAATTTTTTTAACTATCAGACAACGGTTTATGTAAGCTAAACAATTGTGTGACAGCAACATATTTAACAGCCAAAAACCATTGTCTCTAAGATTTCAATTGGACAACGGTATGCAGAAACTGTTGTGTGAATTAAGTATAGTCCACATTCAAGTAAAACACTTGTCTGATTCTAACAACGGTTTACAAAACCATTTAAGTAACAAAAAAAAACACTTGTCTGTTTTTAACAACGGTTTATGAAACACTTGTCTGACCTTTCTTCAGACAACGGTTTTATAATTCCGTTGTGTAAAGCCTCTGCTTTACTCCTTCTAATAGACAATGGTTTTAGAAACCGTTGTGGAAGTTCTTTCAGAAAACATACATATTTTGCAAAAAAAAAACCGTTGTGTGAAAATTTCAAACAATGCTTTTACTGCCGACCGTTGTCTGATAAGTGTTGTCTGTTTCAGTTTTTCTTGTAGTGTGATATTAATTGTGATTGATTAATGGATTCGGATTCCTAGGTTTTCCTTATCTGAATTTAATTATTAATTAGGTTAAAGAAATCTCATCTCAAATATTATTTGTCTAGTTCGCCTGAGTTGATTGTTAGGGTTTTGAATATACATAGTCTCTGTGGATCAATCTGTGATTGATACAACTAAACACTGTGCGCTTGCATTTTACATTATTTTTACACATCGAGTTTTTGGCGCCGCTGCCGGGGATTATTGGTAATTTTCACTCCTTGATATTTAATTCTTCGGATTAGTTTCTTGTTCTGCATTGTTTGTCTTTTAGGGAATAGTGAAGCAGAGGAAAGCTTGGACAAGAAGATTGCTAGAAGGCCGCGTCGTCTCTTGTGAAATTTTTGGAAGCGCTTTTCGGTATTCCGTATCATCTTTCTCTATTTTCTTTCTATCATTATTGAAAAATCCAAAAAAATTAAATATTTGAAGAATCCAAAAATATTAGTTAGTTATTTGTTAAAAACCAACTTGTTGCATCATTCATTCTCTCACATAGGAGCACATCATCTAGATTTCTTTATTGTCTTTATCGCTTTCCATATTATACAATTGTGGTGATTGCTGGAGGAAAGAGGTACGTACAATTTAGAATAGAACACGTAGTGTAGTGCATCCATAAGTGTTTATTTCTCGTTCTTTGTGTGTTGCATCATTAAATCAATCTTAAGGGCACCACCCAATTTCAAGATAAGGTGAGGGATTTCATCACCCTTTCCTTGGCCCACAAATCACTAATTCGTTCATCTTGCATTCCTTTTTCCTTAATAAAATCAATTAGACGTTAGCCCCTAGGATATCGCACTCAACTAGGAAGAGAATCTAGAAGGAACAAATCACTAAGTATTTTTCGGTGGTGTCTAGGACTAGCGAAAGCTTACCTGGCCTTTAGACTGGTGCCTAGAATGGTGGTTAGCCTCTTGGCAATGCTTCCTCCTGCCTGGCCAGTCACGACGAATGCTTTTTGAGCTGTTACTTTTGGTAGTATCTTATTGTTAGGAGAAAGGTCTAGATTTTGTTTTAGGATAAGATAGATTTTTCTTTTGATTTTGCATATTCTTGGGTGTTTACTTATAGCTTTGTCTGTTACGTGCTTAGTTGATTGCTTCTCTTGTATGCAAAGTACTTGGGTTCGAGATAATACATCTAGATTAGTGAGACAATCCGACCTTTCATTACCTGGAGTAGCAAGACAACTCGATTTCTCTTCACCCACTAAAATTGAGTCAAAAGAAGTAGAAGTTCCAACAACCGTCATGGCTGTCTCTCTTAAAGAACGTTGTTACCCCGCTCGTACCGCTCAACCCTCATGCATAGTGCTACCAGCAGTAACCGCAAACAATTTTGAAATCAAACATCATAACATTAGCATGTTACCTAGGTTTGCTGGGTAGAGGGAGAGGATCCATATCTTTTCATTCGAGAATTTGAGGAAGTATGCGCTTTACAA
The DNA here is from genome assembly GCA_030848705.1 of Heracleum sosnowskyi. Taxonomy (NCBI): domain Eukaryota; kingdom Viridiplantae; phylum Streptophyta; class Magnoliopsida; order Apiales; family Apiaceae; genus Heracleum; species Heracleum sosnowskyi. The sequence continues at coordinate 82,234,533 of CM061244.1, forward strand.
AAACTTCAACAGTTAAGTGAGGATTCCATTAGGCTCAGACTCATTAACTTTGCTTTAAAAGAAGATGCTAAACAGTGGTTGTATAGTCTACCCGTTAATTCTATTTCCACATGGGAGGGATTTGTTGCTATATTTCTTAAAAAATATTTTCCCAACCATAAGGCTAATAGGCTTAGGAATGAAATCAACCAATTTCAACAAAATCGAAATGAGCCTTTTTGGAAATATTTTGATAGATTTCAAAAGTTGTTGTCTAAGTGTCCTCAACATGGTATAGAAAAATGGAGACTTTGTAAATTTCTCTATGAAGCCTTAGATAGCCAAACCACTGCGTTGTTAGAGTCTATGTGTAATGGTAGGTTTATAGATAAAACTGATGAAGAAGCTTGGCAATTTTTTGAAGAGTTTGCTGAAAGAACAATGTTGTGGGAGTCAACTAGGGAACCCAGTCAGGAAACTGAAAAATCTAAAGGCGTACACGTAGTTGGTAATTCTATTGCAACCGAAGCTAAGTTAGCTACACTCACTAGATGTCTAGAAGCCTTAGAAACCAACAAGGTGTCCTCACAAGTGTTTCTGTGTGCAAACTGTAATTCTCCTACTCATTTGATAGAAAATTGACCTGAAATTGAACAAGCCAATGCCATGTTTCAATCTAGAGTTAGGAATGATCCCTATTCATCCACATACAATCCTGGTTGGAAAAATCATCCAAATTTCTCATGGAACCTAGGTCAATACAATCAGTATAACCAAAATTCTCAACCTACTTTTCAAAAGCCCAATCCTAGTCCATATCCAACTCAAAATCCTAACTCATATCCTCCACAAAATCTCGGTCAATATCCAAACCCAGTTCCTTTGAATCCTCCTGGTTTTGCCGAATCTAACAAAAGATTTACTTCCATTGAAAAGAGTTTATGGAATTGCTAAATTCCAATGCTCAAGCCATATCTAAGCTAGAGGTCCAAGTTAGTCAATTGGAAAACACCATCAGTGAGAGAGAGAAAAATTGATTTCCTAGTCAACCTGAGATTAATCCTAAATTTCATCCAAATCAAAAGTCTCATGAAAATGTGAATTCTGTTATCTCTCTAAGGTCTGGTAATCAATTCAATAATCATGCTGGTGTCAATACTCAAGAAGAAGATAAGCTTACATTTGAACCAAATCCCTTACTCTTGAATCCTAGTCTTAAACAATCTTCCAATCCCTAGAGTCCTGAAGAAGTTGAATCTAATGAGTCATCACCCTCCGATGAACCACCTTCAAAATCCCACTCTGATGTGTCTATTGAAAATGTCTTTAAGCCAAAAGCTCCGTTTCCTCACAGACTTACTTCAAACAAACAATCTGCTCAATTAGATAAGATTTTGGAAGTCTTCAAGCAAGTCAAGATTAACATTCCTCTTTTAGATGCAATTCAACAAGTTCCCTCTTATGCTAAGTGTCTAAAAGATTTGTGTACTCATAAAAGAACCACTCATGTTCCTAAGAAAGCTTTCCTAACATCTAATGTTAGCTCTATCTTGTCAAATCAAATTCCTTTGAAGTATAAGGATCCTGGTTGTCCTACCATTTCTTGTGTCATTGGTAATACTTTCATTGATAAAGCTTTACTCGATCTAGGAGCTAGTGTGAATCTTCTTCCATTATCTGTCTATCAGGACTTGGGTTTAGGTGAACTTAAAGAGACTACTATCATTCTTCAGTTAGCTGACCGTTCTGTCAAAATTCCTAAGGTTATGGTGGAAGATGTGTTGATTAAGGTTGGTGATTTTGTCTTCCCTGTCGATTTCATTGTTCTAGAAACCGAACCTGTCCAAAATCTCAAAAATCAAATTCCCATCATTCTAGGAAGACCTTTTCTTGCCACCTCTAATGCTTTGATTAACTACATGAATGGATTAATGAAACTCACATTTGGAAACATGCAAATTGATCTCAACATTTTCAATGTAGGAAATCAACCCAATGAGCTTTTTGACCAACCCATAGAAATTAACATGATTGATGAGTTAGTTGATAATGAAATCATGAATGTTGATGATGTTCTTAACTTTTGTCAAAATTACTTTGGTCAAGATTGGGATGATACTGGTCATAAAAATGAGATTAATGAAACGTTAGAGTCCACCATTCCTAGTTCCAATCGAGAGTCAGAACCTTTTCCTTTGCCACTTTATGAAGCTAATGAATCAGTTGAGACAAGTCAACCAGAATTAGAACTTAAACCTCTTCCCGAAACTCTCAAGTATATGTTTCTAGGTCCTTCTGAGTCTTTTCCAGTCATCATTGCATATGATTTGACACCTTCTCAAGAGGAGGAACTTTTAATTGTACTTAGAAAGAATAAGGAATCCATAGGGTGGAGCATACTGATATCAAGGGAATTAGCCCTGCCATTGTCCAACATAGGATTCACTTATTTGATGATGCTAAACCAGTTAGAGAGTCACAAAGGAGGTTGAACCCGACTCTTAAGGAAGTTGTTAGGAAAGAAATCCTTAAAAGTCTAGATAATGGGATCATCTATCCTATATCTGATAGCTCTTGGGTCAGTCCTGTTCAAGTAGTGCCTAAAAAGTCAGGGATCACTGTAGTTGTTAATGAGGATGATGAATTAGTTCCCACTCGTGTTCAGTCTGGTTGGAGAATGTGTATTGATTATAGGAAACTAAATGATGCTACTAGGAAAGACCATTTTCCTCTACCCTTCATTGATCAAATGTTAGAAAGGTTAGCAGGTCACTCATACTATTGTTTTCTAGATGGTTTTTCTGGCTATTTCCAAATTCCCATTGCTCGCGAGGATCAAGAAAAGACCACTTTCACATGTCCTTTTGGAACCTTTGCTTATCGTCGTTTAGCTTTTGGTCTAACCACTACCCCTTCCACCTTCCAAAGATGCATGATGAGCATTTTTTCTGATATGGTAGGAGAGTTCCTAGAAATCTTTATAGATGACTTTTCCATCTTTGGTTCTTCTTTTCATCAGTGTCTTCACCATCTTGTCTTAGTTTTAAAACGATGTAAAGAAACAAATCTTGTTCTTAATTGGGAAAAATGTCATTTCATGGTTAAAGAAGGAATTGTTCTTGGTCATAAAATATCTTCAAAGGGCATTGAAGTTGATAAAGCTAAAATTGATCTCATTTCTAATCTATCTCCACCAAAGTCTGTCAAAGAAATTCATTCCTTTTTAGGACATGCTGGTTTTTATAGGCGTTTCATTAAAGATTTTAGCAAAAAGGCAAGACCATTGACTAATCTTCTTTCTAAGGACATAAAATTTGAGTTTTCTAGTGAATGTCTCCAATCTTTTGAACATCTTAAGAAAGAGTTGACCTCAGCCCCTATCATTCAATCCCCTGATTGGAATCAACCTTTTGAGCTTATGTGTGATGCGTCTGATTATGCCATAGGTGCAGTCTTAGGACAAAGAATCAATAAGATACCTCATGTCATATACTATGCTTGTAAGACTCTAAATGATGCTCAACTTAACTACTCCACCACGGAAAAAGAACTTCTAGCTGTAGTATTTGCTCTTGAAAAGTTTCGGTCATATCTTATAGGTTCTAAAATCAGTGTTTACACAGACCACTCTGCTCTTAGATATCTCTTCTCTAAGAAAGACTCAAAGGCTCGATTGATTAGGTGGGTCTTGTTGCTCCAAGAGTTTGACTTAGAAATTAGGGATAAGAAGGGTTCTGAAAATGTTGTTGCTGATCATCTTTCCCGATTAGTAGTGGAGTCCTCCATGGATATTCCTTTGAATGAGTCTTTTCCTGATGAAAACCTTCTTTCCATCTCTACCACTCCTTGGTTTGCTGATATTGTTAACTACCTTGTCACTGGTGAAATTCCTTCTCATTGGTCTAAGCAAGATAAATCCAAATTTCTCTCACAAGTCAAGTACTTCTTTTGGGATGATCCCTATCTTTTTAAGTATTGTCCAGACCAAATAATTAGGAGGTGTGTTTCAAACCATGAGTTTAGAAGTGTACTTTCCTTTTGTCATGATCAGGCTCGTGGAGGTCACTTTAGTGCTAAAAACACTGCTGCTAAAATACTTCAATCTGGTTTCTATTGGCCCAATTTGTTTAAAGATTCTGCAGAATTTTGTGCCACTTTTAGTAGGTGTCAACATTTAGGAAAGATCACTAGAAGAAACATGATGCCAATGAATCCAATCTTAGTTATTGAGATTTTTGATGTTTGGGGTATAGATTTTATGGGTCCCTTTCCTAATTCTTTTGGTAACCTCTACATTCTCTTAGCGGTCGATTACGTGTCTAAATGGGTCAAAGCCATACCAACTAAGTCTAATGATAACAAGGTAGTTCTTAAGTTCTTAAAGGAGAATATCTTTTCTAGATTTGGTACGCCTAGAGCTATAATTAGTGACCAAGGTAAGCATTTCAAAAACCATCAGTTTGAGTCTCTTTTGAAGAAGTATTCCATCACTCACAAATTAGCTACACCTTATCATCCTCAAACTAGTGGTCAAGTTGAGGTCTCTAATAGGCAGATTAAACAAATTCTAGAGAAAACTGTCAATTCAAATAGGAAAGATTGGTCTGTTAAGTTGATAGATGCACTCTGGGCTTATCACAATGCTTTTAAAACTGTTTTGGGTATGTCTCCTTATAGGCTTGTGTTTGGTAAACATTGTCATCTCCCCGTTGAACTTGAACATAGAGCGTTTTGGGCTATTAAAGAATTGAATTTTGATTTACCCACTGCTGGTAGCCATAGGAAGTTACAACTGTCTGAGTTAGAAGAACTTAGGAATGATGCCTATGAAAATTCTAAGATTTATAAGGAAAGAACTAAACTTTTGCATGATAAATCTATTTTGAGAAAATCTTTTTCTCCTGGTCAAAAAGTTCTTTTATACAACTCTAGGCTGCATTTGTTTCCTGGAAAATTGAGATCTCGGTGGGAGGGACCATTTGTTGTTAAAGTTGTTTTTCCTCATGGTGCTATTGAAGTTGAAAATCCTACAACTGGTGAAACATTTAAGGTTAATGGTCAAAGGCTTAAACCATTTTTAGAACTGCCAGTTGATTATGAGGAGGAGGTGATCCACCTCCTTGATTCGTGATCCAAGTAAGTTCCCTTGTTGTATATAGTAGATAGTTCTATTCCTCTGTCATTCCCTTATCAGGTATTCTCGTCCTTTTACTCTGTCATTTTTTTCTCATTTGCATACATTGAGGACAATGCATGATTTAGGTATGGGGAGGGGTTTAGTAGTATTATTAAAAAACAAAAAAACAAAAAAAAATTGAAAAATGAAAAATCCCAAAAAGAAGTTTAGTGTTGTAAATTGTAGAATTCTAGCCTTATGAAATGATGCTTGTGGCTTGATGCACCCTTACATGCTATAGTAATCTTGTGTTTCTGATACTTTTGATTAAGAAGTGATTTGCTAAGTTCTTGTCCACACACATACACTGGCAAGGTGAAATTAGTAGACTTATTGAATGTTGCAAATAATTAGAAGGACATGAATATGTGCAAAATGATTTGGTTTCCATGCTTTGAGTACAAGTTGGTGCACTGAAGAGATCCTTGAGTGTCCACATGTCGTTTGCATTGCTAGCGCTTGTTTGAGACCTTTCTTGAAACTCATGACATTATTTGATGATAACATGATAAAGGCATTTAGGAATAACCTGTATTTTCCAAATTACCACACCATTTTTATATATGATCAATTAGTTACCCTCTTGAGCTTAATCCTATTTTTTCGGTGACATACCACATTACGTGCCTAGACCTTTTTCTTGTTTAGCCTTACTTATGCTTGATCCCAAATTGTCAATGGCTAGTAGCAACTCGAGGGAGTAATAAGGTGTGTAAGATGGGTTTACTTTTGTTCATTACTTTTGAGGAAATATTTGGTTTGATTGCTTACTTGATAGTCGTTGTTCAATAAATTTTTGAAGGAGGATTGTGGTTGCTTATATCTATCTCTTAGCTCTAGAAAAAAAAAATATAAAAAATATATAAAAAGCTATATAAAAAAAAAAGCAAAAAAAAAAATATCATGAGAGCATACTTATGTTTGTGTGATCCTTCTTCATTCGACTAATCAAGCCTTTTGTTGGAAGAAAATCAGAAAATTCAGTGTGGGGAGGATGTTTGGTGATGTGTATGATTAATTATGGTACGTACTAGTTTTTGACACTTCACCTTATTTGGCCTTACTTGACATACCTTGTCCCTAGCCCTATTACAACCCAAATAAAGACCTTTTGATTATCATCATTGATGTATGTTGTGTTAAAGTTAGATTGATACCAAATGTCAAGCATGTTTATGATTTTGCTGGAATAGAGTGATACACTTAACCTTGTTCTTGAGTGAATATTCTTTTGTGAGTGAAAGGTGAGTTATTGCTTGTTTCTACATTTGAGATCCCAAGTTTTGACTCAAAGGTTTACTCTTGTGGGTTTAGCATGGTTACCAACTTATTTTTACACTTGACATGGACTTCTGAGCACTTATGCATATTTCTTTGAGTAGACTATGTGAATCCTTGCATCTTCCACGACAAGACATTTCAAAGTCATTTTTGATTCTTAAGTTGATGAAGCATGAGAGGACTTGTATGTGTGGCGTTGCATTGCCATGTGATCTTTTACATGAGCTAGATGGATTTTGTGGGTACATTCACTATAAACCCTCACGAGACCTTACTCGTCCACTAGGGCTGCCTAGGGGTTTAAAGGGCTTGTTGCATATGCCAAATGCAACCGTGATCGCCTACGGAAGTGGTATTATCTATTAATTAGTAATTCATATTATATTAGTTTTTCTCGAGTACCAGCAAAAGATAGGTATGGGAGCATTTAATAGGTCCATAATTAATACATTTTTAATACCTATTTTACGTTTGTTTTCATAATTTTATTATTTAATAAATTGTTTTCTTTTGTTTTGTAGGAAAATAAATAAAATCATATTTCAAGCAGAAAAAGGTGAAAAAGGCAACGAGATGGAAATACTTGAAGTCAAAAGAAAATTGGAGAAAAATTGGAAAACTTATCGGAGAAGAAAAAAGAATTGAGGAAATATTTCTAGAATCTGATTTGTAGTCAAAGAACCCAAGCCCATTATTTTATATATATAGATCTCCCCTCTTGTATTTGAGACACCTAGAATTTTAGCTCTTTGTTTTTGTGTCTTATGTTTCTCGTTAGTGGCTATTATCGGGCATATACTTTCACTCCACAATATTAATATATTTTTTATTCTTGTTTCTTTTTCTTGCGTTTACTTCTTTATTATTCTTGCTCAGTTGGTATTTATTTGTTACATGCTGGTTGGTATCTAGTTTATTAATATAAGCTGGTTAGTTGATTAATTGTGTTGTTGTTTTGGTCACCTGTCATTCACCACTTGCCATTCAGGTTAGTAATATTAGGTTTAATAAATTGTTGGCCATAACATTAGCTTTGTTTACTTCGTGATTTTATGTTTAGTTTGTTTTATAATATTTGTTTTAATTAAATAATTAATATGTGTAGCTAATTTTCTTGCCCTAGGATGAAGATGAAGTTAATTTAATTATCGTTGATATCTTCTTGTTCCTATTAATTGGTTCTCATAATTTTTCTTGGTGCTTAATTGTTCAATTGACAAAGTGATTTTGATATATTATTGTTACCGGATTTATTTTTCATAGCGTATGCTTGCTCCATGAAGTTTTGATAGGTTATTCTTAGATAACAAGTTTCATAGTATATGCTTGTTTATTTGTGAAGGAAAAAGAATTGATTTTAGGGCGAGTTGATATTAACTGTCATTGATTAATGGATTCGGATTCTAGGTTTTCCTTATCTGAATTTAATTGTTAATTAGGTTAAAGAAATCTCATCTCAAATCTTATTTGTCTATTTCGCCTGAGTTGATTGTTAGGGTTTTGAAAATACATAGTGTCTCTGGATCCATCTGTGATTGCTACAACTAAACTGTCCGCTTGCAGTTTACATTATTTTTACACATCAAGATAATATGTTTGTCAACCAAAGGACTCAACGCACACTAGTCCAAGAATGGTAACCAATAGAACATTACAAGGAAAGGCCAGACGGATGAAAGAATATTGCCAGTGGCCAGTGCAACTTACAGTATAGAAAAGTTAGTCACAAGGTGAAATAAGTTGTCCAATCTCCACTAATTAATAAACGTCCAACCCCATAATCAAGTTATAGTCAAATTAAATTTTTTTGAATATGTAGAAAGAACATAAAACTGTCAACCTTAGCACAAACCAGTACATTGAACATGAGGCCAATATTGCTAAGCATTTGTTTCTAATAGTAGAAAGAATTGCAGCTAAGAATTGCAGTGAAGCATGTCTGAGGTTCGTGTTAACGTAAAGTTTGCAGACAGTGGTTGTAAAATATGATAGAATATGATAACAAGGTCTGGCTTAAAAAATATATATTTTGCGTGTATTGCTTATTGCAGACTATACACGATAGGTTGATGATGCTCTAAAATCATATTTTTGTCTCAATGCAGCTATATAATTGTTTCAGATCCAAATGGTGAATAATATGCATGGTACCAGTGCACGATAAGTTTTTTTACTACCTTATTGTTTGTAGCATCTTCGGGCCACTCTACAGGAATAAGAATAAAAATAATACTTTCCCAATATTGAATAAGAGAATGGATAAGAAATTATTGAACTCATATTCATGTATCGGGTAGATTTTTACGGGACACCCGCAACCTATCATTGTAAATTTTTATGTGATAACCTACTTGTACTGTAATTTGTATTGGGTATTATAGTCATATGTTATACATATAAATATTTGGGTGTGTATAGCTTAATTATATTTGTAAGAGTTATACATGAGTTAAAAGTTAAACAGAGGACACATTTTTAATTATTGAAATAAAGAGAATATATTGATAAAATTATCTACTAATTTGGAACATTTTATACAAATTCCCTTTCTTAAAAGAAAAATGTCATTTCACATAAAAGAATTTACAAAATAGAAAAATTCAACTTCTACATTTTTAAGCACTTCCCTTTACATTTCCCTACTTTAAAGATAAAATGTTCAAGAATATGCAAAGCACAAATGTTCATTTTCCTCTTAAACTTGATTAATAGTACTTGATTAATAAACTGAAGCTAAACTTGATTATGATGTGTAAGCCAACATGTTAGTTTTATAAATTGCTAAACCAAAACCAGTTGATCGACTAATTAAGACTTCACACCAACACCTTCCTTTAATGTTTTCTTAATAACATTTTACTGATGGATTAATATTGAAATACTATGTTAAACAGATTTGCTGAATGGAATTATTGGTTCTTCTCTCATTAGCTTGAAGAAACTGATTACAAGTAAATAAGGAAAGCAGACATAGTGACTACCTAAAAACCAGGAACAACCTCCTGTAAAAACTCCACCACCTGAGACTCCAGCTAACACTCTACTACTACTTGGTCATGTCCATAAACTATGCAACAGCCAAGACTTATTCAAAAACAAAACATAATAAATAAATAAAACATTTAGATTAAGACATCCAACATTTACAATACAGATACCTACATGTTTGTATGCGAGCAACAGATAGTTTTACCTGTATAATTCAGTGGATTACACTAATCCATCCTTCAAACTGCAGCTGGGATATGCTAATTATAATAAACTACTATGCTTAACAAAGAATGCTTTTCATACTTAGCAAGTTAATTTCTCATGTGATATTAGAATGGTTTTTGACTCCTTTTACTTAGACCTTCCCCATAACCATTTCCTCCAACAAGCAATTTGCCTCCTACCTCACTTTTTAAACCTCAGTCACTACAGATTAAACAGATGACCACAACATAAACAACAAACTCATACAAGGTTACATCACTCAATCGGTTTTAGTAGGGAAAATTTGATGTATTTATGCTCTTGTTGTCATTTTGAATTAATTAATTATTTTTAGTTAACAAAGTTCGAGATATAATTCTGTATACACTTAGGTCTCGTTTGTTTCGATGTAACCAAGTTATGTAACTAAAAGTTCCTTGGACTAAAAATGATTTAGTTACCAAGGTTCCCCATAGTCACTCTAGGGATGAAAAGCCCTAATTTCAACCCCATAGTCCCCCGTTTTCATATTTGAAATCTGTCCCAAAACACCCTTCAGCCATATTCCTTGACACGCTGCGGCCGTAGCTGCCATAAACTCTGCTTCACAAGATGAGAGTGCCACACACCTCTGTTTCTGTGATACCCATGTGATTAAGTTCTCATCCAAGTAAAATGCCATACCCCCTGTACTCTTCTGGTCATCCACACTCCCAGCTAAATCACTGTCCGAATAACCTGAGAGCAAATAGTTTCCTTCCCCTTTAACATATGTCAATCCGTAATTCAACGTTCCTTTAACATATCGAAAAATTCTCTTCACAGCATTGAGGTGCATGGACGTTGGTCGTTCCATAAATCTGCTAACAATGCCCACGGCATAGGCTATATCAGGACGCGTATGGACCAAATATCTCAGTCCTCCTACACAACTCTTGAACTTTGTTGAATCTACGGCCTCTCCTGTCTCATCCTTGTGCAGTTGAAGATTATGTTCCATCGGGTATTTTGCAGAGTTACAATCTTCCATACCAGCTTTCTGCAGAATTTTTCTGGCATAGGATTGTTGCTTCAACTTAATGTAACCATGCCCTTGCTCAACCTCGAGTCCAAGGTAATATGACAATTGACCTAAATCGCTCATCTCAAACTCCTTGGCCATTTGTTTCTTGAACTTAACAATATCAGACACATTAGTTCCCGTTATAATCAAATCGTCGACATAGACCCCAATAATCAACGACTCAGTACCTTCCCTTCGTGTATACACGGCGTGCTCGTATGGACACTTTTTGAAACCAAGTCCTTCCAAACATTTGTTTAAACGTGCGTACCAAGCACGTGGAGCTTGTCGTAAACCATAGAGAGCCTTGAGTAGCTTGTACACCTTGTTTTCCTGACCCCTTTTCTTAAAGCCTTTTGGTTGCTTCACATAAACAACCTCCTTTAGCTCACCATTGAGAAAAGCTGACTTGACGTCTAGATGGTGCACTTCCCACTCATTTTTCGCTGCAAGAGCCAAGATCAAACGAACAGTTTTGAGCCTTGTTACAGGGGCAAATACTTCTTCAAAGTCTATACCATAACGCTGGACATATCCCTTTGCGACTAACCTCACTTTGTGTTTGGTAATCTCCCCATTTGCATTTCTCTTAACTTTGAAGACCCATTTTAGGCCAATAGGTCGCTGTCCCTTGGGTAGATCGACGAGTTCCCAAGTCTTGTTGTGTTCAATGGATTGAATCTCACTCTGCATTGCATCTGTCCAGACCTACTTTGTTGAAGCTTGCTCGTACGTTACTGGTTCTTCAACTCCAAGTAAAAATAATTCATCCTCTGGCAACTCAACACGTTCGGACTCCTCATAAACTGCATCCATTGACCGAAACTTTCTGGGTTCGCTTTCATCAGACGTGGTAGATTCACCACTTCTATTTGAAACGCTATTCTGACTGGAAGTCAGGTTTGAGGGTGTGACGGCCTGAGTAACTGTTCTTTCGCTAATGGGAGTTGTTGGCTCGTTTTCTTCGATTCTTTCACTTGATGTGTCCTCTTCTGTGATGTCAGATACTGTGAGTGTACCAAACACGAGTTGTTCTGGCTTCTCAGTGAGTTCCCATGGCCAACCTTTTTCTTCTTCAAAAACGACATCTCGATTGACAAGAATTGAACCTGAATGTGGATCAAACAGCCTGTATGCTTTTGTGCCAGGTTCACGCCCAAAATAGACAACCTGTTTGCTCCTATCATCCAGTTTCTTCAGCTGAGCAGTGGGTACCTTCATATGGGCAATACATCCAAAAACACGCAGGTGATGTAGGTTGGGTTTATTCCCTGTCCAAGCCTCATAAGGTGTGAGGTTTGATAGTGCTCGAGTGGGCATTTTGTTCAGCACATATACGGCATGTCTGACAGCCTCGCCCCACATTGTAGTTGGCACTCGTCTCTCCTTGAGCATGCTTCGAGCCATTGCAACAACAGTTCGGTTACGTCTTTCAACGACCCCATTCTGCTGAGGGGAATAGGGGGCCGTATAATGTCTTGTTATGCCTTCGTCTTCACAGTATTGAGTGAATGCTTTTGAGCAAAACTCACCTCCTCGATCGGTTCGGAGTACTCGAATTTTGCCTTTCCCGGTATTTTCAACCTGTGCTTTAAACTTCTTGAACATTGCCATTGACTCATCCTTGGACTTTAGCATGAACACCCACATTAATCGACTGTAATCATCCACTATCAACATGAAATACCTGTTCCCGGCTGGCGTTGTGGGTGATAGAGGGCCACAAAGGTCGGTATGTACCAACTCGAGTGTAGACTTGGCGTTGAATTGTGACTGCGTTGGGAAAGGTTTTCGGGACTGTTTAGACAAAAGACAGCCGTTACAAACTCCTTTCGGATTCTTGATTAATGGTCATCCATATGCCATATTGTGCTTGGAGAGCAACGACATTGCCTGGAAATTAGTATGTCCAAGTCGACGATGCCAAAGCCACATCACTTCTTCATTTCTTGTTAACAAACACATTGGTTTGTTCTCCTCAATGTGAATTTTGTACAACCTGTTGGAAGCTCGTTGTACTTTGACAAGAAGTTTATCAGATGTATCATAAATCCATAAAAATTCTCCACTAAGTATAACTTTATTCCCCTCCTCCGACAATTGTCCAAGACTAATAATGTTACTACGAAGTGTAGGGATAAAATATACCTCATTGAGTATTCGTTTTTCACCATTCTTACATGTGATGGGGATAGATCCTTTCCCCTTTATGCTTACAAGTGACCCATCTCCGAACTTAACTTGGCCTCCCACTGTTTCATCCAATGATGCAAATTTTTCCCGACGTCCTGTCATGTGATTACTCGCTCCGTTGTCAAGGTACCAAATATTTTCTTCCTTCACTTTTGCATTGTCTCCTTGATTTAGCAAGACCAATTTAGTTGTACTGTCTTCATATTCTGTCATTAAAAGTGCAGGTTCATCATCATTTACCCGGCTGAGATTTGCCTCCAATTTTGTTTCTTTCTCACGTCTGGGTTTTCTGCACTCGGCAGCAAAATGGCCGTATCCAAGACAATTGAAACATCTTACTCTGCTTCGATCACGACTTCCCCGATTGTCTCTTCCACGGTTGTCATTCTCTCCTTTGTTCTTTCTTTTCAACCATTCCTCTCTCGTGAGAAGAAGCTTCCCTTCGCTGTGCTCTCTCTTGGACCATTCGTCCTCAGTGAGAAGCAATTGTTGTTGTCCTCCATTGCTGTCTTCTTGTCCTCGCAGACGTTCCTCGTGTGCTTTTAAAGAACCTACCACTTCCTCTACTGTCATGGTCTCTAAGTCCCCAAATTGTTTGATAGCCGATGCTATCTGTAGAAACTTAGTCGGCACAGCCCTCAGCAATTTTTTAACAACATATGTTTCCTCAACGCTTTCTCCCAAAGCCCGAATATTTGTTACCAGGCTATTGAGTCTCATGCAGAAATTGTCTAACTGATCTCCCTCCTTCATACTGAGAGCTTCGAATTCAGCTTTTAGAGTCTGGGCTCGCGCCTTTTTGACCTTGTCTGCTCCCAGACATAAAGTTTTGATAGCATCCCAAGCTTGTTTCGAGGTTTTCTTCGCTGCAAGTGACAGGAGCATGTCTTCGGGTATCCCTTGATAGATGATTGCCAGTGCTCTCTTATCCATTTTATCGTCTACGGTAGCCTTTGTATCCTTGGGTTCAACAGCCTCCCAGACGCCATAAGCCTACATAAAAACAGTCATTTTCAGAGCCCAGGCTGTGTAGTTTGAACGTGTGAGCATTGGGTAGCTTAACCCAAAAGTACCATCCTTCGATTTGCTTGATTCGGTTGCCATTAATCACCTTTCTCTGATACCAGATGATGGATTAATATTGAAATAGTATGTTATCCAAATGGTGAATAATATGCATGGTACCAGTGCACGATAAGTTTTTTTACTACCTTATTGTTTGTAGCATCTTCGGGCCACTCTACAGGAATAAGAATAAAAATAATACTTTCCCAATATTGAATAAGAGAATGGATAAGAAATTATTGAACTCATATTCATGTATCGGGTAGATTTTTACGGGACACCCGCAACCTATCATTGTAAATTTTTATGTGATAACCTACTTGTACTGTAATTTGTATTGGGTATTATAGTCATATGTTATACATATAAATATTTGGGTGTGTATAGCTTAATTATATTTGTATGAGTTATACATGAGTTAAAAGTTAAACAGAGGACACATTTTTAATTATTGAAATAAAGAGAATATATTGATAAAATTATCTACTAATTTGGAACATTTTATACAAATTCCCTTTCTTAAAAGAAAAATGTCATTTCACATAAAAGAATTTACAAAATAGAAAAATTCAACTTCTACATTTTTAAGCACTTCCCTTTACATTTCCCTACTTTAAAGATAAAATGTTCAAGAATATGCAAAGCACAAATGTTCATTTTCCTCTTAAACTTGATTAATAGTACTTGATTAATAAACTGAAGCTAAACTTGATTATGATGTGTAAGCCAACATGTTAGTTTTATAAATTGCTAAACCAAAACCAGTTGATCGACTAATTAAGACTTCACACCAACACCTTCCTTTAATGTTTTCTTAATAACATTTTACTGATGGATTAATATTGAAATACTATGTTAAACAGATTTGCTGAATGGAATTATTGGTTCTTCTCTCATTAGCTTGAAGAAACTGATTACAAGTAAATAAGGAAAGCAGACATAGTGACTACCTAAAAACCAGGAACAACCTCCTGTAAAAACTCCACGACCTGAGACTCCAGCTAACACTCTACTACTACTTGGTCATGTCCATAAACTATGCAACAACCAAGACTTATTCAAAAACAAAACATAATAAATAAATAAAACATTTAGATTAAGACATCCAACATTTACAATACAGATACCTACATGTTTGTATGCGAGCAACAGATAGTTTTACCTGTATAATTCAGTGGATTACACTAATCCATCCTTCAAACTGCAGCTGGGATATGCTAATTATAATAAACTACTATGCTTAACAAAGAATGCTTTTCATACTTAGCAAGTTAATTTCTCATGTGATATTAGAATGGTTTTTGACTCCTTTTACTTAGACCTTCCCCATAACCATTTCCTCCAACAAGCAATTTGCCTCCTACCTCACTTTTTAAACCTCAGTCACTACAGATTAAACAGATGACTATAACATAAACAACAAACTCATACAAGGTTACATCACTCAATCGGTTTTAGTAGGGAAAATTTGATGTATTTATGCTCTTGTTGTCATTTTGAATTAATTAATTATTTTTAGTTAACAAAGTTCGAGATATAATTCTGTATACACTTAGGTCTCGTTTGTTTCGATGTAACCAAGTTATGTAACTAAAAGTTCCTTGGACTAAAAATGATTTAGTTACCAAGGTTCCCCATAGTCACTCTAGGGATGAAAAGCCCTAATTTCAACCCAATTAGGAGATAAAAACCCTAATTTTCAACCCAATAGAGGATAAACCTTAATTTCTACATAATTCAGCCAAATTCAATTCGTAATCAATCGAAATGCAAACACACATAACTGTTAGGAATTATGTTGATTATTGATGATAACCAAATTAACTCAGTAAAATTTGAACAAGTAAAATGTAGCATTCAACGGATAGCATGTGTATACAGTATCCATTGAAGGGTAGCTTATCCATTGATAAGATTCATTGTAACATGTTCCTTTAGTTTCAATAGCAGTTGAAAGTATAAGTGCTAGGGTTGAATAAGTCATGTTGACTATCAATTGATATGTAGAATACAAATGCTAATTGTAAATATTTGATGCCTTGTAATTTTACATAAGTGAAATGTACTTTAACAGATACAATTCAGCCTTAAACGGATGCAACCATTATACCTTCAATGGATGCAACCAAGATACTTTCAACGGATGCTGGACAAATTAACCTCGACCGATACAAGGCCAATAATTAGCAGTTGAAAGTGTGATAGGACAGTTTTGACAAGTCACATGGGTTGATGGAACAAAAAGGAGCATGAAAACCAGCATTTTGGGAAACCCTGAAGAAAAGGAAGCATTCTATTTTTATCTGGTCAATAGAGATGATTGAAGAGGAATATTCAGCTAAAAGGCAAATCATTTCAAGTACCATTGGACTTAGAGTGAAAAAACAAGCTTTTGGAATTTACCTACTGTACATTCCAAGTAGTTCAATTTAGCTTGTAAACTTGGGATATATAACCAAGTGTAGCAATGTTTTTGAAGTTAATTAAGAAATGTATTTTAGTTTTCTAGTGCTTAAGCAAATATTTATACTTGTAATTTGCTGAAGCAAAAACATTGTAACTGCAGCTGTGTGTTTGTTCTAAACATCACAGAGATTTCTTCAAATAACATCTCTCAAGTGGAACAATCAATCCACCTGAATTTTTTAATTCTTGTGTTTTTATTTACTGTAATTTTAAATTTCTGTTCTTAAGTCCTTTGTTTGCAAAAGAATTGAAAATTTTAAAGGATTGTATTCAACCCCCCCCCCCCCCCCTTCTAAAATCCTGTGATTACATTGTTTGGGAATAACAATTGGTATCAGAGTAAGCTTCTAATATACAAGAAGTTTAAAGATCACAGACAATCAGAATCATGGGAAAGAAGGATAATGGAGTTAAGATACAAGTTCTTGACAAAGACAATTACTTTCACTGGAAAGTAAAGATGCATCTGCACCTCTTATCTATGGATGAAAGCTATGTGGATTGTATTGAGAAAGGTCCTCATGTGCCAATGAAGGCTGCTACCAGTATTGAAGAGATTGCAAAAGCTATGGATTTATCAATTCCCAAACCTCTGAGTGGACACTTGAAGATGCTGCTGAAGTTCACAAAGATAAAAAGGCCATGGACATTCTGTTTAATGGTCTAGAACATGACATGTTTGATAATGTCATTAACTATACCTCTTCTAAAGAAGTATGGGACACCATTCAAACCCTTTGTGAAGGCATATAACAAGTAAGGGAAAATAAGATGCAACTTCTCATACAACAATATGAACACTTTCATTTCAAAAGTGGTGAATCTCCGAATGACACTTTTCGTAGATTTCAGAAATTAATGAATGGCTTGAAATTGTATGGAAGGGTGTATCAAATGAAAGACTCAAATCTCAATTTTCTGAGTACAAGAATACTCAAAGAGTACAAGAGTTTCACTCTTGAAAGGCTTTATGGAACGTTAAAGACTTATGAGCTAGAAATGGTACAGGATGAAGCGATTGAGAAGACTCAGAAAAAGGGTGGTTATGTAGCACTTGTGGCAAGTACAAAAGGACATGAGGATGTGAAGGAAAAAACTGCTAAAGCTACACCAAGCTCAAGTGCTTGTGAAGGTAGAATTGAATCAAGCAAGGGAAAAGGCAAAATGGTTGATGAAGATGTCAACTTAAATCAGGATGAGATGGATGAGCTACATGAGCACCTTGCTTTTCTATCTAGAAAATTCTCAAAGCTCAAGTTCAAAAAGAACCCTAAGGCACAAAGAGCATTCAGAAAATACATTCAACCTAACAAAACATTTGTTAAAAGGTCTAAATTCAAATGTTTCAACTGTGGATTGGGTGGTCATTTTGCCAATGAATGCAAAAAGTCTAAAACTGAGAGGAAGGAAAGAAAGTTTGAGCCTATAGACTACAAAAAGAAATATTTTGAGCTTCTCAGACAAAAGGAAAGGGCATTCATAACGGAGGACTATAATTGGGCTGCACATGGGAATGATTCTGAAGAGGACACAGAATATGTCAACCTAGCACTCATGGCTAATTCAATTGAGTAGGAAGCTAGTTCATCAAGGAATCAGGTAATCACTACAAACCTAACTAGGCCATCCAAAGAGGAATGCAATAGTATTGTTTGTGTGTAACTCTTAAATAACTCACAAAATAGAACAAAAGAATTAAAGATGCTAATATTTTTTTGCGTGATATGAATGTTGTGTTAGAAACTCACATCATTGAGTTTGAGAAATTGAAAATTGATTTCCAAATTGTTAAAAGTGAACTAGAGGTTGTGTTAAAAAAAGAAGAAAATCTTAAAAACTAGCTAAAGAAAGAACATGATGTAATTGCAAGATGGAATGATTCCAGGAATGTTGTCACTAAAATTTTTAAGGTTCAAGGTCTGGATACATTCTGTAAGGATTCATTGAAAAAGAATAAAAAGAAACTAGATGTTATAGTTGAAGATCTAGGAACTGACAATGCTTCAACGGATAGTGATCATCCGTTGAAAGATAACTCTTCAATGGATGAGAGCCATCCGTTGAAACATACAGTCAATGTTAGTAAAGAAAAACTTGAAAAACTGAACAAAAAGTATGGTCCAACCAACAAGAATTTTGTTCAAGGGGAATGCAATAAATCAAAGAAAGTTGAGAAGGTAAACATAGGCAACTTGTCCAATAAACAATTGAAGCAGAAGCTAGAAAACATTGAGGTTAAGGCTGAGGTTAAAAAGAAAAAGAACAGAAATGGTAATGTAGGGATTAACAAACACAACAATTACACACCTGATAAATATGCTCCTGGGAAAACATATGTTAATTGTGGTAGTGTTAATCATTTATCTACTAACTTGAAATCTGTTAAAAATGCAAATGTTCAGATACCTATGCCTATGCCTAATGTTCCTATGTATGTCATGCCAAACATGTTTGCTCATAATGCTCATGCTTCCAATATGTATACCAGCATGTCATTTGTTCCTAATCCATACATGAATGCATTCAATATACCACAAATGCCATGGCACATACCAAACTTGAGCACTATGTATGCACATCATTCACAAATGCTTGCATCAAACATTTATGCACCTGAGAACATGCAAAGAAATATGCCTCAAAGGTCAACACCAAAGGTCAAACTTGATTTAAATCAATCAAAACCTAAAGTGCAAAATGACTTGAGACATAAGGTAAAGGTTAACAAGACAGGACCCAAGGAAACTTGGGTACCAAAATCAACTTGATTTGGTTGTGATATGTGCAGGGAAACAGGAGGAATCTATGGTACTTAGACAGTGGTTGTTCTAGGCACATGACTGGAGATTCTACCCTTTCTCACTGAGTTCAAGGAAAGAGCTTGCCCTAGCATTACCTTTGGAGATGACAACAAAGGATATACTAAGGGATATGGCTTGATAGCAAAAGAGAATGTCATAATTGATGAAGTATGTTGCCTAGTAATAAACAATTGTAGAAGGGGGGTTGAATACAATATTGTATAATATTCTCGACTTTAAACACAAATATGAATAATAACAGTTTTATTAATTCTGATATAAAACTGTTACAAACTCTCTCAAGAAATTTTGATGTTCTTGAGAGCTTCTAGGTTACAAAAATACTCGAGTGTGCGATCGATATAAATCGAAACCTAAACGGTGTTTATATACTACACAGCTTCTCTATCAATTACATGATAAGTCCTAATCAATTACAAAGATTGAAACCTATCCTAAATTGATAGCTACTTTCCTACAAACCAGGAACCGACAAAATAAAAATCCTTATTTAACTAGACTCCAAATGTAACTCGAAATAGAAATCCTGATCAGCTTCCAGTCCTATTGATCAATCCTGATCCCAGTCCTGATATGAAATCCTGATATCAATCCTGATCCTGACGATCATGCAATCCTGATGGCTATGCAATACTGATGACGTCAACAATCCTGATCAGTTGAGTCTAGATCCTGACGATCATTGAATCCTGATCTAATAATCTCCCCCAATCTCATACTTTGTAAAATAAAGTATAGATTTCCTAGATTCAATGATGTCAAAAATATATATACAAAATGTACAAGTATTTACAGTAACAAACTTATCTCCTCAGATTTTTTGGTAGAACATATTCATCTTCAAGAAACTTGACAGCATATTTTCTTCTTTGTCTTCAAGAATCTGAATAAGTCTTTCTTTTAACTCTTTAAGTTCTTCATCCTCTTCATTAATCTGATAGATAGCTGCTCTCAAATTCTGAATTGAGTTTCTCTGTAGACTATGATCTTCAACCAGGAGGTAAGCAATTTCCTTCCCATCAGGATTAAGAATAAGTTGTTTCATGCCAAAGGATATTTCTTTAATAGCAGTACCTCTTTGCATTTCCACATCTTGTCCTCTTATATTCATGTACATGGGAGAATAATCACCATTATAATACTTTCCTTAATCAAATCTTCTCATTATATTTGACAGAATCATGTCACTCCATTCCTTGCACACTTTATTCTTCCATCTCAGCAAATAATGAACATATTTCAGTTCCTTTGAAGTTTTCATCAATAGCTCTTGAATGGACAGAATCTTCACAGTGCCATTTTTCATGAAGTACAAAAGCTTTTCTTTCTTTTCATAACCATCATGACAATCTATAACTATATCAACAGATAATAAATTGTTCAGGTTTTCAAAAGTTATATTACCTCCAGTATCAGTCAAAGAGTGAGGGTCAACATATGGCATGTTCAGAAACTCAGCATCTCTGGGACCTATTCCTCCTCTTGAATTGGTTGGCATTTGTCTTAGATTGGAAAACATCTGTAACCAGAGTGCTCTTGATCTTTGAGAATCAGCAATATTAGCAGCACTGGGAACATTTGTTATAATCCCACCAGAGTGATAAGTGATAGGTCTATCACACATAAGTGTGTCAATATGTTTCCACTTCTTATCTTTCTCTTTCTCATAAGAATAACTCTTGTCTAGTTGAGGTTGTTGTCTTCTGACATTTCTCCACAACCCTTTATTTGAAGTTTTGAGTCTTTGTTTATAGAGCTGAAAATCTCTATTTGTTGACCTTGTTATTCTTCTTCTTCTGTCTTCTTCTTGTTCATCTATTTCCTTATTGTGAGAATCAACCACTGTAGAAAGAATTAATAAATCAACCTCTTGCAAAATTTCAGAATCATCAGGATCTTGAATATTGTCAGGAACAATATCAGGATTAGACTCTTCAATTTGATTTGTATTGTTGAGAGTTGATTGTTTTGGTCTTCTTCTCAATTCTAGTTCTTCTTCATTAATTCCATCATCACCATAAGTAGACCTGTCAGGAACTACTAGAGTTTGAGTAGGTTCAGTAATTTCTTCAATCCTTAATCCTCTAGACCTTGTTTGTCTAGGCATAATTGGAGTTGATGAGCTTCTTCTACCTCTTTGAGCACTTCTTCTACCTCTGCCTCCTCTACCTCTAGCAGGAGCAGAATTCTTGAAACTCTCCATCATTTCTCTTTGAGAATTTAAGAATTCTTCTTGTGAGAGATCAGGATATTCTTCACTTGCTGTGTAAAGTGCCTTTCTAGAAAATAACTGTTGTACCCTCTTATCAGTATGATAAAGAGCCACAACATCACCTCTCTTTGTTTTGAACTTCTGGACTAAGTTTGATGCTTCTTCGGGATTATTAATGATTACATCTTCATCACCCTCAGGAATTGTAGAAAGAATTTGTCATTGACCAGGCGTCATGATTTGATCATCCATTAGGATTTGATCACCTCTCAGGATTTGCTTTTCCGTCAGGATATGAGATTGCACCAATGTCCTCACCGTCTCTACTCCAGAATCAGAAACATGAGTTGACTGCGTTGTTTGACTTTGAGAAGTTTGAATAGTCTTCATAACAGCAGCATCAGAGGTTTCTCCTTGTAGTACTTTGTCACCACCATCAATTCCAGTATCATCATCATTTTTCCTTAATACTAGATCAGGTGTACATTTTGTCTGACTTACCTTCTCCCCCTTTTTGACATCAGGATTTGACAATAAATTCATTCTTGAGGCCTTTGGATAAAAGAGTAGTTGCCTTCAAATGATTCTTCAAATCTTGATTCTCAATCAATTTCACTGCATCATAGGCATGATCCAAAGCAGAAGGAAAGCTAACAGATTCAGAAGATCTGTACCATGAATTGTTCCATTCATATTGTCTAAGTGCCTCAGCAGGAGAAATTTAAGAAGGAACAGAAAAATCTTGTCTGAGATCTTTTCCAGTAGTAACCTTGCCAGCCATGAATGTGATTGATGAACCAAAGTTGGTTCCAAGACTAGCTTTGATTGTTGTAGCAAGTTGATCCTTCTCTTCATTATTATCATCACTGTCATCACTATCATCAGCATCAGAATCATCAGGAACATTAGGATCAGGAATAGCAATACCTTTAAGTTTGTCCTGTGATGCTGTGATAGAATCTGTCATTGGTCTGGAGCTAAGTGGCTGTATCAGGATTGGGTCATCATCAGGAGCACCACTAGCTTCAGGAGCAACACCGTCAGGATTTGATAAGCTTGCATCAGGATTTGATATTGATGGTTCTTGTGTAGCATGAGGTTCAGAAGCTACTTTAACACTTTGAGTTAAAGGTTCTTGTGTACTTCCCTCAGGCCTCAGTGACAGTGTCCTCGACCAATCTTTCATTTTCACCAGAAATCCCTTGAGCATTGTCAGGAAATTTCTCAGAAGCTGTAGCTTTGCCTGAATCTTTAGATGGTTCTTGTGTGGCTGGAATGTTGATGTCTTCATTCTCCCTTTGAGAAAATGGTTCTTGTGGGACCATTCCAATAGCTATGCCTTCACTCAAACTTTGATTGAGTGGTTCTTGTGGGGCAGGATCTTCAGTAGTTGCTGAATCACATTGAGATTCAGGTTCTTGTGGGCTTGATCCTTTCAGCTTCTTTTGTCTCTGAAAGACTAACTCCTCTGCTTTTCTTTTCTTTTCCCTGGGATGTGAAAACCCAAGTTTTGAAGCAGTCTCAGCAACCTTCTCCTATGAAATTTCAACAATCTTTGCAGTTGGAGAGGCTTTTGCTGGAGAGTCTGAGATAAAGACAATTTTTGGTTGTGCATCAGGAATACCAATATCAGGATTTGGTTGAGCATCAGGAATAAATGACTAATCAGGATTTGATGTCTGAATATCAGTATCCTTCATTTGCACCTTCAAAGGAATATGATACCTGCTTTTTGAAAATTTCTTTTTCTTTTGTGGCTTTGATGAAGGTGCCACAGCTTCAGTAGCAGTATCAACAACTTCCTTGATTATCTTAAACTTGGAGGAGATGGGCATATCATCCTCAGAATCACTTTCATCTATTAACTTCAACTTTCTTTTGACTGGAACATCCTCAACAACCTTGTCAGTAACAATCTTAGCACCTTTCTTCACCAGGACCCCTTGTACACCCCCTTTTATCTTCTTTTGAGTGAGTGGTGTAGAGGAAAAATCCTTTGATCCTGATTGTCTTCCAGACACATCAGATCTAGCTAATTTCTTAGATTTTACAACTAAAGTCTTTTGAGAGACAATAGAGGTGGCAGTTGATTGTTTTGACTGTTTGGGTTGGATGCTTGGGTCAGGAACAAGGTGTGATTGGCCTTGCCCCATAGCATCAGAGAGTAATCCATAACAAGTAGGCATTTTCTGATGTAAGAAAAACCTGACCTCATCAGGAATAAAGGCATTGCCTATAAAACCATTTGCCTTATCACTGTTGACTAAGGACTTCAAATTGTTCTCTGTAATTCTACATATAGGTAGAATCACATCATCCTCAAAAGTAACACCAGGACATAAGTGAATAAAGATTAGCTGAAAAAATCTAAGGAACCAGACATAACCTAATTTATCAGCTTTTCTATCACTTACAACTTTCAACACAAAACTACCATAATCAAAAAGTTTAGAGTAGATAAGAGAGTACCCAATTTTAAGTGATCCTGATTGCAGAGCATCAAAATAAGATGTCTTATTCAGGAAGCATCTGCTAAGCGTGTCAAAGAAATAATTCCACTCTCTTTTGAGCTTCGTCCTGAAGAGATTACCATATCTCTTAACTTCCCCATTGTAACCTAATTTTGTAACAAACTCAAAAAGAGTCGAGTCTGAAACATTATCAGGAAAAGCATCACCAAGAACAGGTAAATGCAGGGCTTCCTCCACAATTGCAGGAGTCACACAGTGATTAACTCCATTCCATTCAAAGTTCATCAGGATTGAGCCAGAATCATCTTTTCCAAAAGAAACTGTATTCCATACCTGCATAACTGACTTAAAAGTAACACTCGCAGGTTCTGTTAGAGCATACTTCAATGGACTTGAAGTAAGAAAATCCTGGATTATATGGAACTCAGTAGGCAATTCCTGATGGTCTAGAATAGCTACAAAATTATTAGTGGCAAAAGTAACACCACTAATCACAGTCTATTTGTTCATGAATGATGAAGACGCCATTAAAACAATATAGAAAGCTTGAGAATTGAGATTTAGAAAATAGGGTTCTTGAGTACAGAGAGAAAGAAGATGAAAAACTGATGAAGAGAGAGTAATCAGGAATTTAGAAAAACAAAAGTATTTTGTTAAAACAAAATATTACTCTCAATGACAGGTGGAAAAATATGATTTGTGCAAAAATGATCAGTGGACAAATTACGTGGGTAAATAAACATAACTGCACCGCTTTTTATGTGTATCTATATGTATATATCTATCAGTGTGACACACGCGCGCATACAGTTGTCCAACCAAAACTCAAACGTTTCTCATCAGATATTGACGAAAAATCAGGCACAAATTAAGCAATGAAATACTGACCTGTACATCAGGATTGACCAGTTGACTTCCTGTTAGGATTGAGTCCTATCAGGATTTGATCAGAATTACATACCTTTCAGAATGACCATCAGGATTTGACAATCATCAGGATTTCCTCTCTGTGGCTTTCCTCAGAAATTCTCAAAATTCATCATTTCAAGTTCATTCAACAATTTATTGAAAGTAGCTTCAGGTAGTGGCTTGGTGACTATATCAGCTAGTTGTTGATCAGTAGGAACAAAGTGAAGTTCAATTGTTCCTTCCAGAACCTGTTCTCTTATGAAATGATATCTTATACTGATGTGTTTAGTAAGAGAATGTTGAACTGGATTTCCTGTCATTGCAATAGCACTTTGGTTATCACAATAAATAGGGATTTTTGAGTATGACTGGCCATAATCTAACAACTGATTTCTCATCCACATTATCTGAGCACAACAACTTCCTACAGCAATGTACTCAGCTTCTGTAGTTGAAGTAGAGATAGACTTTTGCTTTTTACTAAACCATGAGACCAGTCTACCACCCAAAAACTGACAGCTTCCTGAAGTACTTTTCCTGTCTATCTTGCATCCTGCAAAATCAGCATCTGAATAACCACATAAACCAAAATCTGATTCCCTTGCATACCAAAGGCCAAGTGAAGGAGTGCCTTTGAGATATCTGAAAATTCTTTTAACTGCAATCAGATAAGGTTCCCTAGGTTTTTCTTGAAATCTTGCACACAGACAGGTTGCAAACATGATATCTGGTCTACTTGCAGTGAGATACAACAAAGAGCCAATCATTCCTCTGTAGTGAGTTACATCTACCTCAGCACCTTGATCAGGATCAAGTTTGGTAGCTGTAGCTATGGGAGTACTTGCAATAGCACAATCTTGCATGTTAAACCTTTTCAACAAATTCCTTGTATATTTTGACTGATTGATAAAAATACCATATTCAGTCTGTTTAACTTGAAGACCAAGAAAGTAACTCATTTCTCCTATCATGCTCATTTGATATCTTGACTACATAAGCTATGATAACTTTTCGCAGAGCTTATTGTTTGTTGACCCAAAAATGATATCATCAACATAAATCTGAACTAAAAGCAAATCCCTACCATGATTCAAATAGAACAAAGTTTTATCAATAGTACCTCTTTTGAATCCACTTTCCAGTAAGAATTGAGCTAGTGTTTCATACCATGCTCTTGGAGCTTGCTTTAGTCCATAAAGTGCTTTATCCAATCTATAAACATGATTTGGATATTTTGGATCAATGAAACCAGGACGTTGTTCAACATATACCTCTTCCTCCAGTTCACCATTTAAGAAAGCACTTTTCACATCCATCTGGAAAACCTTGAATTTCTTATGAGCTGCATATGCCAGAAAGATCCTGATGGCCTCTAGTCTTGCAACAGGATCAAAAGTTTCATCATAGTCAATTCCTTCTTGTTGAGAATACCCATTTGCAACTAGTCTTGCTTTTTTTCTGATAATTACACCATCTGAATCAGTCTTATTTTTGAAAATCCATTTTGTACCAACAATTGACCTGTTCTTTGGTCTTGGCACCAGTTTCCAGACTTCATTCCTTTCAAATCACTACTAGAAAAACTTTAATAGACATCGGTTTCTGGCCGATGTCTACGTGTTTTTCGACCGATGTCTTTGTCGGTGATGTTAAAAGTACCCCTTTTAGACATCGGTTTCTGGCCGATGTCTAAATAACCATTTTACATCGGTTTCTTTCTAAGATCTGTTGTCTTAACATACATTTAGCATCGGTCACATTGTGAATTATGTTGTCTCAACCAACATTTGACATCGATTTCATTTCAAGTAACTATTGTCTTTATATACCTTTAACATCAGTTTTGTTTTGACAAATTGGTGTTATTTTTGTTTTTCTACATCACTTTTCTATCAATTAATCGTTGTCTTTTATTCCGATGGACATTTTTTCCTTTTATTAATTTTTTTATTTTTACTTGCATGAACATGAACTTTATATTTCATGTATTCACTAAAATAACCAAAAGTAAAGTTAGAATTAACACAAATCCAGTATTCCTACATCAATAAAAAGACATTAAATTACAATGGCCACGTTCATTCGAAACCAGAACCGAAGTTTCAAGTACAAGCAAACAACTAACTATAAGAGGTGATAATGAATTAATGCTGAAACTCATAAGAGGTGAGTTCTCTTATGAAGCTGATTGGGCAGGTCAGTGGAGGTCAGTAGTACAGATTGCGGAATGTATGCATGCTGTTAAGAACTTGCATAACACTTGATCGGTCCAACCAAGCCAAGGGCTTCAGTAAGTGCCATTACAAGATGCTCGGGGTGATCTTCAATGAAGGCATGTCCATGTAGAGCTTGCATGGAATTCATAATTCTTCCAACGATCTGATGTAAAACATGGCATTGCAATACATTAATAATTTGCAGAAAGGCAAAATACTAAGTTCATTAGTTACAACATACTAATAGAAGTCCACTGTAAACAAGTCGAAATAGAAAACCAGTCTAATTATTGTTTCTGTACAGGATGTGAAGAGACCTTGTCATTTGACGCCTCTAGTTGTATTACAGTATTCAGCACATGTTTCAGGATAAGAAAAACTATTTCTGCAATTCTAATAATCATTCTACTGCTCTTGCCATAAGTAGACAATGAGAGATGGGGCAATGGCAGTGGTTACTCACTAATTTCAGAGTACAGAAAAAATGCAGAACGTCTGCTTCAGAGTTATAAAAACTAATAAAATAGGACGTAATATACTTTAACAAACATTCCTTTCTTGACTTAGCAAAAAAAAAAGAAACAAAACAAAACAAAAACTTACCTTTCTTGCATAGCCACCATAAGCTACCCCACCAATTAATGCAGTAGAGCTAGGTGAAGTTGAACGCAGATTCTTGTTCTCTGACTTGGCTAAAGAAGAAGAAAAAAGTTGGTGGACGAGCTTCACATTCTAAAATAACAAACCAAAATTTTGAATTGATGGTACGATTATTTGATGTGGTGGTTGTCTGAAAGAGTCTATGTAGCTTATGGACAAGTAGGAAGTCAATTGGGAAAAGAAAAGATTAATCTGGTTATGAAACAGAGTAATATCTAAAATTGACAGACCATGACATAAATATGCATCATAATGTAGCTCTTATAAAAGCTTAAAAATAATCATTATGGACGTATAAAGCTATTCATTTACACAGAAGATCAAAATATTGGCTTCGGATACAAGTATTATTAAAGTTGGTGGTGCAATCAATAGGTCGTAGACATGTCATTTAAGCATTTTGGAATCGAGCAGCATGCAGTAACAGTGTTCAAGTAAGCCAATAGTCTGTCCTTCAAATTTACATTAAATCGACAATAGTTTACTACTTGCTCCCAAACAGTCTATTTCGGGGTTTTACACTGCTGTCCTGCATCACCTACATTAGTCCTCCCATCACTATAGCTAAAGGCATTGTACAACACCATTTCGTCCTCTAGGGTAACACGTAGATTCACAATGAAATATAGATACTATTTACAGAGTTCACAATTTAATATTTTAATTAATCCTATCTGATGCGACAGATTTGAAGTTCATTTGAATATACAAATGGAGTATGAAAAAATATATGTCATAGTTAGCAATGTGTCTCTGGTAAATTACATAGAGTAATTGCTGTCAGGCACCAATTTCCCACTATTAAAATTTGACTGACATGTATTTGATATCAAGTTAATATTGTATGTATTAACACTTGCACAAAGGAAAAAGGACTTTTTAAGGAATTTAAGCAACTAGCAATGTATATCCAGATTCAAGACTAGAAGAGAATCACAGTTTCATCCATACCTTTAAGTGCAGTTGACTTTGGTAGAAGGGGTAGCTTCCCAACCTCAAGTATGACACATTCCACAGCTCATCAGGGATGACACCCACAACATCCAATGCATAAACCTTGCTGTCGAAAAATCCAACTAAAATAATGCCTGGTTTCTACACACTTTAAACTCATAAATCCAAGATTAGAACTTTATCTCTATATTACAATTCTATTGTCAAATTTCCAAACAC
Organism: Heracleum sosnowskyi; assembly: GCA_030848705.1. Taxonomy (NCBI): domain Eukaryota; kingdom Viridiplantae; phylum Streptophyta; class Magnoliopsida; order Apiales; family Apiaceae; genus Heracleum; species Heracleum sosnowskyi. The sequence continues at coordinate 82,263,414 of CM061244.1, forward strand.
TACGTTATTACTAACTTGATTGATGGGTTCATCTAATATATATTAAATCAAAGAATTCATCTCATCAATATCATACTAACCTTAAGCAAACACGAAAAATTCACAACCGGAACTCAACCCCAAATGAATGGTCCTAGAAATTAACAATAACTTTAAAAATTTGGAAAAGAGAAGAGAAAAATCAAATTAAATTTGTAAATGAAAATTAGACAAACAATTGAAAACATATAAAATGAAGTTAATAACCTCAGCAATTTACCCGAACAAATACTCCTGTATAAAAAATAAGAAGAAACATATTAAAAATTAGGGCTTAAAACTAATTAATCAGAAATCGAAAACAAAATCAAACTAATTCGAGTTTACTTACTAATTAAAGCTTTGGAGATTTAGAGTTGTAATTCCAAGCTCTACAAGAGCGACATGGTTTTGAACAAATCGATTTTAGTTTAAACAAATTGAATACGAGTTTCAAGTTGTGAGATTTGTGTGTGATATATCTTAATAGGATTTAGGATCTTAGATAATTAGGGTTCTTGTTTGTGTGAGAAAGAGGGAGAGAGAGGGAGATAGAAGAGAGAGAAAAAGAGAGTGAGAGACGGGAGTTTGTTTTTTTAGAGAGAGAATAGAAAATAATTGAGAGAGAGGTGCTTTTGTTTTTGTTTAACCGAGATCGAAGAAAAAAGTGGGAAGGAAAATTTCAGTTTGGGGGGAAAGTATTTATTTCGTAAAGAGGAAATAATTGGGAACGCGCGTCTATATTTTTTTAAAGGCTACCTAACACATCGGTTGTAGTAGCAAGTGATGTCAATATAGCTAAAAGACATCACTTTTATCGCACCTGATGTTAGTAAGGCTTTTTAACATCGGTGATTTTTTAATCGATGTTAAAGCACTGATGTCTATTATACTTTTTCTAGTAGTGAATTCATTCAATTCTTCTTGCATTGCATTAACCCAATCAGCATCTTTAAGTGCATCTTCAACTTTCTTTGGCTCCTCCTTTGGCAGAAAGTTATTATATAGACATTCATTTTGAGTTGCACTTCTTGTCTGAACACCTGCATCAGGATCTCCAATTATCAAATCAGGAGTATGACTTGCAGTCCATTTCCTTGCTGGTGGTAATTCATTCCTTGATGTAGATGCTCCCCCTGGATTGGTGTTATCTTGATTAGAAGAATTTGTCTCATTAGAAGCTCCCCCTGAATTATTACTATTTCCTCCTGATGAATTATCATGATTGTCACTTGAATCAGTATTTGAAGAATTTTCTCTTGATGATTGAGTTGACTCTGAATTTGTAGTAGTTTGTTGTTGCTCCCCCTCAACATTTGCACTACTAGATGAATCATCATTATTTGCATTATCAGTATTAGAACCATCAGTAATTGGTGTTCCATCAGGATTTGGTGTATCATCAGGATTTGATGGATCATCAGGATTTGGTAACCCATCAGTATCTGATGAATTGTCAGGATCTGATTCATTTTCTTCAGGTTCCTTGGTAGCTTCATTTTCAAACATCAATCTATCATGTGAGTCTTCATTCAATCCAATTATCTTCTTGTCATCAAAAGATATGTGTATTGACTCCATGACAGTCCTTGTTCTCAAGTTAAAAACTCGAAATGCTCTTGATGCAGGATAGCCTATGAAAATTCCCTCATCAACCTTTGTTTCAAATTTCCCTAGCTGTTCAGAATGAGTTCTGAGAACAAAACATTTACAGCCAAACACATGCAGATGCTTTAAACTTGGTTTCTTCTCCTTGAGTGATTGATAAGGAGTAACACCATGTCTGTTTATCAATGTGAGATTTTGAGTATATCATGCTGTATTGACTGCTTCTGCCCAGAAATATGTAGGTAATTTAGCTTCTTCCAACATAGTTCTACCAGCTTGAATAAGAGTTCTATTTTTCCTTTCAACTACTCCATTTTGTTGAGGTGTACCAGGAGCAGAGAATTGTTGAATAATTCTTTTGTATTTGCAGAACTCTTCCATCTTTGAATTCTTGAATTCAGTACCATTATCACTTCTCGGTATCTTGACTTTGTACTTTGTGGTTGTCTCAATCATTCTCACATGATCCAACAGTATTTCTGGAGTTTCATCTTTTCTGTGCAGAAAATACACCTAGGTGAATCTAGAATATTCATCAACAATTACAAGAGTGTACATTTTCTTACTGATGGACATAATGTTGACTAGTCCAAATAGATCAAGATGTAGCATGTCATATGGTTCTTCAATAGAGGATTCTGATTTACTCTTGAATGATGTACTTCTTTGTTTAGCCTTTTGACATGCATCACAGAGTCCATCAGGACTATACAAAGCTTTAGGTAATCCTCTCACTAAATCTTTCTTAACCAACTCATTGATATTGCTGAAGTTGAGATGAGAAAGCTTCTTATGCCAATTCCAACTTTCATCTACTGATGAGACAAGTAGGGGAGTCATCAGTATTTGAGAGAATGTTGGCTTCATAAATGTTACCATGCCTGTAGCCAGTGAGTGCAACTTTTCCTGATGCTTTGCTGACTATTTCACAATGAGTGGAATAGAAGTTGACATGATAACCTCTATCAGTAATTTGACTAATACTCAACAGGTTTTGTTTTAGTCCCTTCACTAGAGCTACTTTTTCAATGATGACATTGCCAATGATTATATTGTCATATCCCAAAGTTTGTCCAATGTTGCCATCTCCATAAGACACAGTTGGGCCAACTTTTTCCTCATATTCTGATAACAGGGCCTTGTTTCCAGTCATGTGCACAGAACATCCACTATCCATGACTAACACATTTTTCTTTTTACCCTGCAATCAGAATGTTAAAACACTAGTTAGAATGTTTAGGAACCCACAGTTGTTGGGTTCCTTTTCCATGCATTTTATTAATTTTAGCAGCAGAAGACTTTCTGATTTTAACAGTCCTGACAGGATTTACTCCATCAGGATTTGCTTTGTCAGTATCAGTATTAACAAAAGCATGCTTCACCTTGACATTCTTATGGCTACCAGAATTTGCACTATTTTTAAACTTAGGTAATGGATCATAAAAGTTATAGTACAAATCATGATATTCTTCACATGTATAAATAGAAATGCCATTTACTACCACAATGAAAACAAGAATTATGTGGTTTATAAAATACTGATCTATTCCTAACATCATACCTAGGAATTTCAGTAACCTTCTTTTTACTCTTTCTGCAATCAATAGAAAGATAATTAGAGTTACCACAGTTAAAGCAACATTTTCTAGGTGCATTTGGGACATATATATAACCATTTTCTTTATTAATCCCAATTTTACCATTCCTGTTTCTTTTGACACTTGGTTCCTTCTTCTTATCTGTAACTTCACAGATTTTATCCTTGAGTTGTTTCTGAGACAGTAAACCTACATTCTTAGTAACTCTACTCATGACAGGTTTAGACTTAATAAATTTAACACTTTGAACAGAAGTAGATCCCTTTTCAAAAGTTGAATTGGAATCCTTACCAAAAACAAAATTAACAGGAGTAATCTTAGATTTGGTTTTGTCTATAACATGTCTATAGGTTTTTGGACTAACTGTCTCATCAACAACAATTTTCTCTTTCAATTTCTTATCTTCATCTGACTTATACCCTAGACACTCTTTCCAATTCTTAGAGGTATTAATCTCATGAAATTTTATACCATAGTCTGTCCAGGTTTTGATTTTCTCATTAGCATATTCAAGTTCCTTTTCAAGAGCAGTACATTTAAATTTCATCTCTAAGTACATGTGTTTAGCATTATTACATTCTATGTGTACTTTTTGTGTAAGAGAAAATTCAGCTTCTAAATGCTCGATTCCTTTTCCTAAGTTCAGACATCTCAGATAAGTTTCTAGTATTTTCAGCAGTTTGACTTCTAAAGCTAATATGCAATGACTTTAGAAAACGTCTTAACTCAGAAGCATTATCAGTATCAAAATCAAAGACAGTATTTAGTACCTTATCATTAGGAATAGCAGTATCATCAGTATTGGCCATTAGGGCATAGTTGACCACCTCAGTATCAGATTCTGAGGAAGAGTCCATCCAGTCCTTGCTTGATGTGATGAGTGCCTTTTTCTTCTTGCACTCCGTAGCAAAGTGTCCCATACCATTACACTTGTAACATCTAACCTTTGACTTGTCAAATTTGCTACCCTTGCTGTCCTTTTTGATGTATTTGTCTTTGTTAGTATTGAAGGTCCTTTTTTGGAAGTTGCCTTGTCTTCTAGCCTTCCTGAACTTCATCTTTTTGAAGCCTCTGACTATCATAGCAACCATCTCTTCCATGTTTGAGTCAGAAGAATCATCATCAGTATTGGCATCAGGATTGCCATCAGTATCTGATGATGAATCATCAGGATCTGACTCCACCACTCTTGATTTCCTTCTAGAGACCTCCATAGCTTTTCCTTTTGATTTAGCCTCTACATTCAAGGCAATAGTCTTTGCCTTGCTGCTTCTCTTATTATTTCTCTGTTGAACTTCAAGATCATGAGTTCTTAGCATTCCATAGACTTCATCAAGAGACACAGTGTTGAGATCATACTGATGTCTAATGATCGAGGTTTGAGTATCCCATTCTTCTGGTAAAGCTCTCAGAAACTTGGTATTTGAATCTTCAGAAACATATTCCTTGCCAACTAAAGATAGATTGTTCAGGAGTGTCAGAAATCTATCATATAAATCAGTCAGGCTCTCATCAGGTCTAGCATCGAATTGTTCATATTCTTGAATCAAAAGAGCCTTTCTGTTTTTCTTGACAGATGCAGATCCCTGGCACTGAGTTTCCAAAGTATCCCAGATTTCTTTTGCAGACTTGCATGCGATTACTCTGTTGGACATGACAGCATCAAGACTATTGTGCAGGATATTCTTTATCTTTGCCTCCCTGAGTACATGAGCTTTTTCTTCTGGAGTCCATTCACTATTGGCCTTGACCACATAGTGTTCAGGTACAGTTTCTGTTCGTTCTATGATCCTGGTAGGAATAGATGGTCCATCACGAATCCTGTCCAAATAATCAAGATCCATAGCCTCTAGGTACATCAACATCTTTACCTTCCATGTTGGATATTCAGACTTCTTCAGGATGGGAATTTTCATGCTTTCATACTTGGTTGTCGACATCTTAGATCGTATCTGATTCAAATTTAAATCAGTTTGCTCTGATACCAATTGTTTCCCGGTAATAAACAATTGTAGAAGGGGGTTGAATACAATTGTATAAGATTCTCGACTTTAAACACAAATATGAATAATAACAGCTTTATTAATTCTGATATAAAACTGTTACAAACTATCTCAAAAAATTCTGATGTTCTTGAGAGCTTCTAGGTTACAAAAATACTCGAGTGTGCGATCGATATAAATCGAAACCTAAACTGTGTTTATATACTACACAGCTTCTCTATCAATTACATGATAAGTCCTAATCAATTACAAAGATTGAAACCTATCCTAAATTGATAGCTAATTTCCTACAAACCAGGAACCGACAAAATAAAAATCCTTATTTCACTAGACTCCAAATATAACTCGAAATAGAAATCCTGATCAGCTTCCAGTCCTGATGATCAATCCCGATCCCAGTCCTGATATGAAATCCTGATATCAATCCTGATCCTGATGATCATGCAATCCTGATGGCTATGCAATACTGATGACGTCAGCAATCCTGATCAGTTGAGTCTAGATCCTGACGATCATTGAATCATGATCTAACAAAGTAGCACTAGTTGAAGGACTTAAGCATAACTTTCTTATTATCAATCAACTATGTGATAAAGGTTTTTCTGTTTCATTTTCTCCAGAAGCCTGTGTTGTCTCAAGCAAAAAGGACAACAATGTGGTGTTGATAGGCTACAGAAAGGTAAATGTGTACAACTCAACAAATGCAGATTCAATTCTTTGTCTCTTCAGCAAAGCTAGTAAAGATGAAAGTTGGTTGTGGCACAAAAGGCTGTCACATTTAAACTTCAAGTCTATGAATGACTTGGTGAAGAAAGGTCTTGTAAGAGGTATTCTACAATTGGAGTTTTCCAAAGATGGATTGTGTGATGCATGGCAGAAAGGGAAGCAAAGGAAGGCCTCTTTCTGAAGCAAGACAGAGTCATCAATTGATCAACCTCTACAACTTCTACACATAGATTTATTTGGACCAGTAAATGTGCACTAGTACAAAATAGGTCTAAGGCGTCGGTCAAAATAGGTCTAAGGTGTCGGTTAAAGGGCGTAGTATATGTAGGCGACACTATAGGTATAGGCCTAAGGCGTCGGTCAAGCGAGCGACGCTTTAAGTTGATCTGTGTCGGTTTTTTGACCGACGCAATAAAGTACATTAGCCGACGCATTTTGTTACATCTAATGCATTAGTTCTTTTAAATGTCGTCGCCTATTTTCTGATATACAGCGTCGGTTATCCAAAATTCCGACACCTAAAGTAGTTATCTACAGCATCGGTTCTTTAACAAACAACCAACGCCTAAAGTCTTTTTTTTTCCTTTTTTCTGTTTTATTGAATAAACCTTCTTCACAAATCAATACACCCACACCAACAAAAAGGAAACAGTAAAATCACATCTCAAATCTAACGATAACTTCACTAAATAAATTTGAAAGATTTAATGTACAAAAATTCTTTCTATATAGTACGTCAATTTCCCTTACAAAATAAATTAAATTACATCATAAATGTCCAACAATGAAATAGTATGAAAAATTGTTCTAGCTAGTACTTCAGCTTCTTGCGCATCCATCTTTGAACCTGTATCCCTTGTATATTCCCTTAACTCCATGGCAAACGCCCCTACAACATAATAAGTAAAAAACTTAGTATTTTGAATAAATTTTTTATTTTCGGGTAATTCATATAAATCTGTTGTACTATTTATTAACCGACTTCCTTCTAGATCGAGTTTTTAGTATATAAAATTTATATCGATAGCCATCGACTTATTTATAGTTCTATTCACTTACAAAATAGTTGAATAGTCAAATAATACAACTTTAAAATAATTATAAGAGCATAGCATTTGAAAGTGTCTACCTTACCTGATTATAGACATTCTAGAGTAAAACATTTGGCCCAAAGCTCTCTAATCTCATTGATTCCCTTTTTGGTATAGCTTCTTGAACCGAGACCCTTCCAAATATAAAACATAACATATTTTAAAAAATTAATGAGTTCGATATTTTTAAAACAATAGTTTTGTTATTTCTCTTACCTTTTTCCAATTCATGTTGGGATTCTTTTGAGAAAGCATGACTATGTCATACATGTACCTCATAACATAAAAATCACACTCTGTACCTCCTTGTTGAGGGCACTACACATAAACCAACAATATTTTTTCAATATAATTAAATAAATGAGCAATAAACAAATAAATGTAAGAACAAGCAAGTTATACCTGAACCTCGGTATGATACCAAAGAAATTCTTTTCTGTTATTACTTCTTCCCCCTTCAGGTACATATACTTTAAATGCCTTGTGAAATAAATAATATTTGTGAATTAGAATATACACTTCATTATATGAAAATTGAATCCACATTTAACTTACGTTCGTGAAGGTGTTGTCAAGCGTATTTTCCTTTCTTTTCTCAACGAATCAAACACGTAGATAACACTTTCATCGAGACAAAAAAGAAGCAACATCCAGTGATCGCTACAAAAATACAAAAACATATAATATATACGTTGGATAATAACAATAATATATGTAATTACTAATAGAAACTGATTTTTTTCTTACTCTTGGATACAAGGTGCTAGGACAAAACGCTTGTCTTTATTATGGAAGATCCCACAATATAGATTTTTTCTTCCAAATACTATTCGAAGTTGGCTTTTTATACATCTTTCCAAGTACGACATCAATATTTTTAACTCGTTCAAAAACCTCCTTCCCGGTTAATGGCAAACGAGCCACTCGAGTCTCGATAGTCCCATCGAAAAACTTTTTCCTCTTACGATAAGGGTGATTCTGGGGAAGAAATGTACGATGACCCATATATACATTTTTTTTGCAATTGTTTAAACGAAGGTCAATCGTAGCATCTTCGCAAATCGGACATGCCTTAGCTCCTTTTATAGTGTAACCTGAAAGGTTTCCATAGCCAAGGAAATCGCTTATGGTGCAAAAAATCATGGCACGCAAAGTGAAATCTGTTTGGCTGTATGCATCATATATCCTCTCACCTTGATCCCATAATGATTTTAGATCATCAATAAGTGGCTGAAGATAAACATCTATATTATTTCCGGGTTCTTTAGGACCAGGAATCATCAACGTCAACATGATATACTTGCGCTTCATGTATAACCAAGGAGGCAAGTTATAAACTGTTAGAAGAACCGGCCATGTGCTATGTTGAGAGCTTAGAGTGCGATACAGATTCATGCCATCCGCACAATGTCCAAGTCGTAAATTTCTAACTTCTCCACCAAATTTCGGGAACTTTCCGTCAATGGTTCTCCTCTGTGGAGAGTCAGCAGGGTGTCTAAGCATCCCATCTGCTTTTCTCCCTTCCACATGCCACCTCATCAGCTTTGCATCATTGACATTCGCAAAGAGGCGTTTGAACCGTTCCACTATGGTAAATACTGTAACACCTTGACAGGAGACCTTTTCTTGACATCCGTAGAAGGATTATTTCCCTCCCGCTTGTACCTAGAGGCTCCACACTTTGGACATGTGTGTAGTTGTTCATGCTCATTGTGAAACAATACACAATGATTTGGACATGCATGTATTTTCTTTACATTCATACCCATGGGACATAGTATCTTCTTCGCCTCATAAGTAGAAGTGGGAAGCTCGTTTCTTAGAGGAAGAATGTCTACTAAAAGTTTTAGCATTTCCGTGAAACTCTTGTCACTCCACCCATTCTTTACTTTAAGCTTACATAACTTCAAGGTTGTTGATAACCTAGTAAACTGGTCGTTGCACCCTGGATAGAGAAGTTTTTTAGAATCGTCAACCAAGTTTTCAAGAATTTTTGATTGGTGCACTAGGAGCTCTTCAACATATTCGATCATCTCATTCATCCTATCATTTTCTGCATCATCTTCTTTATTGGTAGGCATACTCTCTCCAATACTTCCACGATTCCCATCAGATGTCTTTGACTTTTCAGAATGTATTCCTTCGCCATGCCAAATCCACTTAGTGTAATCAGCCATGAAACCACGACTAAATAGATGGTCACGAACTATCGCAACACTAGGATACTTTTTTAAATTATAACAATCATGACATGGACATGTAATCATGTATTCTTTTCCCTGTCCCCTTTTCTTTTTTAGATTTCCCTCCTCACATTCAATGAACTTTTCAACTCCATCAACATAATCTTGTGTTGCACGTGATATTTTGTAAATCCACATGACGATCCATGTTATATTTCTATAGAATAAATTATACAGAATATATGAAACTATATTTAGAAAAGAATCACATACAAAAATTCATTGTTTTTTCCATACAAAAATGACTCGAATACCATACAACACAATATTAAACTTGTTTGTGGCAGGCAAATTTGTTGTTTGCGATATTTTATTTTTAACTTCACTTACAGGCATAAAAGTAGGCTACAGATCAGACAGCTGGTTACAGAAACATTAGTGAAGCTTAAAGAAGCCAGTGAAGCAGATCAGAATACCGAAGTTGGTGTAAGTTTAGCTCTAGTCGACTCTCGATTCTAAATTTTACTATCTAGTTTCATACTGTGTATAGCTACCTACCTATTGTATAGCAGTGGGTATATAAATACAAATATAGCCACTGCTGCAACAAGGCCCACGACCGCCAAATTCCTCTTGCTTATATTGCCTCATTTTAATCCACTCTATCCGCATTACCTTTCCCACTTCTTCAGCTTCACTAGCTAGCTACATTATGGAGTTCTCTATCATATCAAAACTACTGGTGTGGCTACTACTGTTTACGGCATGCAAAAAATCTTCGTCTCATTAAAACAGGACTAATGAGTTCATTATAACTGGCCCGGAAGAAGCCTACGGACGTTGTATTAATCAAATGGGGTCAATGAAGCGCTCTCTGTTCCAGAAAGCAAAGAACAAGTTGAAGCCATGCTTAAAACTTAAAGTACATAAAGATCCAACAAAAGGAGACTTTACTGAAGTGCAGGCAGCTATTAATTCACTTCCTATCTTTAGTCATTGTAGAGTTGTCATTAGAATTAGTCATGGGATTTACAGGTAATGGATTAAGTTCGATACTTTCTTGTGCCAATATAGCTACAAGTTGAATCTTTTGCATGGAGTTAAGAAATTTTGATTAGTTTTTTATATATCAATCTCGTAGGGAAAAAGCTGAAATTAAACACACCCTTACATACATACTAGCAAAGAAATTAGAGATGTCGAAATCGAGTCAATTAGCAGCAAAGAAATTAGTGAAGAAACAACAACTATATATGACAAATTAAAGACTGGAAAAAGATGATTAAGAACTTAATCAACAAATTTTAATGACAAATATATGATCAAATTCGAAACAACCGGGAGATACATACCTTGAAAGAGTTTCTCCTTTTAAACTGAAGCAGCGTGAGGAATTAGAGGAATCGATTTACCAATGGATAGTGTAGTGAAGAAACTGAAAACTGAGATATGTGAGGAATTGGAGGAATTGAATTGGGGAATTGGGGATGAGGAACAGCGGGTTAAAAGTCCAATTAGGAAGACAACCCGACTATGAACTATGTTGTGACTATAATTTGGTATTAGCCAAATTAAAAATTAAAAATTAAAAAACATATTTTATAAAAGGTTTATATTTATTAATTAATACACAAGGGTTCAAGTATCAAATTAATTAAATTTAACTTTTGTACGTACTTCAATTTCAGCTACTATTAATAAAAAAAACTAATAAAAAAACAAAATAGTTTCAACTACTATTAATAAAAAAATATATTGTAAAAAATTTATATTTATTAATTAATACACAAGGGTTCAAGTAGGAAATTAATTAAATTTAATTTTTGTACGTTCTTCAATTTCAGCTACTATTAATAAAAAAACTTATAAAAAAAACAAAAAAGTTTCAACTACTATTAATAAAAAAAAAGCTTCAGCTTAATACAAATAAAATGCAATAGCGTCGGTTCTACAAGCCGATGCATATGAGCAGATTCTAGACCGTCGGTTCAATCAAAGACCGACACAATACGTCCTTAAAGGCGTCGGCTTTAAAAGACCGACACATATGAGTACATCTTTTAGCGTCGGTTGTATCAAAGCCCAACACTATAAGTCATCAAAAGCGTCGGCTGTTTAAGACCGACACATAAAAATATTTGAAGCGTCGGTTAAAGTGGTAAACTGACGCCATAGGTCCTGTACGGTAGACCTTTAGCGTCGGTTATGTTGACAGCCGACGCCTAAAGCAGGAAAAAGCGACGGTTCAGTAAAGAACCGACACAATAGGTGCGACACTAAAAAGCATTTCTGTACTAGTGGTGATGTCAATCTCAAAGAAAAAATATTGTCTTGTGATTGTGGATGATTTCTCAAAATTTACGTGGACACCTACTTTCTGCACTCCAAGGACGAGGCATGTAAAATCATAATCAATTAGAAGAATCAGGAGTGATAATGGTACTGAGTTTAAGAATTCAAGCATGAAGATGTTTTGTGAGGAGAATGGAATTGTTCACGAATTTTTTTCAGCTAGAACACCACAACAAAATGGACTAGTAGAAAGGAAAAATAGAACACTTATTGAAGCTGCAAGAACCATGCTAGATGAATCAAGGTTACCTACCTACTTTTGGGATGAGACAGTTAACACTGCATGTTTCACTCAGAACATTTCCTTGATAAATCAAGAAAAAGGAATGAATCCATATTAATTGCTCAAAAAGAAGAAACAAACATTGGATTTTCTGCATGTATTTGGATGCAAGTGTTTTGTACTGAGAAACCAAGGTGAAAATTTTGGGAAGTTTGAAGCAAAGGCAGATGAAGCCACTTTTGTTGGATATGTAGCTGGTAAAACCTACAGGGTTTACAATCACATTATCAACATTGCTATGGAATCAATACATGTTGTTTTTCATGATAAAAGGATTCAAGGGCTTAAAGATGAGGATTTCCATCAAACTCTCAAATTTGAAAATGAGGTTGAAGGTATAGAATGCAATGAAGAAAATGATGAATCTAATGATCATGATCAATCAAGAGTTAATATCTCTTCAATAGATGGAATAAATGGTGAAAGTGAAAGAGAACCATTTATCAAAAATGAAGCATCCGTTGATGATCATTCCGGTGCATCTGGTGATAGGGCATCCGTTGAAAGTCATTTTGGGACATCCGTTGAAAGATCAGAAAATAGAATGACAAACTCAATCAATTAGGGGTGTTTCTCAAGGAAACTATTCATCTCAACATGATCATGACAATGAGGCAACTTCATCAAGATCAAACCTATCACCTCAGAGAAAATGGACTAGAGATCACCCATTTGAACTAATAATTGGTGATGCCTCTACAAAAGTTCAGACTAGAAGAACCACTCAAGAAAAATGTTTATACAGTAGCTTTCTTTCACAAGATGAACCAAAGAACATTTAAGATGCTCTTCTAGATCCAGATTGGGTATTAGCTATGTAAGAGGAGCTAAACCAATTTGAAAGAAACAAAGTATGGAAGCTGGTGCCTAAACCTAAAAACAGAAGTGTTATAGGTCAAGAAGAATGAATTGACTATGATGAAACATTTGCCCCTGTTGCAAGATTGGAAGCAATAAGGATATTCATAGCCTATGCAGCTCATGCCAATTTCAAAGTCTATCAAATGAATGTCAAAATTGCATTTTTGAATGGGGAACTGGAAGAGGAGGTGTATGTCAGTCAACCTCCTGGTTTTGAAGATCCAAATTATCCAGAGTTTGTTTATTTCCTATTCAAAGCACTTTATGGACTGAAGCAAGCACCTAGAGCCTGGTATGACACTCTATCACAGTTTTTTTTAGAGAATCACTTCACTAGAGGTAATGTGGACAAAACTCTTTCCTTTAGAAATGTAAATGGCTCTAGTATACTTGTTCAAATTTATGTGAATGACATAATCTTTGGGTCTACAGATGAGAAACTTTGCAAAAGGTTTGCCAAACTTATGTAAAGCAAATATGAAATGAGCATGATGGGAGAACTTACCTATTTCCTTGGTTTACAAGTTAAACAAGTGAAAGAGGGAATCTTTTTAAGTCAAACAAAATATGTTTATGATCTTTTAAATAAATTTGACTTAATGGATTGCTCTCCTACAAAAACTCTCATGCCAACTGCCACTAAGCTTGAATTGAATAATAAGGAAAAATCTGTGGATATTACAAGCTATAGAGGCATGGTAGGCTCACTTTTATATTTGACATCTAGTAGACCTGATATTATGTTTGCTACATGTTTATGTGCTAGATTTCAGTCTGATCCTACAGAGTCTCGTTTAATTGCTATTAAAAGAATTTTCAAATATCTCAAGGGGAAACCAAACCTAGCATTTGGTACCCTAGAGAATATGGTTTTGATCTAATTGGTTATTCAGATGCAGACTATGCAGGTTGCAAAATTGACAAAAAAAGTACTACATGCACTTGTCAATTTCTAGGAAACAAGCTTGTTTCATGGTTCAGTACTACAACAATACCCAGAATTTGCGACGGAAATTAGCGACGGAATGATTCCCGTTACCAAAGCACGACGGATTAGCAACGCCTTTAGATTAAAAAAAGGTCAAGCCTATTACCAACAAATCTGCAACGGATTTCCGACAGAACTCTAGCAACGGAATCCTTCCGTTGCTAAATTTAGCGCCAATACATCCCGCTCAAATTTAGTAACAGTTTAGCAACGGAAATAGTAACGGAATATAGCAACAGAAACCAACCGTAGCTAATATAGGCGCCATGTTATCCCGCTCAATTCTCGCGACGGGCTTAGCAACGGATGTGTTTGCGACGGCTTAGCAACAGCAAAACAAGCAACGGAACAACAACGGAAATATTTACCAACGGATTTGCTACGGCTATCCGTTATAGATGAAAAAGTCAACTATTTTTAATTTCCGTCGCTAAACCGTTGCTAAAGTAAATCCGTCGTTCTTTTTCCGTCGCTAATCCGTTGCAAAAAGTGACTGGTACAATTTAATGCAGCCAACTTTGTGCCCGTTTCTTTAACGCATCATCAACTTCTTTACTCTTCTTGTTTCAAACCTTCTGCCTCTTTCTCTCCTTCAAGCTTATTTTTTTTTTCTTAAAATTTAGTCCACCAAATTAACTACACAATCTTGTCCAAATTATAAGGTATGTTCCATTTACTTGTTAGTATTTTGTAGTTTCATTTTTGTAAAGTATGTGCACTTTAATTTATGTTAATTTTTGTGAAATTTATGTTAATTATTGTATATTCTTAAAATGTTAGCTAGTTATGAATTGTTTTATGAAGTTGATATTGTTATATTAGGTTGTATGAAATAATTGTATGTTTATATTGGTAGTCCTAATTAAATTGCATGCTAATTTATAAACATTTCATTTATTTTAGCTAGTTTGTGATAACCTAATTTAATTTGGTAATATTTTATTTTTTTGTAGTTAATATTGATAACACTATCATGGATAATTATCGATCTTGGATGTATCCAAGAGTTGATAGTAGGGGGCTTCTTAATCATGCTTTTGTTGTTGGATTAGAAGAATTTATGAATCATGTTATATCTCAACCATCTTCCTTGAACGGGACGAACATAAAATGCCCTTGTACTAAGTGCAAATTTAAAAGGCATTGGGATGCAAAAATCGTAAAATTGCATCTCTTGAAAAAAGGATTCGTTGAAAATTATTATGTGTGGAATCGACATGGGGAGCCATACATTGTTGGAGGAAGTGCTGGACAATCATCGACCAGTTATTCTAATATTTCTAGAGGTGGAGATGAAGATAATCTAATGTATGATATGGTCATGGATGCTGCTGGTCCAAATTTCGATCCACGGTCAGAAGAGATACCGAATGCAGAAGCACAGAAGTTGTATGACATATTACATTCTTCAGAGAGAGAGTTATATGGTGGTTGTAAAACTTCTCAATTGTCTGCCATGGCTCGTATGTTGAGTTTAAAATCTGATCATCATTGGTCAGAGGCCTGTTATGATCAGACATCAGAGTTCATCAAGAGTATCTTGCCCGAAGATAATACATTCATTGATGGCTTCTACAATACGAAAAAACATATGGAAGGACTGGGTCTTCCATCAGTAAAAATTGATTGTTGTGTTAATGGATGTATAATATATTGGGGTGAAGACACTAATATGAATTCATGTAAATTTTGTTCGCAGTCAAGGTACAAAATAAGAGTTAACAGATCCAGTCGAGAGAAGAATAAAGTGGCTGTTAAAAGGATGATATACTTTCCGTTGGCCCCGAGATTACAGAGGTTGTATGCATCACCTGCGACTGTGAGTCATATGAGATGGCATGCTGAACATTATCAAGAAGATGATGTGATGTGACATTGTTCCGACTCCAAGGAGTGGCAACAATTTAACAGAACACACCCCTCATTTTCATCAGAGACAAGAAATGTTAGGCTCGGACTTTTTGCTGATGGATTTCAGCCATTTGGTAATTCAGGTAGTCAGTATTCTTCTTGGTCAATTGTAGTGACCCCGTATAATTTGCCACCATGGATGTGTTCGAAAGATCCATATATGTTTTTGTCTATACTTTTTCCGGGACCAAAAAACCCAAAGCAGAAGATAGATGTTTATCTCCAACCATTAATTGCTGAGTTAAAAATGTTGTGGGAAGACGGAGTTGAGACATGGGATTCTTCTTTGAATCAAAATTTCCAGATGCGAGCTGCATTGTTGTAGACCGTGAGTGACTTTCCTGCTATGTCTATGTTATCTGGGTGGACGACTGCCGGTCATTTAGCTTGTCCTCATTGCGCTCATGATCATGATGCTTATAATCTTTCGCATGGTGGAAAAACAACTTGGTTTGATAATCATCGAAAGTTTCTGCCTACTAATCATCCCTTTCGAAAGAATAAGAATTGGTTTACAAAGGGAAAGACAGTGTCTGAATCGGCCCCACCTATACGAACAGGTAAAATTGGCCATATCCATAAATTTATCTTCAAACCTTAAATGTGGCACACTTGTAATAATGCATTAATTGTTTTATGTCTACATGGATAGGTGAAGATGTATTACAAGAGATTGAGTCACTTGGATTGATGAAAATTACAGAATTGGGAAGTGATGAGCACAATGCTAAAATCATGAAGACATATAAATGTGGATGGAAAAAACGGAGTATCTTTTGGGATTTGCCATATTGGAGGACATTATCCATCAGACACAATCTTGATGTCATGCATATTGAAAAGAACGTTTTTGAAAATATTTTCAACACTATCATGGCAGTGGAAGGTAAAACCAAAGATAATGCTAAATCCAGACGTGATATTGTATCCCTTTGTCGGAGGCCCGAGTTAGCATTCGATGAATTAACACAAAAGTATCCAAAAGCATGTTATAGCTTAGACAAGAAAGGCAAAGAAGCAGTGTTGCATTGGTTGAAGGATTTAAAGTTTCCGGATGGATATGTGTCGAACATGGGGCGTTGCATCAACATGAAAAAATACAAGTTATTTGGAATGAAAAGTCATGATTGTCATGTGTTTATGCAACGACTTCTGCCAATTGCTTTTCGAGAATTGCTACCTACCAGTGTTTGGGAATGTGTGACTGAATTAAGTCTTTTTTTCAAAGATCTCACTTCAGCTACTTTGAAGGTCAGCGATATGCGTAGACTTGAAGAACAGATTCCGGTCATACTTTGCAAGCTAGAGCGTATATTTCCACCATCATTATTTGACTCAATGGAACATCTTTTGGTGCATTTACCTTATGAGGCGTGTATTGCTGGTCCTGTGCAGTATCGATGGATGTACCCATTTGAGAGGTTTTTGCGCCACTTGAAGAATAATGTGAGAAATAAAGCTCGGGTTGAGGGATCCATATGCAATGCATTTTTGGTTGAAGAAGCTTCAACTTTTTGTTCACATTACTTTGAAGAACATGTTCAGACAAGACACAGAAAAGTTCCTCGAAATGATTCTAGTAGAGGTGGAGAGAATTTTAATGGAACATTTTCCATATTTTCTTATCCAGGGCGAGCACATGGTTGTTCTAAAACTCGTTATCTTGATGATCGTGAGTATATAGCGATTAACAATTATGTCTTGTTTAATTGTCCGGAGGTTGCACCATATATTGAGTAAGTATTGCCTTATATTTATAATTACATAAATGCATTTTCTCGCTAAAAATATTCATTTAAATTAGCATTATATGTATTTATCATTTTTTTTTTGTAAACAGAATCTTTACAGATGGACTTCGAGACCAAAATCCATACATTAGTGGTGCTGAGATTGATAAGTGCTTAGAAAGTAACTTTGCTACGTGGTTTAAACATTATGTAAGTTATTTTTATAATCTACTTAAGAGACGTCAACAAATACTAGTTATTTATATAATTATAACTATTTTTTTCAGGCTCAAGATGCATCATTGGTTCCAAATGAATTTGTTCAAGATCTAGCATCAGGACCTCTTCGTTCAGTTAGATCTGTACCAATTTACTATGTAAATGGGTATAAATTTCATACACGAACATATGGGGCCACAAAGTCAACATTTAACAGTGGAGTATGTATTAAGGGGTCAAACTATAGTGAGTCATCTAATGATTATTTTGGAATGTTGGATGAGATTTTGATAATCGAATATCCTCGTCGTCCGATAAAAAGAACAACATTGTTTAAGTGCGAATGGTTTGATCCTACACTTAACGTCGGAACAAGAGTTCATCAACGCTACAACATAGTTGAGGTGCATCGAAGAAAAAGATTAAGTGTCTACGAGCCATTTGTTTTAGCCATGCAAGCTACACAAGTCTACTTTTGTAATTATCCAAGCCTTAGACGAGATAAAGTAGATTGGTTGGTCGTATCTAAAGTTAAAGCTCGCGCACTTGTTGATTTGCCTCAAATCCCCCAATCACATCGAGAAGCTTTTCAAGACGATGTTCCCGAACACTTAAATATGATCAATACAGAGGATATTCTTACACGTCTAAATGATGTAGAAGGAACATCGGTAGATTTGGACGATGATGAAGGATCTTCGGCGGAAGATATACAAAACGATACAGAAGACGAAGAATCTCCAAAGACAGATAACAGTGATGATGAATCTGATGGTAAATAAATTAAATTTATTATTATTACTTTTATTTTTGTTTAAACAGTTCTGATTCTAATATTTGTTTGAATATTATTTAGACAATAATGTTCTCATAATTATTTAAAATACTAATTTGTCGGCTTGTTTATATGGCCTATTGGTAAAGAGTCTTCACTTTTCACTACAGAAATAGTTAAGTTGAGAAGGATGTTCAGTAGTAATATTGCTGAACCACATTGTACACCAGCTTTATTGTACACCAACTTTACTTATGCTAGTTTACCATAAGTAATATTGCTGATCATCGAGCTCAGTAGTTCGATTTATCAGGTTTAACAACAAAAGAAATCTAGTTGTTTACAGTTATAAACTTCTGTAGTACCCATGTGATGATAAGAATGATTGCAAAATAATATAGATCAGTCACTAAAGACATGCTTCATATGATAATTCAAGGCGAGCTTTAGTGAATGCTTCAACCACATTGTACACCAGCTTTATTCTTTTGTGTACTTAATTATACCATGTAGACACTTAATATCAAGAGAAGCACGAGTTTCTTGTCAAACACATTACATGCCACTCCTGATTTATGTTTAAATTTAATTGATATATGTTCCTTTCCTGATATACTTATGGTTATGTTTTCTACAAATTAACTCAGAATAATGAGGTGGCCTTTATTTCAAGCATCGCGCACACCTGATCAAACACGACAGCCCACACAACGCACACCACGAACACCAGAGTTGACTCAACAGAGCACACCCGAGATGTCACAACATCACACACCTGATCAAACACCTCAGAACACACCAAGGCAAACTCCTGATCCTAACACGCCTGGTGAATCCTCCACCTCTGTCATTAATGGTACATGGAAAGTGGGAACAATGCATGATGATGGGCGTATTCGAGTTGAAGTTATCGAAGGAGTGTAAGAGTTTTTTTTTAAAATGTCTTTCAAGTACTTTTAACATATAATATGACTGATGATTTGTTTAATTTTAAGGTTGGAACCATCGAATAATTGCTCAAAGTAGATTACCAATATCATGCATGAAAGACTTGAGCCTAAAGGGTTCTCCTGGAAATCAGTGTCTAAGGATACAAAGCAGTTCTACTTTGAGGAGTTTAAGGTAGTTCCATACATTACTCCATTTTTCTGAATTCTACTCTTTTTACAGCACTTTGCATTGTGTTTTTATTTAGTTCTTCGACACATCAGAAGAAAATTAAATAGGTTCATATATCTTGACATTTAATATTGCAGAAATGGTTTGTATGGAGACAAGAAGATAACTTGGTATATGAAGCATGGCAAAAAAGAGCTGCAGATCGTTACAAGGATCTGCGTTCTAGAGCTCGTGGAAAGTGGGAAAAGAAAAAACAGTTGGATAATAGAATCGGAAAGGATGTATGGCTGAGTTGGATCGAAGAGTGGAAAACCCCAGAATGTCAGAAAAAAACTGAAATCAAGAGAAATAACCGAAAAGGTGGAGTTGTTAGAAATAACTACCCTGCAACACACACTGCGGGTTCATCCTCTCACCGGAAGACTGCAGCTCGTTTGGTAAGCTTGCGGATGCAATATTGTAGAAGTTATCACATAACTTTTTGTATTTTGTATTATCATATTTTAATATGCAAAAGTTTTTTATGTAGGCTGATGATTATACAAGAGATCCATACAGCCCCGAGTTGTTTCTGTATACGCACACTAAAAATCACGATCTAAAGACGTTCATTGATGAAAAAAGTGCAAAATTATATGTAAGTCCATATTAGCTTTGTCATTTATAATTGGTAACATTATGGCTAAGTGTTAATATATGCTGGTCAGATTATAAGTGTTAATAGTTTGGTTTACAAAGTTTTTCAACCTCCAATCTAAAAAATATGTAAGTCCATATTAGCTTTGGAATATCATGTTTACCATTGAATAATTGTTCATATTATTTTTGCAAGTTATTAATCAGACCAGCAAGTTACTGGTAGTGTGGAAATTGAATTGAGTTTCTTATTTTTGTAGGAGAAAATCAAATCCCTTCGTGCGGAGCGTTCCCGGCCTGCTGATGGCTCATCAACACCTCAATCTGTTGATGAAAATTAGTTGTTCTATGATGCAGTAGGCGGTCGAAACAGCAAAAATAGGATATATGGTCTGGGCTCATCGCAGGATCTTTTTTATGCACCAAGTAGCAGCACAATTGCACATTTCAGCAATTCCTCCCATCCTAATAGTCAAGATTATGAGAAGCTACAAACCGAGCTCGAAGTGATGAAGGAACGAATGAAAGAGATGGATGCGATGCAGCATCGGATGAAGGATATGGAGAATCTGTTAGCAAGGATGGCTGATAATCAGAATCAGTAGGCAGACAATAAAAACTGCAAGTTTTGAGGTATTTAAAACATTCTTCATTTACAGTTTGTACTTGCTATTTCCTATCCTAAGATTTATTTTAAATCTCTTGTACAAAGTGATCAGGGCATCAGGCCCAGCCTATTTTTGTGTCTCGTGTTGGTCTGTGAAATATTGGCAAGATGGCGAATAGTTGTCCGATTTGATAGTTATTTGTATCAGTAGGAAGAGTCTGACGGTAGTGCTTTTTCTGGTCAAGTAGTTCTTTTGCTGGTCAAGTAGTTCTCTTGTGCAAAAGCCTCAGAAGATTGCACTACTGCTTGCCCAGGTTTACTAAAATTTCAGTCAATCAACATAACATTCAACATAATTTCCATGTTGCCAGGGATTTCGATACAATGGCCGCTGCATCTAGCAGCACTACTGAAAATACATACTTTCTGGCTTTTCTTGAGTTCCTGGAATTTATTTAACCCAACCTTTTTTATTTACTTCCTGATCAAGAGTTTGAAACTCTAACATTTTGGTGATGGTACAACTCTTGATTTGTTAGCTTCAATAGTGGTTGTCCTGGTCTACAAATTATTTTTGACTAAGCATTGTTCGGAAATTAAATGCCTACCAAATTGTTGATTAATACTAATTTCTTGGATGCTGTATAGTTAGCTGTACTTTGTTTTAGTTATTTGGTTATAGTTTGTGTACGACATGCTGATTAGTTTTACCTCTTTGAAAAATGCAGAAAATTGGAGAATGATCGCGCATTGTTGCTCTAGCTACTATGGGAATCTAGTCTACTCCAGATTTTTGTTATGTTCTAACTGTTAGCTAGTATTAAAGTACCAAGAACTTGTTTGAACTCAGTTTGTACTCCTTTTGGACTTGTAAACTTATGTCCAAACCTTGGCAAGTATTCAAGTTATTAATGTATGGTTTCCTTCTGGTTCAATTTGTTTTTGTATTTTCCTAATTAGAATTAATTTTGAATGTAATAGCAAAGTAGATAATATATCATGACACAATAAACAAGATATGAGCAAAAAATAGCTCTGAAAAAATTAAAATTTTATATCACCAACGGATTGACAATGGGAAAAAAAATGGAGAGTTTTTAGAAAAGCTGGTCAATTTTTGTTGGTAGGTTGTTGCAAGAATGCCAACGGAATAAAGACAGAACTGAGGCGTTGGCAGCGCATAACGGAATTCCGTTGGCAAATAGTCGCCTCAAATGGTCAATGCTTAGTGGATTTCGTTAGTAGACCATTGCAGATCCGTCGCTAGACTGGCAACGGAATATAACTTCCGTAGGGAAGCCCTTACCTACGGCCAATATTGCAACGCGTTTTTTTTGTCGGAATTCCGTCGGGAACCTGAAATGCCAACGGAATCTAGCCTTTGCCGACGCAAATTTCCGTCGCAAATTCCGGGAATTGTTGTAGTGATGTTTATGTGCTAGATTTTAGGCTGATCCTAGGGAGTCGCATTTAATTGCTATTAAGTGAATTTTCAGATATCTCAAGGGAACACCAAACCTTGGAATTTGTTACCCTAGAGAATCTGGTTTTGATCTAATTGGTTATTCAGATGCAAACTATGCAGGTTGCAAAATTGACAGAAAAGTACTACAAGCACTTGTCAATTTCTAGGAAACAAGCTTGTGTTATGGTTCAACAAAAAGCAGAATTCAGTCTCTACTTCAACTGTTGAAGCTGAATAGATTGCAGCTGGAAGTTGTTGTGCACAGATTCTTTGGATGAAAAATCAACCACTTGATTATGGTTTAAGAGTTGATAAAATTCCAATTTTCTGTGACAACACTAGTGCAATTGCAATAACTGAGAATCCAATTCAACACTCAAGGACCAAGCACATAAACATCATGTATCACTTTATCAGGGAACATGTGATGAATGGTATTGTGGAACTACACTTTGTTCAAAGTGAAAAATAACTTGCAGACATATTTACCAAGCCACTTGATAAATCAACATTCTCAAGGTTGGTAAGTGATCTAGGTATGCTTAATTACTCTTAATCATTTTGAAAATTTGCAAGTCTGTAATGCAGCTAGTATCATGTTGATTTTATTGAGAATTGTTATTCTCAGAAAAAGTTAGAATTTTGTCTAAGTCAAAATTACTCTTTCAACCGATATCACTATCAGTTGAAGGTCAAACATGTTACTGGATTTTTACCTTTCAACGGATACCAGCTACTTGTTATTTCAACGGATAAGCTGAATCTCAAAAGGTTTATATCTCATCCGTTGATTAGTAGTGCCTTAATCTCAACCGTTAATGGTCACATTTCTATCTGCCGCTATATACATACACCTATGTGTTTATAACTATAGTAAATTCGTGACTATTTTCTCTCTTACTTTATTTTTAAATGATTACTTTTTGCACCAATCAGATAATTTCTTTTAATTATTTGATTAACTTTGTGATTTATTCGTGGGAAGTATAAATACATTTTTGCTTCTAACAGTTCATTATACTCTCTTCTCTTTTAAAGAATACTCTCTTCTCTTTTAAAGAAAAACCTCTCTCTGCAACTAATTTCTCTTCAGCGATGGAACCAACAAACAAGACCATGTCAATCACTAGTTTTACCTATGAGAAGAACAACTTCACCGCTTTGGTGGATTTTGAATATCACCCAGAAGCATACCACGTGATGATGAAGTTCATCAAGGGATGCAAGCTATCTCATGTAATGCTTGTTGCTCCAACCATCTACTGTGAAGTTGTGGAAGAGGTATGGACTTCTTCAGTGTTTGATCCTGAGAACACCACACTCACCTTCAATCTCAAAGGTAAAGTACATGTTATCAATACTGATGTTGTGACTACCTGCTTGAGTTTGCCTGAAAATAATTGTACAGAAAAGCGTATTGATAATGATATTGTTACCATGCTTAATTCTATTAATTATGCTAAAGAGACTGCTAATTTAGGCAAAATCCAGAGAAAAGGCATGAGAAAAGAATGGATTTTCTTTTGTGATGCTTTATTAAGGTCTTTTCTGTTAAAATTAGTAATTGGGATGTTGTCACAACTTCCATGCTTGACATGATTTATTATTATGACTTAGGTTCCATGATTTTAATTGAACTAGCTGCCAAGTTAGGACATAAAGAACCTAGGTCACAAAATATCCATTTTGCTAGATTTATCATGTTATTGGCTAACCATGTTGACAAGGACATGAAAATTGATTTCCCTGCCAACAAGATGGATTGTTGGGTTCAAAATAAGAGAGTCCTTGAGGACTTGAATAGAATGGACCTAAACAGCACTGTGGAGCTACATTACTTGCCTATAATTGAGGCACTTCAGGTAACTTCAACTCATACTGCAATTTATCAACCCCCTACTTCTTTGCTTTTAAGTGCTACAATGGAGACTGACACTATCCAATATGCTCCTACCCAAGTAGCCAAGACAAGAGTTTCCAAACCCAAGTCTAAGAGACCAACCTCAAGTGCTTCTTAAAAAGCATCTGTTTCAAAAACCACTACTCAACCTGAGGGGAGTGAACATGTGATAGTGAGGGGTGATGGAAGGGGTGAATATCAAAGAAACCCCAAGGATAAGATTGGAGAGGTCAGTGAATCCCAACCAAGCCACCTTGCCAATCCAAGTGAGTTTGAACTCATGAAGCTACCACTGTCACCTCTTCCTAAAATTAGTCCTACTGACTTAGATTTCAGTGGGATGAGTGAAGAAACTTTAAAGGCCAATCAATTAGAAGTTACACAATCTCTTGAAGCCATAAATGCAAGGAACTTGAATTCTGAAAGGCTCATCTTAGTGTCAATTTCTAGGTCTTTAAGCTCAACTATTGCCACTGTTAGTTCAACCTCGACTTCAGTATCTCCAGAACCAGTATCTGTTGATACCACAATTTTAAGAGTCCTCACTCCAGAGATAGTTTGTCCTGAAAGACTTTTTGATGTTGAACCTGCATATCGCAAGGAGTTTGAACCTATTCTAGGAAAAAGGACTGATTCTCCACCTAAACATCATGGAAAGAACAAGCTAGAGTTGGATTATCCTTATCCAAGCCTGATGAAAACAAGGTGATGGGAAAACTGATTAAAGAACAAAAGGAGACCACTGATGTGAAGGCTAGAGAGGCTATGATAGTTATCTACAGAAATGGCAAGGCTCTGTTCATTACAAATAGCAATCCAAGGTTTACAGAGGCCAAGAGAGAGGAGACTTCTAGGCTGCTAAGAGAAGCTCATCCTAATTCTTTTGAAACTACACCTGAAAAGCAAGCCAGACTAACAAAAGAATTATGGAATGAGTTAGAGATTGAGGAGAATGAGGTTGAAGAAGAAGTGGCCCCTCCCACTAAAAAGAGAAATAAGGGAAAGACAGTGCCTAAGTGAAATCCTATCATGAGGCAAAAGATAAAAGCTAGGAGGCATGTATCCCCTGAAAAAGAAGAAGTTGTGAAGAAATCATAGAGCAAATCTTTCACCCTTGATGATATCATTCACCCTGCACTTCAAACAGACACTACTTTTCATGGAACTCCTATTGAGCCTAAATATGAGCCCATAGAATTTGACAACTTGGTATTCCCTAAGATTATACTGGAAGCTGAAAAGAAGAAAAATAGGGAGCCAAGGAAGAAAATTCTTAAGGGACCAGTTAAACTTCATTCTGTTCCTCAGATTTTTAAGCCATTGGAAAACAAGGATGACTACTTGTTTCACGCTGACATTCAAGAGTACTCAGACTTGGACCTCTTTCTGGATGAACTAATAGAAGTCAGAGGCATTGATAAACATAAGAATCTGCCAGAAAGACTCATGTTTGTCTACAAAGGTGGAGTGGAGAGGTCATGGCCCCTGCAAAGAATTCTAGGAGAAGGATATAAAACTCTGGTTAAGGTATTCTCAAGCTTCAAAATTTCTAGAGGATTCTCTCCAGTTGCAAGGGGCTTAGTGTTGAGAAAGATTGAAGAAATAAGGGCTAGTTGGAACTCACCTGAATTTTTGCCTATGAAGATGAAGATCCTTTACAATAAATAAAAAATTCATCTCCAACCCTATTGGATGATGGAATTCAGGGATGAAGAGGGTTGTAGAAGGTTTTCAGACTAGAGGACCAATTATCTAAGGCAAGAACTAAATGCCCTAGATGGTTGCAGTCTAAGCTAGATCCTAAAATAGTTGAGGAAGACAATTTCTACAAGTACAATGTAGTCTTCAACGGATAACATGTGTTTACAGTATCTGTTGAAGGGTAGCTTATTGATTGATAAGATTCATTGTAAAATGTTCCTTTAGTTTCAATAGCATTTGAAAGTATAAGTGCTAGGGTTGAATAAGTCATGTTGACGATCAATTGATATGTAGAATATGAAAGCTAATTGTAAATATTTGATGCCTTGTAATTTTACATAAGTGAAATGTACTTCAACGGATACAATTCAGCCTTCAACGGATGCATCTATTATACCTTCAATGGATGCAACCAAGATACTTTGAACGGATGCTGGACAAAGCAACCTCAATCGATACAAGGCCAATAATTAGCAGTTGAAAGTGTGATAGAGACAGTTCTGATAAGTCACATGGGTTGAAGGAACAAAAAATAGCATGGAAACCAATATTTTCATCTGGTCAATAGAGATGATTGAAGAACGATATTCAGCTAAAAGACAAATTATTTCAAGGACCATTGGACTTAGAGTGGAAAATCAAGCTTTTGGACTTTACCTATTGTACATTCCAAGTTGTTCAATTTATCTTGTAAAATTGAGATATATAACCAAGTGTAGCAATGTTTTTGAAGTTAAGAAATCTATTTTATTTGTCTAGAGCTTAAGCAAATATGCATACTTGTAATTTGCTGAAGCAAAAACATTGTAATTGTAGTTGTGTGTTTGTTCTAAACATCACAGAGATTTCTTCAAATAAAATCTCTCAGGTGGAACAATCAATCCACCTGAATTTATTAATTCTTGCGCTTATATTTACTACAATTTTAAATTTCTATTCTCAAGTCCTTTGTCTGCAAAAGAATTGAAAATTTTAAAGGATTGTATTCAACCCCCGTTCTACGATCACGTGATTACATTGTTTGGGAATAACAATAACATCTGCATCACATAATTAATATAATTTTCAAAAATATATAGTGTGTGTATAAATTGTGTGTGTGTGTATGAGATGGTGTATATATAAATTTAAGAAAAAATGAAGAGCATTACCTAAAAAGATGAAGAGAAGATGAAATTAGGATGAAATCGCTTGCAAATTGCACTAAATTGCCTGAAAATCACCTTGAAATCGCCTGAGAGTTAAGTATTTTAGTGTTTGGAGAAACTGTAATTCAAATGAGAAAGAAACCGGGTCTATTTCGGGACACGACTCGCGCAATGAATAATTGCGGGAGCGTTTAAGGAGAGAAAGGTAATTTCACAACTCTACCACATTCCGCAATGAAACATAACGGCACCGCAATGAATAATTGCAGGAGTGTTCAATCCTAACCGTTTATTTTCAAAATAAATGGCTAGGATTTGATGGCTGAATTCCCCTTCCAACCAACTCTGATTGTGGAAGGTGACCTATATACACTTAAACATCTTTAAAGTAATACTTTACAAAAGTTGACAAAGATTTTTAGTATGAATTGAAGTATATTTGTAATACAATAATAAATTTACAATATATAAACAAATTATAATCGATTAGGGGTAAAATATAAAAAAAAATTAGATCTTTTATACTTAGAATAATGCTTATAAAATCACTAATAACGTAAAAATTATTCAAAATTAATGACGAATTAGAAAATGATAAAGAGTTATTATCGATTTGTCATCTAACATTAACATTATGTAAGGAAGTCTCAACATACATCCCACACACGCTTATTTGCTATATACTCCACAAAAATTATGAAACGAAATTTATTTTGAATTTGGTGAAAAGTGGAAAATATGAATGATTATCGAGAAATATATTACTTGACCTAGGTTATTACTTTACGGGATATTATTTTATCCAGGTTTAGTTATATATATATATATATACTACATCATGCATCATGATTATTTCTCTTGATAATTTCCTTCTACATAATTTTTTATTTTTAAACAAAACTATTATTTACATATTCAAAGTGAATATTTATATTCATATTTACTATAAAATAAATAATACTTTATTTCTTTTAATATATTTTGTTGCATATAATACTTATTTAAATTTAACATAAACAAAAATGATCTATTCTTTCTTGATAAATTAATTATTATTTTTAACACTCATTTACAGATTTTAGGAGGATACCGTTTTTATTTATTAAAATAAAGAGATTTATAATTATAAACAAACAAAAATTATATAAGCTTGATATTCAAAAACAAAAAGTTTAATTATAAATCTGAAAGTATAAATTTTGAATTACAAACCTGTTTAGGACATTAAAAAATTACTCCTAAATAAATCACTGATTTACGTGGTTACATTCATTATAGACACGGATAGCCATTTACGGATTAATGCAAACCCATAACAAATACTCCTGCAAAATCGTATTCAAAATCACTACAACAGATGCATAGAAATAATTTTTTCTTTAAACATCTGGGAAACATATAAACATCTACAGGGGGATACATTAACAAAAAATTACTTTTTTTTTAAATGAACAAAAATTTACTTACGTAAAAATAATATGAGAAAAACACATCATCACTTATATATGGATAAATGTATAATCAGGTTTTGCCCTTGATTATCGGACATAGCAGCAGCTTCACCCGTCCACTAGAGCTTCAGGTTTCCACTGCCAGAGCACATGGTGATATCTGGTGTGTTTGGGACTGAGTTTGCACGGATTCCGGGCAACTAGGGCGGAATAGCTGCCAGAATTGTGTATTGCTCAAGTGCTTCTACGAAATCCATGTATAATAAGTGAGATTCATCCCTTGCAAAGTGCCTACATATCCTATATTTAGAGGAATCGAGTCCAATGTAGTTTTTAGGGTTTGGGCTCTATTACTTGATGAATAAGCCTCATTTTGATAAGCCAAAGTGTGTTTCCAGAGCTGATCCAACTGCCTTGTGATAATCCATACGAGAGTTGTGGCTTATCCAAATACCTTTAAGCTGAGCTTCAGGTGTCCAAGTCTGAATAGACCTCTAAACGCTGATTATCCATCATATATTCAATGATTATGCAAATATGTTGATATAAATCATGTATTTATTGTAGTTATCCCATCCATGGTGATTTAACAGAGCTAGAAGTCCTTCCTTGATGATAATTACGTGCTCCTAAAGTATCGGAGGTTAAATCCTTGTCCAACTCTGACTCTGTCCATGAGAGGTTCAGACGACTCTGAACCTGAACCTGATCCTGAGGTTCAGACCACCCTGAACCTGAACCTGAGCCTGAATCTGAGATTCAGACCACCCTAAAACTAGACCTCGACACTCTGAACCTGAACCTCGATGTCGTGAACCTAGACCTCGGCACTCTGAACCTGAACCTCGATGCCGTGAACCTAGACTTCGGCACTATGAAGCTGAACCTCAGTACATCCAACCCTCACCAAATCCATGCTAGTTGGGCCTATATTACATGTGGACCTTCAATTGAGCCCATGTGAGATTTTGGGCACAACAACTACCCCCGGTTCCTTGCAGTATTGAGTGCAAGAGGAACCAAATCAAGACAAGGTTCAATCCTTCCTTATCCTTCTCAGAGAAATTCATAGCTTCAGCATCATGCTTCAAAGCTTACATGAGCTAACTCAACGTAAGAAACATAAAACACAACGCCTCCGCATCTGTACCTCAATCTGAATCCTTGAGTGAAAAATTCCTTGAATATCCTTTATACCAGGTGTGACCATCCAATTCCAATCGCGAGCTTCCTAGCTGAACCTACTAGCGACCAGCCTTTTCCTTTGAAAACCATAACGTCACTCCTCGAGGTGTTCCTCTTCTCCGCGAATCTACTCTTCATATGAAAAGCTCTTGTAAATGATGCCGTGAAGCTTCCGCTGCTAATGAGCTTCAAGTCTCCAGAACCTGCTCTACTAAATCAACTAGAAAAGATGATAAGTAGCATGAGCTAAGTAGTTCACCTATGTTATCCACGCCATATATACATATATAATGCATGTATGCAAGCAAGTATGTATGGTGCAAAAATGATTTTTGAATATTTATACGTATATGTCGCTGCCTCTACAATCAAGTAGAACCTTGGCAAACACACTCTTCAAGACATAGTGCCACGATTTTCAGAAATTTCCATTATCCCGACACATTGGACCTCGCTGTTTTCCAACACCGTGGAAAACATAAACCATTGAGTTTAACCAAAATAGCCATATACCGTGAACTACCATGAATAACCTTCAATAACCATATACCGTGGAATACCATGAATAACCTTGAATAACCATATAAAAATGTCGTAAGAGGAACCAATGGAAGGTTGTGTAGACATCCTCAATCGCTGCCATGTCTTTTCGAGTGGTTACATAATGGGGCATATAGCATGCCTAGGTACCTACTAAATAGCTTCAGCAAGCAAGTTTGAAAAATATTTTTAAAAACCATGCACGATGATGATCTTTTGTTTATAAATCCATGTAGGCTACCTTCCCTGAAATCATGTGATATGCACATTTAAGTAAACACAAGTCCATCTGTGAAAATTATGATACATTTAAAAAGCTGAGATTCGTAATGAAGTTTTTAATTAAATGCTATAAAAATTTCCTTGCATGCACATAAAACATGTATGACTATGAATATGTAAGGCATATGAATTAAACTTATCTTTGTCCTTATAGATCCACTTGAGGTTCAGGTTAGACCATTGAACCTATCACGCGGAAGCTCCCTCCTGCGTAAGCTGATGCTGAGAACCTCATTTCCATTAAGTAAACTTTTCCATGGGAAACTGATTTACCCCCCAGCCATCAGGTTTCCTTTCCATTTGAAATGTAAACCCCTTCCAGCTTGAATCCTATCATGTTGAAAAGCTCAGCACCCGCTGGTTGAAGTTTGTAGCTGTACCTAAGCATCAATGAACCTGCAAGCTAGAAGCTACACACTTGAAGCTGTTAGATGTTAGCTACGAGTTACAAGTAAATATTGAGGAACCTCTATGTTAGAATCTGATAGCTGGAAGCTATTTGCAACAAATAACTGACAAGGAACCTGCTTGATGTATATAAGTATGGGTGAACCTGTCAAGCACATATGAGGTTCAAAGTGAACTTGTCAAGAAAAGGTGAGCTCCACGCGAACATGTTAAGCACAGGTGGGCTCCACACGAACCTGTTAAGCACATGTGAGCTCCAAAGTGAACCTGTTAAGCACAGGTGAGCTCCACGCGAACCTGTTAAGCACAGGTGAGCCCCAAAGTGAACCTGTTAAGCATAGGTGAGCTTCGCGCGAACCTGTTAAGCACAGGTAAGCTCCTAAGTGAACCTGTTAAGCACAGGTGAGCTTCGCGTGAACCTGTTAAGCACAGGTAAGCTCCTAAGTGAACCTGTTAAGCACAGGTGAGCTTCACGCGAACCTGTTAAGCACAGGTGAGCTCCAAAGTGAACCTGTTATGCACAGGTGAGCTCTACGCGAACCTGTTAAGCACAGGTGAGCTCCAAAGTGAACCTGTTAAGCACATGTGAGCTTCAAGCGAACCTGTTAAGCACAAGTGAGCTCCAAAGTGAACCTGTTAAGCACAGGTGAGCTCCACACGAACCTGTTAAGCACAAGTGAGCTCCGAAGTGAACCTATTAAGCGCAGGTGAGCTCCACGCGAACATGTTAAACACAGGTGAGCTCCACGCGAACCTGTTAAGCACAGGTGAGTTCCACGCGAACCTGTTAAGCACAGGTGAGCTCCAATGTGAACCTGTTAAGCACAGGTGAGCTCCACGCGAACCTGTTAAGCACATGTGAGCACCAAAGTGAACCTAGAAGTTGTTTGCTTAAAGATGATCACGAATCTGCAAGTTGTTAGTCACATACATATAATATAAAATCTTTCAACAACAGGTGTGTAATGTAGAACCTGTGACACGTAGGGTGATACCAAAGGACATATAGGTTGTTTCCAAGACCGCTACTCCTCGATTCCTCTTTTCATCTGACCCTATTGTGCTTGGATCAGATGCATGTAGTTGTAGCTGTCATGTTAGAAGCATATGCGCGTACATGTAGCTACATACTAGGGCCATGCCTATGAACCTAAACCTATTAAATTTTAATCATAGACATGTAGATGCACCTGCATAACTTATTAGCCAGTTCATATAAAGCACATAGTATAATAGTAGACAAATTGCAAGTTCATACATGCGCGTTTAGATATGTAAATTGCCATGCCCCTAAATCTACCCAACTACCCATTCATGCAACCCATCGCCTGGTTGTGTGAATCAAAACTCGGTCATGGACCTTCTCCAGGTGCGCGCACATTTCATCTACACCTCTTCCAAGACTGTGCTTTATCCACCTACACCTCTTCCAAGAGGTGTCTTATCCATCTACACCTCTTCCAAGAGGTGTTTTATCCATCTACACCTCTTCCAAGAGGTGTTTTATCCATCTTCACCTCATCCAAGAGGGCAGTCTTCATTCGCACCTCATCCAAGAGGGCATTAAAAAGTTCATAGTCAGCCATATAAAGAGCTACAAAACTCCGGGCGCAGTTGCACATCCCAACTGAGATGGGTACTTGATATTTACTCATATGAGAGCTACACATGCCTAGGCATCTAGGTGCATATATATACAGGAGTTTACATGCATCCAGCTCTGTGGATTTTGCAAAGTCCTAAAGAGATGAACAAGGTTTATTCGCAGCTCATGCGAACCTCTGCAGGAGCTTACATTCATCCAGCTCTGTGGATTTTGAAAAGTCCTGAAGAGATGAATAGGGTTTATTCACAGCTCATGTGAACCTGTGCAGGAGCTTACATGGATCCAGCTCTGTGGATTTTGCAAAGTCCTGAACAGATGAACAAGGTTTATTCGCAGCTCATGCGAACCTGTGTAGGAGCTTACATGTATCCAACTCTGCGGATTTTGCAAAGTCCTGAAGAGATGAACAGGGTTTATTCGCAGCTCATGCGAACCTGTGCAGGAGCTTACATGCATCCAACTCTGTGGATTTGGAAAAGTCCTGAAGAGATGAACATGGTTTATTCGCAGCTCATGCGAACCTGTGCAGGAGCTTACATGCATCCAGCTCTGTGGATTTGGGAAAGTCCTGAATAGATGTACATGGTTTATTCATAGCTCATGTGAACCTGTGCATGAGCTTACATGCATCCAACTTTGTGGATTTGGCAAAGTCCTGAAGAGATGAACAGAGTTTATTCGCAGCTCATGTGAACCTGTGCAGGAGCTTACATGCATCCAACTCTGTGGATTTGGAAAAGTCCTAAAGAGATGTACAAGGTTTATTCGCAGCTCATGTGAACCTGTGCAGGAGTTTAATTGCATCCAGCTCTGTGGATTTGGCAAAGTCCTGAAGAGATGTACAGGGTTTATTCGCAGCTCATGCGAACCTGTGCAGGAGCTTACATGCATCCAGCTCTGTGGAATTGGCAAAGTCCTAAAGAGATGAACAGGGTTTATTCGCAACTCATGCATACCTGTGTAGGAGCTTACATGCATCCAACTCTGTGGATTTTGCAAAGTCCTGAAGAGTGTGCGCCTGAAGGTACCTTTCCATGCATAGTCCAATCCCATCCAATCAAATCCAATCTAATCCAATCCAATCAAATTTCATTAGTGCAGTACTAGAGGTTCGAACCTGAACCTCATTCAGAGGTTCACAGCCGAACCTCACCAATCTCTCGAACCTGAATCGCTTGTTAGAAAATCCAGAATTTTCGAAATATCATCATGAGGTGCATATCATCTAATACCCCTAGTTCTTTAACATATAATCAAATATAGTGATGAACTAAAACCAATTACTCATGCATTAAGATTCATACATATCCATGGAAAGCATAAATAAAGCATGTAATCATCAAGGCATGTAACCATGTATAATCATGTAGGGTGAACCAAGTGTAGAATAATTCATATTGGTTGCATGTATAACCTCTCCATTCATGCATGTATTTCAATAAATTGAACATGCCAACAAGTAATAATCTTAAATCTAAAGATATAGCATCCAACATACTTGTCATTTAAAAGCAATCGCATGCATAAAGCAGTTTAGATTCTCACATAACCATATAATTGAGAGATGATGAATGAATAGCAAGTTCTTAAGACGTACCTCCAACCTTACCTCGTTTGTGCTATCGATATGGGGAATGAGTTTCCTTCCTTGAACCCTTCACACAGCTCGGAACCTGCTTCCTTAGGAACCTGCAACCAGCAGGTGAACACCAATGAAGCTGCAACCCACAACTGAATACCAGTCAACCTGCACTAGCAGGTGAATACCAATGAAGCTGCAACCTGCAGCTGAATTCCAATCAACCTGCAACCAGCAGGTGAAAACCAATGAAGCTGCAATCTGCAGCTAAATACCAATCAACCTGCAACCAGCATGTGAATACTAATGAAGCTGCAACCCGTAGCTGAATATCAATGAAGCTGCAACCCGTAGCTGAATACCAGTCAACCTACACAAGTATGTGAAGATCAATGAAGTTGCAACCCGCAGTGAATTCCAATCACCCTGCAAACAGCAGGTCAAAACCAATGAATCAACCTGCAACCAGCAGGTGAAGACCAATGAAGCTGCAACCTGCAGCTGAATTCCTATCAACCTGCAACCAATAGGTGAAGAGCAATGAATCAACCTGCAATCAGCAGTTGAAGACCAATGAAGCTGCAACCCGCAGCTGAATACCATGCAATCAACCTGCAACCAACAGGTGAACACCGATGAAGCTGCTACCCGCAGCTGAATACTAGTCAACATGCATAAGTAGGTGAATACCTATGAATCAACCTACAACCAACAAGTGAAGATCAATGGAGCTGCAACCCGTAGCTGAATACCAATCAACATGTGACATAGCTTCACATCCATATCCATGAGAACCTCTAGAATCAAATCCCATTAGAGGTTCACACATCTGAACCTCAGAAATCTCGCGAACCTGAACCTCTCGTTGATTGTAAACTTCATTTGCTTGAAAATTTAGCACTTCCAATATACCATCTTGGGCAGCATGTCATCCACTACCCCCCGGTTCCTTGTAACCATTAAATGCAAGAGGAACCTTATACAATCTGCATATTGGTACAACCAGCCTTCACCATGAACCTCACCGTCAGGTTCAAACAAAATTCTCCATGAACCTCACAGTCAGGTTCAAACAAACTTCACCATGAACCTTGATGTTAGGCATTATCTTCCTGAAAACCAAATTACCAACCTTTAATGGATGAGCACGAACCTTGCTGTCAAAGTATTCTGAGTACGTTACTAGTACTTTTGAGTACGTTACTAGTATAACAATACCTATTTATAACCAATTACCTTTCTCCCTTAAAACACATCACTTTTTCTATTTTTTTAACACAATCCTATTTTTTCCCAAAAATATCACGAATAAATTATCTTTTTAACTAAAACACGTTATGTTTTCAATTTTTACTTACTAAAATCTCTTGTTTTTTAAAAATATCACGGATAAACTCTTACTTATTTATTTTAAAACCTTTTTAATACTTTTAATTATATAAAAAAGTTTATCTATTTTAACATGTCTACTCATTATTTTTAACAAATGTAACTAATAAAATATTAAAATATAAATAAAAAAATTACAACTATTCCATATGTCATGCTTGAATGAATAATCTACAAAAAGACTACATAACAAAATCTTGTATAACCAGAATATTGTGAGAGAAATTTGGTACAACACAATTGCTTAAATCGAGCCCATGTGAGATTTAGGGGACGACAACTACCCCCCGGTTCCTTGCAGTATTGAATACAAAAGGAACCAAAATCTTCCACTCACAAGTTCTTAATCACATAAATACAAAGAATAAACCAAGCTTCCCATACTCGAAACCTCTAAGCTTTCGTGAAAAAACCATATGTAAGAAATAAGAGATTCAGGTAGAATCAGCATTCATTTTACTCTTCGATAGACAACCCTGAACCTTATTTCCAGCTATAGGTGCGTAGCTGGGCCTCATTCACCCGAATGAGCCCTTTTACATTCCTTCGTTATTTTCCCAAAAAACAATCCTGTATTATAATTTAATTATAACATAAACCTCAACTTATTTCCACCTTATCCTCTTGACAAAATTTCAAATTCAAATTAATGAGCAGCTAATCCTTTTGCATTCCTCCTAGAAATCTGAACCATTCAAGAACCTTTCATATTTTCATAATTTTTTTCTATTTTTTCCTAAAAATCTCCGACCAATCAGGGGATGCCACCTGGTGAGGCTGTTCCTATCCAAGCGTGCACTTAAAAATATACCCCTACATCCCTTATTTTCTTTTATTTCTCAACACAAACTCCACAACCTTCTACTTTCTCTATCTCGAAGAAAAGCTTCAAGGCAGCTTGATTTTTCCGGCGATATCCAAATTTTTGACGATCCTCAACCCGTAACACTCCTCAAGGTATGAATCTATCTTTATCTGCCATTTTTAACCCCTATTTGATGTTGGATGTTGTCCTTGAATGTGCCCATCTTGTATGTGTATATGCACATACACATACATACACAACCATACACAACCATGTATGCACACACACATACTTATATCATTAGCTCAATCAAATTGGAATCCAAGATGCCATGTGTAATCGCAAAAACAATCCTGTATTATAATTTAATACAATCATGTATTATAATTTAATTATAACATAAACCTCAACTTATTTCCACCTTATCCTGTTGACAAAATTTCAAATTCAAATTAATGAGCAGCTAATCCTTTTGCATTCCTCCTACAAATCTGAACCATTCAAGAACCTTTCATATTTTCATAATTTTTTTCTATTTTTTCCTAAAAATCTCTGACCAATCAGGGGATGCCACCTGGTGCGGCTGTTCATATCCAAGCGTGCACTTAAAAATATACCCCTCCATCCCTTATTTTCTTTTATTTCTCAACACAAACTCCACAACCTTCTACTTTCTCTATCCCGAAGAAAAGCTTCAAGGCAGCTTGATTTTTCCGGCGATATCCAAATTTCTGACGATCCTCAACCCGTAACACTCCTCAAGGTATGTATCTATCTTTATCTACCATTTTTAACCCCTATTTGATGTTGCATGTTGTCCTTGAATGTGCCCATCTTGTATGTGTATATGCACATACACATACATACACAACCATGTATGCACACACACATACTTATATCATCAGCTCAATCAAATTGGAATCCAAGATGCCATGTGTAATCGCCCTTTGTGAACTATAATTGCTCGATATTACTTGTTCCGCTACCATTTAACTAAGTAGAAATCCTAAAACCCTTTAAACTCGTGTCCTTTTCGGTGCCATGAATCGCATACAACATTGTGTCTTTTCGTCTTCCTGACTGTTCTTGCTTGTATGTGTAATCGATAGTATATATCATACACATCCCGGAATATTAACGTTGATATGCCATCATATAAAAAGGTTAAATTAATAATTGAAACCCTTTCCTGTAGTTTTAGGTTTAAATTTCTGCGTACAACGACCTCTCCCGAGGTGAAGACCCCTATGGACCTCTATATGTCCCTTAGGTATAGAAACAACTTTGTAATTTGCAATCCCCAAATCCTTGGAATTACTTAGATCACCATCTGTTCGACCTAAATCCCCTATGACAACTCGCAAAGAACCCCAATCGAAAACCTTTGTAAACTTTACGGTTTACTTGTCCTCTTGCTTGCCTGATTGAGAAGAAACCTGTTGGCCGTTAACTCACCCTGCTCCATCCTTTGCAGATGTCAGGGAGCTCAACTGCGGCCAGCTCACAGCAATCAACTGCCCAGGAGGCTCGAACTCATATCGACCTCCTAGATTCTGATACCTCGCTAACCAAAACTCCATCGCCAAAGCTGCCAACCATCAACCCAGTTAGCACCAGGACCCGTTCCAAGGTTAAGGTGTTAATTCCCCACAAAGCTATTTCATCAGTTAGGACCAATCTTTTTTCTCATAAAATCAATGATACAAAACCAGTAATCATTCAACAGACATCCTCTGAGAACCCTGTACATCAATATTAGAAAAACTCATGACCACGTGTGGCTGTATTGAACCACCGGCTCAATTTTAGTGTCAACATTGTTGTCTATATAAAAGTGTATCTCATCTACTTCTTTGCAGCCTTGTACAAGTTCAATCACCTCCTTTTCAGCGGTAAGTAGCTTCCAACCATTATTATCTTTGATATAGGCACCTCCGATTTCAGTGAGGGTAAGGTAGTCTTTCACAAACTCCATCAGAACTGTATAAGAAAATTCGTCAGTCTCTACACGGTTTATAATCAAACTGTCTCCACCAGAATAAGTTGTCCTCCGGAACTCCCCACTATAGTGAAGTCTAACGTTCACCGTTTTTTCTTCCATCCTGCAAAAAGTTAAAAGAAATGTCATTCTTTCAAGTTTAAACAAAACCAAGCAAATGCAGTAAACTTAAAGTAAAACATTACATTACATTAAAAGAGGACAGTAAATAAAACCAAGGCAAGCTCATTTCAGTGAAAGAGAATAAATTTAACATTTATACAAGCAAAGGAAGGAAACTTAAAGTAATACAACAGTACATTAAAACAAGACAATAAATAACATTAAATTAAAAAGTTAAATTACATAAAACCAAGAAAAATTCCAAGACAAAGATACTAAATATTATAAATTTAAAGTGCATACAAGTAGTCTAAACATGAAAAAGATACTAAATTGTCCTCTCTAGTACATATATTAAACAAATAAAGAAGAAATTTTTTTGACTCATTTATCAGGAATGGGAACTCTTGTTGTGGGGATATCATCTCTACACCAACTAGTTTCAGCAACTTGAGTTTCTATTGCACGAGCAAAGTCAATATCATGTAAATGAGAATTGTTGACATCTTCTTCTATCGTATTCAGGTTTCCAGCATCACACCACTCCCTCGGCAGTTTCTTAATTACATAATGTACCATCTGTTCAGTCGGATCTTCCACATAGAAAACTTGCTGCACTTGCGAAGCTAGGACATAAGGATCGGATTTGTGACATAACCTATTGAAATTTACTCGATTAAGACCGTATGGATCTTTCTCTTCGTGGTACCAACGACACTTAAACAGGACCACTGTAAATTCTCCCCAATAATCAAGTTCCATGATTTCTTCTATCGATCCGTAGTAGTTGACATCCCCAATTATAGGGTTCTGGTCTCTCGAACTTGCGAAGCTAGTCATTTGGGTAGTCAAAAATATGCCACTATTTTGTGTTGTACATCGAGAATCTCTAGAAGTAGTGTGGAATCGATAATCATTCACTACATAACCAGTAAACCTCTTAACTTTTCAATTAGGACCCAATGCAAACACCTCCAATTCTATTGAAACCTCGTTCATTTTTCCAACCTCTTCTTTCAACCACTTCCATAATTCTTCAATGTGTGTCCGTGCCCTCTTGTATTTTTTCAAATTTGCATGACTGTCCACTAAAGCTTGATGTTCCCTAAAATAATACGAAGGTAAAACAATCCAAAAAATTAAAATTCTAAATTGACACTATGCAAAAAATCTTAAAAGCTTGCATAACTTACTTGATCAACCTCTCTACTTCCTTATTACCTGAATTGACCAAAATGTAGCGGTGACTTGCGTTCTAATCCACATCATTTAAATTGAAAATAATTCCAGCTTTATTCCTTCTTGTTCCGATATGATACTCCACTTGTGATGGACAGTACATGATTTTTTTATTGCTTCATCACCACCCAAAAATCTTGAACAGAATGTCACACATTCTTCAGCCAAATAACCTTCTGCAATGGAACCTTCCGGTCTACTTCTGTTATGAACGTATGATTTCAACTTCCCAAGATAACGTTCTATAGGAAACATATTTTGAAGGTGTTGCGGTCCACCAAGTTCAGCTTCTCTGACTAGATGAACAAGCAGGTGCACCATTATGTCGAAGAAAGCAAATGGAAAAATCATCTCAAATCGACAAAGACCTCGACAATTTCTTGTTGCAACTTCTTCAAATCATCCAAATTAATAACCTTGCTCCATAGATCTCTAAGGAATGAACTTAACCTGATCAACGGTAATGCAACCCAGGTTTTAATGTTTTCTTCACAGCAAATTGTAAAATGTAATGGAGTATAAAATGAGCATCATGGCTCGTATACCCCACTACTTTTCTCTCCTTTGTATGCACATATCGACTAATGTTAGAGGCGCAACCGTATGTCAGTTTAGCGTTCTTCAAAACTGAACAAAAGATATCCTTCTCTTTTTTCGTCAAGTCAAATATCGTTACCCTAATTTCAAGGTGTTCCCCATCTTCACATAGAACAGGATGCATGGGCTTTCTTATACCAGCCTTTTCTAAATATTTACGAGCATTTATATGATCTTTTGTCATGCCACCAATATTAAGTAAAGTACCTAATATTTTATCGCAAACATTTTTCTCTATGTGCATGGCGTCAAGGTTGTGTCTATGTGGATTACGACTCCAATATGACAATTCAAAAAGGATCGACTTTTTTTTAAAAGGGGAATCAATTTTCTTTTTCTTCCTTTTCAGTCCAAATTGGTTTACATACCTATACAACAACTCTTCAATATCCCTTCCTTTTAATATTTCAGGACACTGCCCCATTTCAATTTGGCAGTTAAATCTTCTTTTATCCAGCCTCCACTTGTGTTTAGGCTCAAAAAACTTCCTATGGTTCATATAGCACATTTTCTTGCTATGTTTTAAATAATTAGATGAAGTCTCATAATGGCAGGTGGTGTTAGGTCCTGATAAGTTTGTAGAAGGGGGGTTGAATACAAACTATACCGTTTTATCGAATTTGTTCTTTAAATGATTTAACTGTTTAGGAACAAATTGATGCGGAATAAAATGAAACAAGATTCAAGTTAAATAAAACTATATTAAACTTGAAGGGTGTTACAAATGGTACTGAATACAAGATTGAATCTCAAATAAATTAAAACAAATCTAGAATAAATTCGACATGAATTTATCTATTTTTGTAATAAAATGATTTAACAATATTTGATAATTTGAGATTCGTTCTAGGGATAAAAATCCGCTAGATAGTCAAAGCAATACAAGTAATCAACTTCTAGTGGTTTGGATTTAACAATACAAACTAGAATTAATTTCTTGAGAGGAAATAAGATTTAAAGCTTCTGTGTTCTTGAGTAAATGCTTCTGTGTTCTTCAGTTTTTGTTCAACTTCCTTTCACTTTCTATTCTGTCTGGCCATTAATACAAATCAATTAAGCCGTGTATGACCTCCCACAGAACTCGGTAGAACCTGTTAAGATCACTATGACCTGCCAACACAATTTCTAAATTTCGGTATGACCAAAAAAGAAGATTGTATGACCTTGAGAAAGTACTTGGTATGACCTGAGAAATGATTTAATATGACCTAATAAATAATTCAGTAGAACCTTGAAATAGGTCATACCGAATTATCCATTAAGGTCATACCGAGTTTCTAGAATAAATAAAACAGGTCATACTAGTTATTTCCAGAAAATCCTTTTAATTTAATTAGTTAGATTAAATTATAGATTAAATTAATTCTTTTAAATAGAATTAAGTTAATAAATAATTTAAACTACTAACCTAATTAATTTAATAAATAAATTAATTCTGATGGAATTAATTTATTAATTAAATCAAATTAATAAATCAAATAAGATATCTTTAAAACCTAGCATTCCTCCCTCTTCTGAAAACCACTGAATATAGATGATTGAATTCCACTGATTGATGTCGTCATTCGATGCACTGTCTGGTTTCATGAATAACTGACTTCAATGATAATTCTTCATCTTTAAAACATTTAAAGCTGTGGCTTCTTTCCTTTAGCTTTGACAAAACTCTGTATCCTGTACTTCTTCCGTCACCATCTGGAAATCTCTGTCACTGTTGTAAATCCACTAACTTGAATACTTCACTGAGGCTT
This sequence comes from Heracleum sosnowskyi, assembly GCA_030848705.1. Taxonomy (NCBI): domain Eukaryota; kingdom Viridiplantae; phylum Streptophyta; class Magnoliopsida; order Apiales; family Apiaceae; genus Heracleum; species Heracleum sosnowskyi. The sequence goes on from CM061244.1 coordinate 82,305,269, forward strand.
GAACAATAAATTGAACTTCTTTCAATGTAGAATAACTTCAAGTCTGTAGATGACTTTAATTCTCCATTCTCTTGACAGATAAAACTATCTGAGATTCCTGTGACATATTAACTTATTATTTACTTATTACACTCTTGTTTAAATTAAGTTGTTTCCTCGGAATATTAACAGGCCTAAACATATGCCTTTCAGGTGGGACACCCTAGTTTCTCCTTCGTGCTCCAGTGGGACAACATAGCGTATCCCGGAAAATCGCTAATAGTCCACAACACTCGAGCACGCAAATTAAAATTTTGATCGGCAAAGGCATCATAAAAGATAAAAGATATTATATATAATATTTGGACAAATAGAAAAAAATTTATCAGAGAAAATATAAAAGATGTTATATATAATATTTTTTAGTATTTTATCCAACAACTCTCATTATATTGATTTGAACCATCCAATGATTGAAAATTAAGGGACTAAACTATGAAAGACCAGACTACAAAAAAACTTTTAATGTTTCGTCTTTAATCTATGCTATATTATTAAAGACGAAATATTAAAAGTTTTGGTACTTGTTTTTTGGTACCTGTTTTTTTGTACGGTACTTGCCTTATTTAATTGTTATAAAAATTATTATAAACATTATTATAATCAATGACCCTTTTAGTTAAAATACATTATTTTTCCGATTTTTTCTAACAAAATCCCCTATTTTTTCTAAAAATATCACAGGCAATTACTTTTTTTTCAACTAAAACATGTTACTTTTTCTATTTTCCTTACTAAAATCACTCATTTTCCAAATATATCAGAGACAAACCTTACTGATATGGACAGAAAAATAATCCTAGAAATGTAAGTAATGATGTAATAATTAGACCTAGAGTGGTCCAAGAATACGGCCCGACAAATAAGGCCTGAAACCCTAAATATTTATTAATTTCGTAATTAATAAATAAGGAAAATATATAGCTCATAAATGGAGTCCAAAAAATGATAAATACTTCAAAGAAAGATCCAGAATCTCAATTAAAGGAAATAACTAGTAACAGTCCTTATCCTACGATAAGGAAAAGACTTGTCCACCTAGGAATACAATACTTATCCACTGTCAAGAAAGAGACTTATTCGCTAAGTCTCCGAAACATACCCAAAATACAAGGCTCCTGACGCCTATATAAGGACCATGATCCTTCAATTCAGAACTACGGTTTTTGGCTTCATTCTCAATTACGAATTGAGATACGTAGGCATCTTGTGAGGACAGATTTAGTCACGAAACACGAGAACATCCATTAAAGCTCGAAAGCTCTTAAACCCTAGCCGTCAATTTACAAGTACGTTTTTTATTCCACAACACTTACTTATTTATTTTAAAACATATTTTAATACTTTTAATTATCCTATTTTTGTTACTAAAATCCCTCTTTTCCCAAAAATATAACGGGCAAACCGTTACTTTAATATTTTAAAATTCAACGAAAACATGTTAGTTTTCATTTTTCCTTACTAAAACCCCTCATTTTCCAAAATATCACCGGGAAACCATTACTTATTTATTTTAAAATATATTTTAATACTTTTAATTATTTTAAAAAGTTTAACACCCCTACTTATTTTTTTAACAAATTCAAATAATAAAATATAAAATATAATTAATAAAATTAACAATTATTAAAAACAATCGTGTATCACATGGATTTTAACATAGTACAATATTATATATAAAGATAAAGATGTATTGTTGGTTATCTTAATTTAGATTATATTCAGTTACAAAATTATAATATTTAAATGGCATTAAGTAATCTTTTGTTTTTTTTCGTTTTTTTGTAGAATAACTTTATATCAAAAACACCGAATTAAGATAAGAATTTCCAAAGTTCACACGTAATTCATTATTCATTAAAATAACAAAATAGAAGATTGAACATATAGAGCATGAAAGAAAAAAATACACATGCATTAATACTTTCGGCACTCAAGGGGCGAGTATCCCCCTCACCACTACTCAAGGACCAGAAATCCCAATTTCGGTTGAAGGGACGAATCCCCTGCAAATGGTCGTTCATGGACCTAATCCACAAGATACCACCCTCCAGCAACCAATCACAACTTCCCCACTGCTCGTGAATGCACCTCGTGGCCTTCAACTTCATACCACGGATCTCCCCCAATACGCAACTCAAACCTTAGGGATGCCAACTTATGGTATGCCCCCTCGACCCACGGTGGGAAGTAGTGGTATCAACCCAAAATTACCATGAAGCATATGTTCCCCCATAAATTCAAGGTCTGGGACCCCAAAACCAACAAACCCAAACTCGGCAGACGTCCTTGATTCAAGACTACTCAGGTCCTTACAATGAGGATAAGAATGACTCAACTGGAGAAGAGAGGGATCTTGCCCCAAGAAGAAGACGTTCTTCCCAAACGAATCGGGAACAGCCCCAAACCACTAAGAAAAGGATTGTTGCCCATGAGGCAAAGGCGGCAAGACTTAAGAAATTATTGGCAGAAGAAGAGGCCGCAAGAGCGCAAAGCCAAGCAACTGGAAGAGTCCCGGTGATCAATTTGGATCCGGCACCAAGAAGAACCAAAAGGGCTGAAGCCCTAAGGGGTGATCCTAATGTTTTGTTACCCCTAGGAGATCCTGATGATCCGACACCACCCTTTACTCAGGACATCATGAAAGGTAACATATCTAGGAAATTCAAAATGCCAACGATCAAAGCTTATGATGGAACGGGAGATCCCGTGAATCATGTAAGAACGTTCTCTAATGCACTACTGTTGCAGCCATCCAATGATGCGGTTAAGTGTAGAGTATTTCCATAAACCCTAGAGGGCATGGATCAATGTTGGTACAACCGTTTACCCCCCCAGTTCTATTAGACCCTTTAAGGAACTGAGTAAGGCGTTTATCAACCAATTTATTAGTGGAAGAGTGCATGAGAAGAGTTCTGCATCGCTCATGGGAATCCAGCAAGGAAAGAATGAAGCTTTGAGAGATTATATAAATCGATTCACTAGGGAGGCTCTGAAAGTCCCGGATTTGGAGGACAAGGTGGCTATGACAGCCTTGCAACAAGGAACCACTGATGACCACTTTAAGAGGTCCTTGGCAAAACATCCGCCCGAAAGCATGTTGAAGCTCTAAGATAGAGCCGGAAAGTACATCAAGGCTGAAGAGAGCATGATGAAATATGAACCCACCACAGGTGGAGGTAGAAATTCAAAGAAAAAAAAAGAAACCCAGGAATATGATGTTAAGGAAAAATTTCCTAAAACGTCAAAGGATTCCGATTCTCCACCTAAGAAAAACAATTTCGGACCAAGGTTCACGGAGTATGCAAGATTGAACACTCCCCGGAACCAAATTTTGATGAAAATAGTGAAGGAAGAGGATCTCCGATAGCCGAAGCCACTAAGGACTGACTTGTCTAAAAGGAATCAGAACCAATTCTGTCGGTTCCACAAAGAAGTTGGTCATGACACGGATGATTATAGACAGCTGAAAGACAAAATTGAATTTCTGATTCGAAGAGGGAAACTCAACAAATTCACTAAGGATGGAAATCAAGAAAGTCAAAGAGGAAATTATGAGAGGAAAGATTACGATAAAAGGGACAACGATCACGATCGTAATCCCAAACCCCGAGGGCCTGTCATCAATATGATATTTGGAGGACCGACTACTGCTGGGTCCTCCCGAAACTCAAGGAAAGCTTATGCTCGAGAGGTATTGACTATTGTAGGAGAAGCACCGAAGCGTGCCAGAACGGAAGTAGCAATAGGTTTCGATGATTCTGACTTAGAGGGAGTGAAATTTCCCCATGATGATCCTTTAGTCATCATACCTGTGATAGGCAATTCTGAAACAAAGAGAGTTCTGGTTGATAATGGAACCTCAGTAGACATCTTGTTCCATGATGCTTTTATCAAGATGGGCTATACCGACTCTCAGTTGACACCCTCGAATATGCCCATATATGGATTCAATGGAGTGGAATCAAAGGTAGAAGGCACAATTCAACTCACTATGACAATAGGGCAAGGTTCGAAAACGTCTACTTAAATGCTGAACTTCATAGTTATAAAAGCAACTTCGACCTACAATGCAATCCTGGGAAGGACAGGTCTTCATGCGTTCAAGGCTGTTGCCTCGTCTTATTATCTGAAAATCAAGTTCCCAACAAGAAATGGGATTGGGGAAGAACGGGGTGACCAAAAGATGGCTAGAAGTTGTTATGTAGCCGCTTTAAGGACTGATGGAGTAGGGGGCAAGTCCTCCCCATTGAGGACATGGATGCTAGAGATAATGAGGATAGAAGAGGGAAACCAGCTGAAGATTTAATCCCAATTCCTTTAGTTCATGGTGAGCCGGAGAAGGTTACTTACATTGGAGCATTGTTTCCTGAACCATTGAAGAGCCAGATCATATATTTTCTTCAAGAAAATAACGATGTTTTCGCTTGGACAGCGGCTGACATGCAAGGGATCAATCCCCAGTTGATAATACACAAGTTGAATGTAGATCCTGAAAGGAAGACTGTGAAACAGAAGAAGAGAAATTTTGCTCCATAAAGGCAAGAGGCCATCAAGCAGGAAGTAGATAAGCTTTTAGAAGTCGGGTTTATTGAAGAAATTCAATTTCCAGAATGGTTGGCTAACCCAGTGATGGTCAAAAAAGCCAATGGAAAATGGAGGATGTGTGTGGACTTCACGGACTTGAATGACGCATGTCCCAAGGATTGTTTTCCCTTGCCAAGAATTGATACTCTAATAGATGCCACAACTGGACACGAGATGTTGAGCTTCATGGATGGCTTCAGTAGATACAACCAAATCAAAATGCACAAAGATGACATCTCCAAGGTATCATTCATAACTGACTTTGGTGTTTACTATTATTTGGTTATGGCATTTGGACTCAAGAATGCAGGAGCAACTTACCAAAGGTTGGTGAATAAAATCTTTGAACACCTAATTGGAAAAACCATGGAGGTCTATGTGGATGACATGTTGGTTAAAAGCCTCGATAAGGCTAATCATAAAAACCATCTATGGGAAGCATTTGAAGTGCTGAGGCACCATAAGATGATGTTGAATCCGGCTAAGTGCACCTTCGTCGTTGGGTCGGGAAAGTTTCTAGGCCTAATGGTTTCTAAACGAGGAATTGAGGCTAACCCTGACAAAATCAAAGCAATCCTAGACATGGAGCCACCGCGGTCTGTCAAGGATGTTCAGAAGCTAACAGGAAGAGTAGCAGCATTGGGGAGATTCATCTCCAAGTCAGGAGAAAAGTCCTTACCTTTCTTTAAAGCACTGAAAAATGTGAAAATTTTTGAGTGGACAACAGAAAGCCAAGAGGCCTTTGAGGCCTTGAAGAAGTACATGGTTGAGGCACCATTGTTGGCACAACCAAAACCAGGAGAAACTCTCTATTTATACCTGGCAGTTTCTAACACTGCCCTTGGAGCTGTTTTGGTAAAGGAAGAATTGAAAATCCAGAAGCCTATCTATTACGCGAGCAAGATTCTACATGGAGCTGAAATAAACTACTCTATGATAGAGAAGTTTGCCTTAGCCCTGATCATGGCCTCAAGAAAGCTACGCCCATACTTCCAGGCACACAAGATAGAGGTTTTAACCAATCAACCTCTAAGAAATTCATCTTGCACAGTCCTCAAGTTAACGGAAGATTAATTAAGTGGACTATAGAGTTGGGAGAGTTCGACATGAAGTATAAACCTCGAACGGCAATAAAATCTCAGGCACTCGCTGACTTCATGGTTGAATGCACCATTGACAACCAGGAAATCGGGAGGCAGGAAGTAGTAGTAGAAGACAAAGAAGATGAAGACATGGTGTCCAAAGAATGTTGGGTACTCTATTTTGATGGAGCATCAAAAACAAAATCAAGTGGAACAGGTTTGGTGCTACAAAGTCCTGATGGATTTCTCCTAGAGTACGCACTAAAACTAGACTTCCCAACGACAAACAATGAAGCTGAGTATGAAGCCCTGATAGCTGGTTTAGGGCTGGCTGGAGCCCTGAGAGTTAAGACTCTTAAAGTATGTGGAGACTCAAAGTTGGTAGTTTCCCAAGTAAATGGAGAATTTGAGGCTAGAGATGAAGTCATGGCCAAGTATTTGAAACTTGTCAAGGCCATTACGACTCAGTTTGATGAGTGTTATGTGGAACACGTTCCGAGAGAAGAAAACATGAAGGCTGACGCTTTGTCTAAGTTTGCTTCTTCTGAAATTGAGAACTATGTAGGGAGTGTATACTTCCAAGTCTTGAAGACCCCAAGCATCAATGGGAAGTTGATATCACCCATTGATGTGGCTAGCTGTTGGATGGATCCCATCAAATCTCATCTGGAAACTGGTTGGTTACCTAACGATACTTCAGAAGCACGAACGTTATATGTGAGAGCACTAAGGTATATCCTGATTGAGGGAATCCTATACAAAAAGTCTTTCATCATCCCTTACTTGAAATGTTTGAGACCCCAAGAGGCAGAATTGGCCCTAAGGGAAGTACATGAGGGAAATTGTGGGCAGCACTTGGGGGACAGAGCCCTTGCCCATAAAGTTACTCGTCTAGGTTTCTATTGGTCAAGCACACTTGCAGAAGCTAAAAGCTATGTGAAGAAGTGTTAACGTTGCCAAAAGAATGTACCAGTGGTTAGACAACCACCAGAAATGTTGTCATCCATAAACTCACCTATTCCATTTGCCATGTGGGGAATGGATATACTTGGACCATTTCTAATGGCAAGTGCGCAGAGAAAATTCTTGATAGTGGCAATCGACTACTTCACAAAGTGGATTGAGGCTAAACCTTTAGCCAAGATAACTACCAAACAAGTAATGAATTTCTTCTGGGAGAATGTAATATGCAGATACAGAATTCCACGAATCTTGGTTACGGATAATGGAACTCAGTTTAACAATGAGGAATTCAAGAAGTATTGTGAAGAAAATGATATTGAGCTACGTTTCCCTTCTGTTGCTCATCCTCAAGCAAATGGACAAGCTGAAGTTGAAAATCGAATTATCCTGGATGGACTGAAGAAAAGAGTGGAACACTCTAGGAACACTTGGGTGGACGAATTACTCCCCATACTTTGGGCATATCGTACCACTTGTAAAGTCACCACTGGAGCAACCCCGTTTCTGTTAGCATATGGAGCAGAAGCAGCGGTTCCAGTGGAGATTACTCACACATCTCCAAGAGTTGAAGCTTATGAACCAGAAACAAATGAAGAAGGCTTGAGGCTGGCTTGAGATCTAATTGATGAAGTTAGAGTTGAGGCAAATGCCAAGATAGTTGAACATCAAAAGAAGGCATCTTTCTACTATAACTTAAGGGTTAAAGAGAGATTCTTTCGTCAAGGAGACTTGGTTCTCCGAAAGATTGAAGCATCTGGAGTAGGACATAAAGGAAAATTGGCCCCAAATTGGGAAGGACCATATCGGGTCAAGAACGTGTTTGGACGAGGGTCATAAAAGTTGGAAACCCTCGAAGGGATCGAAGTGGCAAGAACTTGGCATGTTGCAAACTTGAAAGTTTATTATGTTTAGTGTTTCCTAACTGGACTCACTATTAGGACAAGTAGAAATAAGGTCGATGAAAAGAATCCGAGTTTTAACTCGAGGTAGAAAGTAGAGTATTATGTAAGGGTTGAACCCATTTTCAAAGTTATAATTTTATTCAACATTCTCATGTTTCTATGATAATTTATATGCACCAAGTGTTGAACAAACATGCAAAAATTCAGAAATGAAAGGAAGTCAAGAAATGATAAATTAAAACTTACAAAAGTTAAGTTATGCCCGAAGGCAGAAATTACATAAATAAAAGACACATACGGCTATAAATGAAAAACTATACTAACTAAGCTTCTCCTCCTTTGTCGCCGGTATCAGGCTCCTCTTCTGCTGAGCTAGAGCTAGAACCAGAGTGAGTGCCAACTGTTTGACCAAGGGGAGAAGAATGCCTGGGATCCAGAATCCTGTCGTCCTCTTCCATATCATCCTCTCCAGCCAAAACCACCTCTGAAGGGGTAGGAGCACAAGGGCTCGGAAAGTTAGAAAGGCTAAGTGACCCGGGAATCTTCTCCAAGACATCTGCTAAGGCACCATCCCATCCCTTGGTAAACTGGACTAGGAAGAGAAGCTCGCCATGCTTACCAATTACTTGTACTCCTGAGTGTCAAGGTACTCATCGATAAAGTGATCCTTGCTCTTCCTAAACGCAACTAGCTCAGCTTGGGAATCACCCAACTCCTTCTCCTTCCTGGCCAGGCTAGCCTTGAGAGAGCCCACCTCCTCCTGGGACTTCTCAAACTTGCCTTGGTTGGCTTCAGAAGATGAACGCCAAGCCGTGGCTTGAAAGAGAGACCCTTAGAAGTTAGCATTAGTCTGCAAATAAAGCACAAGTTAAATGAGAAATTTATAACGTGTTAAGTAAAACACAAGTAGAAAAGGAAGAGAAAGGTTACCGCGGCTACGGCCTGAGAACCTGCATGCTCAACTCCCTCAATAGTAGAGTTGGTAACAAAGTCCTTGTAGTCACAAGGAGTGAGTGAGTGATAGGACCACTCAGTAGCATGCTTGGACACCCCCACCAACTGTGTCCTTCTTCCTGATACCCAGTTGGGGCGCCAAACAGAGGCCTTGGATGAGGGAGGAGCCTCGACCTCCTCCACAGAATCCACATGGGGCCTTAGAAATGTTGGGCCATCAAAAGCACCCCGAGGATCTTTGCCTCCCAAACGAGCCCTCTTCATCCTAGCAGTTTCTCCATCTGGGGGCTCGTTGGTCTTGTTTATAAAGGCCGCAACTGCAAAAACAAATAAGAAAGAAACAATGGGTATAAGAAACTCTTAGATAAGTAAAAGAAATTAAGGAATGAGAATTACCCTTGTCTGATACGCTCGATAAGCCCAAAGATTTTAGGAGAAACTCGTTTAGGAGCTCCCAAGCCATGGTGGCATAGTTGTCCTTGGTAAGCTCAGCATAGGCATGAGCCTCCTCATCAGTCAAGACTGTGACGCCCCCAAATCCGGGGTCAGGGAATTTGGTCGTCACGCTAAAATCTCAATTTAAAACAACCTGTTAAATGTTAAACCAATTCAAATATAACATCTACGACCCCAACTCTACCAAGATCTTTAAGGCTATAGTGCTAGAAACAAGAATCCAAAATTTACTAAACTTTAACTTCCTTTTTACAACAATACTCTATGCACAAATTCTATAACACTAGTATAACTTCGATAAGAAGTATACCAGGCAAACTAATCTTATACAATAGAGTATTTACTAGAAATCAACTATATACAATAAACTTACACTAGATCCAAATGCTCTGCATCAACTGATCTTCCCAACGTCATCTTGACTCTTCTCGTTCCACAGTTATACAATCAAATATTGTTCGTTGTACTGAAATATCAAGGGTAACAAGCAAGAGTGAGCAAAAGAAGCTCAGCAAGTATATAGTACTGCACAAGATAAAATAATGATGCAACAATATCTGAAAAGAAATCAACTCAACCGGGGTAAAATAATGGTGCAATAATAGAAATGTATGAAAATCAGCTCAACTGGCAAAATGAACAACAATAATTGTGTCAAACTTTAAATTAGAATTGGATTTTTAATTTGACGCAACGAGTTAAAGTGGATGATCAGTCACACTAAAACTCCGGATCATACCTTAAGGTATATCCAAATACTGAACTGGATCCAAGGCCACATTGGCCACATAATAATATTCATACTCTGACTGGCGTCTGCAGTCCTTAAAACATTTCATTTTAATAAAAACTTCCAATTCCAATCTAGTACTCAGATTAGGTGTCGGAACAATCGACTACCTGGTTAACTCAAATTAATGCTTTCAACTGTCTGATTCAGATTATCAAACTAGGTTAGGTTAAAACAAGTACATATGAATTAGGTTTCCAATGATAAAGAACCAGGATTAAATCTGGTAACCACAAGATACTGCAGGATATAAATTATGAACCGAAATAGAACTGTCAAGTTAGAAATAAATAGGTTGTCTCAATCACATGATGAGAATAGGAACTGGTTATGCAACAAGTAATTAAATGAAAATTGAAAACAAGAATCTTGATACGATACTCTGAACAAAAGAGTACGAGTTAGTAAACTTGCCTTTGGTCCTTAGCTATCACGTAAAGCCGAAGTACTATGATTCTCAACTTCTTCTATCTTATGTCATCACAATTTTCTATTCTGACAACTCTTGGTTCCGGCGCATATGCGGTTGCTACGAGTCTGCATTACCGAGATCGTGCCCGCCCAACTATTCACTAGTTAAATATAAGATATACTTTAGCCTTCGGACTTCAACTCTACTTAATATAAATATTTATAAACTTAAGCGAATGTATTTTCTATAGAAAATTGGGCATAACCTATTCGTAAAGTGGATGTTGCCCTGTTTTAAAGCACCAAAACTTTCTAACTCAATCATCCATAAACAATCCACAATTTATTTCAATACTCCACTCATCTGCCTTGACTTGCAGTAAACATATAAGAAAATAAATCTGCCTTGACTTGCAGTTACTTTATCCATAAATAAGCAATCACGTATAACATTTATCACGTAGCAAATCAAATAACTAATTCACATAATTTCATATACTTCACATAACACATAGCACATGATTGGACCAATAACTCTTATACTTATACAAATTAATAGCTACACAATTAACACATAAACATATTTCATTCACGTATGCATTTAAACTAGCATATCATATCATATACAATTGCCAAATAATATTCATTAAATAGTCCTGCCGGAAATCCGGCAACAATTCCTCTATTTATATAACAATCCACCTGTTTTAAACTAATACCAACAATCAAGAATCAATTTACAAACTAACATATTCATATAACTTAACTTAATCAATCTGAACTCACAATTATAAAATTACATACTCAATTCGATATACTATTTAAACACATAGCAATTATCAGCTCATATGCCACTATACGATACCAAACTTATTATCATACTATCCGAATTAAAATCAGACTTAACTAGTTAGAAAGATAAACAGTTTACAGTATAAAGATGAACTCAGATGAAAAAGTGTAAAACATAAAAATTGTAGAAAACTCTGAGACCTTTCCAGAATGGTAAGGCTCGTTAAAATGAGCAAGTAACGAGTTCAGAAACTTTTTAAAACAAGTTGCTGCAGAAGCAGATTCAGCCCTGTTCACACAATTAATACAACATTCGAGACTCTCAAATCACATACTGATATAACTCATCAACATATAACTGCACATAGCATTTAATCACACATTTATAGTCATGTATAGAATATAAGACTTAAACAATCATTCATACTTTAAATCCAATTATCACTAGATTAAATAAAATTAATCAAAACCAACCAATTCAATAAATCAAGCAATTAATCAATTCAGGTAAATAATAAAACAATTTTGAAAATATTAATTAAATTTGATTTATAATTAATCAAGATTAAATAATAATTAATTAATAAAATTCACTAATTAACTACTCAGTTAATTGGTCAATTAAATCAATTACATTATTATTTAAAACCAATTAAAAATAATCAAATCTAATTATTCTTTAAGACACCAATAATAAAATACGAATAATAAGTATATAGATTTTACAAAATTTCGGCATGACCCGTTCGTAAATAGGACTATCCACAAATTTGCATGTACTATGATGCGCCCCCAGTCACAGGACGAACAACACAGTACATCACCAACAAACATCATGTATAATCAACATTCACTAATCAATATAAACTACACCAAATAACGAACTTCAACAAAAATCCCCAAATTGGGAATTAAACCAAATAAACTAAAATCACTATCATAATTAACTTACTACTTAAATCAACTCCACATATTTAACATACATATAAACGAGCTAAAACTAATTTCACATTGAAAATAATTTAACTCACTAGTTAAATGATAATAACACTAAAATTTAAATGGTGCTTTAAAACCATTTAAACGCAACTATGTACATATATACCCGATTAGGAAATTACAACACACAATTTAACTTACAACTCAAAATTTAACTCTAAAATTACAAACGAAATTTAATTACTACTATTTAAATATACGGCTAGCAATTTCTCGAATTATTACTAAACCACTAAAACATAAACCATAATCAAATCTCGACATACTATAATAAATTACTAATTATAAATAAACTCCTAACAATTTAAATTTATTTGAAAACAACTAAAAATTATAACTAACATCTGAACTTGCATAAATAAGTTCGAATATTACCATACACATATATATAAATACAGATTAACCATCGCAATTTACACACACTAACTAAAATCATTTACAAAATCCGCATAAACTATTTAACACCATACTTAAACAATTAACACAAAACGAATTTAGTAACTATGGCACATATATTGAAATATACAAATTAACCATTTAACACCATTTATAAACAATTAAGTACCAAAATCGAATTTACTAAATAATTCAATTTAAAAAAAACGAATTTAAATAAGCAACACATAAATAATAAAACGAAATAATTAACTAGGAATTTCGATTTATACCCACAGCAGTTAAAATCGGGAAGAAAATGAACAAGGATGGTGGCGGACGACGGCGACCGGAGAACTGGACAGAAAAACTGGCGCGGCGGTGGTAGAAAGAAAACAGAATACTGGCGGCGCGTGGTAGCATCGGTGGTGATCAGAAAAAAAAAGAGGTGGCGCGGCTGGTACGGTGGTAAGGTTGATTAGGTAGTGTTATTAACTGCACCTAACACTAAATAACCCCGTACTGAACGATCTTTAACGAACGAAAACTCAAAAAATATTATATACTCTATAATATAAAAATAATTCCCAAGCACTAAAAATTTATTTACTCTAAAAATTAAAATAATTATGCACAAAATTTTTATAAAACCCGGATTTTACAGAATTACAAAAATATTGAATTTTTGAATAATTTTATAACTTACCCAAATACCAATGGGGCACAGATAAGATACCGGGTAAAATTTTGGTACTAATAAAATACCACTTTGATACCAAAATATCCAAATATTCTAAATCTTCCGAAAATGTAAAAATACTAACTTTTGGAATATTTTTATAATTTACAAAAAATAAAACTCTGTACCCGAAAAAAATATCGGATAAAATTTTGGCGCAACTAAAATACCGATTCGATCCTCAAAATTCGAAAACAAACTCAATTCGACAATGTCGATAAAATAATCAGCTTTCACAAAAATTTAAATAAAATACACACATAATTTCATTCCTCCTCTTTGAGAAAAGCAATAAAATATTTAAATAATAATATTAATAAACCCTAAAAATTCAGGTTACTACAAAGACTATCTCATTGGGACTACCATCTGATACTCTACTAAACGACCTACGGAATAGGGTACCCCAATCCCCTCCTTCCCAAACTAGATACATAAACTCATTCTTCCATCTTGGGTTATTATCAGGAATGGATTTTGGATGGAATATTGGAGGTGTGGAAGCCCTATGGTTGATATAAACCCAACCAGGGGAAATTGCAGAACTGTTCTTAAATTGAAAGATTTTTCTAAATAATGAAACAAAAAGGGGAAAATTGTTCTTTAAACAAAGAACTATAAAGCTCATTATAATTCTCCAAGCATTAGGGGGAAGTCGGCAAGGATTAACCCTGACATCTGCTAATAACTTGGGAATAAAGTCATGAAAAAGAAACCTAAGTCCTGGAACAATGGCGTCCTTGTATGGCAGGAACGATCTCATGGGCCAGCTGGGATAAGCCTAAGGGGGGATTTAACTCTATACATTTTGTTATAATCCCTAATTTTATCAACTTCGTGAAATTTATTACTACAATCAAAGGTATCTAAGTGAGACACGGAAGGGTAATCATCGCCACGTTCGCTAATCATATCTTGCAAAGACATATACGAAGAGTGAATAGTGCCGGTACATCTCTTAGAAGCTTGGTTCATCTTTTGAAGGCGTTGAGCAGTACGATCAACCATTGATAATTCGAATCTTCAAAGCAAAATCTCAGAAATCTTCAAACCTTCAAAGGTAATTTCCAGAAAACTTCAAATCTTCAAGAAGAATTTCCAAAAAAACTTCAAATCTTCAAGAAGAATTTCAAGAAAACTTCAAATCTTCAAGATCAAGCCCAGAAAATGATGAATATGATTGTTAGGTCTTCATAAGTTTGTAGAAGGGGGATTGAATACAAACTATACCGTTTTCTCGAATTTGTCCGTTTTAGAATAAAACAATTTAAGAACAAATTATGGCGGAATTAAATGAAACAGAATTCAAGTTAAATATAACTTATATTAAACTTGAAAGGTGTTACAAATATGGTACTGATTAAAAGATTGAATCTCAAACTAATTAAAACAAATCTAGAATAAATTCGACATGAATTTATCTATTTTAATTTGTAATAAAAAGATATAACAATAATTGATAATTTGATATACGTTCTCGGGATAAAAATCCGCTAGATAGTCAAAGCAGTACAAGTGAATGAATTCTATTGGTTTAGATTTAACACAATGATTCTAGAATTAATTCACTGAAGAAAAATGATCCGACAGTGTTCTTGAGTTCTTGACAGAAAGTTCTTCAAAGATATTATGTTAAGTTTCTTTTTTCTGTCTTGAAGAATTAATTTAATAAATAAATTAATAACTAATTTAAAAGAGAATTTAAATTCTTACAAGATAGCATAAACAATCCTTGAACCATTTGAACTTGATGAAGAATATCCACTGGAATGTAGTTGTCACTTGATGCACTGTCTGGTTCATAAGTGACTAACTGAAATGTCTGTTCTTCAACTTGACTTTAAGCTATGGTCCACTAGCTGCTTTTAACTATTGTTCAACCTTTGTAACATTTACATTTTCTGTCACACATCTGAAATCTCTGTCACTTTAATAAATCCACTTCCTTGAATACTTCACCGAGGCTTGATCAAATAATTGAACTTCTTTTAATGCAGTATTTCTTCAAGTCTGTAGGATGACTTTAAACTGTATTCTTTTGACTGATGTGATCTTCTGAGATTCCTGTGAGACTGTGATAATTGAATTATTACTTACTTATTGCAAACTTGTTTAAGTTGAGTTGTATCCTCGATGTTAACAAATAGGCCTAAAACATATTGTAAAGCATAATGTAACATAAGATGTAAAAGAGATAACTACAACTCAACAAAGGACAAGACAGACAATAGTATTAACAGAAGCACAGGAATCCAGAATCAAAAAAGAAAAGGTAAACTCAAAAAATCAAAATACGTTATGTATTCTTGAAATCCGTAAACAGGTCACGAAAAGAAGTTCATGAAAATGTTCAAGCCTCAGTGACAGCAAAAGAAACAAGACTTTCAAGACAACAGAAGTATGTGAATGATTTAGAGTTAAGTACCACGGGATTCCAGTGATTTAATTGAAGCAACCATAACGACAAGGGACGTATCAGCAGCATTGAATTGAAGACATAAAAGAAGAATTGATCAAGTGTTATTCATCTGTGAACCAGACCAGTTGCACTAGGTGACGGCACTGAAAAGATCAAGTTGTTTTATCGTCTCAGAAGAAAGTGATACAGTCTATTACTTAAACACCCAGGAGCTCAGGAGTATTGATTAAAAGATAAAAGAAAAGAAAAAGATTCGATGGTTTTTCTATCTTAGAAAACCATCGAATGTGTTTTAAAGTAATCAAATGAAAACCACTATAACTTTATTTAGTATTCGATAGTTTTGTTTTAAAAACTATCGAATGGTGAATAAAGTTAATTCATTCGATGGTTTTTAATTAAGGAGCAGGTGAAAAGTATTCTTGTTTACAGGTTGATTTTGAAGATGGACGGCCAAGATTGTTTCTACAATTGAGGTTCGATAGTTTTCAGAAACAAAGTCTGCAGTTAATACAGAGATGAAGAAGTGTCTTCTTCAGTTAAGGCAAAACACACAGAGACATTACTGAGAGAGAGAATTGAGCCGGAGAAATTATCAGAGAATTAATAGTGCTCAGAACTTGATCATTGTATTGAATTTTTGTAACCTTAAACTCATTGAAGATAATCTACGGATTAGAAATTGTAGCACCCCTCGAGGTTTATATTTATAAAAAAATATATTCCCCGAAACTTGGTTTGGTTTGGTGTGTTTGATTTCGTTATAAAACTGAATGATTAATCCGCGAACGAAATTGAATTATTTGTGAGTATTGTATTCAACCCCCCCCCCCCTTCTACGATACTTTGGACCTAACACATATGTCTTTCAATGATTGAAGAAAAACTCGCCGGAAATTGCCTCACCACGGATAAACTAGAGAGAAACTAGAAAGAAATTTTTAGAAATTGGAAATGAGAAGTGAAGAGTGAAATAGAAATCTCACTCTTTTATAACTGAAGTAGCCGGTCATCCAACCGGTCAAGTGAAGGGCAACCGTCTACAGCCAGTCAAGGCCCATAATCATTTATTGGGCTCCAAAAATGAAGGCCCAATAAAAATTGAGGTCCAAAAGAAATTAAGGCCCAATAAAAATTGAGGTCCAAAAGAAATAAAGGCCCAATAAAAATAGAGGTCCAATAAAAATCGAGGCCCAAAAAGGATAAAATAAAATCCAAAAGAAATTAAAGTCGAATTGTTCGACCTAAGACCAAAGTGAGGTCGAATAAGTACTAGATTAAGTTCGAAAGGCTGAGATCGAAAATATATGTGATATTGAAGTCGATTTGTTCGATCTAGGACCAATTTGAGGTCGAAGAAACCCTGGATCGAGGTCGAAGAACTGAGATCGAAAACATATGGGAAATTGAGGTCGATTGGTTCTACCTAAGACCAAACTGAGGTCGAAAAAGTATTAGATTGAGGTCGAAAGGCTGAGGTCGAAAATGTATGGAAATCTGAGGTCGAAACCTTCGACCTAGGACCAAGTGAGGTCGAAATCAAGGTCGAAGGAACCCAGGATCGAGGTCGAACGACTGAGGTCGAAAATGTATGGAAAACTGAGGCCGAAACCTTCGACCTAGGACCAAGTATGGTCGAAATCGAGGTCGAAGGAACCCAGGATCGAGGTCGAATGACCGAGGTCGAAAAGATACGGAGAAACGAGGTCGAATCCTTCGACCTGGGAGCTATCGAGGTCGAAAATGAGGTCGAAAGAACCTTGATTTGAGGTCGAATGACCGAGGTCGAAAAGATACGGAGAAACGAGGTCGAATCCTTCGACCTGGGACCTATCGAGGTCAAAAATGAGGTCGAAAGAACCTTGATTTGAGGTCGAATGACCGACGTCGAAAAGACACGAAAAACTGAGTTCGAATCCTTCGACCTGGGACCAATTGAGGTCGAAAACGAGGTCGAAAAAAGCTTGGTTTGAGGTCGAAAATGAGGTCGAAAATACCCTTAAAAAATTAAATAAATACATTTATTTATTTATTAATGTACAGAAGAGAAAAGTCAAAGAAAAATGCACGGATCAGCAATAACTTCTGTGAAAAACCCAGAAAGATTTTCTCAGAAGTTGGGGGGCAATTGATATGGACAGAAAAATAATCCTAGAAATGTAAGTAATGATGTATTAATTAGATATAGAGTGGTCCAAGAATACGTCCCGACAAATAAGGCCCGAAACCCTAATAATTTATTAATTTCGTAATTAATCAATAGGGAAAATATACAGTTCATAAATGGAGTCCAAAATATGATAAATACTTTAAAGAAGGATCCAGAATCTCAATAAAAGGAAATAACTAGTCACAGTTCTTATCCTACGATAAGGAAAAGAGTTGTCCACCAAGGAATACAATATTTATCCACTGTCAAGAAGTAGACTTATTCGCTAAGTCTCCCGAACATACCCAAAATACAAGACTCCCGAAACCTATATAAGGATCCTGATCCTTCAATTCAGAACTACGTTTTTGGCTTGATTCTCAATTACGAATTGAGATACGTAGGCATCTTGTGATAACAGATTTAGTCACGAAACACGAGAACATCCATTAAAGCTCGAAAGCTCTTAAACCCTAGCCGTCAATTTAAAAGTACATTTTTTATTCCACAACACCTACTTATTTATTTTAAAACATATTTTAATACTTTTAATTGTCCTATTTTTCTTACTAAAATCCCTCTTTTTCCAAAAATATCACAGGCAAACCGTTACTTTTATATTTTAAAATTCAACGAAAACATATTAGTTTTCATTTTTCCTTACTAAAATCCCTCATTTTTCAAAATATCACGGACAAACCATTACTTATTTATTTTAAAATATATTTTAATACTTTTAATTATTTTAAAAAGTTTAACACGCCTACTTATTTTTTTTAACAAATGCAAATAATAAAATATAAAATATAATTAATAAAATTAACAATTATTAAAAACAAGTGTCACATGGATTTTAACATAGTACAATATTATAGATAAAGATAAAGATGTATTGTTGGTTATCTTAATTTAGATTATATTCAGTTACAAAATTATAATATTTAAATGGCATTAAGTAATCTTTTGTTTTTTTTTTCGTTTTTTTGTAGAATAACTTTATATCAAAAACACGGAATTAAGATAAGAATTTCCAAAGTTCACACTTAATTCATTATTCATTAAAATAACAAAAGAGAGGATTGAACATATAGAGCATGAAAGAAAGAATACACATGCATTAATACTTTAGAAAAGTTCAAAGAAAATATTGTCAAAGTTTAACACAGGTAGAACAAGACTTTTGTTCAAAGTTTACAAATCACCTAAAAATTCTCCTTAATGCATGATGCCAATATTCATTAAAAAAACAATTACTATTATCCTAGTCATTCTATATCCTCGTCATCTTCTCAAAATGTCATCAAACCCATCATCATCAGCGTTACTCATCTTCAGAATCTTCTTTCCTGTAAAAAAAACTTAAACAATAGATTCAGTCAGCAGGTCCATTTAAATGATACAGGAGCTAGTTAGTCAAGAGTATACCTAGTTATTGTTGTTGAATGTCCACCTTCCATCTGCCATTTGCATATAACCACCAAACTGTGGGGCCTACAATACAACATGTGATAAACAAATTAAGACTCATCGCGTATCAGTTAAAAAATATTTTGAAAATCAATTTAGTTATACCCTTAACACTACTAAAACTTAGATCATACTACATACATGCCCATTCACAGGCATAGCCGATGCATTTTCGAACTCATTAGTAGTGCCACCAAATGGGACACTTCCCACCTGCATGGACGATCAAAAAAGTTAAATAATTTGTTGAGTAAACATGAATATTTTTACAGTGGTTCAATATCGTAAATAAAATCTTTACATACTTGTTGATTTGTATTTCCCAACCGATATCCATTAAATAAATTAGGAAAGCTTTCCAACTACACACAACATTAGAAATTTAAACCGAAGATAAGTTAAAGGAATTTAAAAAATGGTGCAACATCAAAATATATACATGCCTGTTCATTATTAGTTCGTAATGGGATTCCGAATTGATTAGCATCAAATAAATTTCTAATATTCTGATCATTAATTTGCTCATCTTCCACCTAAACACAGTTTAAAACATTCCATTAGTGGTCTGGTAGCACAAATAACGCATAAAAATTGAAGAAAAAGGAGCAGTTTTTACCTGTAGAACAGGATTATTGAAGTTATTTTCATCGAACAAATTGTTGTTGTCTTCTGAAACCATATCGAATAGTTGTTCACTCATGAATTGGTTAGAAATATGAGTAGTACCACTAGAATGTACCATATGATTTAGTGAAGAAAACATATTATTGTTTGTTCCTCCAATCAATCCTTCATTGACAACGCTAAGAGAAGTATGGTAGTTCTGTTGCGGTACTTCATTACGGTAGTTCGGTATACAAACATTTCCAGCACTCTGGAAACTAACATTGGCAAGGCTTGGTGTTGATGTAGCTACATTCAGAAAAGAAGAAGAAGCGTAGCTGTCTAACAATATCGACATTTCTACATTCCTGCTCCCGCTCAAAGAAGCCTCTACACAAATGAAAAGCACAAATGATCTTAGATCAATATGTCATTGACATGATACGTTTTACATTATTGGTGTTTATTATAAAGTTAACTTACCATGTTCATTAAATGGTGGTAAGGGTAGTGAAGCCGGAATGGCAGCTTGTATCTTACCGGTCCTCCGTTGTTCCCGAAGTTGATTAAGAAAAATCACATTTGGATTTCCTCCCACGATTCTTGAATAATAATTGCAATCTATCCAGTACTTTGAACCTCCATGAAGACTTTTCTCGCCATCCAAAACCTTTTCCAAAAACTTTCGGAACTTCTGTAGTTTTTTATGTCAATGCCGATAATTATAGTAATATTAATAATCCCCAAATTTACATTTTCTACACTTGTAAGAAAAGGTATCAGTAATAACTTGCGTGCATAAACCAAAGTTCTGCTTGAACTCAAATCCTTTTTTTTAACACGAAAATCATCAAAGTTCTCATGTTCACTAATTAATAATTCTAGAATACCTGTAAGTGGCTGGCCACTTGTTCTCGAGATACTGAAGATACATTCATAACTTTCAAAATATTTCTTGGAATAGCATCTGTAAAATATGTCATCATTGATCAAATTTATATATAGCTTTGTTATAATATGCATAAGATATATAACTTACCTAGATGACCAAGGATTAAAATAGCTTCTACAAAGCGACTGTGGAGGTTTGCGTTCCAAACAATTTCCTTAGTTTTCTTCTCTGTGTTAATATCAACAAATCATCATTATCATCATTACTACTATATTATTTAAATATAATATACATGAATTGGGTTCTACCAAAAACTATATCTTATTATATATATATATATATATATATATATACATAATTATTTATTAGTAAATTTAACTATGGATTTCGTAATTCGTACCTCTTGACACTTCTTGAGTATCTATGCTAGAAGAAGATGAACAAATGTTTCTCGGTACATTTGCTCTGTTGAATCTTCTATAAGCATTTCTTTCTTTGTTCTTCCACAATACAGAATATTGCCAAAGGTGTTTCACGCTATTTGTGGTTACCGGCTTTAACAAGTAAGCTGGAGCTCCGCTGCCGAGTCCTTTGCGTATGACCTCTTTCTTGTCATCCGCAGATATCACTATTTTTCAAAAGTTTAATGTTTGTAAGTTAATCTCAACATTATTATATATATTACTATATAGGATATGCTAGTTTTTCAAGACATTATTTTTCATCTAACTAGTCCACACATACATGTCCCTACAATCTAAACTAATTTATGTAAGAATTTGATCATGTATGTAGAGAAACTTACGTACGACTGGTATGTTAAAATTATTATTAACACGGTGCATAAGTTCGAAACCGTTCATAATAGGCATGTGTACATCCGCTAAAATCACATCATATGATTTTTCTCCTTCACGTTTATCACACAGAAGACTCAATGCTTCCAAAGCATGAGTTACGGCCCTTACTGCAATTAAAAATAATAAGAAGAATCATTAGTCGGTTATGGTAAAACTAATTTGTTGTCAAGAAGAAAAAATGTATAAACAAAAATAGGCTAAACTATAAACAACAATAGAAGTTTTAACCTAACTAATATTTAGAATTTCAATAATAGATGATGAAAGAAATAGTTAAGTTCTATACTGACCACATTTTTGTGGAGACAGAGACCACATATGTTTGCAATGTAAATTTGGGCAAAATAGATAATATTTTGTAATAAAAAATTTGAAACACGTACTGTTTTGCAAAGTATATTCTATTAAAATCAATATTTTATTGAAAATCTTGAAAATCATGTATGTTCTGCAAAGGAAACACCGAACATGTTTTGTAGAACAATATATGTTTTGCTATGTTTTAGTTGCAAAACATATATAATTTTAAAGATTTTAAATAAAAATAGTTATTTTCATAAAACATAATTGATAAAATATTATATTTTGCTAAATTTAGATGGAAGAATGTATGTGGTCTAGGGGTCTTCACAAAAAATGTGGTCTCATAGAAGTTAATTCATGAAAGAAAACATGTAAATCTTTTAATTAATTAACCAGAAAAATTTGAATGAGTATAATTTTATAGAAGATAATATCAATACAAAATATATCGATCAAGAAGTTGACATCTTTATATTCCAATAAAAATGAATTTTTGCAACAATTCTTCCAATAAAAAAAGCTCATGAAAGCAAGCATATGTATATAATGAGTTAGCCAAGTAAAATTCAGAAATTAGGCATAAAAGTGACGGAGAAGATAACCAGAAACGTACACATTTAAAAACAACCAACATCAGGATTTCATTCAAACAAATCAAAATCAACTGTTTATTGAATAAAAATTCACAAAATTATGATAATTGATTTAAACCTTCATAGTAATCGAATGTTCGAAGACAAGCTCTGGCCACCGTCAAAGATGTCTCATCATCGTCCACAACCAAAACCTTATACATTTTTTGTTACAAAGCTTTGGAATACTTGAGCTTTTTCTAGATTTGGTTAAAGATACTTGTAGGAGCTTATTCTAGCAACACAAGCATACCTTATTATATAGTTGCTATACTGCCTTGATGTAAAATAATTAGCAAATTTTTTTCAAACCTTACAGATAACATAACAGTTAAAAAGACGCTCTTGAAATAAATATACTTTGAGGTTTTCTTCAATTATCATACCTTTTCGTATTAAATACCAAAAACTTTAATGAAAACATCCACAAGATATCTATAGATACACAGATATTATGGATACTGGTAGGAATATAAATATGCATTTGGATTTATAATATCTACATCAGTTACATATGATTTAGCACCCGGTTTTTAATTACTGCTCGCAGATTTGATTCTGGTTTTGCTATCTCAATAAAATTACGAGTTGTAAAATCTTTATTTGTCAAAGTGGAGTTACGAAAAAATTCTAATTTTTTTTGAATATTTTAAACTTAGTGACCCTAAAATTATGAATTTAATGAGAGATATAATGTATTGATGTGCAAGGCTTGGACGGGTTAGTATATCAATCTTTGGTTGGGTATCGTAAATAAAACAAGATCCAGTTGGATTATGTAATGGAGGAATGGAGCGCAACTCCAACAAATTTTTAGTATACATCTTAAAAATAATAATTAAATGAA
The DNA here is from genome assembly GCA_030848705.1 of Heracleum sosnowskyi. Taxonomy (NCBI): domain Eukaryota; kingdom Viridiplantae; phylum Streptophyta; class Magnoliopsida; order Apiales; family Apiaceae; genus Heracleum; species Heracleum sosnowskyi. The sequence continues at coordinate 82,328,530 of CM061244.1, forward strand.
TGAATTTTAATGATTTATTACATTTTATTATGTATCAATTCTAATAACATTATTTATATTTTCATTTTAGTATTATAATGTTATTACATTTAAATTTCAAGTCCTGCATTGCAACCACTACAAGAAAAACTGAATCAGACAATACTTATCGTACAACGCTCATACAAAAAAGTGTTGCGCGAAATTTTTATACAACGGTTTAAAATTCAGCATAAATATTGTATTGTCTATCCCATATACTTTACAATAAAACTGTTGTTAAAATCACACAAATGATTTCTATCCGACCCGTTTTAAAAGCATGAAGTTGAAATCGAAATATGGGGAGAAAAAAACCGAACCCGACAAAGATTTTTATCAATTAATGTTTATTTTATAATATTTCGGTAACAAAATAAATTATTGTCTTAAATTCTTTCAGACAACGGTTTCTCATGTAAAACTGTTGTGTCACTCCTTTTACTGTTGAATCACTTGAGTACATGTCTGACAATGCTTTTAGATAAAAATCTTTGTGTGTATTATTTTCTTTGTATTAAAAACCATTGTATGATGTTTTTGGGTTTTTTTGTATAGTTTTATTTTTTTAAGAAACTTTAATTAAATGTTGGTCTTGATACATAAGTTTAAGGTACACACTTTATACCATGATACATTATCACTCTCTTGTTTGTAAATATTAATATATAAATTTGTCGAATTAGAATACTTAGATAAATGTTAATAATAATAATATCATATTCAGACTTTAGGTCATTACATAAATTGTTGATTAATAACATATGATGTAAAGATTTTCGAGATATATGTATTTTAATGATATTACAAAAAATTTAGAAAAAATTAAATTTATTTGGTTTGAGATCTTAAAGGTCGACTAGTGATTTGACTAGTATTTATAACTAGTGTTTCGTCCCAGTTGATGTTTTGATTTCTTTAAAAATATTTATCAACGATCCAACCGTATGGATACCAAGATATATGTATTTTAATGATATTACAATAGTTTTTAAAAAAAAAACTTATTTGATTACAGATCTTAACAGTCAATTAGTGCTTTGACTAGTACTTCTAACGAGTGTTTCATCCCGGATTGATGTTTCGATTTTTTTAAAAATATTTATCGACGATACAACCATACAGATATCAAGATATATGTATTTTAATGAGATTACAATAATTTCAGAGAAAAATAAATTTATTTGGTTTGAGATCTTAACGGCCAACTAGTGATTTGACTAGTACTTCTAACTAGTATTTCATCCCCAATTGATGTTTCATTTTTTTTTAAAAATATTTATCGACGATTCAACCGTATGGATATCAAGATCTATGTATTTTAATGATATGACAAAAATTTTAGAAAAAAATTAATTTATTTGTTTTGAGATTTTAACAGTCAACTACTAATTTGACCAATCTGCATGTATGTTTTGTTTATTCGATTTTATAAAAGGATCAGACAATGGTTTTTGTTTAACAAAATGTTGTAAGTTGTAAGACTTAATAATATTTTTTTAAAAAACCGTTGTATAATATACACAAATGTTTTTGTTTTCTTCCAACCGTTGTTGGATAATCTTTGTAACAATTGTTTATGTTGTTAAACTGTTGTGTGATCTAGACAATGGTTTTTTTTTCAAAAACCCTTTTGTGAGTAAATACGTTACAACGTTTTTTTAGCTAAATCCGTTGTCTATATAAAAAACATTGATTTTGTACTAGTGATTTCACTAGTATGTCTAACTAGTGTTTCGTCCCAGATTGATGTTTTGATTTCCTTAAAAATATTTATCAACGATCCAACCGTATGAATATCAAAATATATGTATTTTAATGATATTACAACAGTTTTAGAAAAAAATAAACTTATTTGGTTAGAGATATTAAGATTCAATCAGTGATTTGACTAGTACTTCTAACTAGTGTTTCATCCCGGATTGATATTTCGTTTTTTTAAAAAATATTTATCGACGATAAAACCATACGGATATCAAGATATATGTATCTTAATGAGATTACAATAATTTCAGAGAAAAATAAATTTATTTGGTTTGAGATCTTAACGGCCAACTAGTGATTTGACTAATACTTCTAACTAGTGATTCATCCCCAATTGATGTTTCAATTTAAAAAAAATATTTATCGAAGATCCAAACGTATGGATATCAAGATCTATGTATTTTAATGATATTACAAAAATTTTAGAAAAAAATAAATTTATTTGGTTTGAGATCGTATATGTCAACTAGTGATTTAGACTAGTACTTCTGACTAGTGTTTGGTCCTTGTGTGAGTAAATTTGTTATAATGTTTTTTTAGTTAAACCGTTATCTATATCAAAAGTGTTGATTTTTCTAAACACTTTATTTATTGTATGCGATGTTATCTTGAATATTTAATATTAAAATTTGTTAAGCAAGAACAATTAGATATGTCTATATAAAATTTCCCTATTTTTTACACCCTTTCCCTCTTTTTTACACTATACAAATATTTCCCCCTTAAAACAAAAATTTTACCTTCCTCCTTAACAAAATAAATATCCCCCCGTCTTTCCCCCTTTCCTCACACACTCAACTCTCTCTCTCTCTCTCCCTCCCCCTCAGCTACATCTCTCTCTCATGTCATACTTTTCTCTCACCATCTCTGTATCTCTTATATCTCTATATATATATCTCTCTCTCCCCATCCCCCTCTCTTATCTCTGTGTCAACCCATCTCAAAACCTAATTAGCTAATTTACACCGCCGGTCACAAATTAGTACTCACCATTTCGCAAATTTAAAGCACAAACCCGAATTAAGCACTAACCCAACTAGTAATTGGATCGATTCGTGCTAAATAACCTTCAAAGCAGCTCGTTCGGTTCAATTTGTGTGAAATAAGAAAGAAAATTTGAGATCTATTTTCAAATTTTATTTTTGATATTGAATCGAGCTTTGTTCACAGGTCTGGAGCTTTTTATTGAGCCTAATTGGAATCGGCTTCTAATAAGTAAGATATCTCTCTTTTCTTGAGATTTCTTTGCATCTACACACACGTGTATATATATATATATATATATATATATATATATATATATATATATATATATATATATATATATGTATATATCTATGTCTTAATTTTATTCTGTATGTTTTAATTAATTTTTGTGTTGTGTTTATGTTAATGTTAGTTTAGCAATGTTAGATTTGCGGAATTACAGAAGTGATTAATTGTAATGCTTGATTCTTGATTTGTAGTAATAATTTATCAAACTAATAAATGTTATTTCTTGAGTTTTGATTTTGGTAATTTTTGTTGTTATTGTGTAGATTTGAGTTTTGTGCCACCATTGATATATTCTGTTCTTGGGAGTTCTAGACATCTAGCAGTTGGTCCGGTCTCGATTGCGTCTATTGTGATGGGAACTATGCTTAATGAGAAGGTTTCCTACATTGATCAGCCAACTCTTTATCTTCACCGGAGTATTTCAGGCTGGTCTTGGACTGCTAAGGTATTCAGTAGGGTGGTTAGGAAAGTGAAAAGAATAATTTACTTGATGAAATCAATACTAATTTTGATGGTTGAAAAAAAGTTATTCCCCAAAAGAATCATTTAAATTGGGTAATTTCAGAGATGCAACTTTTAGCGGTTGTAATTTTTCTGCTGTACTTCTTTGTTTGGTACAACATATAATTATTTACAAAATGGTTTAATAGTACAAAATTATCTGTTACATGGAGTTGCCTTAATGTAATGATATAATTATTCAGGATCAGAAGAGCTTAGTAAATTTAGAAATGGTACTTGATTTAAGCTTGCATCCTCTAGTATGACACTTAGTAAATTACTAAGCTCTTCTGATCCTTAATTATTCAGGATCAGAAGAGCTTAGTAAATTTAGAAATGTGTAAATTATGAACACTTGAATCTCTATTTTAGAAAAAATATTTTTTTTTGTTTGAGATTTAACGATCAACAAGTGATTTAACTAGTACTTCTAACTAGTGATTTTAAATTTTTATTTTTTAAATTATTTTTGCACATCATTAATACAAATAATATATAATAAAAATAAACTAACATGCATTTTACATGTCCATTAAAATATTCATGAAATTGATTAACATAAATTTATGCATTTGAATTTGACTATGTAGCCTAATTCATTTGAATTGATTAAAATATGTTCTGTTTTCTTTGTAATTTTATCCGAGATGTTAAGTAGTACAAGAATCTCGTGCTTACTTTTTTTATCCTCTTGTAGTCAACGAAATAGAAATCTGATTTGTGGATGCCCTTGGACAACCAAGGATGGAAATGAAACTGCTCGGGAAGACAACAAGAAGGTATCTCTGTAAAAATGCTTTCAAGGTAAATGCACGACACATGGCATTTTGTCATTTCTATATGTTCTGATAGAAAAGCGCATTAATATAAAGCGTTTAAAACAAAAAATTCTAAACAATTTCTTAGAACCCCTGAGCCCAAGTTAGCCATTTGTCTCAGGATTTAAGTCTATAAACAGAAAACGGGTACAAGAAGTCTGGTATAAACGGGTTAGGAAGATATTGGTAGTGAGCAAAATTGTGGCTCGGTATGTGGTATAATATATGCAAATTCTATCTATTAATAGTCTTCACTTCCAAAGGCAGTATCAAGTGTTAAAACTTGATGCGGGTAACTGATGTATTCATATTAATTCACAAGGACTTTATTTTCCAACTTTTGTTGAAAACTAAAAGTTTTGTTGGAACTTCTTTAGAACATTTCAATTCCTCAAATAGTGCCAGGTTCTCTGACATTACAAAATATCGTACTAGAAGATCCATTGCTAATTCCAAGTAAAGAACTTGTTTATTCTCAAGGTATGCATCAAAAAACTGCACACTGGTTCTGCGGAGTTGCGGATGAAATAAAAGCACATTCTGGAAAACACATGGATACGTTCTAACAGTACGTATGGAGAAGTTCCCAGAAACTTTTGAGCAGTTCACCACCAAAAGCGAGATGGTTTGTACATTGAAGTTGGATATGCTGTGCATCTCAGTGAATACCTTTGTTCAAACCTCTATGACTGAGATCAATACTGAGGTGATTTGCAAAGATCATTCAATACTGAGATCAAAGCTTGGATGACACCACCGAAGCAAAATCTTACTGAGAAGTGAGTGTAACTATCTTTGTTTTGTTAGGCATGTCCATCTACGATTAGATGGAAGAGGCATGTCTTCTATTCTGTTAGAAATTGTATTGTTTTCTAGATATCTTATTTTAGTTTGATCCTTGAGTTGGTAGTATGGTGAATGGTAATGTAGTGAAAATTAGGTGGTTAATAGTTGGTATGATGAATATTGCTTGTAATGGTAGATTTAGTTTATTGTAATCAGCAATATTGGTCGTAATGATTTGTATGAATTTGATATTTCTTTGGCGTGCTCGTAGCATTGTGTGGATTAGTATTTTATAAGAAGAGTTTTTATAAATCTTTGTGCGAAGGAATTACATGCAAGACATAAAAAATATAAACCATGGTGTGAAATGACAAAAGACAACAATTTCAAAAACGAAAACTATTGTATAAACTATTTCCCAGAACGGTTATTAAATCGATTAATAGATAAACTGTTGTTATTCACACTTTCAAACAACACTTTTGGACTAATTAAGCATTGTCTATTTAAAAGTTGGACAAGAGATTTGTTACTGAAACATAAGTTGTGTTCGGAGCAATCCAACAATGGTAGTTCTAAAGATAACTGTTGTACAAAATATCAAGGAACAAATGGTCGTCAATACGAAACCATTGTCTTCCTGCTTTTCGCACAACCTTCTATGGAACAAGAAACACTTGAGTGGCATGTTCTTTTACAAGGTTTTTTTTACTCGGACCGTTGTCTTTCCTTGATTACGTTGTCTTCAGTTTGGTAACACAACACTTAGCGTCTGTTGTCTAAGGTTGGTATCAGACCGCACCTCAATAGTTAATGGTTTTTGAGCCTATCAGACAATGGGAAAAAACCATTGTAGGATCCTGTTTTTCTTGTAGTGAGTGGAGGGAAATTAATATTTTATCAATAATGGTAAGGTTAAGAACTCCTTTTGTTCTTTATTTAACAAGTCAGAAAAGGACTCAAGCATCCTAATTTTCTAGGTAATGACCAGTACATTGTGGTAACACTAAGTTTTAGAATACTTCATAAATTTTAGCTTAAAATCACGGTTTCTAACTTAGTGAAGTTGCTCTTATGATGTGATAAATAAGAAAAATACAATGTAGTAAATTAATCGGATTATATATCTTAAAATGGTAAAATTTCAAATAGTCCATCTATCCTCATTCAATTTACAAGACACAATCATAAGTTAATAGATTCGATTTTATGTTTGCTTTAATTGAAATTGTTATTAGTTCTTGTTGTATTTGATTATTAATTCAAAACTTTATTATCAAAATTAAGTTAAATTTATTAACATGTATATAAGGTCATTGTTCTAGAGAGTCTTATATAGATAGGGTCTTACTCATATGAGAACCCCCATTTTTGTGAAAACTAAGATCTAATCTCAGCCACACAATTTTATATCTAAACTAAATCTTAACCACACAAATAATATTTTAGTTTTTTATTTTTTATGCTTCTCTCTCTTTCTCATATTTATGTCCTCCCCCCGTCACCAACCCAAACCCACCTGCCATTATTTCCAGTCATGACCTTTCTATCTGACCCTCCCCAACAGACTCAAATTCATTCTCTCTCTCAATTTTCCGATCAATCTCCCTTTCTCTTTCATTTCCCCCTGCCACCAACACTAACCCACCTGCTACTGTCATATCTATGACATCTATCGACGAAGTAGACTTTTTTAATTAGTTAATAGTTCGTCGTCTTTATTGCCTTCAACATCATCGCGATCGATATGTTCTATTCCGATGTGCTCATAACCAACACATCCAGCAGTTAAAAATGGTGATTAGTTGGTACTATGTAGTGATTTGTAGGTGGTGTTGAAGGTGGAATGTGGTGGTTAAAGATTGTGGTAGTGTATTGATTCGATTCTGATGGTGATTTTTGTTTTTCGGGGTTGATTTTTTGTTTTCCGGTGGTGGTCGGAGGTGGCCACGGTGGTGGATGGGCGGCGATGGAGGGAGGTGGAGAGAGATGAAGTGGGTGGAGGAATATTTGTATGGTGGGTTGGTGATTTTTGATAATAGATGGTGATTTGTGATGACAACAGTTGGTGATTTTCTGTTTTCCGGTGGTGATTTGTTGTTTTCCGATGGTGGTCGGAGGTGACAACTGTTAGATATAATTGCTGATGTTTGTTTATCAGTGTTTAAAGTATCAGGATACTATCAGAGTTTACCTGGAAGACTGGTCAGAGTTTGTTAAACTCTGACAGTCAGAGTTTACTTAGCCGTCGGTGTAAAAGTCAATGAAGATTCTAGAAGCGATATTCTTTGAAGATGGAAAGAAGCAAAGAGATATCGAGATGGCTAAGGAAACGGAACAGAAGACAGAAGCAATTCTAGATTGATATTAATTGTATAGCTGATTTATAGGAATATCAATTAGAAGATTGTATGTAGCTGTGTACTATATAAACACAGATAGGTTAACCCTAAACGGGAAGCGAATACGTGAATTATCATTCTTGTAACCTAGCAGCTCTCTGTGATATTTTACATCACTGAGAGAGGAGTTATTAATTCCATACAGTTTATTGTTCATAAACAGTGTTCTTATTGTTATTCTTATACGTATACTTGATTATATATTGTGTATTTGGCCTAACAATTGGTATCAGAGCCTAGGCTGTTTAATATATACAGTTTTTGATCCAAACACAAGTATAATCATGGCTGAAAACAGTCAAGCAGGTTCTAAACCTGAGAAGGTTCAACCAACTTCTGTGAGTCGATATGAGACGATTAGGGTTCCAATTCTCAGACCAGTGGAATATCCAATATGGAAGGTAAAGATGACCATGTTTCTAGAAGCCACAGATCCAGAATACCTTGATAGAATCAATGATGGTCCTCACATGCCAACTAAACTGTCTCCTGTTGTTACTGGTCAAGAACAAAAGACTGTTCCAAAGGAAAAGAAAGATTTGACTCCTGAAGATATCTCATCAATTGCAAAGGATGCAAAAGCTAGACTTGTGGCAAAAGGATATTCACAACAGGAAAGAATTGATTATGATGAAACCTTTGCTCCAGTTGCAAGGTTGGAAGTCATAAGAATTTTTCTAGCATATGCTGCTCACAAGAAGTTTAAAGTCTTTCAGATGGATGTGAAGAGTGCTTTTCTCAATGGGAAACTTGAAGAAGACGTGTTTGTTGAACAACCACCAGGGTTTGTGGACCCCTAGTATCCAGACTATGTCTACAGGCTTGACAAAGCACTATATGGACTAAAGCAGGCACCTAGAGCATGGTATGAAACTCTGGCTCAATTTCTTTTAGAAAGTGGGTTCACTAGAGGTACAATTGATAAAACCTTGTTCTATTTTAATTATGGTAATGATTTGCTATTAGTTCAAATCTATGTGGATGACATAATTTTTGGGTCTACTAATGATAAACTCTGTAAGAAATTTGCCAAGCTTATGCATTCCAGGTACCAAATGAGCATGATGGGAGAGCTTAGTTATTTTCTAGGCTTGCAGGTAAAGCAAACAGATGATGGGATCTTTATCAATCAAGCAAAATATACCAGAAATCTTCTCAAGAAATTTGGTATGCTTGATAGTTCATCTGCAACAACTCCTATGGCAACTGCAACAAAGCTAGACAAAGACACAAGAGCTTCAGTAGATATGACAAACTACAGAGGCATGATAGGGTCTCTTCTTTATCTGACTGCAAGTAGACCAGATATTATGTATGCAACCTGTCTTTGTGCAAGATTTCAAGCAGATCCCAGAGAGCCTCATCTAATAGCTGTGAAGAGGATTTTCAAATATCTCAAAGGAACCATAACCTTGGGTTTGTGGTATCCTAGAGAATCAGAGTTTAAGTTAATTGGTTACTCTGATGCAGATTTTGCAGGATGTAAGATTGACAGAAAGAGCACTAGTGGAAGCTGTCAATTTCTAGGTGACAGACTAGTTTCTTGGTACAGCAAGAAACAGAAATCAATTTCCACATCCACAACAGAAGCAGAGTATATTGCTGCTGGTAGCTGTTGTGCACAGATTTTGTGGATGAAGAATCAGTTGCTGGATTATGGGTTAAGGTACTCTAAAATACCTATTTTCTGTGATAATCAAAGTGCTATTGCTATGACAGGAAATTCAGTACAGCACTCCATGACCAAGCACATCAGCATAAGGTATCACTTTATCAGGGAACATGTGGAGGAAGGAAATATTGAGCTTCATTTTGTGTCTACAGAACAACAGCTTGCAGATATCTTCACCAAGCCATTGAGTGAAGCTACATTTACAAGACTGGTAAATGAACTTGGAATGATCTCTGGTTTTGACTAGAGATACTGGTTAGACTCAAAATTTACTCCTCTATGCATATGTTAACTGTCATGCAAATCATGTTGTTAAACTCTGTTGGCATACTCTGTTGGTTAAACTCTGATGTTAAACTCTAATGGTAAACTCTGATTGTGGTATTGTCTGAAACATAAACACCGATGAAGAAAATAGTATGAAGCATGATTCTCAGTAAGTAATCATGAATCTTTCTGAGTTATGTATGATCTGATCTCAAATGTGTGCAGAAACTTTACACAGCATGATACTGTCTTTATATTTATAGCATCTCTTAGTTTATTGATCCTATACACTGAATCTGTATTAGCTGTTTGCACTTTCTCTCATAAAGTATATGTTCTAAATGATGTCAGTCTAAACTATTGTAAATAGTTGCTACTTCACCTCCAAGCAAAAGATGCAAAAACATGCACAAATTCCTTTGAGATCATGTTGTGCCTAGGAAGACCCAGGAACTTATTGTATGAAATAAGGGCTAAAATTTGAAATTTTTGGTGACTAGTGCCAACCACTGATTACTGGAAAAGAAAAGAAAAAAAAAGAAATATTTAGCTAGGGGGTGAAAACAAATAAATACATATATAGGTACAGAGTTTAGATGACATCAGATTTTGTTCTAGATTATATATATGAGAGTTTGGGCAACCAGTTTTTACTAATTTAATTTGTGGATTTTATGCACTTAGAGATGCTCTCAATATTTATATTCAGTAAACTCTACTATTCACACACAAATAATCACAACTGTGCATTTTGAGAAAAGAGATTATTAATGAAGTCGGAGAATTGATAAAAACTGATGAACAGTGTACTCTACGCCGAGGTAATTTATTTTTAATCTCTGATGATTAAAATAAATAAATGTGTTTCAGATATTTCATAATTTTTGAGAAACATTAATTTTGGAAAATAAAGAGTTTGATTGCTAACGGTTTGTTGAGTGTTGAAAATGATGAAAAGTGTCTAGAAAATAGCAGTAATTATTGCCTGTTTTTACTGCGCATGCGTGTTGAAAACTACCACGATTTAGTGCTGTCAGTTAATGCATGTGTGACAACTGTCCCACTCACACATTTCACGAGTAAGCCTGCTGTGTGTCTTAATGATTAAAACTCTTCAGTTTTAATTCTTATTTAATCCTTATACACACAACGTTCACAATTTTTACAGACTTACTCTATCAACAAGACATTTACACATACACATTTTCACAAACACCTTTTCTGCATAAATTTTTCAAACAGTTTTCCAAGCATAAACTCTGATCATTTTCTATTCTAATTCAAATGGCAACTACTGTGTTTCAATCTGTTGGTCTCGAATTTGTACCTAACAATTATGCAACACCATTATCTACTGAGAACGCACCGGAGGTGTTTCATTTGCTCCAGAATTTTCTTGCTCAGTCAGACATTGGGCAAGCTCTTGTGGAACTAGCAAAGCTGTATGGATCTCAAATCAATGCTTTCTGGGAGACGGGTGTGTATGATGATGGAGGAGAGTCAGGAACTCCTTCAATTGTTTTCGAATTTGATGAACAAGAGTTTGTGGTCACTCCAACCACTATTCGTGATGCTCTTGGTTTTGAGGATTTCAATGCATACACTATTTCTGTTGGTGATGCTGAGCTTCAAAGGACGATGAGAGAGATTGGTTACTCTGGGTCTTTGGCAAGGACAGGTAATTTGAAGCGACCGCTCTTAAGGAAGGAATGGAGTTTCTTCTTTGATTGCATAACAAGGGCGTTCGGGAAGAAGTGTACCAATTGGGATGCTATTCCGATTGACAGTCTGCAAATCGGGTATTCTCTTCTTTATGGAAACAATTTTGATCTTGCTAGACTTGTTTTGAATAACATAGGAGAAAAGATGACAGAGAATAGGAGCGTAGTTTATTTTGCTCGTTTTTGTCAGTTAATCTTTTCTACTTGGGTTGATGGGGCTGAGATTACTGAGGATGATATAATTCCCTCATTTAGATTGCATAAAAGAATATTCTCTGATTTGACGAATAAGGATATTAAGAAAGGAAATGTTGGTGAATTGTTGCTTCCTGCTTCAGTCCAACAATTTTCACAACCTCAACCAGAGTCTGAACAACCTTTAAACACTGAACCTCTTTCAACTATTTCTCCAAAACCAAAGGCTGGGGGAAGAACAAAGCATAGGGCTTTTAAGGCTGTCAAGGCTACTAAACCTTCAAATGCTGATGATTTACCAAAGTCTGTTGGTATTTCAAGGACAAAGAAGAGGGCAAATAGACCTACTTCTGATGAGAATAGGGCTTCTGATGAAAATGAGTCTATCCACACCAAGAAGAGGAAGCTGGTTGCTGCTTATCTATTTGATGGATGGATTCCAGATTCTACAGCTTCTGCAGTTCCAGAGGTTATTATTGAAGATATTTCTGAAAATGCTACTGAGCCTGAAGAAGCCAGAGCAAATACTGATGATAATGCTGCTTTCAATGATGGTTTTCTTGAACCTATCTTGGAGATGGATATAGAGGAAAATATTGAAGCACATCCTTCTGCAACTCTTGAAGAGTTTGGCAGTGTTGGTGAAACTGAGGATGTGGCAGCTGATCAACCTACAGTAATTATTGATGAGTCTTTGGCTACTCATACAGAGGTTTTCTATGTCACTCACCAGGTAATTGAAAAGGGTGAAGAGGTTGATCAGACAACAAAGACTGTAGCTATAGAGGGTATTCTTGAAGATGCTGCAGAAAATGTTTTTGAAGCTACTGCAGAGCCTGTTCAAGAAACTGTAGTTGAGAATTTAAACTCTGAGAAGCTTGTAAATGAAGATGCTCAAGAAACTTTTGCTGAAAATATTCCAAATTCACTAAGTAAAGAATCTAAAGCAAAGTCTGATGATCAAGCTGATTCTTCTTCTTCTAAAAGAGTTTCTGGTCAAAACATTCCTAAGGTGACTGATATTGGTGGTACATCTAATTATGCTACTGAAGCACATTTTCAGGATATGTACTTTGCCAATTGGTCAAATAAAGATTGTATATTCACTGATCAGAGAGCAGCTGATTTTGTGACAAAGTCTGCTGCAACAATTACAAATTCTCAGCTTCTCACACATTTCAAAGCTACAATTGTTCAAGTCAAGTCTCTTCACAACCGTTTTGATGAAACTCAGAAGTCTGTTACTGGGTTGAGAAATGATGTGGTTGTCAGAGACATGTCTTTGAAACAAGATAAATCTATGCTACTTTCCTTGGTTAAAGATCAAGAGGTTATTAAGAACAGACTGAGCAAAGTTGAAGACAATCAAACTGTCATGTCTGACAAGCTTGATTCAATTGCTGCTTCACTAGAGTTGCTCACTTCAGTGTTGATTCCAGATGATGTCAAAAAGGGGGAGAGAGTACTTAAAGACAAATGCAAGAAATCTCAAACTCTGAGTAGACAGGATGATACTACTGATGGTGGTGCAAAAGAAAAAGAGATAAGGACAAAATCTATTCAAGAGCAAGGGAGACTAAGGTCAAACTCTGCTAGGGCAAACTCTGAAGGAGTAAACACTGGTGCTCAATCTTCTTCAAAAGCTAAAAGCTTATTGCTTTCTTCTCAACCAAATACTGATGAAGAGATTGCAGCTCAGTTGTTTCTGGAAGAACATGGTGCTGATGCAACTATTGAAGACATTCAAGCTGAAGAGAAAATGCTGGCTGAAAAGCATGAGAAGAATCTGAAATCTGGAAAGGTCAAAAAGGTTGTTAAAGTTTCAAGGCCAAAGGAGAAAGGAATTGTAATTAAAGAAAATGTAAATTCTCAACAGAGTTTACAATATTCAAGAAGGCTAGTTGAAGCTAATGTGGATAAAGGCAAAAGGAAGCTTGTAGAAGAGACACAAATTTTGAAGAAAGCTAAATCAACCTCTGACAATGCTCAAGTTGTTAAATCATTAGAAGGTGTGACAACCACTGATTCTACTCAAGTTGTACAGACTTTGATATCTTCTGAACTCCAAAGGACTTTTGCTAAACCAGTCACAGTTCAACATTCTCTAATTCCTGGAAATGTTAATATTCTTCAAAGCAAAACCATCATGGGTAAAGAATCTAGAGATATATCTGGTTTAGGATCTCATAGAGAGAAGAGGGTGAACAATAGTCCTATGGATCAAACTTCATTAGCTGAACCAGGTGTTGGTGTGACTCAAGAAAATCTTGACACTTTAGAGTCGGTTCAGTTAATTCATCATAGAGGGCTTAAAAATGATTTTCTGTTATACTTCAAGGCTGATGGCAGAGTATACAGAGTTGGTGAAGCTGACATTGGATTAAAAATGAAGGAAGAGCTGGAGTATGTGCTGTATCTACTGAAAATCAAAAATCAAAGAACTCATCAAGCAGCTGAGGTATTAAGAAGAAGAATGATGAAAGCTAGAGCTCTTTGTGGCTTAAAATCTGTTGGTTCTTACATACCAAAGTACAGAGATTACAATGGAAAGCTTGTTGAGATACAAAGGAACAGTGCAAGACTCAGAACTGATCTTGGTATAAAAGTGTTGGAATTTAATCTGGAATCAGATAAATCCTTCATAATAAAGTTAGGAAATGAGATGAGGAAGAACAGTATCTATGCTCTAAGGGCTGCTATCTACCAAACTGGAGAGAGTGATCCAGAGTTAAAAGAGTTGAAGAAGATAATGGTAGCTGAGCTAGAGAGAGCTGAAAGAAGATTGCTTATGGACTACATCAAAACTGTACCTGATATTGAAGAAATTAAGTAAATGAAGTCTGTAAGTTTTTAAGTTTTCTGTTCTAAGTTAAAAATAAACTCTGTGATTTTATAAACACTGCATTTGTTATATGTTTTGACATCATCAATTATCTGTTAACTTGTACATTTTTGTATGCACAAGTTGGGGGAGATTGTTAGATATAATTGCTGATATTTGTTTATCAGTGTTTAAAGTATCAGGATACTATCAGAGTTTAGCTGGAAGACTGGTCAGAGTATGTTAAACTCTGACAGTCAGAGTTTACTTAGCTGTCGGTGTAAAAGTCAATGAAGATTCTAGAAGCGATATTCTTTGAAGATGGAAAGAAGCAAAGAGATATCGAGATGGCTAAGGAAACGGAACAGAAGACAGAAGCAATTCTAGATTGATATTAATTGTATAGGTGATTTATAGGAATATCAATTAGAAGATTGTATGTAGCTGTGTACTATATAAACACATATAGGTTAACCCTAAACGAGAAGCAAATACGTGAATTATCATTCTTGTAACCTAGCAGCTCTCTGTGATATTTTACATCACTGAGAGAGGAGTTATTAATTCCATACAGTTTATTGTTCATAAACAGTGTTCTTATTGTTATTCTTATACGTATACTTGATTATATATTGTGTATTTGGCCTAACAACAACAGTGTGGTGATTTTTTGTCTTCCGGTGGTGATTTTTTGGATTGGCCAGAATTGATCGTCGGAGATGCTGACCGGAGTTAATGGTGGCCGGAAATGGAGCTTCCCGGTGGCCGGAGGTGGTGGATGGGTGGGGGTGGTGGAATATTAAAATCTTAATATATTTAATGAGTGGTGGGAGATTAATGTAGGATATATTAAAGAATGACTAGGATTAGATCTCATATCTCACAATAGTGAGGGTTCTCAATGGAGCGCGACCCTATATACATAATGGGGGAGAACCATATAATCTATTATAGAATGTCATAAATAATTTTAAATGTTTTTACATAAAATATATAATCTGATTCTAATATAGAATATTAGCATATACAAACTTTATAAAAAAATTAACATATAAAATTTGAATAAAAATATTGATTTTAAATTTGATTCTGCCAGAATCATTTGGATAGATTTGATTCTGCTGTATAATTACTTTGCACTATTTGACTAATTTTCGATTATTGTTTTTAAAAAAATAAGTTTAATTTCATTTTTTGATTTAAAAATTGAAATTTATAATCATATATTATAAAAAATGTGATAAAATATATAGGTTTGAAATATGAGATAACCAAGTCATATAAATATAAAACATATTTTTTATACGATCTCTTAATTGTATTAAGTATCAAATAATGAATCAATAATTATAAAAATTTAGACAAAATTTTATCGTTCAAATGAGGGAAACTACATAATAAAACAAAGCATCTACTTGCTACTATCAAGAAAAATGTATTATATACATAATTATGATATTATTTTTTTCATGTTTTTTTATCGTATTATATAAATATTATTTTCGGGATGAAATCCAGACTATTACTTAATTAATTAATTATTTAATTTAATATTTTTAATTTTTCATAAAAGTTATAACCATGAAACTACATTTGGCATAAATTTTTGTAAGATGTCCAGTGACATAGACACTAGTTCTAGAAACGAGATCTAGATGTCGAATGTTGTTCAAACGTGCCGACAAGCACCAACTTCATCATTCCAACATAGTTGTATTTTATCATAGGACATTCGCATGGCCCTATAGAGTTTTCTTTTCTGACTTAACGTTGTGATTTTTCTCTCTACTGACCGAGAAAAAAAAAGTAAAACCGGCATCTTCCGTTCAAATCAATTTGGATTTTTCTACACCATAATTTTATCTACGACCTTTTCTTGGGGCCTAATTAATTGCTTGCTGAAATGAAGTAATTCAACTTGTTTGTTTGCTGAAGACTTTTGCCACCTGAGAGTCCGTGATTAGATTCTATTATTTAGAGAAAAATTCCCAATTCAACTCTGAAAAAGATGCGACTTCCTATCTTGGCCTTTATCCGTTCGCTTCCCATTACTCACGGGAGCAATTCCTCACACATAATTAAGGGTACCATTGAAGGTGACTACAGGGATCCTGTCGTAGTAATAGGGGGCAGGTCTCATGAGATCTATGCTGACCGTCGGAATCAAACCGTGAGACACTTTTCATTTTTAGGTTTTGGTTATTTGTCATAAACGCAATGCGAAAATTAAATTAGATATAGGAAGTTACTAGATAATATAGTAATTCCTCCTTAGATTTATTCGATGTGACATAAACAAACGACGAGTCATTTTGATAAAACATTTTCTCATACCAATTATTATCTTTGGATAAGATATATCAATGTGATGATATTTCGTAGTCTAGAGTTTATGGTACAGAGAAAATCAAAGTCAGAAACGACACAAATATCGATATATTCCCAAACACAGATTTTACGGATCAAAATGAGAGTTTTATTTAAAACAGTGGTAATTTCAAATGTTTTATCCTCAAATATATTCGATATATTTTTCAAAGATATTATTTTTAAAGTGCCATAATTTATGACTTGCTGGAAGTACAAAAATAGATTTTTATCCCCAAGCCCGTAACAGTTTTATTCAAACGGATAAATTCGTCAAATATTCATCTTAATGATTCCTTTGACCTAATCGTAATCATTTCACAAGGAATGTTATGTTTGAATATTTTAACTTTGGGAATGTCACTAGAATAACTAAAATGAATTTTAGAAAAACGTTTCATGATTTTATGAAGACCTTTTTCTGGGACTCCTGAAAACTGCTCGGTTTTTATTACGGGTTCGCAAAAGTGCATTAAATTATTAAAAACCCCTAGGTCGATTTTGACCATAAGGTTTATAATATATTTTAAGACTTTTTTCATTGGTCTTATATTTTTTAAGGATTATTAAAGGGTTTATAATATATTGTCACGAAATGGGTTTGTCGTTTCGTTACGTATTTATCGGTCTTTTCGTACCAACGGAAGTTTCTTGAATATTTTATATTAAGATAATTCACACATGTTTATGTGCTGGAGTCTCATAGTACTTTGTAACTATTTATTTCATATTTTTTAAGGATTAAAAAAGAAAATCTCACGAGATGGGTTTGTCGCTTTATTACGTATTTATCGGCATTTTCATACCAATGGAAGCTTTTTGAATATTTTATATTAAGCTAATTCACACATTTTTTATGTGATGGAGTTTCATAGTACTTTGTACCTTTTTATTTCATATTTTATGGTATGCTTGACACCTAGCTTTGTCCATTGGTTACTCACTTTTGTCTTTTGGTCATTACCTCACATTTTGGCTATAAATACCAAGCTAAACTCACTCATTTCCTTGAGCATTTTGTGTCCTAGAAGTGCTGGAGTTTTCTCTCTATAATACTCACTTCTTAGAGTACCAAAATCCTCCAAAATATTTGGATGCCAAAGCTTTGATCTCTCAAGATTAATCATCTTTAAGCTTTGGATTTACATCCATTTATAGCCGGTTTAACACCATTCAGCCACTCATTTTTGGGAAGCTTTTTAGCTCATGTTTATGCACTCCCAAAGTTCTCTTAATTGAGTATTTGAGTCACCATTTATCTCATCTTGAATATTCTTCAAGTGGTGCTCATTTAGGCCTTGTTTTGGTGTTATTTTGGTGTGTGTGAACATCATTCGGCCAAGCTTCTTAGGCAGCCCGTTGCATCTTTTATTGCAGCCTATTAAGCACTCTTAATTGAGTATTTGAGTCACCATTTATCCCTTCTTGAATATCTTTCAAGTGGTGCTCAAATCTGACTAGTTTAGAGGTGGTTTTGGCTTGTTATTTGCCTTGCCAATAACCTCTCGGAAAAGACACTTAGGGCAATGCTTGTACACGTTTTGGACAGTCCCTAAATTTTTCTTTGAAGTGTCTTTGAGCTACTTTTGTTGCCTTCTTGAATAACTTTCAAGTGGTGCTCATTTTGGACACTTTTAGTGGTTGTTTTAGCTTGTTTTTGACTTGCTTAAACACCTCTCGGGTAAGCATTCTTGGGCAGTGATTTTGCACATTTTTAGCAGCCCAAAGAGTGCTCTCTTATGTGTCTTTGAGTTGCCATTATCTTAAACTTTAATACCTTTCAAGTGGCATTTTTTTAGACACTTTAAGTAGTGGTTTGGCTTGGTATTAGCCTTGTTTAACACCTCTTGGGTAAGACCTCTTAGGGCAGTTCTTTTGCACCTTTTAGGCAGCCTTTAGAGTGTTCTTGCTTGTGTTCTTGAGTAGCCCTTTATACCTCCTTGCATATCCTTGAAATGGTGCTCATTTGGAACACATTTGGTGGTGTTTTCTTACACTTATAATCAAGTATACACTTGATCTTAAAGTTAACTCTTTAAGTGTATCTTGATAAGTTGTAACACACCAAGAGGAGTATCTTGAAGTAGTTCTTGATCTCTCTCCAAGTCCTTAGTAACCACTTGGTGAACATTTGGTTTAAAAGGCAAAAAACTATCTTTTGATTTGTGCTTAAAATTGCATAAAACTTGTTTATACCTTAAGTGGTTTTAAACTTGTTTAATTTGTATATCAAGAGAGAGATTCTTATTGTCTTGATTCATATAAAGTTCTTTCAATCTTAATTGATTTATAACCTTTCAAAGGACTTAAGAACATGACCATTCGAATTTGTATTTAAACTAAACAATTCCAACCATTCGGCCTTCCACTTAAAAGATTATTTATTTGGCCGAATAATACTTGAGTTTAGAAGCTTGTTTAATATTTTATGAAATATTTATAACGTGCTCTATCTCATATTTACTTGTGGTTCTGTAACACAAGTAAGTGTATATTTAACTCTGTTTATATTTGGCTAAAACCGAATATTTACTTAAGTAAATATACTTGGCTCATATTTATATTAACTTGTTAGACTTGTTAATATTTATATTTTGCCTTCGTGTTCTAGTTGTATTACCTGTTCATTTATCTTTTCTTAAAAGGGTTATCAAGTCGTAGTACTTGTAGTATATCCTTTTAACGTGAAGTGAAGTGAGGTGAGGTGATTCTCGCTCTAAGACACAAGTCTCAGACACGTCAACGGGAAGTTGAGTGTCTTTGCACCATGAGGAGGAGAAAATATCCAAGACCCAATATCTAAGACCCAAGATCGTAGAAGGGTGTAGATACGAAGTCTACACAAGGGGTTACTTGTATAGTATTTAAGGAAATAACTGGGAGTTACGTTCCAAGATAATCTTACAAGGGGTAGACTATATTATTTAGAGGATTTAACGGGTAGTTAGGCTCTAAGATAGATATAGTTGTTGTAAAGGCTTCTCCGCCTACTATAAAGAGTGTTTTACTTATAATGGAAGAAATCTCAAATCCGGGGAGGAGTTCGGGGACTGGAGTAGGGGTGTTCGAATCCGTTAGGGGATTGCGACATCATGAATGAGGATAAAATCGATTGTGTCGTACTCTTTATCCACTACACTGTAGATTGCCTATTGCAATATCGTCCACCTAGGTGTTGCCGGATTATGTTACCCTAGCTATGCTGTCTTTGGCCTACTATAACATTATGTTTTTGGTGTTAGCTTAGCCACAAATGTGGTGTTACCTTAGCTAAAAAGTGTTTAACATTGTAACATGCATGTATATGTTGCCTTTGACTTAAAAAATAAATAAACATATTAGTATTTTAAGATCAAGAATTTTAGGACAATATACAAATTCGTAAATAAGATATAGGATGACATATGAATTTTATAAATAATAAAATTTTAAAATAATAAATCTTAAAATGTAAACTTACAATTTTATAAAATAATATAAAAACATGAAAAAATGTAATACTAATAAACATATTAGTATTTTAATTTTTCAATTAAAATATGTATTTATTATAATTATTTGTAACAAGAATTTTGAAAATAAAAAAATAAATAACGACCGAAAGTTTACAGCACGGAAATCCAGAAATGTGAGGAGCAGCATTATTTCACTAAACCCCCCCCCCCCCTCATTTGAGGGGTTAGAGCTTTGGTTCTTGGTCGAGGCTGTGGTTCTTCAAATTAGGGCTTGGGTTAAATTAGGGCTTTGCATTTCAACCGAGTTAACTCCCTCTCCACCATTGATTCTCTACCCTCCCGTCTCTCTATGTTAATCCCCCCCCCCTCTCTCTCTCTCCGTCTCTCTCTCCATCCCTCTCCGTCTCTCTCCAGTTTCAATTTTTAGGCTTTGTTTTAAGGGCTTTTGCTTTGTATTTTTTACTTTTGCCTTTTACTTTCTTATTTTACTGAATTTATGATTTGGATTTTATTACTCCCTCTGTTTTTAATTATAAGTCGTTTTGATGTTTTTCACAAAGACCAAGATGTAGTGAATTTGCATTAATTATTTCGTTTGTTTACCACCTCTGTCCTTATTTAAGTCACTCGGGAAGATGGCTATAAACCTGATTACTACAGCAAAGCAAAGGGTATAATAGTCAACAACTTATTGACACTACATAAAAAAGCGAGAACGTCATATAAAACCAAACAAACTTCAAACTCTAAAACGACTAATAATAAAAAACAGAGGGAGTATTATTTTTGGAAACATGACTTTTTGAGGTTTTATATGATAGTGTTTTATGTGGAAACATGGTATCTTTTAAATGAAACAGTCACCATGGTGCATTCACTTTACTGCACGTAAAATTGGAATTGAATTGTTTTTGTGTGTGTTTTATTTATTCTATGACCTGTTCTTGATGAGATTGTGTAAAACGAGTGAACTGCTATATAAAATTTGTACTTAATGATTAAAGCAATACTGAATTTTTGATTCAGTATCGTGAATTGGACAGTAATGCGAGACATAGATCCTTCCTTGTAGGAGTTGTTTCCATATCATAACGGACTTGTATTGAAAAAGCCCACTTGTATTAGAACAAGCATGTATTGGACATCTCCTAATACAGGTTGTACTTCTAGCCCAAATATTAATTACGAAATTAATATTTAATTAGAGTTTCGGGCCTTATTAATGGACCTTATTTATGGACCAGCTAGGTTTAATTAATGCAATATTAATTATGTCTTTGGGGTTATTTCTAACCCATATCATTTGCCCCCAACTTCTATGATAATGCACTAGGATTTCATAGAAGTTATACCGGTCTTTTTCGAGACTTGGGGTCTTTTTATCCCTTACCTGGGACTTACTACCCTTATTTGGGGATTTTAATATACACTAGTGTTTCACGAGTATCGTCTTGGTGTAAAGTGTGGAGCGACCTACACATTTACGACGATTTTGCCTTATTCGAGGCTAACTTGACATTTGCATAAGCCTTTTATGTCGTATACCATCTTGTTTTAGCTTCAAGCCTTTCATTGAGCATATCGAATAATGGGGTTTGGACTGAATGTCTTAGGTTTATGGGGTTTCAACCCTTCACCCTTATGAGTTCTTACTGATGGCTCCACTCGCAGTGATTTATTCTCAAGTCTATCATATCAAACTTCTCTTGAGCTTGAAATTTTCGCTAATTAACAATAAGCATCTTAGGCTTTCTTTTGTATGTTTATTAGCAACATTCACCCTTCGGGGTTCGTTGTATTCAGCTCTATTTGTCAGTTGACATGCATATTTTGTATGCTTTCCTTTGCATTCATTTGTAGTTTGTCTTGGCAATGCTTTGAGGATGTTTCTAACAATCAAAACGGGCTCAACCCTTCATCTGCTTTCTAGGAAGTTCATGATTTCATCGAACCTTATTTCTACTTGTCCTACTAGCGGATCCTTTTAGGATGCACTAAACATAATAAACTTTTATGTTTGAGGCATTCCAAGTCCTTGGCACCTCATGCCCTTCGAGGGTTTCTAGCTTATACGAGCCTCGTCCAAACACATTCTTGACTTTGTAGGGCCCTTCCTAATTAGGGGCTAATTTTCCTTTCTGTCCAACCCCGGATGCTTCAATATTTCTAAGAACCAAGTCTCCTTGACGTAAGAATCTCTCTTTAACCCTTAGGTTATAGTAGAAAGATGCCCTTTTTTGATGTTCAAATACTTTAGCATTTGCCTCATCTCTAACTTCATCAATTAGATCTAAGGCCAGCCTCATGCCTTCATCATTTGTCTCTGGCTCATAAGCTTCGATTCTTGGAGATGTGTGAGTAATCTTCACTGGAACCACTGCCTCTTCTCCATATGCCAGCGGGAAGGGGGTTGCTCTAGTGGTGACTTTACAAGTAGTACGATATGCCCATAGTATAGGGATCAATTCGTCTACCCAAGTGTTTTTAGAGTGTTCAACTCTTTTCTTCAGTCCATCTAGGATAATTTGATTGGCAACCTCAGCTTGCCCATTTGCTTGAGGATGGGCAACAGAAGTGAAACGTAACTTGATATCATTCTCGTCACAATACTTCTTGAATTCTCCGTTGTTAAAATGAGTTCCATTATACGTGACCAAGATTCGTGGAATCCCATATCTGCATATTACATTCTCCCAGAAGAAATGCATTACTTGCTTGGTGGTTATCTTGGCTAAAGGTTTAGCCTCAATCCACTTAGTGAAGTAGTCGATTGCCACTATCAAGAACTTTCTTTGCGCACTTGCCATTGGAAATGGTCCAAGGATATCCATCCCCCACATAGCAAATGGGATAGGTGAGTTTATGGATGTCAACATCTCTGGTGGTTTTCTAACCCCTGGTGCAAGCTTTTGGCACTGCTCACATTTCTTCACATAGCTTTTAGCATTTGCAAGTATGCTTGGCCAATAGAAACCTAGACGAGTGATTTTATGAGCAAGGGCTCTACCCCCCAAGTGCTGCCCACAAATTCCTTCATGCACTTCCCTTAGGGCCAATTCTGCCTCTTGAGGTCTCAAGCATTTCAGATAAGGAACAATGAAAGACTTTTTGTATAGGATTCCCTCAATGAGGGTATACCTTAGTGCTCTCACATATAACTTTCGTGCTTCTGAAGTGTCGTTGGGTAACCACCCAGTTTCCAGATGAGATTTGATGGGATCCATCCAACAGCTAGCAACATCAATGGGTGCTTCCAACTTTCCATTGATGCTTTGAGTCTTCATGACTTGGAAGTATACACTTCCCTTGGAATGTGTTCCACATAACACTCATCAAACTGAGTCATGATGGCCTTGATAAGTTTTAGATACTAGGCCATGACTTCATCTCTGGCCTCAAATTCTCCATTTACTTGGGAAACCACTAGCCTCGAGTCACCACACACTTTCAGAGTTTTAACTCTCAAGGCTCCAGGCAGCCCTAAGCCAGCTATCAGGGCTTCATACTCAGCTTCATTGTTTGCGTTAGGAAGTCCAGTTTTAGTGCGTACTCTATGAGAAATCCATCAGGACTTTGTAGCACCAAACCTGCTCCACTTGATTTTGTTTTTGATGCTCCATCAAAATAGAGCACCCAACATTCTTTGGACACCATGTCTTCATCTTTCTTGTCTTCCACTATTACTTCCTGCCCCCCGACTTCCTGGTTGTCAATAGTGCATTCAACCATGAAGTCAATGAGTGCTTGAGCTTTTATATCCGTTCGAGGCTTATACTTGATGTCAAATTCTCCAAATTCAATAGCCTATTTGATCAACCTTCCACTAACTTGAAAGCTATGCAAGATGTTTCTTAGAGGCTGATTGGTCAAGACCTCTATCTTATGTGCCTGGAAGTATGGGCGTAATTTTCTTGAGGCCATAATCAGGGCTAAGGAAAACTTCTCTATCGTAGAGTAGTTTATTTATGCTCCATTTAGAATCTTGCTCACGTAATAAATGGGTTTCTGCACTTTCAACTCTTCTTTTACCAGAACAGCTACAAGGGCTGTGTTAGAAACTACCAAGTACAAATAGAGAATTTCTCCTGGTTTTGGCTTTGCCAACAGTGGTGCCTCAGCCATGTACTTCTTTAAGGCCTCTTGGCTTTCAGTTGTCCACTCAAAAATTTTCACGTTCTTGAGTGCTTTGAAAAAAGGTAAGCACTTCTCTCCTGACTTGGAGATGAATCTTCCCAAAGGTTCCACTCTTCCCGTTAGTTTTTGGACATCCTTGACAGTCCGTGGTGGTTCAATGTCTAGAATTGCTTTGATTTTGCCGGGGTTAGCCTCGATTCCTCTCTTGGAAACAATCAGGCCTAAAAACTTTCCCGAGCCTACACCAAAGGCACACTTAGCTGGATTCAACATCATCTTGTGGTGCCTCAGCACTTCAAATGCTTCCCGTAGATGGTTTATATGATCGGCCTTATCGAGGCTTTTAACCAACATGTCATCCACATAGACCTCCATAGTTTTTCCAATCAGATGTTCAAAAATTTTGTTCACCAACCTTTGGTATGTTGCCCCTGCATTCTTAAGTCCAAATGCCATGACTAGATAACAGAAAACACCAAAGTCAGTGATGAATGATACCTTGGAGATGTCATCTTTGTGCATTCTGATTTGGTTGTATCCACTGAAGCCATCCATGAAACTCAGCATCTCGTGCCCAGCTCTGGCATCTATTAGGGCATCAGTCATTGGTAAGGGAAAACAATCCTTAGGACATGCATCTTTCAAATCAGTGAAGTCCAGACACATCCTCCATTTTCCATTGGCCTTTTTGACCATCACTAGGTTAGCCAACCATTCTGGAAATTGAATTTCTTCAATGAACCCGGCCTCCAGAAGCTTATCTACTTCCTGTTTCATGGCCTCTAGCCTCTCTGGAGCAAAATTTCTCGTTTTCTGTTTCACCGTCTTTCTTTCATGATCCACATTCAATTTGTGGGTTATCAACAGGGGATCAATCCCTGGCATGTCATCCGCTGTCCAACCAAAAACATCATTGTTTTCTTGGAGAAAGGATATGAGCTTGCTCTTCAATGGTTCAGGCAATAGTGCTCCAACGTAAGTCACCTTCTCCGGTTCACCAGGGACTAAGGGAATTGGGATTAAATCCTCAGATGGTTTCTCTCTTCTGTCCTCATTATCTCTAGTATCCATGTCTTCATTGGAGAGAACCTGCCCCCCGATTCCATCAGGCCTTAACGCGGCTACGTAACAACTTCTAGCCATCTTTTGGTCTCCACGTTTTTCACCAATCCCATTCCTTGTTGGGAACTTAATTTTCAGATGGTAAGACGAGGCTACGGCCTTAAATGCATGAAGGCCCGTCCTTCCAAGGATCGCGTTGTAGGTTGAAGTTGCCTTTATAACTATGAAGTTCAACATTTGAGTAGACGTATTCGACCCTTTCCCCATTGTCATAGGGAGTTGGATTGTGCCTTCCACCTTCGACTCCACTCCATTGAATCCATATATGGGCATGTTCGAGGGTGTCATCTGAGAGTCAGTATAGCCCATCTTGATAAAAGCATCATGGAACAAGATGTCCACTAAAGCTCCATCGTCGACCAAAACTCTCTTTGTTTCAGAATTCCCTATCATAGGTACGATGACTAAGGGATCATCATGGGGAAACTTCACTCCTTCCAAGTCAGAATCATCAAAACCTATTGATATTTCCATTCTGGCACGTTTCGGTGCTTCTCCAACCACAGTCATTACTTCTCGGGCATAATAGAATCATATTCATATCAAAACTCAAAAAGAAAAGCGTGTATACTTTAATCTATATAGTTAGAACATGGCTAAAGATTATCACAAACTTTTACATGATCACACAATAATTTAATTATATGCGGACACAACAGAAGAGCATGCTTAGGGTTATACAAAATTCTAAAAATCAAGCAAAACGAAGCAGACGTACCTGTTGGCGTAGAGTGTCTGTACAAGAACTGTAACAGCCTGACTTTTCGGACTATTATTTCTAAATCAAAACTTAAATAAAACTTAATACTTTATTTGATAAACCAAAATTTACGAAAGTCAAACGCAGCGGTCAAACTTAACGATAATCCAAAATCATAAAAACGGAGACGCAGCTCCATAAACCAATATTTAATGTCTAACAAATAATCAAATTTATTCAAATGGTCTTTAAACGAAATCAAATTTCATGAAATCCAAAGTCCACATCCTTATTCTTACTAAGCTTCCACAATGAACCTGAAATATAGGGAAAGGGATGAGCTACACAGCTCAGCAAGTACAAATTGACAAACATATATTCTTTAAAATCAATGGGCGATTTTATTAAAACAGATTTGGTCAAAATATAATAAGTTGCAAAACCTTTTCAAAATTGACCCAGCCCAAAGTTTACATTTTCAAATTTCAGAATTTAAAACAGACACAGAAATAGAAACAGAAATAGAAACAGAAACAGAACGAAAATCGAAATAACACAGTCTTGCTCTACGGCCACACTTTCCCAGTAGCCGGGATCTTATTCTTATTCTTATACGCCACACTTTGCCAGTGACCTGCATCTAAAGTTCAATAATTACGCGCCCTTAATAGGTATCTAAAGTTGCACACTTGTGCGCCTACTAAGGGTATCTAAGGCTAGTTTCGGAACTATAGCGTAAATTACGAACGGGTTCGAAACGTAGAGACTGTGTTCTAAAATTCAAATACTTATATCTTATAAAATTCAAAACACAATTCTTATATCTTATACGAAAATCTGAAGATCAGAATATAAATATATTTTTCAAAAACGAAAAGTAAGTCAAAAGTACTTACCTCGAGTCGATCCTAAATGTTGAATATAATTGCACGTACAAATCCTAAATTAATAATAGATGACGAAACAATCAATTATTTATCCGACAAGTTCAAAACATGTATTGCGATTAAATACTCGTTAAAATCATATAACAATTAAATGCAAACTAAAATCATGCTTCCAGTATTAATCAAAACAAATAATCATATAAAACAAACGGTCAGACAGTAATTTTAAACAAACCATTTAAGAAAAGAAAATGGGCCTTAAAATCCCAATCAATGCATGCTCACGGCCTGTCCAATTAACACCTAGAATTGTAAAAAGATCACCATTTTTTTTTTCTGATTTTAAAACATGCATCTGTCCACCTGACTTAACCACTTGTATGCACTCAATTAATTCATTGCAACATGTATGCATTAGCTACAACCTACAAGTAACAGACAACTCTTAATAATGAAAATCTAGCCACTAACAAATAATCCATGCATTTTAATTTTATTTATAAAACAACATGGCAAATTAACGTAACTTATAATCATATTAATAAGGTTGCAAATTTAATCAGAACTTCTAAACTTATTTTAACATACATATACATAACATACTAAAATATGATTTATTAAATAATATGAATTACCCATATTTACATAAACAATTACATAAAAAAAAAATATTCAAATCATATACACAGAAGAGATAATAGAATCATATTCATATCAAAACTCAAAAAGAAAAGCATGTATACTTTAATCTATATAGTTAGAACATGGCTGAAGATTATCACAAACTTTTACATGATCACACAATAATTTAATTATATGCGGACACAACAGAAGAGCATGCTTAGGGTTATACAAAATTCTAAAAATCAAGCAAAACGAAGCAGACGTACCTGTTGGCGTAGAGTGTCTGTACAAGTTTTCTTTTTGTCTTAAAGCTTAATTATATAGCCACACAAAAACCCTAAAGTAATTTATGTAAGCCTAGAATCTTCTCCTAAAAATTGTTCAATCACTCTAAATTTAAAATATTATAATTAATACAATTATTCTAAATTAAATAATAACAATTTTCTAAATCTTTTCACACTTCTTTCCATAAAATCAAATCTTATCTCATTCAAATTATTTAGCACAAAAGAAATTCTAGCATTTTCTAATTAAAAAATAAATAAAAGTAATCTAATATCTAATATAAAAAAAATGTAAAATAACGGTATTTTTCACTCATGATGAACTACTTTCTCATAGAAAACACGGTCTGCAATGGCTCTTAGGGAGATGTGTGAAACCATCCAAAGTGTCTAGTTCTAATGCTCCAACAGACACATATGTGAACGAGCTGACAACGAAGATAAAGCAGGGCCTTGCTGCTGAAGTTGAGGAGAAAGTGAATCAAATCCAAGCAGAAGTTGATGAGCAGGTGAACAAGAAGGTGCAGCAGAATTTGTCATCGGTTCTTAAAAAATTTGGAGAAGCAAACCCGAAAATTACTATTAATATTGAGGAGTTGTGTCTGACAGCTACGAGTGACGATGATGGTACGCCCATAACTGGAGGCTCAAGCTTCTAGCATGACTCTGTTTTAAGCTTATAAACTTTTGCTACTGTTAAGTATGGACGTGAACCAGTTGACTTAGTTAAGTATAAAAGTATATTGTGGTTGTCGTAGACTTTAGACTTATGATGTTAGGGAGTTGGTTGGTTTCAGTTGGTAAATTATAATGTTTGGAAGCTACTTAGCATGTTTGGGCTAGAAGTACAACCTGTATTAGGAGATGTCCAATATAGACTTGTTCTAATACAAGTGGGCTTTTTCAATAGAAGTCCATTATGATATGGAAACAACTCCTACAAGGAAGGATCTAGAATTAATCCTTATCCACCGTCAAGGATAAGACTATGAAGTTGCAAGGATCGCGTTGTAGGTTGAAGTTGCCTTTATAACTATGAAGTTCAACATCTGAGTACACGTATTCGACCCTTGTCCCATTGTTATAGGGAGTTGGATTGTGCCTTCCACCTTCGACTCCACTCCATTGAATCCATATATGGGCATGTTTGAGGGTGTCAACTGAGAGTCAGTATAGCCCATCTTGATAAAAGCATCATGAAACAAGATGTCCACTGAAGCTCCATTGTCGACAAAAACTCTCTTTGTTTCAGAATTCCCTATCATAGGTACGATGACTAAGGGATCATCATTGGGAAACTTCACTCCTTCCAAGTCAGAATCATCAAAAACTATTGATATTTCCATTCTGGCACGTTTTGGTGCTTCTCCAACCACATTCATTACTTCTCGGGCATAGGCTTTCCTTGAGTTTCGGGAGGACCCAGCAGTAGTTGGTCCTCCGAATATCATGTTGATGACTGGCCCTCGGGGCTTGGGATTACGATCTTGATCGTTGTCCCTTCTGTCATAATCCTTCCTTTCATAATTTCCTCTTTGACTCCCTTGATTTCCATCCTTAGTGAATTTATTGAGCTTTCCTCTTCGTATCAAAAACTCGATCTCATCTTTTAGTTGTCTGCAATCATCCGTGTCATGACCGACTTCCTTGTGGAATCGACAAAATTGGTTTTGATTCCATTTAGACATGTCAGTCCTTAGTGGCTTCGGCCATCAGAGATCCTCCACCCTTGCTATTTCCATCAGAATTTGGCTCCTGGGAGTGTTTAATCTTGCATACTCCGTAAACTTTGGCCCAAAATTGTTCCTCTTGGGTGGAGAATCAGAATCCTTTGACGTTCTAGGAAACTTTTCCTTGACGTCGTACTCCTGAGTTTCCTTTCTTTTATTTGAATTTCCACTGCCACCAGCAGTGGGTTCATACTTTCTCATGCTTTCTTCAGCCTTGATGTATTTTCCGGCTCTATCTTGGAGCTTCAGCAAGCTCTCGGGTGGATGTTTTGGCAATGATCTTTTGAAGTGATCATCAGTTGTCCCTTGCTGTAGGGCTATCATAGCTACTTTTTCCTCCAAGTCCGGGACTTTAATAGCCTCCCGGGTGAATCGGTTGATATAATCCCTTAAAGCTTCATTCTTTCCTTGCTGGATTCCCATGAGTGATGCAGAACTTTTCTCATGCACCCTTCCACTAACAAATTGATTAATGAACGCTTTGCTTAGTTCCTTGAAAGACCCAATGGAATTGGGAGGTAGACGGCTATACCAACGTTGGGCCATGCCTACCAAGGTTTATGGAAACGCCCTACACCTGACCGCATCATTGGTTGGCTGCAATAGCAGTGCATTAGAGAAGGTTCTTACGTGATTCGCGGGATCCCCCATTCCATCATAAGCTTTGATCGTTGGCATCTTAAATTTCCTGGACATGTTAGCTTTCATGATGTCTTGAGTAAACGGTGGTGTAGGATCATCAGGATCTCCTAGGGGCAACAAAACACTAGGATCACCCCTTGGGGCTTCAGCCTTCTTGGTTCTTCTTGGTGTTGGGTCCAGATTGATTATCGGGACTCTTCCAGTTTCTTGGCTTTGTGCTTTCGTGGCCTCCTGTTCTTCCAGTAATTTCTTGAGCCTTGCAGCCTCTGTCTCATGGGCCGCAATCTTTTCCTTAGTAGTTTGGGGTTGTTCCCGATTTATTTGGAAAGAACGTCTCCTCCTTGGGGCAACATCCCTCTCTTCTCCAGTTGAATAATTCTCGTCCTCAGTATAGGGACCCGAGTAGTCTTGAATCAAAGGGGTCCATTGAGTTTGAGTTTGAGTTTGTTGATTTTGGGGTCCCAGACCTTGTATGTAAGGAGGAACATATGCTTCATGGTAAGTGGGGTTGAGACCATTGCTGCTCATCGTGGGTCGAGGAGGCATGCCATAATTTGGCATCCCAAGAGTTTGAGTTGCGTATTGGGGAAGATCCGTAGTATAAAGTTGAAGGCCACTTGGTGCATTCATGAGTAGTGGAGAGATTGATTGCTGGAGAGTGGTCTCTTGTGGATTAGATCCATGAATGACCATTTGCAGGGGATTCTTCCCTTCAAACGAAATTGGGATTTCCAGTCCTTGAGTGGTAGTGAGGGGGATATTCGCCCCTTGAGTGCCAATAGTTAGCGGTGGCTGGCTTCCCTGAGTCTCTGTTTCAGATGTCAGAGGAAGTCCTTCAGAAGTATGAGCATCTCGAGTCGGTCTTCGTGGGTTTGTCATGGTTGATGTTGTCTTCCCACAGACGGCGCCAAATGTTATGGATTAAAAAGTGTACTTGTAAATTAATTGCTAGGGTTTAGGAGCTTTCGAGCTTTAATGGCTGCTCTTGTTATCGGGGACTAACTCGGTCCTAACAAGATGCCTACGTATCTCTAGTGTTTAGAGAATCAAGCCAATAAAAACGTAGTTCTTGGTGTTGCCCTCGGGGCTATGGCAGCAGGGGCACACCAAGGACGTTGTGACTTGTATGTCCTTATTCGAGGATGAAGTCTAAAACGTTGTAGATGACGTATGGAGTTTTGTCCAAATTGTAGTTCTTTATGTTGCCCTCAGGGCTATGGCGGCAGTGGCACACCAAGGACGTAGTGACTTGTATGTCCTTATTCGAGGATGAAGTCTAAAACGTAGTTCTGAGATGAGGGGTCAGACCCTTTAAATAGGCGTTTAGAAGCCTAGTGGATAAGTATTGATTTCATTTGAAGGATAAATCTTATCCTTGACGGTGGATAAGTATTATCACTTTCTTGAAGGATAAGTCTTATCCTTGACGGTGGATAAGGATTAATTCTAGATCCTTCCTTGTAGGAGTTGTTTCCATATCATAACGGACTTGTATTGAAAAAGCCCACTTGTATTAGAACAAGCATGTATTGGACATCTCCTAATACAGGTTGTACTTCTAGCCCAAATATTAATTACGAAATTAATATTTAATTAGAGTTTCGGGCCTTATTAATGGACCTTATTTATGGACCAACTAGGTTTAATGAATGCAATTTTAATTATGTCTTTATTGTTATTTTTAACCCATATCAAGCTTATTAAAATGTTGCAGCAGGATGGTATAATGATTCTATAGCAAAACTATTGCAAAAAAATGTGGCAAGAAACTGTTGCCCTAGATACATATGTGTTGCCAACCAAAGTGGGCCCCATAATGGTCCACAAACAGGTCACCAGTGTGGGCCCCACATTGTAGGCCCCATTTAATACCCTAGTCCCACATCGAGGAGATTTGGGACTTCTGTTCAGTTTATAAGGCAAAGCACTACTACTAATTAGCACCAACAAATCATGATCTTTTGGGGGCCTGTGGTGGGCTAGTCGTTACCCAAGTTGGCTGTATTTGGGCCAGTAGGCTTCAGCTTATTTTCGGACTCGTGATCGGGACTTGACCCGATTTTCGAAAAACACTCAGGATTTGACCCGGGTTGTCACATATGGTATCAGAGCCGACTCTCGAAAGCTTGATTCGTCAAGTTGCCGGATGTGGAGACACGAAGCCAGCCGATATTATCCTACAATGGCTAGAGAGGAACGATCCGGACCTATGGGATATCCGTTCTGGCCTGAAGAGGACGTTAGGATTTTAAGTGGGGGAGTTTGTAACACCCCAGTCCCACATCGAGGAGATTTGGGACTTCTATTTAGTTTATAAGGCAAAGCTCTACTAATAATTACCACCAACAAATCATGATCTTTTGGTGGCCTGTGGTGGGTTAATCGTTACCCAAGTTGGCTGCATTTGGGCTAGTAAGCTTCGGCTTATTTTCGGACTCGTGATTGGGACTTGACCCGATTTTATGTGACAACCCGGGTCAAATCCCGAGCCGTAGCCAAACACCCTCTAGCTAATACAGCTAATAAAACTATATTTGAGATTATAGGTTATGTGACTTTACGTCGCCCAACGAATCTAAAATGGTCAATCATTGTTACATGCTTACTTTTTAGCTTAGTTATTGAGGGCATTTCATAATAAATGTCGGTTTGATTTTGTGCATGTTAAGGTGAAAAAATGTCACGTCAACATATTTTTTTTCTTAATCTTAGGTTTTCGAATAAAAGTTCAAATGTTGTATTTTTATGAAAAAAAGAAAATCATAAAAATATATTTGACAGTTAAAATAAGTGCAAAATCAAACCGACACTTATTATGAAATATTTTGAACCGATTACTATTTCTTATTAATCATATCACTACAACAAATCTGGGCAATTATGACGGAAATTTTACACTGAAATCGTCGTAATTGGTTCAATTATGACAGAAAATTTTCGTCATTTTTGCTCAATTCTTAAGTTCGCATTTTCATCACAAATGTCATTCTCGTCACAAGTATGCCTTTCGTCATAAGTATTAGTTTCGTCACAAGAAGAGTTTTCGTCAGAAGTATAGTCTTCGTCACAAGTATACCTTTTCGTCAAAAGTTCAAGTGTGGGACCCACCTTTTTCAATAAATTAATAAATGAACTTACGACGAAATATACTGTCATAAATTTATGTTTTACGACGGAAAATCTGTGGGAAGTTAAAGAATGGGGCCCACCTGCTACCAATATTTTATTCGTGGAAAAATAAAAATTAATATAAAAAAGATGAACACCCGTCATAAGTTACCCAGAAATTCGTCATAAGTTGGACTGATCAGAAGCAACATTATGCTGCTTTTTCAGGTTCCACCCTTTTTTGGCTTCCAAATTAAATCTCAATCTACATACAATCCAACGCCACACAATCTACGTGCTATACAACACCATAATCAAGCAAGAAAGTTTGTAACAAGCATTCACACAATTAAGCGAATCCAAATATAAAAGTACCAAAGTTACATAAATATTATCATAAATCCATATCCGACCACACAAAAGTTTAAACCATCAAACTTCTACAAGCCAACTTTAGTTCACAACATAACTTAGATTATCTTACAAACATTCATAGTCTAAATTAAATTCAGAATACTCAACCCCTGATTCTAGGACCACCATGAGACACATGAGGCATGACACTCAAATCACGGTCATCATCAGATTCAATACTCTCGTCACTAGGGTCACTAACGTCGAAATCGTCATCATCATCGGTCAGGGTCTTCCCCTACAATGTACAACAAATAATGGATGTCACATACGCTTAATACTTAATCAGTTCTGTACAAAAGTACAAGACTTGGACTCCGGCAACTAAAATGATCATAGCATATGATGTCTAACCTGTGGTAAAATAATCATTCTATTCGAAAAATTCCAATAGGACCAAAATACCTAGATAATCAACTGACATTCTATTAGTTATCCTATCGCAGGATGGGGATCTCAAACATAAAGAGACCTGATTATGGCATAGTGTGAGTTATTTTTATCTAAATGAAATGAAAAACTAAGGGCCTGTTTCCTTGTAGATATTTTTCTATTTTTCCATTTCTGAATTTTCAAGATTTTTCTAACTTTTCAAGAAAACTTTGCAAGTGGACAGCCCCTAAGGATTCCTAGGTCCTTATTTCAGAACTGTGGTATTTTTTGACATGTTCTAAAGTAATAACAAATTTCTGCAGAGTCTAAGGTGATTCCATAATCAATTTGAAGGACAAGTAATGAAGATGGAGTAATTTTTGAGTAATAAAACAGTACTACTAACACATGTATACGTAAGTACTACTAAAAAGTATTGTTCTGGAGTCTGGACTACTAGTTGAGTCTGGACAACTAGCTGTTGACTCGATGCTTCTCTTTGTTATGCATATTTGTTCACTATTGTAATTATTTTCCAGAGACAAAGGCCTCTGTTGATAGTTTCTGAAGATGTTGATAGTGAAACATTAGCTATATTAATTTTAAATAAGCTGCTGGAATAATGGTTCTCTCTTAGTAACCCGCAGTAATCTTTTTTCTTCATATAATATTTTTGGTAAATAGAAAAATAACAATATACTCATCTTCATTTAATGACTCTGTTTAGGTTTGTGCAATCAAAGCTCTTGGGTTTGGAGAAAACATAAAGTCTAATCTCTAGGATCTTGCTGTCCTGGTGGCCAGGTAGGTCATTTTACAAAAAGATATATTAGCCTCTGCTCTTTTAGAGTAGCCAGCTAACTGAAAAATTCAAATCTTTTAAATATATTAGCCTATGTTTAAATTCTGCTCTTTTAGAGTAGCAAGCTAACTGATCTGTTTAAATGATCATTCTATTCAAAAAATTCCAATAAGACCAAAATACCTAAATACCTAAATTTTGCTCTTTTAGAGTAGCAAGCTAATCTGACATTCTATAAGTTGTAATTGAAATTGTTTCACGACTCAACCTTTAACTACTTGTCAAATCTCAGTTGGACGTTGAATGTGATCAGACTTTATGTGATCTTTCTAAGATTACGCATTTACTTAAATTTTGTCTCCCTTTAATCATGACCTTGAACTTTATGTTGGAATATTCTGATCAGAGTAGCATTTTAATTCATAAACAACAAATTTAGTAAATGTAACACCTCCAAAAAACTAATAAAAAGCTAGTAATAACAAGTAATTTTACTTTCGGTGCACCAGGTCCGTCCTTCTTATATATATTGTTTAGTACCTCAACCACGACGCGAATAATGGTATTTCACGTCTCTCTAGAAATAGGATGGTCCGAAGGTAGTGAAGAGTCTCCTTCCACCACATCGCGTGCTAAGAGACGGACCTCCTCGGCTGTCAACGCGTACTTATATGGATTAGCTCGGGCCAGGGCCAAGGTCTCATCCACGACCCTCATAAACATATCATCTTGTAAGTGAGCCAAGGCAGATCTGCCGGAGGTTCCTTCCCCTTTTCGAGGCGGTGGGGCACGTGAATCAGACCCTACGCAAATATACCAATATCATTAATAGGGAATAAACGATATGAGACAATTTGAGAGTGGAAAACATTTCAAGTATAAGAAGAATATACCATAAACATCAGAAGGTCGAAGTCGCGGGTGTCCAATAATCATATTCTTCCGTACACCTCCAACTGCCTCTATCCAACTATGGATTTAGGTCATCTCAGGATCAACGCCTTTATTTTCACATATGCTAATGTAATGATCCTGAAAATTTATTTTTACGACATGTGTGTATGTAGTATATAGTTAATAAACAGTGAATAAAACTAGGCCAGAGACAGAGAGAAATTAACGAAGTAAAAATATATGCATGCCACATATTTATACATTTACAATTAGTATTGCTAAGGAAGTTTAACTAAATATTTAATTCATCTCTAACTTCTGCATAATTACCAAAATCTTGTTCAGGACCTTAAACTTAATTAATTTGAGTATCAACCAAAACCTAACTGAACTTGTGCAAAAAGAGAACCAGATTGACTAGAACCGAAACGTAATTGACCTCAACATAAAATTTTCATTATAAATCCTAAAGAAATACATGCCTATCAATAACCTGAAAAATTCATACAAGAGTCATATAGTTAATTGTGAGATTACACTACTTAAATGAATTTAGAGATTACATTTTACATTTACATTTTGCCATTTTGGAATCCTCACTTTTGTACTTTACTGCCATGATACAAAGCAAGGCAGGCGTATCTCTATCTCCATATATAGTAAAAGTGAAAATCTCCTATATGATTGTAATGCGTAAGCCATATATATGATGTAAATTTATATATTTTTAAACTAGAAGAATAGGTAAAATAATCATGCAATTACTACTGGATATGTGCATGATTCAGATTAAATGAATCTATTATTTATTTCAATATTAAAGAAAATAGGAAAAGAACATGAAGAATCATGCTCATTCAAAAGATTTTACCTGACAGCACTACTACTGTCTCTTTCCTATTTTCCATTTTACATCAAAAGATTTGTTGAAAATCAGGACACCTTCTCTCGCACACTCACGACTCACGATCACAGGGAGTGAGAACATGTCTAATATGTAGTACAATTTGTCAGCCTAATATGTATTGTAATTTGGAGTACGAAGACTTCTAATGAGATCCTTGGAAGCCTCAGTAATCCTCTCACCCAGCCTATCCTTGTTTTTCAATATGTGACAATCCTTATAGCTAGAGAACTACATTACCCGGTTTTTCATGCTTTGCAAAATAATCATGTTCAAGATGTTTGAATAGAAGTTTACAATTGTTATAAATTGTCAAACTCTCCACAAGCAAAATAAATGAATAAGACAGAAGGTTTAATAATTGAAAGAAAAACAGAGTACATGATGCTAGAATTATATTGTGATGGAGTTGAAACTATATTCGAATAACATGTATTCTTATTTCAATTTACAATGACAAGGCAGATGAAAATATCCAATAGCAATTTTAATATAATGCTAGAGAAATGTTAGATACAAGTTAAAATATTAGTATACAATAGCATACTCGACGACGCCGATCAAATGAACGTGCACCAGGCGTGTGAGGCAATTTAACCGCCTTTCGGGCTTTCTTACCAGCTTCAGACTTTTTCTTAAACTCCTCACTTTCCCAATACTTAGTTATTTTGGACCAAACACCCGGTTTCATATATAGGGGCATGTGTTGTGCATAAGTTTCTCGAGCTTTCTTTTGTGCATCAGCCTTTTTCTTATCATCGACAAGTGCACGACGCAATTTATCATGTAGGACTGCAATAGAAGCCCTTGCCTCATCTTTAATGGCAAATTTTGGATCCGATATGTAGTATTGCTAAAAAATAAAACGAAGTCGTGAGATAAAATAACAAGATAATAAATCCAATATAATCTCATTTAAATGTCAAAGATAATTGACATACTAAGAACTCATCTATACGGTCATCCCAAAACTTTGGAGATTTCCTATCAATCTCTTTCACACCTACACAACTGCTAGTAAATTTCGCAATGCCTTCATACAATCTATCCTGAAATGTTGTCACAGATACGTATAAATATGAATGAAAGTACAAGAACAAATAAATAATTTATGAATTTGAGTTATGATCTTGGTTACATTAGTAACATTACATAAATACGCACACTACAATTAGATGAATGTTGTGGTACACCTAGCTAGAGAAGTTTATACTTTAAAATAAAAAGGCCAAAAGAGTATCCTGGACTGCCATCATTGCCCCCCGAGCCACCATCGTCGCTGCCCCTGACTACCGCTGCCCCGACCACCGCTTCCCGACCACCGCTTCCCGAACCACTAGTGAAACCCCTTGCACTCACAACTCTTTTCCCTGTCATCATCCCAACAACACTAAAAAGAAGAAAAGACATATACCATAGTAAGAAAAGATATATAACAAGAACAACTTAATTCAAGTACTCCCAAAATAGAACGCAGAAAAATTACAAACAATTAGCGCACTACACGACTTACGAGTATAACTATTTATAAGAAATTATGTGAAAATATTAGCCTTTTAATTACTTCAAATTGAAACTAATACAAAACAAATTATATCCTTATATAGAGCAAGCCATGTGGAGAAACACTTACAATTAGCAAATAAATAGTTAATGGCATGCATATCTAGCTAAAAGGACCGCAATAATCATATACGAGGATCAAAAAATAGATACCCAATGATAGTTATAAATACCCACTGATAAATATAGATACCCATCAACATATAAAATGTTTAAAATCTGATTTTTAACTATAACAAGAGATACCCAGTTAATAATATGATGAATTATATATACATACATGCATGTGATCAATAGTCTAAAAAAACAACCTAATAATAGCATAAAATGAATCTTTTACCTTGCAATCACTACGACGAGCCTGGGAATCATTGTAGTGTAATCTGTTTCAAATCAAAAGCGTAAATCGATCATAGGGTTTAAAATCGCAGTAGGAGCAAAGTTAGGGTTTTGGTGATACGGGTCGTATTATTCTGGACGGTGTCGTTTTGTACGTAGGAGTCCATCCCATCCCTGGTCAGCTGTGATGTAGGTCATGTACTATATCACGTGAGACAACCATTTCGTTGTTATTTTCTGGGATTAATCTTACATCAATGCCATTTTATTTTATAAAGTATTTATAATGAATAGGTAATTTATTCACATTTAAATAAATAATTATTTGTATTCCCAAATAGTCTATGTATTTTACTAACACATGTAATTTTTTCTTGAAAGTACTAACACATATAATTTAAAATTTTGTAATTTTGAACTAATTTATAAAGTATTGGAATATTCATGCTTTTTCAAAAAAAAAAGTGAATGGTTTCATTTTTAAATTTTAATAATTTATACATTTAACTTAGCAATGATTATGTTGATCGTTGTACATATTATATTACTTTAAAACAATCTGTTTTGGAACAATTTTTACGATTCAAATAAATTATGGGTATTTAAGTAAAAACATAAAGTATCACGGATTATTTTTAATAATTGTTATTTTTCCTATTTACGTTTTAATATTTTATTAATTGCATTTGTTAAAAATATAAGTACGTGTGTTAAACTTTTTAAAATAATTAAAAGTATTAAAATAGATAAGTAACAGTTTGCCCCTGAAAAAATAGAAAAAGTTTATATTTTAGCTGAAAACGTGATTGCTAATAAATAATGTTATATTTAATAATATATTTTTAAAATTAAGTAAAGATAATTAAGTAAAATCATGAAGGACCAATAGACCGGCCAAACTTTTAATGATCGTTGGGAAATATTTTTAAAAAAATCAAAACAACAATCCGGGACTAAACACTAGTTAGAAGTAATAGTCAAATCACTAGTTGACTACTATAATCTCGAAACAAATAAATTAGTTTTTTTCATATTTTTGGAATATCACTCAAACATATAAATCTTGATATTCGTACGGTAGATCGTCGGGAAATATTTTTTAAAAAAATCAAAACACCAATCTAGGACTAAACATTAGTTAGACGTAATAGTCAAGTCACTCGTTGACTACTATAATCTCAAACCAAATTTCATTATATTTTTCTGAAAATTTTGGAATAGTACTCAAACATATCGTTAATGTTGTTGTTCACTTTTAAGTAGTCATATAATATAAATTTTACAGGATTGAAAATTAATCTAAATTAATCTATGTGGTTGATGTATACATAATAAGAATTTTTTTTGAAAAATCCTAAATTTATTTACGACGGATTAAGAAGATCGTCGTAATTCAAGGTAACTTAACACTGATATTCCGTCGTAAGTTACCTAGAAACCGTCATAAGTTACCGAGATCCGTAGTAAGTTACCGAGAAACCATCATAAGTAACCAAAATCTGTAGTAAGTTAACATTTAAATCAATAATTATTTCTATTCCTATTCATGTATTCCCCAAATATCCTATGTATTTTACTAACATTTGTAATTTTTTTTGAAAGTAATAACACATGTAAATTAAAATTTTGTAATTTTGAACTTATTTTTAAAGTATATGAATATTTATACTTTTTGAAAAAACAAAAGTGAATTGTTTCATTTTTAAATTTTAATAATTTTTACATTTAACTAAAATAGAAAGGAATTATGTTGATCATTGTACGTATTATATTACTTAATTAACACAATCTGTTTAATTTGGAACAATGTTTACGATTTAAATTTCAAGTGTCACAGTTTGTAGCATACGATTGTTTATATTGTTATTGTGAAATGTAAGATGATGTATATGTGGAGTAACAACATAAATATTGATTGTTTGATAGAATCTCAATGATTACAATACAATTGTTCGTGTAATAATAAAATATAGCTTTATACCCGTGCAATGCACGGGACTTTTAATAAATTATTTTATTTTAGTGTTTTTATAATTTTATTTATTTATTAATATCTTTGTGTATTTTCATAAAAATATAAATTCATTAAGTTAATAATATGTTTTTTCATAGTATATATTATTTCGGTTTATGTTGTACTTCTTGAAATTACGAATTTTTTATATATACAAATTCACTAAAATAATGATTATTTATATGTTTATTCATTGTTTTTATAAGTTCAATTTTAATAAATTTTAGTGTAATTATTTAAAATATTAAAATTATATTACTTCTATTATTATTTACTTTTATAGAAATATTACTTTTTCTCTAAAGTAGAGTATTATTAATAACTCTAATTGTGTAATTATATCTTTATATATAATTAGTGTAAAGCACTTAAATTTACGACGGAATATATGATTCCGTCATAAGATTATTTACGACGAAAATTCCGTCGTATAAGCATTCAAAAAAGGGCGTCGTTTTTCTCCTACGAAAAATTGATTTACTTTATAATTAAATCTAATTTTGGTAAAAATAATAAAATAGGAAACTTCCGACGGAATTGAAAATCCGTCATAAAATAATACGACATCGCTTTGTTTGGCGCACTGATTTACCTCCTTTTTTATTTGGTTGGTGCCAAATTTTATTAATTAAATAATAAACTTGTGACGAAATTCTTTTCCGTCGTAAGTTATTACGACGGAATTTTCGTTTCCGTCGTAAGTACAGTGCGCCCGAGATTCTGTCATCAGTTTTCCATTGTAATTAGCATGATTTATTGTAGTGTATATTAAAATAATATAATTTATTAATAATGATAAAATATTAAGATAATATTATTGTGTTACAAAAAATGAAATGATTTTTGTTATAACATTTAAAATATTAATAATTATTTAATAATTTGGAACAAAATTTGAACCAAACTGTTAACGTTAATTTGGACCAAACTGTCTTGATGTGGCATTTGTTGGGTTTTATTGCATACGAGGAAGCATATATAACAATTATTTATATATAAAACCAATAAAAACGCATACGATTCATGGATAAAATTAAAGAATCGATTACTAACCTTTAAAAGCGATCCAAAGATGATGAATAAAGACTCTTAGCAGCTGCTCCTCAAGATCTGAAGCACTCCACCGGTATCCACCAAGAGCTTGAATCAATGGAGGGAGGAAGTAGCTGGAGAGAGAATTAGGGTTGGCTCTTTCTTCTTTTTCTTATCAAAATTAGGGTTGGAGACAAGAGAGTTTATAATAGTATATTTATAGGCAAATATTTCAGCTGAAAAATTTATCCTATAAAATATTATTATTAACCCTATAATTAATTAATCTCATTAATCAATTAATTAATAATTAAAACTCTTTTAATCATTAATTCTTTTTCTAAACTCTTTAAAAATTAAATAATAATAAAACAATTTCATTATTATTTATATGAATTCTTTTAATTCATTAAATATGATTAATAAAATTAATCATATTTATTCTACATCGTGAGGGATACTTCAGAGCATTTCGCGACTATCCGGATAATATGAATTCACTGCTTAGAATACCAAGAACCTATTCAGTGAATAGTTATCGTACAATCAATCCCTTTTACCCTGCAATGTGCTCATTAAATACAAGGCATGGATCTCGTGTTAAACCTATTTAATTTATTCATTTGTTTTCCTATTCACTGTGCCTAGTTCCGATTAATGCAATTTAGAAACTTCTTTCTAATTTTATTCACTCTGGCCAGAGATTCTTGAACTAGCATAAATGGAATAGCATAGGATATTCTCTTCCTTTACTGGAAGGGGCAAATTCTTTATTGATCATTTTCGTGTACAAATTCTTATA
The DNA here is from genome assembly GCA_030848705.1 of Heracleum sosnowskyi. Classification (NCBI taxonomy): domain Eukaryota; kingdom Viridiplantae; phylum Streptophyta; class Magnoliopsida; order Apiales; family Apiaceae; genus Heracleum; species Heracleum sosnowskyi. Next base: position 82,370,962 of record CM061244.1, read on the forward strand.
CCCAGAAGAGCACTTATTATTGTCGCTCGAGACTAAGAGCTAATCCAAAGTATAGTTCAGTGTGCACAAGATGACTATGATGATCTCAAGTCTAACGACACTTGTACAACCATCACTATAAGAACAACTACTGACACGTGAGTGAATTCCATTAGTTGTTCAACAATTCGAGTCATGTTCAGTGAACTTATTCTATAATAAGTACCCATATACTAGCTATAGTGTCACCACACCGATCTTTGCGGATTAATTAACTACCAATTAATTATCCTACGACCATGAACTGTTTAAGTTTAGAGTTGTCATCTTTAAGGTCTCATTATCACGATCTCATCATAATCCACTAAAGCTTTACTCTAAACTATGGATCATTTAATTTAAACACTTTAAATAGATAAAGCCCGTTATAAAACATATTACCATTTTATTAATTTAAACAAACTTGAATCAGATTGAATAAATTATCTCCTAACTCATCATCCATGATTGGATTTAGGACACACATCTTTCAATCTCCCACTTGTACTAAAACCAATCACCTAGGTATCACATACATAACTTCTCCTAATAGAGAACAAAGTGATTTTCAAATAATGATTTAGTAAATGGTCTTTACTATGTTGTTATGGGTGTCTAGTCAATCTTGACTTAAACATCTCTACTTTCAACGACCTGATTAAACGTAGGTTCCATGGTCTGCGCTACTACCATATGTTGTACTGATACAACAATCACTAGTACAAATCTGACATTATACGTCGGTTAAATTGGCCTTTTACGTTGGCTAAAAAGCGACGTAACGAGGGGAATCGTATAAGATAACTAGTTTTTTACGTCGGGTGAAAGGGCGACGTTTAATATATTTTATATGTCACCAAATAACCGACGTAAATGAGTTGGAAACCGACGTATATGATTTATAAATGCTGACGTATAAAGCACTCTTAACCGACGTAAATTCTATAAGACCGACGTACATGGGTTACCCTTTTACGTTGGTTTCTAGAACAACCGACGTATATCGCTTAAGTTATACATCACCTCTTTTTTAATGCCGACGTATATAACCAGTATTTTATGTCGTCTTTTCTTTAAAAAACCGACGTATATTATATGAAAAAAATAACATATGTTGTCTCTTTTGCTATAGCCACAAATCCTGTAATATATATATATAAACTTATCAATTTGAAGTACGTACTAAAACCTTTGGAAACCAAAGTTTTCAACACAATGTTAAAAACGATAATATAATTATTTTTACACATCCCAAAACATGTACACAATGTTTATATGTTTTTTGTCTCATCATACAATATTTCTCGTGTCATACAAAACTATCATAATACCAAAATAAAAATAATATCCATGTACAATTTCAAAACTACAACGGCAACTAAAAGAAGATGATACTCCACCTAATATAGCACTTGTCATCATGTTATCCTAATACCAAAATAATTTTAATCAATGAACTGTGCCTTGCAATCAGATGATACTACCCTCCCACATAGTAGCACAGCTAGCTTCAAAGTTTGATAGTTCAAATTTTCTTAGTACAGAGTGTATATAAACTATCATCTGTTATGTTATTGAAAACTAAAATTATAGTTTTAAATTTAAAAGACATGGTACCTTATCACATGTATTCATGAGTAAAAAATTCTGCCCATAAATCTCGAATTTATGTAATTTGTTGTTTTCTATATCTTTGTGTACCAAGACCCTGTCAAAGAAAATATTCTTATATATATATATATATATATATATATATATATATATATATATATATATATATATATATATTGTGTCTAACATTTGAAATTATATTAAATCCATTTAAAATAGTACCTCCATCCCCTTAGTGTTTCGATCTTTACGAGATAACATAACCACGTCATAAACAAGTAATAAATATACCTGAACAGCTTCATGGTACCACAATAGGTTATTTTGATTATTTTTCCTACCACCATATTTAGTATATACTTTATACGCCCTTTTAAATAAGAATTATATTAAAGAATTAGAACTAATAAAAAAAAGTCTTGAACTACTTAGAAAGGAAATTCATAATGTAAAAGGACTTTTCAAGATTTAACTTACATTTCGAAAGGAAGATTCACGTCTAATTCTCGTTTTTGGTTTAATGGATCAAACACGTAGACGATACTTTCTTAACACAATACATAAGCAACATATAGTGCTTACTGTAATATCAAAATATACCAAAGTTGGATTAAACCATCAATAATAGATTTTTTTTTTGTATTATGTATGTTAGTAGTCTGAGTTTAAATCAAAACTATAACAATATATAATAGATTCTTATTTTCTTACCATTGGATGTATGGTGCTAGGATAAAACGTTTCTCCTTAGCATCTTGCATGACCTCAAACATGTAAGTAGAAGTTTCACCAAGATTCTTAGGGTCACGCGCTAATGCTAACATAGATGGACACATGAATCTAAAGAATTCTTCTTTCAAATCCTTGCACAAATTGTAGATGTTCCTTTAGATAAAAATATTTTTAAAGTTAGTTAATATGCACAATAAGCATTTAATTAGATCTTGTGAAATAGTGAGCATGACATCTTTGTCTTACATAATAAAAATCTACAGAACGGGTATATTAAGCGAACTCAACCGCAAAAACTCATCGACATCTTCGCGCGTTACATATATGGGAACTTCAGCAGTTCGATGAAATTTAAAGAGCTCCACATTTTTAACTACGGCTTTAGTAGCAGATTCAGCGGGCATTTTATCAACTAAGAAACGTAAAGCTCGACATTTATCACTTAAATTTTGGCCATTGTTGATAAAAGCTTCATTCTTAAGGATAGGCTTCGCCGACTCTTTACTAACAATCTTATTTGGTTTTTGAGGAGCTTTCTTATGAACTCTTCTTTTTTCGGGTTCCTAATTGCAAACAAATTAAGTTAAAACTAGCAATTTTCTATAGTTTATTTATTGGGAACAAAAAAAATAGCATTAATATTTTATTATGAAAATATTACCTGCCTTACCTTCTACTATCAATAGACTTATAGTGTTTACTGTTAATCCCAAATGACCTAACAGAATTGTAGAGGGGGGGGGTTGAATACAATTCTAGATATTTCCTAAACTTAAAACAACTTTCAACTAAAACAATACTGAAAATAAAAACTCAAGCAAATATAAAATTTCAGTTGGATGTTTTGAGGATCCAACTGAGATGATTTTATTTCGGAAATAATATGTGTTACAAAAGTATCACAGGTGCTCAGTTCCTGATTTGGAGTGAGAGTGCTCTTTGAAAGAAGCTGATACAAACTATTTTTATCTCACTCGCTTATCTTAAAATGAACTGCTACACTTGGTTATATAACCCAAGTTTACAATGCTATTTTTGGCTACTCTAAATTAAACTAAAGGTAACCTTCAGTAGCTTGCTTTTCATCCCTTTTGTCCAATGGTCCTTGGAGATCTTGTCTTTTGTCTTCGTGCTTATTATGATCCCACTCAAGAACCTAATTGGAAATTGGAATGTTTCCTCATTCCCAGTGTCCATTTTGATGGCTTCCAATGCAAAGTACACTTCTACATCTCCTTTTGATCTGTCAGAAAACTGTCAATATCACTTTGTCAACTATTCAGAAAAGTGATAATGATTCGTTGATAGCAGGGAGATGTGTTTCGTTGATAGATTTATTCTTCATTCCGTTGATGGTATATTCTTCATTTCGTTGATGGAGTAATCTTCATTCCGTTGATAGAGTAATCTTCATTCCGTTGATAGAGCAATCTTCATTCCGTTGACATGTCTTCACCTAGGCAAAATTACAAGGCACAATATATTTACACTTAACCAACCTATTTTGCCTATCTAATACTTAGTCAACATGACTTAGAGAACCTATCTAATACCTACAACAAAATGCATATCAAACTGTGAAGTATTGTACAGTGCAATTGCTACATTACTCATTTCGTTGATGAGACTCATTTCGTTTATGAGCTACCTGTCAACGAAAGCTGCAAAGCATACCATTCCGTTGACAGTTACAAAATAGACTTAATAGAAAATCTACTAAGTGTTTTATAATTATCATCAAGAACAACATATTCCTAACATTTACTGCTACTGAAATTCTACTTTGGATTTTATATGTTAGAAATTCTAGAGATTTAGATGTTCTGCCATGAAACTGCTACTTTTCTGCCACGAAACTTTTATTTTCCTATGTAACAATTTTAACAATTTTAACAATTTTAGCTATGTATAGAGCAATTATACATGGATAATAATATATTACAGCGGATTGTTTAAGATATGTACAAACATTTTTATCAAGGTATACCAGCACAATACCTGTTACTTTTACCAGCAAAAATAAAAAGCTCCAAAATGTTAATACGTGGAGATCTAAGAAATTTTGAGGCCCATCCACGGAATGACAACTACATCGAACCAACTCATTTTGTGCTGCACCAACCTCCTTATGCCCAAAATTATCATTTGGAAGTGGCAAACCCAACTGTTTTAAATGATCAAAGATTCCTCGAAGTTGGGCATTCATCATTTCTTGGCATTCCTCCCTCACTTTCTTGGTTATTTCTTGTATAATCGTATCTAATTCATCCATAGAGACGACCCTCTTTGTTTGCTCTTTGTGAACCTATTAGTATCTTTGAGGGCTATTAGATAAATCACCAAAAGATGTTTTGAGGGCTACTATCAACTGAATATGTAAAATACCGAGTTCCAGGTGGAGTTTATCAGGTAAAATTCATCGTCTTATCTAGCCTGGTAAAAATCTATGGTCTATACCACTATCAGGAAATCTAGTTTCAGCTCTATATATCTCTGAATTGGCCTCTGCATATTTTTTTTTACTAAACTAATGTTTCAATATCCAAAATTTTCAATATTATTGTTTATTAACCAATGCTAAGAGCATGTTGATCATACAACATTAATTTTAGGTAACTTCTTAATTAAGAAAAACATTACTTACCATTTTCTCGAACACTTCCCTAGTACGCTCGTTAGGGATGAAAAAACCTCCTCATTCCTTCTCTTTTGTTCGTGCTCTTATCCAATCGTAACTACGCTCGGTTGATAGAATGGATGGATCAACAAATGATTGTCACATGTCTAAAGAAGCGATGGGATCATTTTGGCGCCACTTTTCCTTCATTGCTTTATATCCAATTTTTCCAACAAAATGTGGATCCTTGTTGTGGCTTTGACTTTCCTTTGCTTTTTCACTTATTTCCTATATATTAAAGAGAGTAAAAAAAAAGTGATTACATTTTTATTATGTAAAAAAAAAGAGGTTACATGTTTGCGTTCAATTGTTTCAGTGGATAATATTCGTAATGAAGAGTAACTATCATTTACCTTAAACTCCTATGTTTCGTGTGTCTTTTTGAAACATTCCCAATCATCTTCACTGATGTAACAAAATGTCTAGCACGCATTCCTATTTTTATGTAAAACATTTCGAACCAGATTTCCCTTAAAATCCCTCCAACTCTTTGTTGCACCTTCCATCACTTATTTCTTTTGATCATCATTCAAATTGCAATGCATCTATTTGTAACTGGTTTTAATTAGTAAAACAAAAGAATGCAATGAAGAATAAAAGACAAATATATTTTGAGGACTATATTTTCACCTGAATATCTTCCCAAATCATATATTTTAATCCTTTATGCACCACATCCCAACTTTTAATATTTATATTAACATGTAGTTGAACACTTGATCCAATATAATGCGCAAAGTTGGAAGCCTTATCCCCCACAGCGGTACCATTGTCATCAAAATCAAGGTTGCACTCAGATTTTTTATTTTTTTATTTTTCTTTTAATGTTGTGCACAATGTAGGACCTCTTGTCTTTCTCTTAATTCCTCGACTAGAATTTAATTCACTATTAGCCTGCTCCATGGAAAATATATACCTGCATCATTATGAAACAAATGATCATTCTTCAAATTATATTGGTAAATCACCAAACATCAATATTATCAAATCAGTGGATTAAACTATTGATCAAGTAGATAGTTAAAAACTAAGTGTAGAAAACTAGCAATCAGTTAAATGAACCAGTAAGCTTGTAGGGAGGGAGAAATTTTAGGATAAAATTAAAATAATTATTTATTACATTTCGTTTTAATTCCAACAGTTTAAAATTGTCCATTGATAAAGAACATGCAAAATGATGTTCCATTTGTTTCTTATAATTTTCTGTATATTCCAGTAATGCCTAGTGTGAGTAGGAAAAAGTAAGTTTGTGTACCATAACCTCCTCTTACGCAAAATCTAAGGTAGCCAGAAGGCTCAGTAGAACAGATTAAACAAAATACTAGTCACATTGTGCATTACATAAGGATATAAACTACTGTCACAATTATCCTACCTAAATAAATCTCAATTCTAAACTACAATTGTAGAATCTCCGAACAGTCCTCATACTTGGCGATCATCCATAATCCTTCAGCATGGTCATTACGTAAATAATTCACATCCACAATCTCGTTATCGTTTGAGGTTGGTAACCGATTGAGAAGGGAGGGTTCTCATCAAATTGGTCATACTCTTCCTCGTCTTCAATATTTTCAATACCTACAATATGTCTCTTACTTTGAAGAACAATGGACCACTTAGAATCAGCCGGGTCTTGAATATAGAATACTTGCTTGACTTGGGATGCAAATATAAATGGGTCATCTTCATGGCCAAACCGACTAAAATCTACCATAGTAAATCATAATTCATCATACCGAACACCACCCGTGATGTCAAACCATCTACATTTAAAGAGAGCAATATTGAAATCTTTATACCCGAGTTCCCATATTTCTTCAATTACCCCATAGTATAATTGCTTCACATCTCGTGATGCACTAGCACTACCTCTACAAAATTCTATTGAAGAAGCTTTGACTGATACACCACTGTTCTGCATAGTGCTCTTGCCATCTTGGCTTTGTGTATAAAATGTGTACCCATTGATATCATAACCTTCATAAAATAGAAAATCAAAGACAATAAATAGCCGACGGAAAATAAATTGCTGGAATTATAAAAACTGAACGTATGAAATTATATTGCTAACTATAAAATTCTAGGTGTCCCAAATACAAGAGAGGAGACCCATATATATAGGAAAAAATAATGGGTTTGGGCTCTTTGATTACAAATCGGATTATAAAAATATTTCCTCAATTCCCTTTTCTTCTCCGATAAGTTTTCCATTTTTTCTCCAATTTCCTTTTGACTTCAAGTATTTCCACCTCCTTGCCTTTTTTTACATTTTTCTGCTTGAAATCTAATTTTATTTATTTTCCTACAAAACAAAAGAAAACAATTTATTAAATAATAAAATTATGAAAAAAGACATAAAATAGGTATTAAAAATGTATTAAATTATGGACCCCGTCATAATTCTCAAAATCAAAACATATAAATATAAAGAATTGCATTGACCTTTATTATTATTATATATTTATTTAACAACTATTTTAATTAATATAGACTAGAGATGTTACAATTTATCTCCAAACCCAAAAACCAGCTACCTGCTACAACAAAATACAACCAGAAAATGAAAAATTTCCTCAAGTTGATATCAAAGCATATGAAGAGAGATTTATACCTCAAGTTGATATCAAACACTTTGGACACAAAACCTGCTTCGATTAAACCCAACTCGAACCCTAATTGAATATGTCTACCAAGCTTCAATTAAACCCAACTTGAACCTAATTGAATTCATCCACCAAGCTTTGATTAACCAGCGCAAACTCTGATTTGATTTATCAAACAAGCCTCAATTAACCACCGCAAACCCTATTTTACTTTATCCTTGACAAAGAATGAGAAGCAACAAGAGAGAATGAGAATGAGAATTGAGGGTGTGACAACCCGGATCTCCAACCCCGGATCTGGGGGTGTTACAGAAGCTGTCTTCACATCCATTTGCCAAATCACATAATCGAGATGAGCTGCTATAGACAAAAGAATCTGGATTGAATTAAGCATAACTACCGGTGAAAAGGTTTCCTCATAATTGATCCCTTCTTTTTGAGTATAACCTTTCGCAACAAGTCTTGCTTTCCAGGCTTTCACCTTTTTGTCAGATCCTCTTTTTCTATTGAAGATCCACTTACATCCAATGGGGTTTACACCTTTGGGTGGTTCTACGAGCTCCCATACTTAATTGGAATACATATATTCCATCTCAGATTGCATAGCCTTACGCCATAGATTCCATCTTAGATTACATAGCCTTACACATTTTTCTATCTTGGAGTGCTTCTTCGTATGTCCTGGGATCCTCATCATGTTCACCAGAGACCAAGTCTGAAGCCTCTCCCAAAAACATGAATCTCTCAGGTTGTTGAACAACCCCTCCCACTACGACGAAGCACTAGTGCAGTATTAGTGATAGGTTGTGAATTTACTTGTGGTTATTTTACTTGTACTTCCGACACATTAGGATTATCTGTCCCTCCCACTAATTCCTCTAAACCAACAGTACTCATAGGTTTATGGTTCATTATATAGTGTTCCTCTAAGAATCTAGCATTGGTGCTAACAATGACATCCCGGTCCTTAGGACTATAAAACAAATAGCCTTTCGTTCCCATAGGATAGCTTACAAACAACCATACTTCTGTACGAGAATCTAACTTAGTCGCGTTCTTGTTCAGCACATGTGTTGGACAACCCCAAATCTGAATATGTCTCAGACTTGGTTTATCACCAGTCCACAACTCTATTGGAGTCTTAGGAACCGACTTAAAAGGTAATAAGTTCAGAAGGTAAGCCGATGTTTCCAAAGCATGTCCCCAAAATGACTTGGATAAATCTGAATAACTCATCATCGATCTAGCACTCTTCAAAAGAGTCTGGTTCCTTCTCTCTACTGGGGTGTGCCAAGTACAGACAATTGGGATGTGATCCCATGTTCTGATAAATATTCCATAAACTCTCCAAGCAGGTATTCGTCACCACGATCTGATCATAGTGACTTGATACTTTTACCAAGTCATTTCTCCATTTTAGCCTTGTACTCCTTGAACTTATCAAAGCACTCAGACTTACGCCGCAATAAGTAAATGTACCCATATCTAGAATAATCGTCAATAAAAATGATGAAATACTCATAACCACCTCTTACCAAGTCATTTCTCCGTTTTAGCCTTGTACTCCTTGAACCGTGCATGGATGATGCATGCATGAGCATATGATACGTTGATCATCACCTCAATCAGGTGTCATGTACTTAATTATATCTTTAATGATGTACTTAATTTCATCCATGACCAGGGCGCATATTAACATCGGCTATGAAATCACATGCTAACAACTCTAACACTTCTTTAGCTCTATTTCCCTTTGCCTTAAAAGGCTTGTTAGTCATTTTACCTTCCAAGCAGGATTCACATACTGGAAATGGCTCCGCTGCCAAAGAGCTTAAAGGCCCGTCTACTACTAGTCTTTGAATCCTCCTCAAGTTAATATGACCTAATCTTAAGTGCCAAAGAAGTGTTTGGTTCAAACTAGAAGGATCCTTTCTTTTATTAGTGATAGAAGATGTGTTATTTAATACCCTATGTTGCAGTTGCAGTGCAGGTTGTCTAGGGTTAATAATGTAGAAATTTTCATGCAATGTACGAGAACATATAACTTGTTTATTCATCATAATAGAAATATTATGATCCCAACAAACATTATAACCATCCAAAGCAAGTTTAGAAACCAAAATCAAATTCCTTCTAAAAGAAGGTACATAAAGACAATTGTTCAAAACCAAAATCTTATTACAACCAAAAGATAAAGTAACGTCTCCCACTACAACTACTGCTACTTGCGTAGCATCACTCATGAACACTTATATCTCGCCATCTCTAAGCATTCTGGATTGCTGGAACCCCTGCATATAATTACAAACATGGTCAGTGGCTCCTGTATCTACACACCAAATTCTCGTAGATATAGCCGCTATATATGTTTCTGTAACTAGAGAAAGAGACATACCAGTTTTGTTCTTCTTTGAAAGAGGACAATCCTGTTTCCAGTGACCCGACTGCTTGTACCTGAAGCACTTGCCCTTAGGCTTCTTCACAGCATTCTGAACTCCCAATGGTTTCACAACTTTCTTTGTCTGAGCCTTTTTCTTCTTCTTTATGCCGTTCGGTTTAGAAGTAGAACCTTTCTCAGCCACATTCACTTGAACATTATGCTGAAAAAATTGTTCAACCGCCTGAAGCTCTGTTAGAAGTTCTGCAAGACTACACAACCTCTTGTTCATGTTGTAATTCAAGCGAAACTGCGCAAATCTTTGGGCAAAATCATAAGGATGACATCGATATGAGTTTCCCCATCGATCTCAGCACCAAGGACCTCCAGTTCATTTATGTGAGTCATCATAAAAAGAACATGTTCCCTTATAGGTGTTCCTTCAACCATCTGAGTGTTCATTAGACATTTCATTGCTACATGCCTAGAAGCCGTATTTTGATCTCCGAAAAGCTCCTTGAGGTTAAGGAGCATACCCGGAGCAGTGTCTATGGCCTGATGCTGATGCTGCAAAACACTTGACATAGATGCCAGAATGTAACATCGCGATATCTCATCTGCCTTTTTCCACTTCTTAAAATTCTCCTTATCCTCATCCGAAGCATCGGCAACAGGCTGATCCGGCTGGGGTTCATAAGTTAAAAAATTTTACTCCTCAACAGTCAACACTATGTCCAAATTGTGTTTCCATTCAATATAGTTAGGTCCGGTAAGTTTGTTATCCTTAAGTGTGGTGAAAAGTGGATTAAAGCCCATTCTATCTTGAGAATCATACATATAACACATAATTATGATGTCGCACATAAAAACTTAATACCTATAGACTCCTATAACTATTTATTAAGATTAATGTACTAACACTTAAACACTATAAGTATCTGGTACGCCACGATGGGTGACATGTATACTACCTATACTTGGTTAAATGTTACTTCGGTCCTATTACTAAATAGTATGCCACGTTAGGGTGGTCTCTTATTATCTTTCATAGCTAAGTGTATACCATTATTTAGATCTTAAGTTGCCTTTAGTTAGACCCATCCGTTTGATGTATTAATGGATAAATCCCAGGTGTCACGATAGGGTGGTCCAACTTTTATCTTGAATTCCATGAAACTTGGTATGTCACGATAGGGTGATCTTACCTTTCAATATTCGTGATTAAATTAAGAAGATTGTCCAAGTAATATCCTTAACTCTGTCTAGACACCATAAATCATACGCCACGATGGGTGACATATATACAATTCATAATTGTCTTTATGTTAAATTACATACAACCAATAATGGATGACCATGGGATTTAATACCAAATTAATTCCCTCTCCCATTAGTATTTTGCTTATGAGGATTTTAATCTAGATGTATAGTCCTATGTTATTTGTTCGAGGTCAACATGTATCATATTAACAACAAAAATAACATATAGCATGGCATGATACATATCATGATTAAGCATAATAAATATAACCCTATGTCCATGTCGTTCTAGAATACTAAGGTTAGTATCACATGGCATGAAAGCACAAATAAGGCACGTATAATGAAAGAATAAAAAACAAGTGGAAAATATATAAAACATATCAATAAACCATCCACTATTATGGGCTCATCCAAACTTTAATCCAAAACACAACAGTGCAGATCGAACTTGAATTTCTGAAAACAATAAATCGTTTTCTTCAGGCAGGAAACAACGTCAAATGCCTCATATCCACGCGAGTGACTTGGTTAGTTTTGTTCAGACGCCCGTTTGCCTTTCCGAAAAGGTATTTTCGGCAAAATTCGGACACAGTATGAAAAATCATCGAAACTCCTCAGAAACCAGCAAGTAACAACGGAAGCACTTCTGTCTCTTGCAGCTCCGTTGATAAAACAATTACATACAAACAAAACTGACCTTTACAATATATCATAATCTAACTCGACTACAAATTAGATTACTTGATTACAATCTTAAAACAAAAATCAAGAAAACATACACGATCAACCCTCGTGATTAACAATCGCAAATACAATAACAACGATTAACCATGTGGGTTCCAATCGCATAAACAGTAACCATGATAAACCACGTGGGATCCAATCACATAATTACAAAAACATGACCATAATATTGGGTAGCAGCCTGCATCACAAAATACATACGAGCAACCACCATATACATGCATATATAATTACGACCTGGACTTCATATCATAAAACGCAGAACCCTAAAACCAGACACTTGATGCCAATTTTTGGAACGTACGATATATATGATTGTGTTTTATGATATAAATTAAAGAGTTCGAAAAGAATATTAACCTTAATCGCTACGGCGCAAGCGATTCAATTCCACGTCTTCTATAGAATTCCTTGATTCCCTTTGAACGAAGTGTGACCTTCGATCTCCCAAAGTTTCCACTTCTCAAAGCCTCGAAATTCCAAAATCCTAGCTACTGCGTGCGGCTGTCCGTAGGTCTCAATTTCGATTTCTGGTGTGTATCTGGAGAACGGGAATATATATAGGCTTCAGTAGGGATCATGGACAATTAAGTTGGGCCTTCCAATGACATTCCGAGTCAAGCCCAATGTCGTTAAATATTAATTCAATCCACTAAAGAATTAATATTTGCACTATCGTTCCTAATACCGTAATTCTTTTATTATATAATTCGGCTCCCATATTATTTGCTTATTAAATTCCCCATGTTTAAGATATCGCATGCCCATTAATTAAATTAATCACTGACAATTAATTTAATTAATATCTTATTTTTCCATGATCATTCACTCAACCTTATAATTATGTCAGAAATTAATCTGCCTGCAGGGCTTCAGATAATTATCTTAATGAGCTTTTAAGAGGACATCATCAACCCAAATATTATCAGGACATGGATTCCTTCTATAATGAATATCCCACTATGCATGCAATGTCATTGCTCAACACATAATATTGTAATTAATAATTAATTACATCCTATATGAATCAAAGTATGTGCTTTGCATACAAGTGTCAATCACTACATCCTGATTATGAACCTAAACAATAGTAATATCATAGAATCTTAGTTTTTATTAACTGTCAGAATAAAAGAACAATTCTAATATTTAGATCATGTTCAATATACACAAAGTATACAAGTATTATTCAATAGTCAAGATAAACTATTCCCAAATAATACTTCAGTCACTCTAGTGGTTTGTCGAATACCACTTAGACTGTGAACCTTTATTATATTATATACACACACTTATAATCTAATCTTCTGTTATCCCATTTGATACTAGATTATCCGTAATATATAATAAACAGAAAATGTAATAATATGCAATCAAGATTCTCAATAAAATGGACAAAGTTATATACTTCAAACGAATAGTTCAATATAAAACCCAACAAAGGATGGTAGGAAATGACTGGTCGGAAATGCTAACAAAGATGGTAGGAAATGGTCGGTAGGAAATGGCATTCTACATGCCATCTGAAATAATTTCTACCAATGTGCTCAAGGATGCTCGGTAGGAAATGGGTGGCAAGCATTTACACAAAATCCGTGTGGCATGCCACGTGACAGGTGAACTGGATGGGTCCCACCCACGTGCCATCTGACATTTCAACTAACGTGGATGGATCCAATGCCACGTCAGCATCCATGTTGGCACGTGGGACCCTGCCATTTACATTTCCCACCAATGACATTTCCGACTAAAATTCAAATAATTATAATTTTTTCTTTTGCAAACCTTGATTTTGAGGTAAAAAACATTAGACAAATTATTTTACCTCTAGATCTCTTGGAGTCCTTGTCCCACCACATAATTGGTTCCACTCCCTTTGCAAAGCCAGAGAGAATTGAGTAACCGGTAATGTTGGCAAAACCAACAGCAAGGGAGCCTCCAGCAAGCGTCAGCTCGCCTAACTGACCCAGGTAGAGCATAGAGATCATGGAACGAGAGTAGAGAAGAAGGCCAATAAGAATCATATGAAGAGCTATGTTTGTGATGGAAAAGGCTTCTTTAAATATGGCCAAAGAGAAATGCGTTTGAGGTTGTTGCTTATTTTTTTTGTAGTGTTGTTGGGTATCAGAGCAGTGAACACGTCGGGATCCAGGTTCTTAGAAACTGGGTTGAGGAGAAGAAGTTACTATATTGCAGACGAAGTCTTGGTATGTTTGAAGCTGTTTTTTTATTTCAAGTACAGAGCATTCTATTTAGTCAGGAAAAATGCTAGGGTTTCAATACTAAAATGTCCTGTATTATGGTTTAGTTAGCTATTAAATAATAAATGAGATGGATTCATGCATTCACGTCAACTATACTAATTAAACCTTCGTATCAACTATGTCATCTCTTAGGTGACTTTTTTTGGCACCCAACTTAATAACAAGTCTATTTTAGTTCATTGGCAAACCATTTTTAACACCCAATTTGATTCTCCTTCCACTACTTTTGAAGTTAAAAAATAAGTAACATTGATTAGCATCAGATAAAATCATGTATGTATCTTACTTTCTTATTGACATATCCTTCTAACAAATTGGAATTGTTTAGTCTATTCCTTAATCTGCATGAGTTTACTATGCAACTTTTGCTGGCATTCTTCGATTTCCACCAAGGCAACGACATAGATTGTGTAGTCGTTAACTTGTTTAAGATTTTATGTTAAAATTTAGCCTACTTTATTCGGTTTGTTTAAGAAGGAAGTCATAGTAGATATATGAAAGAAACATAGAATCTGTTAACGGAAGAATTTGGTGATAACAAATTTTGGGGATTGTTGGAATAACGAAATTGTGATGATGGGGGATTTTGGGTTTTTTGGATGTTTGGGGCTGGACTTGAAAGGTGTCTCAACTTGTTACATGTGTCGGATCCTATTCCAAGATGTCTGCGTACCCTGTTTATATATAGGGATCAAGCCATCGCAGTTCTGTGATAGGATAGTGTTTTTAATCTCTGTGATTGTTAAGAGATATCTTGAGATTAGTTGATTTTATCTTTTTAGAGTTATATTAGCGTTGAGATTCTTTCCTGATTTTAAAGAATCGTTTGGAGATATTTTTTAGTAATTGATTGATTTAGATTGATTGTTTCCTCGTTTCAGAGAGATAATATTACTAACTTGGGAAATTAAGAGATAATTGAGGCAACCGAAAATATGGCATAACAACTACCCCCAGTTCTTCAGTGCAGTTTGATGGATTGGAGAACTAAGCATGCTTTGATCTTCCGAATTTCCTGAGTCAATGAAACAACTAGGAGTAGAAGATTAGTGAATAATATGAAGCACATAGGTACCCGTAATATGTCTGTAGATGCGAGGGAGACAACGTGAGCATTTTCCCGGAGGATCTTGTCCTTAAGAGGGAGGACTCTTCTCTCCATAAGAGGGAAGACTCTTCTCACCTTAACAGGGTGGACTCTCTTCACCTTAAGAGGGTGGACTCTTCTCTCCATAAGAGGGAGGACTCTTCTCACCTTAAGAGGGTGAACTATCGTCACCTTAAGAGGGTGAACTCTTCTCTCCATAACAGGGAGGACTCTTCTAACCTTAAGAGGGTGGACTCTCTTCACCTTAAGAGGGTGGACTCTTCTCTCCATAAGAGGGAGGACTATCTTCACCATAACAGGGTGGACTCTCCTCACCTTATAAGAGGGTGGACTATGTTCACCATAAGAGGGTGGACTCTCTTCTTGGTAAGCTTTCCGGAAGTACGGATAAGCACCCCGGAAGTACGGGTTTACCAAGGTATTCCAAGCAGTACCCTCCTCATAGAAGGGCCTTCAAAAATAAATTACAAGCAACACCTTCCACAAATAAGGGCCTTCAAAAATAATTTCTAAGCAACACCTTCATTAAGAAGGGCCTTCAAAAATAATTCCAAGCAACACCTTCATCAAAGAAAGGCCTTCAAAAATAATTTCAAGAAACACCTTCATCAAAGAAAGTCCTTCAAAAATAATTCCAAGAAACAACCAAAGAATATAAGAATGTCTAATATTTACGAGTAAATGTATGATGCACATGATGATATGAATGAACGCATGATGCGAATGATGCACATGATGATTAATGAATGCATGATGCGAATGATGCAGGGCCTTCAAAACAAGATTATCCTGAAGGGCCTTCACAAGACGATCACCCCGTAGGAACTTCAAACAAGATTATCATCTTCAAAAGAGGGTCTTCTAAAATATTATCCTTCTCGAAAGTGGGTCTTCAAAAATATTATCATCTTCGAAAGAGGGTCTTCAAAAATATTATTCTTCTTGGAAGAGGGTCTTCAAAAATATTATCCTCTTCGAAAGAGGTCTTCAAAAATATTATCCTTCTTGGAAGAGGGTCTTCAAAAATATTATCCTCTTCGAAAGAGGATTTTCAAAAATATTTTCCTCTTCGAAAGAGGGTCTTCAAAAATATTATCTTCTTCAGATAAGGACCTTCCGCACTTATTTTTGTTCATGCACGATCTAGTGAAGTAATCAAATCATGTGCTACGAATATTGCATTGCAATTCTTTAACATCTCCATGATTCAGATTCTGCCCAGATCTGTTTTTTACCTTTTTGGCTCTGTAAACGATATTTTCTTGGAAAACACAAAACATGAAAGGCTGGGGTAAAAAGTTGATTGATTGTAGGAAAAGGCTTAATGATTTATCAAAATCAAATGATCCTGCATTGTGGAATGCTATCAAAGAGGAAGAAAAAAGTCTCAGCTATTTAACTGCAAAAGAGGTGGTTTAGTGGAGGCAGCGAAGCAGAGCTCTGTGGCTAAAAAGTGGTGATAAAAATACTAAGTTTTCCCCCCATAAAGCTTCTGTTAGAAAGAAAAAGAATGAGATTAAAGTACTGCAGGATGAAGATGATGTTTTCCAAGAGGACGAGCTTATGGTTGAACACATTATCATCAGGTATTTTACAAATCTCTTTCATTCCTCAAGACCTAATGATATTGCCATTACTAGTGTTATTAATTGTGTTGAAACAAAAATTTCTGATGATATGAACAATTATCTAATGAGTAGGTTCTCAGAAGATGATATTGTGAATGCCAGTCGAGATATGAATCCCACTGAAACTCCTGGGAGGGATGGTCTTTCGGCTGGATTTTACAAAACTCATTGGAATATTGTTAAAAATGATATCATTCGAGTTTTCCTGAATGTTTTGAATCACAATGTTTCTCTTGAATCTTCAAATGACACTCTCATAGTGTTGTTTCCCAAAACTGAGAGCCCGGAAAAGATGAGTTTGTATAATACCATTTATAAAGTGATTTCCAAGTGTATTGCTAATAGACTCAAAGATTCACTTAAAGAGGTTATTTCAGAGAATCAAAATGCTTTCATTGGAGGAAGAATGAGACAATATAATGCCATTATTGGTTTTTAAGGGATCCATTGCATGAAAAAAGGTAGATTTAAGAATGGATGTAAAGTGGCGCTTAAATTAGACATGTCAAAGGCCTACGATAAGGTGGAGTGGAAATTTTTAGAGGTTGTCATGATTATGTTGGGTTACAGGAAAGCTTGGGTCGATAAGTGACAAGGTTGTCGCGTGCCTATCAAATAATAATATCTAACAAATCCTTCTAACTATGTAGTAGGGAAAGTCAGAGTCGATCCCACAGAGACAAACGTATCAAACACTAGTTATTCTTGATTCAATTCAACTAAGCAAGTAACACAATAAATTATTGAGAGATTTTTAAACTAATATTATACTAAGGCAAATTGTATTGTATTATCAATTAACTAAAAACATCTAGAATTAAGTATCCCCACTAGCATGAATCAATGCAATCATGATTTTCCACCCCAATTAATCATACGCTACTCAAGAGGAAAGATACGCCCTATAAAATACCAATAACCTCTCTCGAGTATTAATGGCTTCTCTAAAATACACTCAAGCCTATTTTCATGGTATCATGCAATTTAGAGACATTAAACACAACATCCTAACTTCCTAACAATCCGTTCTACCTATTTTCATGGAGAAGTTCATGTCCTTATTGGATAAATCACAACCATCTAAGTCCAACTTTCGATGATAAATAGATATTAGGTTCAAACAATACGCATAATCACGTCTGACATGTTATTGTTAATTAAGCACAACTCAATAAGCAAGAGCATACAACATAACTAAATTGGGGGGTTATGGAAAATCATACATCAATCATAACTAGGGTTCAACTTAACCCTAGATTAAATATCTACTCACTCATAATTAAATTAACAAAACACATAATATAATAAGAACACATAATAATAATATTAAGAACAGAGAATAAAAACCTTTAATCTTTTTCCAAGAAGAAAAAGTACAAGATCCGCTCCCTCCGTGTGTATCTATGTATCTATGTCTATGTATATATATATATATATATATCCTCAAATATTTTAATGCATTGAGGAAAGTACAAGTACGTTTCCTAAACTGATTCTGTTTTACAAGGAAAATTCGTAGCTGACTTTTCTTCAGTAAATCTGGGCCGTTCCTGAAGTTATTTGATAATTGGACCACTTTAGAATAAAAGAGATTTCCATTATCTTCGTGTGGGCTGTTAAATCGTCCAATTCTGACTTCTAGATCTCAAGATATGACCCAAACAATGAATTATGTGCAGGCAGCCCAACAAATCCGAATTTCCTTCTAATAAATCTCCAAATTAAACTCTTTATTCTCCAATCCTTCCAAGTTTAGGATTTCCTTACTTCCTACAATAAAACATTAAAATTTATTAAATAAAAATCCAATTAAATGCAAAATATAATAAATATGAGGAATAAAATCGTATAAAATATATATAAATATAGACTCTATCAAACATCCCCACACTTAGTATTTTGCACGTCCTCGGGCAAATAAAGAAATAAAAAATAATACTAACTAATAGGACCACCACTTTCGTAGATGACACGATTGCATTGAGCGTATGCAACAAGCCGTTAAACCCCTAGGCAGCCCTAGTAGGACGAGTTTTGTCTCGTGAGGGTTTATAGAAGATATACCCACAAAATCAAATATTTTCAACCACCAAGTCTCTCAAACATGCAACATGTCATAGTACTCCACACATTGTAAATATCAATCACATAACAACCTGAAAGTGTCTGAAAGTACAAGTACTCTCACTTTAAGCATCTTTAACACAAAATAATCCAAGTATGCACACAATGTCTAGATAGACAAAAATATCATGAGATAGACATCAAAGTCGCATTCAATAAGTAAGCATGCCATAGATAGAATTCTCACATTGCTCTCAATTCACACAAGTGTATGGGTATAAGTGTATCGCTCAAGTTCAATCAATGTACTCATGTGCTACCATATGCTTGGTTGTCCACCAAATCTCCACCACCTCGTATATATGCATACATGAATCAAAAGGTCTTCGTTAAAGGTTGTAACGAGGCTTAGGTACGGGGTAGGATATCAAAGAAACAGGCTAACAAGTGGCTAAACTTGATAACTGATAGAGAATAATGTTCACTTTTAATTAAAGCACCCAACATGAAACTTAGATCATGTAAAAGTTGATCAAGCTTTCACAAGCATTAAACTTCAAAGCACATATACCCCATGTACTTTCCCACTTTCACATTGTATCAATCAAATGAACACAACTCTACTTTATCTTCCTCTTGCTCATAACTTCTTTTTTTTATCTTTTTCTTTTCAAAGTCAAGTCATTCTCCAGTAACCAAGGGCAGTGAAAAGTCACCAAGAATGTACTTAATACCAGCACACATGGATCGTCCCTTTAATATGACATTGCACTTGCCACCCATTGATCTCAAAGGAGTACTTGATACTTGTTTGCAACTTTCATACCATATTGTATCCCACCAAAATGTAACACTTTAACCAAAAGAAATCCCCACACTAAATATTCACCAACCCATCAATGAATCAATATGCTCTACCAGTAAATCACGACAAGAATAAATAAGTAGGCTCAAAAATTTTTAGATTGGTGATATACGAAAGAAACGGATATAAGCTCAAGGGGTTCACTAAGGATTATTTTTCATATGGGTACTGTATGGGTAAATGAGGTTAATCCTAGTGCCTTTATCATATTCATGCATACACATATCATGTAGTCTCAAACCGGTTTAAAACAAGTTCTAGAGCAACAAGAATCATGATGAACAACACACAACAAAAAAATGGATTGATAAAAAATCTATCAATCATAAATTAGGCTCAAATCCTCACAAGGTGAAAGCATGCTTAACTCACTAAAATTGACCAAGAAACATCTCAAGTTTTCAAATTTTCGCAAGCACACACAAAGGAATTACCAAGCATCAAATGATTTTTCATGAATGTGACACTCAGAATTAATCATGCAAAATTAATCTACACAATGCGTACTTATCCATGCTAACATGCTTTTGAGACAATGCAATTATATACAAAAAGTTTTAAATTTTTAAATTTTTTTGGATTTTTATAATGTATAATATTTTTGGATTTTTTACGTCATTGAGAACTCATCATTGAGAACTCATCCCCACACTTAAGTGGTTCATTGTCCTCAATGAATAATATATATAAATATGCAAAACTAACAAGATCCTAAAAGAAATACAAAAAGAATAAAAGTGAAAAATTATACAAAGAAAGGTTAGAAATACTCCCCTAGTGCATGAAGTCTCGGTTGAAAATGTGGGAGAGTGTTCCTCCTTCAAAATCTTGGGTTGCCTCCCAAGAAGCGGTTTTTAAGGTCATTAGCTCGACCTTATTATCAATCAACCTGGTGAATGGAGTGAAAGTGGAACATCCACTTTCTCAACATATTTTCTTATGATCTCTCCCAAAAACTTATAAGTTTCATCCAAAGCTTTATCCAACAATACAACTCTTCTATCTCGAGCAAACTTTAAGAGTGCAACAACTATCCTTGACGTTTCATCTCGTGAGACAAACTTAAAAAGAAATTTAATAAGTAAGTCTTCCCAAGTGGTAATGGAATTTGAGGGTAATGAAAATAACCAATTTTAAGCTCTATCCCTTAAATAGAAAGAGAATAATCGAAGTCGAATGGCCTCATCAGAAACTCCATCACACTTGATAGTATCACAAATCTTCAAAAAGTTTTCAATATGAGCATCGGGATCTTCAACAGATAATCCACCAAACTGAATTTCACCAATCGATTTCATTATTGAAGGCTTTAAATCAACATTAGTGACATGTAAATCTCTCACCAAAATTGTAGGAGGTTTAGAGAGGAAAATATCAGCCTTCATATCTTGATCTTCACCCAAGGTCTTAACCATAAGAACAGCTTCATTACTCTTTTCAAGATCACTCTTCTTCAGAGAAGGGCTAAGCAAAGAGTTGGAAAATTTAAATTCCAATTTCTCAACTCCAACTTCAAAAGAAATTTTTTCATGCATCATATCAACTTTTGCACCAGCTGTAGCTAATAAAGGTCTCCCGAGAATAATAGAATTTTGTGCATCTTCCTCCATCTCCATGACAACAAAATCACATGGAATAAAAAACTTTCCTACCTTGACAGGAACATCTTCAAGTATTCCAAGTGGAACTTTTACACTTCTATCTGCTAATTGTAGAGTTATACGCGTGGGTTTCAGTTCACCCATCTGAAGCTTATTGCAGATTGATATGGGCATCAGACTTACACTTGCCCCAAGATCACATAGAGCTCTTTTGATTTCAAAATTCCCAAGTTTGACAGGAATAGAATAGCTACCTGGATCAATTAGCTTTTTAGGAAGACTATTCTGCAAGAGAGCACTACACTCTACTGTTAATGAGATAGTAGAACTTTCTTCAATCTTTCTTTTGTTTGACAATAATTCCCTAAGAAACTTCCCATAAGAAGGCATCTCTTTGATAGCATCTAAGAAAGGGATATTAAGTTCTAACCTCTTCAAGATATCCATAAACTTCATAAACTTCTCTCCAAGCCTAGCTTGCACCAATCTTTGAGGAAACGGAACAGGTGGTACGTAAGGTCTGACAGGAGCAACTATGGGTTCCTTCTTCTCTTCTTCAATCGCTTCTTGCACAATCACATTTTCAGATTGAATTTTCTCCCCATCTTCTTCAACGTTCAAATTATCACTACTCATCTTCATCTCCGGCCCTTGAAATTCTTGATTACTTCTTAACGTTATAGCATTCACGTGGGCTCTATGTGGTTGTTCAGTTTGGCCAGGAAGTTGGCTTGAAGACTTGCTAAGTTGATTCAACTGTTGAGCAATTTGAGTGATTGAATTCTCCATCAACTTGTTATGAGCCTTTATCTCATTGATACTTGATTCAAAGTAATCATTCTTCTTTGCTTGTGTAGAGATAAATCCTTCCAAAAGATTTTCCAAGTTAGATTTTTGTGGCTGAGCTGGTTGAAAACCTGGATTGTATTGACAAACATGTTGAGTGTGTCCAACTACACCACATATTTCATATGAGGCAACTGTAGATGAAGTTCTAGAATCCAATTGCTCAATCTTCTTAACCATTGCCTGCATAGTAGCATTCAACATGGTTAGAGCATCAACATCATACTTACCACCCTTCTTAGGATGATTTCTATCACTGTAAGGATAATTATCATTAGACGCCATCTCGTCTAACAAAGTTTTCGCATCCTCCGTACTCTTTTTCATAATAGATCCACCAGAAGAAGCATCAATGAAATTTCGAAACTCTTGTGTTAACACATTGTAGAATGTTTGAATCAACAACCAGTCAGGAATTCCATGGTGAGGGCATTCTCTCTGAAGTCGTTTGAATTTTCTCCAAGCATCATGAAGTGACTCGTCATCATCTTGACGAAAGTTAGATATTTCATTCCTGAGCTTTGAAGTCTTCTTCTGACTAAAGAATTTAAGTAGAAACGCCTTTGCTAGACTATCCCAAGTAGTGAATGTGTTTGGTCTTTCATCCTTCAACCAATCTTTTGCTGCATCTCGGAGAGAGAATGGAAATAAGCGCAGCTTAATAGCATCATCACTAACATTGGTCAGCTTTATAGTATCACACTTTTCTAGAAAACTCTCAAGATGATCAACAGGATTTTCAGTGGGCAATCCTGCGAAAGAATCATTGGAGACGAATTGTATGAATTGTGGCTTGAGTTCAAAGTGGGTAGCCATGATTGTTGGTCTGACAATACTGGAGAGTACGTCTGTAGCGTCTGGCATACCATGCTCCCTGAGAGCTTTTGCTGCTGTCTCACCCATAACTTCCTTGTCTTTATTTTTCCTTCGTAGTCCTGCTTGTCTTCTTGCTGTAGCTTCAATTTCAGGATCAAGAGCAATCAAATTTTCTGTACCTGAACTTCGAGTGTGCATGCAACAAGGAAACTAGAAAAAAAAAATCAAATAACAAGGGAATAATAGCCGAAGCAACACAACTAAAAGACTTAGCTAAACAAACTCAAAAATTAACTAATCTAATACCGCTTTGTCCCCGGCAGCGGTGCCAAAAATTTGACAAGGCTGTCGCGTGCCTATCAAATAATAATATCTAACAAATCCTTCTAACTATGTAGTAGGGAAAGTCAGAGTCGATCCCACAGAGACAAACGTATCAAACACTAGTTATTCTTGATTCAATTCAACTAAGCAAGTAACACAATAAATTATTGAGAGATTTTTAAACTAATATTATACTAAGGCAAATTGTATTGTATTATCAATTAACTAAAAACATCTAGAATTAAGTATCCCCACTAGCATGAATCAATGCAATCATGATTTTCCACCCCAATTAATCATACGCTACTCAAGAGGAAAGATACGCCCTATAAAATACCAATAACCTCTCTCGAGTATTAATGGCTTCTCTAAAATACACTCAAGCCTATTTTCATGGTATCATGCAATTTAGAGACATTAAACACAGCATCCTAACTTCCTAACAATCCGTTCTACTTATTTTCATGGAGAAGTTCATGTCCTTATTGGATAAATCACAACCATCTAAGTCCAACTTTCGATGATAAATAGATATTAGGTTCAAACAATACGCATAATCACGTCTGACATGTTATTGTTAATTAAGCACAACTCAATAAGCAAGAGCATACAACATAACTAAATTGGGGGTTATGGAAAATCATACATCAATCATAACTAGGGTTCAACTTAACCCTAGATTAAATATCTACTCACTCATAATTAAATTAACAAAACACATAATATAATAAGAACACATAATAATAATATTAAGAACAGAGAATAAAAACCTTTAATTTTTTTCCAAGAAGAAAAAGTACAAGATCCGCTCCCTCCGTGTGTATCTATGTATCTATGTATATGTATATATATATATATATATATCCTCAAATATTTTAATGCATTGAGGAAAGTACAAGTACGTTTCCTAAACTGATTCTGTTTTACAAGGAAAATTCGTAGCTGACTTTTCTTCAGTAAATCTGGGCCGTTCCTGAAGTTATTTGATAATTGGACCACTTTAGAATAAAAGAGATTTCCATTATCTTCGTGTGGGCTGTTAAATCGTCCAATTCTGACTTCTAGATCTCAAGATATGACCCAAACAATGAATTATGTGCAGGCAGCCCAACAAATCCGAATTTCCTTCTAATAAATCTCCAAATTAAACTCTTTATTCTCCAATCCTTCCAAGTTTAGGATTTCCTTACTTCCTACAATAAAACATTAAAATTTATTAAATAAAAATCCAATTAAATGCAAAATATAATAAATATGAGGAATAAAATCGTATAAAATATATATAAATATAGACTCTATCAATAAGGTTATGCATTGTGTTTCAACAGTTAAATTTTCTTTTATTATCAATGGGGAGTTTAAGGGAAACATCACTCCACAAAGACGTCTACGACAAGGCGGTCCTCTCTCGCCTTATCTTTTTCTTTTTTGTGCGGAAGCCCTTTCATCTCTCATTCATAAAGCTAAAATTGTCGGCAAGATTAATGGCCTGACTTTTGGGAGGAATAAAATCAAAGTGTCTCACTTATTTTTTGCAGATGACAGCCTTATATTTTTGGAAGCTAAGGAAGAAGAGTGCATGAATTTCCTTTAGTTGTTGGGCAGATATTTTGTAGCCTCTGGACAAGATATTAATTTTAATAAGTCTGAAATTTGTTTTGGAAAGAATGTTGATCGTGATTTAAGGATCCGGTTGGCCAATTCTCTGAAAGTTAGAGTCGTTGAAATCTTCGAAAAGTACCTTGGTCTTCCTTCATCGATAAGCATGAACAAGAATGATGCCTTTCAAGTAATAAAAGACAGAGTTTTGAATAAACATAAAGGGTGGAAGGTGCCTCTTTTTTGCTACAACTGGACGTGGTTAATTAAGGCCGTTGTGCAAGCCATTCCTACGTATACAATGAGCTGTTTTAGAATTCCCAAGGAAATTATTAAGAAAATTCATTGCATGGCTGCTAAATTTTGGTGGGGATCTTCAGAAAATAAGAGGAAAATTCATTGGTCTAAGTCGAATAGTCTTTGCTTGCCTACATAAAGAGGGGTTGGGGGGTATGGGCTTTAGAAACATGGAAGCCTTTAATGAAGCTCTTATTTCCAAACAAGTTTGGAGATTTCTGAAAAATCCAAATTCATTATGTGGGAAAATTCTTAAAGAATGCTACTATCCTCGTTGTTCGATTCATGAAGCAAAATGGGGTACAATGTCTTCTTATATTTGGAGAAGTTTCGTATGGGGAAGGATATAATTCTCAAAGGGTATAGGTGGAGGATCGGGAAAGGAAATAATGTTAGGGTTCTTGAAGATCCTTGGATTTCAAGACCACGAGGTTTTCAAATTTTTGAGAAACCATGTCTCTTTCCCAATCTTCATGTTATCGATCTCAAACTTGGAAATGGTAACTGGGATGAAGGTTTTATTAGGAGTAATTTCAGCAGGGATGATGCTCTGTCCATTCTGTTTTTGCCTTGTGGGGAAAGTGAAATTGAAGATGAGATTCTCTGGCATAATTCTAAAAATGGTGACTATAATGTCAAGAGTGGGTACAAGATTGCTTTAGGAATTAATGATACGGCAGAAGCATCGGACATGAGAAAAACTGAGTCTTGGTGGTCATCTCTTTGGAAAATGAAAGTTCCAGCAAAAGTGAAACACATTGTGTGGAAAGTCTGTCATTTTTGGTTTCCCACCAACAAATACCTTTGTCGCAAAGGTGTTCCGGTTGCACCTCTTTGTATGAGATGTTGGAAAGGTGTAGAGGAGGATGTTTTTCACTCTCTATGGCAGTGTCCGGCGAGTTCTAAAATCTGGAAGTTGGCGGGCTTCAAGGAGCAAATTTCTGAATGTTTTGATAATAATATTATATGTTTCTTGAGCAGGATGAAAGAAAAGCTTTTTGATGAGAATTTTAATTTTTGTTGTTATATCTTGGCAGATTTGGTTCTGGAGAAATAGTGTTTTACATGGAAAGAGAATGACTCGCGATGAGGATATCATTGACTAATGTTCTAATTTTATGGAAGAGTATAAAAATGTCTGCATCAACAAATTATAGGCTAATGTGAGAGTTAAGGCTAAATGAATTCCCCCTACTCCACGACGTTTAAAAATAAATGTTGATGCTGCTGTTGGTGGAAGTGTGTAGGGTACTGAAATTGGAGTTGCTGTCTGGAATGAATATGGTAAAGTTATAGTGGCCAATATTTCTTTTCTTAGTGTCCGTTATGATGTTCTTGCTGCTGAAACTCGTGCAATCCAAGAAGGTCTTTATGTAGCCGCATTCTTCAATTTTACTGAATTTACTATAGAGTCAGATTGTCAAAATGCTCTATCTTTGATATTTAAGAAGGATGGAACTTGTAGTGATTTAGATGTGTTGGTTTATGACATCCGTAATCTTGTTAAGCATACCACATGTAAGGATATTAAATTTTTCTTGAGGGAGGCTAATATATATGGTAGCTCACTCTCTAGCTCAAATAGCTCTAGAGTCTAAGGCATGTGTTAGATGGGTTAGTGAATTTCCAACAGGTGTTAGTGATCCTCGGGAAGCAGATATG
The DNA here is from genome assembly GCA_030848705.1 of Heracleum sosnowskyi. Lineage (NCBI taxonomy): Eukaryota > Viridiplantae > Streptophyta > Magnoliopsida > Apiales > Apiaceae > Heracleum > Heracleum sosnowskyi. The sequence continues at coordinate 82,398,064 of CM061244.1, forward strand.
AAACTACTGATGTAATTTTCTTTCTTGTGTTTTAATGAAATTTGTTATTTTTAAAAAAAAAAGAAAAAAGAAATGAACATGCTAGAGTGAGGGGTTGCTAGAGATGTTACCTTTAAAATAATGGGCTTGAACTCTTATTTCTTTTAAGTCATTGTATATGATAAGATTGGTTGAGAAATGGCCAAGCACCAACTCTTTCTTCTTCCTTCTTCATAACTTCGGCCCAAGCTGTTAAAATGGGGGGCACTTCCTCCACAAATATCTTCCCTTAATCCCTTCCTTTTATTTTAAAATGGAGGGGACGCTTCCTCCACAAATATCTTCCCTTAATTCCTTTCTTTTATTTTAATACCTAAGTGCTCCTTGACGCTCTATGAATTAATTCTTGAATCCTAGCTTTCTTTTCGACTGCGCGATTAGTAACCGTTTATTATTCTGGAACTTTGGCTGAAATATGAGATCAATCGGAGACTGAAAAATTTCACTATTCATCCTTGTTTTTGTTCTCTCGAAAACAATTCAAAATATTTTCTAAAAAGAGCGAATAAAACTTTACGCGATTCTCGCCGTGAATAATAACTATTCACTCTAACAATCCAATACTTAATTAAAATAATTCGAGCGTGAATCTTGAGATATAAATGAGATTTACATGCACTTATTTATGTCGTATATTAATAATTCGGTCGTGGAATTCCATTCTCCAACTCATAATATAAGTGACATGACATCTATTTACTTATAGAGCGCATTTACTATTCATCAGTGCCCTAATACAAGTACTGGAAATCAAGGGTTATTACATTAACTACATACCAGAAAATGTGAATCCTCAAATACTAATAGGATTCACATTCCCAATTTATAAACCAAATGCTTAACACTCTTAAAGTATTAATACTAATGTGAATATGAATAACATCGCTCTAAAAAAAGATACTCTTATTTAATAATATAGAGTTGTCAGGACCATGGTTATTATATCGGATCACCTCTCCAAGCACGACATTTGAGAAGGCTTCCGCACCACTTTCTGAATTTTTTTGCATCTCAAGTGGAGCGGAGACAATAACATTTACTTACTCTTATGTGGTCAGAGTTCCTTATGCATCTTCCATTATCAACCAGATCACATTGAAGAATATACCATCCAACACTTGAGAAATAGCAAAAGAGAAAGTTGGCTAGTGTCCTCTTAAACAAGATTTGTAATCAGAAAAGAGGAAAATACATTAATAGCTTCACCAAAGTTCAAAGACAATATTGTCAAAATTTAAAACGTACGAGTTGAACAAGACTTTTCTTCAAGTAGCGAATGATAACCTAAACATTCTTGTTAAGCTCCTATTTATGCATGATATAAATATTCTTATTATGGGCAAAAGACTACAAATATTATCATCCTAGTCCTTGCATATATATCCAGCGTCTTCAAACCCATCATCATCAGCGTTACACATCTTCAGAGTCCTCTACCCTCTGAAAAAATTTAAACAATCTTTAGTGGCTATTCAAATGAATCATGAGCTAGTTTAGTCGAGAGTGTATAAACACACCTGCCTATAATTATTCATGTCGATTATCCACCTTCCGTTTGACATTTGGATGTGACCACCAAACTGCGGGGCCTACAAATATGAAATGTGATATATATATATTAACGAATTTTAAGCGAAGAAATTTTAAAGTACTGCAACATAAATCACAACACTTATGTTTTCATTCATAGGCATAGCCAATGCATTCCTAAACTGATTAGTAGTGCCGCTAGACGGGACACTTTCCACCGACTTGCACAGTTAAGAAGCTAAATTATTTGTTGATTAAACAAGAGATATTTTGATAGTACATGTAAAATCTTTACTTGCATGTTGATTTATATTTCCAAAATTATATGCATTAAATGAATTAGGAAAGTTTCCTAACTACACAAAACATTAAAAATATAAACTGAAATGGAAGTAGGACAAATTTAAAAAATGGTGCAACACAGGAATAGGTACATGCCTGTTCATTATTAATCCCTAATGGGATTTCGAATTGATTAGCACCAAATGAATTTCCAATATTTGTTTCATTGAGTTGCTCATTTTCCACCTACACCACAGTTTAAAACATTCAATTAGTGGTCTGATTGCCAACAAATAATACATAGAAATGAGAAAAATAGGGAAGTAGTTGTCACCTGTAGAGTAACATTATTGAAGTTATTTTCATCAAACAAAATATTGTTGCCTTCTGAAACCATATTGAATGGTTGTTCTGAGATGAACTGATTAGGAATATGAGTAGTACCACTAGATGGTACGATTTGAATCATTGAAGAAAACATACTATTATTTGTTCTTCCAATTAATCCTTCATTGACATCATTACAAGAAGGTTGGTAGTTCCGTTGCGGCACTAAAGTATGGTTGTTCGGTGCACAAATATTTTCAGCATTCTGAAAAGTAAAATCGTTGTTGTTTGGCATCGATATATCAACATTCCTACTGTTGCTCGAAGAAGTCTCTACACAAATGACAAGTATATATGATTTTAGATCAATACGTTATTGACATGATATGATTTTACAGTATTGGTTTTGATTATGAAATCAACTTACCAGTATCATTAAATGGTGGTAAGGGCAGAGAAGCTGGAATAGGTCCTGCCCTTTTACCCGTCCTTCGCTCTTCCCAAAGTTGATTGAAAAGAATCACATTTGGGTTTCCTCCTACGATTCTTGAATAATAGTTACAATCAATCCAGTACTTTGAAGATCCAATAAGACGTGCCTCACCATTCAAAACCTTTTCCATGAACTCTCGGAACTTCTGTATATTTTTTTTTATGTCAGTCCCATATATTATAATATTATTAATAATCCCCAAAATTCATTTACTATACTTTTGGAAAAAAGTATCAGTAATGACTTGCATGCATAATCCAAAGTTTTGATAGAACTCAAATTCTTTTTGTTTTAATCATGAAAATCACCAAAGGTTGTATATGTTGGCATTGTTAATCTCAAACGCTGTTTTAGTTTTATTGTTAGTTTTTTATTGTTTTAATCTCTGCGTATGTGTAGTGTGTTTTTAGATAGTTTGAAACAGTCGTGGGTGTGTTGGTGTCATATGTAGGATTGTGGAATAAGTATGTAGAGGTGGATTGAGTGTAGGAGTTTGTTTTAGATCATGTCCTACTTGTTAGGCTATCAGTAGTAGGAGTCTTTCTATATTGTATTGCATTCAGTTAACTATGATGACAGTACAGAAAGGAAATTCAGGTCAATTAATGAAGTCTATAACGAAACAGAGGAGGTTCCATTGGACGAAGAGTTGTTTCTCATGGGGGTCGAAGAGCTAGCAAATTTAAGACAAGCAGTAAAGGATGTCAACTGGAAGAAAGCAATGAAGCAAGAATTGGAGTCGATTGAAGCTAACAAAACGTGGAAACTAACGTCTTTACCACCTGGACAAAAAATTATAACATTGAAGTGGATCTTTAAGCTAAAGAAAGATGCAGAGGGAAGAATTGTAAAGCATAAAGCCCATCTCGTCGTGAAAGGATACGTTCAAGAGCATGGTGTTGATTTCGATGAAGTTTATGCTCTAGTTACTCGTCTTGAGACAGTGAGACTCTTGTTAGCTTTGGCAGCGAAATCGGACTGGGAGGTTTATCATCTCGATGTGAAAACTGCTTTCTTGAACGGTGATATAAAGGAAGATGTGTATGTTTCACAACCTGAAGGATTTGAAATAACTGGACAAGAACAAATGGTTTACAAATTGTTGAAGGCTTTGTACGGGTTAAGGCAGGCACCCCATGCTTGGTGTGCAAAACTAAATGCAAGTCTTGAGAGCCTTGGTTTTAGTAGATGCCCTTATGAACATGCGGTGTATATGTAGATGACCTGCTTGTCACGGGTTCTAAATTGTCCACAATCGAAGAATTCAAAAGGAGTATGAGTCAGAAATTTGAGATGAGTGACTTGGGGAAGCTCAGTTACTATCTAGGCATAGAGGTTAAACAAGGAGAAGGATGTATAGAGTTAAAGCAAACTGGCTACGCTCGAAAAATCCTTGAGAATGCAGGATTGGAGAATTGTAACCCAGCAAAGTTCCCTATGGACTTGAAGGAGCAGATCAGTCGAGATGAAGGGGGTGAAGTTGTGAATGCCACACAATATAAGAGTATGATAGGTGGCCTTCGATGCCTGGTTCATACTCGACCAGATATCGCATTTTCAGTGGGGATTTTGAGTAGATACATGGGGAGGCCAACGAAACTTCACCAAAATATTGTTAAGAAGGTTCTAAGATACGTGAAAGGAATAATACAGTTTGGTTTAGTGTACTCAAAGAACAGTGGCAATAATGTTTTGACTGGATTTTGAGACAGTGACTTAGCGGGGCATTTGGACGACAGACGAAGCACTGCTAGCGTGGTTTTCTATTTGAATGAAATCATAATCACATGGGTATCTCAGAAACAAAGAAGAAACAAAGAAGTGCTGCTCTATCTTCTTGTGAGGCAGAATTTATGGTTGTTACTTCTGCAGCTTGTCAAGGGATTTGGCTTCGAAATGTTTTAAGTCAAATAACGTCAGATCACATAGGTCCAGTCATCTTGTGCATTGATAACAGGTCTGCAATCGATCTAGCTAAAAATCCTATGTTCCATGGAAGAAGCAAACATATTGACATCCGGTACCATTTCATTAGAGAGTGTGTAGAATGAGGTGAGGTGGTTTTAAGGCATGATAGCAGTAACGATCAGCGTGCGGACATCATAACTAAAGCTCTTGCAACGATCAAGTTTGAGAAATTGCGTAATTTACTCGGAGTTAAGAAGCTGGTCAAACAGGTTTGAGATTAAGGGGGTGAATGTTGACATTGTTAATCTCAAACGTTGTTTAAGTTTTATTGTTAGTTTTTTATTATTTTAATCTCTGTGTATGTGTAGTGTGTTTTTAGATAGTTTGAATCAGTCGTGGGTGTGTTGCTATCATGTCTGTAGGATTGTGGAATAAGTATGCAGAGGTGGAGTGAGTGTAGGAGTTTGTTTTAGATCATGTCCTAATTTGTAGGCTTTCAGTAGTAGGAGTCTTTCTATATTGTATTGCATTCAGTTAATCAAAAGGCAAGTCTTTTCTCAGTTTATACTAATACAGTTAATATATTTATAAAACAAATCTATTGACAAGAGTATATATGTTCACCAAATTGACATATAAAAAATAATTAATAATTTTACAAAACCTGTAAGTGGCTGGCCACTTGTTCCCGTAACAGTGAAGGTATATTCATTACTCGCAAAATATTTCTTGGAATGGCTTCTGCAAAATATATCGTCGTTGATTATGTATATAGATTTTCTATAATATGCATAAGATGAGTAACTTACCTGTAGGACCGAGAATTAACATAGCTTCTACAAAGCGATTGTGGAGGTTTGCGTTCCAAACATGTTCCTTCGTTTTCTTCTCTGTGTTAATATTAAGAAATCATCATCGTCATCATAACTAATATATATTTAAATTACATGTACATGAAATGAGTTCTTTGCCGAACAACTTCTAATTATATACACATAATTTATTTATTTATTGATTAACAATGGGTTTCTTAGTTGGTACCTGTTGACACTTCTTCTATACACATAATACTAGAAGAAGATGCGCAAATGTTTCTTGGTACATTTGCTTCGATGAATCTTCTGTAAGCGTTTCTTTCTTTTTTCTTCCACAATACAGAAAATTGCCAAAGGTGTTTCACATCCATTGCGGTTACGGGCTTTAACAAGACCGTTGGGGCTCCATTGCCAAATCCCTTACACATGACCTTGGTCTTATCATCTGCAGATATCACTGTTTTTCACAAGTTCAATATTTATTAGTAAATTTGAACATAATTATATATGTTACTATATATAACATGCTAGTTTTCCAAGAAAATGATTTCATCTAGGTGGTCTATATATATATATATTGAATTATATATAGAAACTTACACACTACAGGTATGTTCAAATTATTATTAACATATCGCATAAGTTCAAAACCATCCATAATGGGCATGTGTATGTCAGATAAAATCAAATCATATGATTTTTCTTCTTGAGATTTATCACAAAGAAGGCTCAACGCTTCTAAAGGATGAGTTACGCATGTCACTGCAATTACAAGTAAAGGGAATAATTAGTGGTGATGGTATAGAAAAAGTTATTGTGAAAAAACAATGACATATACAAACAAAGATGCAACAAAATACATATAAAGTGAGTAATATCAATATAAAGTATATTGATAAGGAAGTCGTCATCTTTACCATTTACTAATTCTTATACGATAAACATCTTATTATACTTTAAGTTAACATCTACATAAATTTATAAATATATTCAACATACCGTGAAAATGATATCACTCTCTATTACAACTCACATGAAGGTCCCATCCATTTATTTACAATTTTCTTTTTGGATGTCTCATCCATTTTTTTACAATCCAAAACTTTTCAAAAATATTAAAGTTTTATAATATAAAAATCAACTACTTCCACTATTTTCCTTCACTTTAGTTCACTTCCGTGCCCAACCCAAATGTAAACAATTGGTGAGACGGACTAAGTATATGTTAATATGTAGATATTTTCATACATTCTTTTGAAATAATTGGAAATGAAATTTAATTCTAAAAAAATATTGCATGATATAAATACATAATCAAAACAATTCAATACTTGACCTAGATTTTCTAAAATTTTAGCCCACAAACTTTTTTTTCTCAATTCCCAGTATATTTGACAAAAAAAAAATAATTTGTGTAAAAAATGAATTTTTGCAACAATTTTTGGGATCAAAAAACACATGAGAGCATATGAATATAATTTGTAGCCAAGCAAAGTTAAGAAATTAAGCATAAAAGTAATGGAGAAGATAACCAAAAACCTACACATTTAGAAAAAAACAAGATCAATGTATCAGTCAAACAAAACCAAATCAATCTTTTACAATATAACTTTACATGGATTTGTGAAAAAAATATTCAAACCTTCATAGTAATTGAATCTTCGAAGACAAGCTCTGGCAACCGTCAAAGATGTTGCATCATCGTCAACAACCAAAACCTTATACATTTTTTGTTACAAAGCTTTGGAATACTGAAGACTTTTCTAGATTTGGTAATCGATACTTGTAACAACTTAATCTAGCAAACACAAAGTATACTGTATTATATAGTTGCTACACTGCGTTGTTGTAAAGCAGTTGGCAAAAATTTTCAAACCTTACAGATAACGTTACAGATAGAAAAGAGCTCTTGAAATAAATGTTCTATGAGGTTTTTCTTAAATTTTCATACTTTTTCATTTTAAATAAATATAATTTAATGAAAACATCCACAAGATATCTGTAGATGCATTCTGTAGAGATATGGTATGATATAAGCATTTGGATTTATATATATAAGTACATCAGTTACAGATCATTTAGCACCCGGTTTTTAATTACTGGCCATAGATTTGATTCCGGTTTTGCTATCCGAATTTATTTTGTCAAAGTGGAGTTAAGAAAAAATTCCAAGAGTTTTAAGTGAAAAAAATTATATTATACACTACAAGAAAATAAGGCTAAATTCGACCAAACAAATTCGACTGCGGTTAAATTTGACTGAAATCGGTCAAACTTTTGGTTAGCGGCTAAATTCGACCGATTTCGGTTGAAATTAGGAGCAGTCGAATATAATCGGTCGAATTTCATGCTAAATTCGACTGAATTATTTATAAGGTCGAATTCAAAACCCGCCAAAGGAACGAGGGAAACATCCCGCCAGAATTGATATAAATTCGACCGAATTCGGTCGAATTCATTTTCTAGTTTTGGTGGGAATTTTGCCGCAAGAATTTTTGAAATTTTTGGTGAGAATTTTCTAGTTTTAGTAAAAAAAAATTTATTACATTTTTATATGTTTCTAAATTCGCCTAAAAGTAGTTGAATATAAAAGCGGACTAAATTTGGTCATATTTAGTCGTTCTCTAAATTCGACCGAACACGGTCGAATTTACCCGTGTAAAATTTAGAAACCCTACAGCTTGTTTCTTTCCAGTAGCCGCTTTTGCCGGCGTTTCTTCCCCTTTCATCGTTTTTTGCTCTTCTTCCACCATTTTTGCTTCATGTGACAATCCTAAATCATCAAGTAAGTGAAATTTTAAATTCTTAATAATGTAAATATGATTGTCTTTGTTTTTATTAGTGTAATTATGATAATTTTATGTGTTTATGAATGAATTTGAGTAGCTTAAATTTGTTAGTAAAAATAATATAATTATGATTTTTATTTTTGTGTTGGCCACATTTGTATGATAATGAGTGAAATATGTTGACAATTATATGTTGAGTAATTTAAGATATTATTAGTTGGTAACAATTATATAGGTAATTTAGCTTGATATATAAATAATTGCATTTGTCTTGTATTAATGTGTGTACATTTGTAGATGGCATCCGATCGTAGTTGGATTAGTCATAATCGATATAATGAGGCAAGATACTTAACGGATGAATACAAAATTGGTGTAGATAATTTCATCCAGTTTGCTATAGATCATTTACGAGAAGAAGACAATGGTCTTATGAGATGCCCGTGTAGAAATTGTGGAAATGGTACCTATAAGAAGCCTAGTACCGTGAAACTTGATTTGTATCGACATGGTATCATGCAATGGTATACTATATGGGATTGTCATGGAGAGAAAGATGAGCCACATGATGAAGTTGGAACGAGTTCTGTTAACACTAACTACAGAGATGATGATGATGATGCTATGTATGATGCACATGATGATGATTTTGAGGATTGTGAAGATTTCGAGGAAGAACCAAATGCAACAGCAAAAGAGTTTTACAAGATGGTGAATGCTGCTTCTGAACCAATTTATCCAAACAATACCAATTTTACAACATTAGAGTTCGTAATGGAGTTGCTTGAATGGAAAAACATGCATAATTTCAGTAACAATGGCTTTGATGAGTTGCTTCACCTCATTGGATTAGTATTGCCCGATGATCATAAATTACCTAAGAAGTACTACACTGTGCAAAAGATGATTAAAGGCTTGAACATGGAGTATAAAAAGATTGATGCTTGCGAGAATGATTGTATGTTATTTTATGAGGAAAATAGCAATAAGACACATTGTGATATATGCGACGTAGACAGATACAAAGTGCAAAAAGATCCTAAAAAACATAAGATCCCGCGAAAGATCTTGCGTTACTTTCCTATTACCATGAGATTGCAACGTTTATTTATGGCCGAGAAGACTGCAAAATGTATGAGATGGCATCGTGATAGAGTTGTTGTTAAAGGTCAATTAAGTCACCGAGCAGATGGAGATGAATAGAAAGAATTCGATCGTAGATTTCTAAATTTGTCAAAGGAGATACAGAATGTTAGACTCGGACTCTCTACTGATGGATTTGACCCTTTTCGTGATTCACACGCTAAGGAGTATACTGTATGGCCTGTGGTGGTTTTTGTGTACAACCTTCCCCCGTCTATGTGTACCAAGGCTCCATACATGTTCATGCCTCTTCTTGTTCCTGGGCCAACGGATCCGACAAAAGACTTACATGTTTATCTTAGGGCGTTAATTGATGAACTGAAAGTATTGTGGTGTACTGGGGTGGAAACAGATGACAGGTTCATACGTACAAATTTTATGATGAAAGCAGCACTTATGTGGACAGTTATAGCGACTTTCCTGCACTTGTCATGCTTATGTGGACAGGTACCTCAAATGTTTCATGATGATCTAGATTTGTTAGCACGTATCCAACACATCCTAGTCTACGGAGTAGAGATGGAATCTTGAGTGATGATGAGCATGAAATCGTGGCATACTATGTTCTTATTAACTCACCGGAAGTTGGAAAGTACTTGCGGTAAGATTTTTTTAGACCATCTTTACTTTAATAAAATGAATTAGTTTACAATTTAAATTTTTCATTGTTCAACTTGAATATGTAGTGGATTCCAAAAGTTGGTGCAACAACAGTACCCACATCTCAATGATGCATAAAAAGAACAATTTCAAAAAGAACGATTTAGAGATTGGTTTAAAAGAAGGGTATGTATTTCATCTTATACATAAACACATATGTATGCATAATTTTATTCACAAACTTATGTATTATATTTTCCACATTTTTATAGGTACAAAATGACGAAGAGCTCAAGAATTTTTTTTAGATCTAATAAGAGGTCCGATATTTAAGGTAGAGTCATATAAATCATGCAAGTGCAATGGCTATAAATTTGGTTGTGCAAATGTTAATGAGCTCACTTCATCGAATTCCGGCGTAGTTGTCATTGGTGAGAAATTTAATTTATACATAATATCTATGCATTTGTTCTTTGTTATTTGTATCCAAATTTTATACATTTTTAATTGTAGGGACTTCTTACAAAGAAAGTTTTGGAAAGTATTACGGAAGATTAGAAGAAGTTATAAAACTCCATTACCACAATGGACATCAAGTTGTCGTCTTCAAATGTCATTGGTTTGATCATACAAAACATGGGAAAGTCGATAGACATCGGATTACTACCGTGGATGTTAAGTCAAAACTTAATGCCGAAGATGTGTTTGTGTTGGCTAGCCAAGCCCATCAAGTGTATTATACACCAAATATTTTAAATGAAAAATCATCATGGTACACGGTTGTTAGAGGCTTAAGGCTGATGACCACTGGGCCGATCGAAGCAGCCCATTTTCCATAGCCTGTATGAAGAGGCCCAATACCTTTTAAACGACCGAAGAGCCCACTTTCCACCTTTAATGGATTGGGCCGATCCACAGCAGAAGGACCAGGTCGTGGGAAGACCCCGAGATCCACGTTCAGAACGTGGGGAATTGGAACTGACTGGTAAAAACAAGGAGAAGAGGTTTGAGATTTCATTCATACACAATTCACAATACACACATATTCTCTGTACGTTCAATTTACCTATTTGGGACTACCAGTTACTGATTCTCACACCGGAGGTGAATCGGGGGGCCCAACCCTCGCATTCTTCTTCTTTGCAGGTCCGACCGGACGTTGTGGACGAAAATTGGTTCCAACATTTGGCGCCGTCTGTGGGAACGTATATATTGATTGTGTGTTGTGATTTACTGAGATTATGACTTTCGATCGACCACCTGTACTCGAGGGAACTCCACATCCTGGAGGTTCGACCATCACGCCGTTGATAAATCGGCAATTGAATTTCGACTCTGAGGGGGACGAAGGTCCTTTACCGACCCCCGAAGAACAGAGAGAATTGCTTCTCAAATGGAGAGAAGAGCAGGCCGCTAAGAAGGGAAAACAGAAAGTAACCGAACAGGCAGATAAGGAAGCCCAGATTCGGGCTAAAAGGAAGGAAGCGGACATGCTCAGACTTAAAGCCATCAAACTCCAAAGGGAAGAATATGAATTGGAAGAGAAGGCATTAAGAGAGTCGATCGAGGCCGATGAGGTGACGCAGGTATCGTCCGAACACCGAAGGGAGAAAAGGTCGTATGACGATGAAGACGAGTCTTCAGACTCCGAATCGCATCCGAGAAAAACACGTTCCAGAATCACTCTGACCGATTCTGAGGAAGAGGACGACTCGCACGTTAGGGATCGTATAAAGAGGATGGAAAAGGCCATGTTCGGAGAACGGAAAGTGAGCCATGAACCTATTGTCTCCGAGGAGATTGAGCAGTATAGACCCCCTTCGGGTGGACAATTCCCGAAGATGAACGAGTTCAATGGGAAAGGGGACCCAGAGGACCATTGTGAGAAATATGAGTCCCTAATGACAGGTATGGGACACTGTGATATTATGCTGTGCAAAATGTTCAAGACATACTTGAAGGGACCAGCAACGATGTGGTATCGTTCGCAAAGACCCCGATCGATATATTCATATGATCAGCTAAAAAGGAGGTTCCTGAGGCACTACTCCCACTTGTGCCGGAGAGAAAAGGATACTGAGGCGTTAATTCACTGCCGTCAGAGATCGAACGAAGAGTTGGGGGATTACCTAGCCCGATTTAAGGAAGAAGCAGGAATGGTCACCAATTTGGACAAAGTCAAGGCTGCAGGGTTTTTAGCCGCTGGATTAGACCCTGTGAAAGGTAAAAAACTCCGCTATTCTCTTTATGATATTCCCCCTAAATCTTTGAATGATATATATGTGAGAGGAGAAGCCATCCGAAGGAAACTCGAATCTATTGGGGGGTATAAGGAAAGTCGCAGGAATGAAGGGTCAGGAAGAGACGACCGAAGGGGTCGGGGAGACATCAAAAGTAGGCTGACCGACAATAGACCCGACCGAGGAGCAGACAGAAGAAGAGATAGAGATAGTACAGTGTTCACCCCGTTGAACGCACCTATCTCAAAGATTCTCCACGAGATAAAGGGGAAGCCGGGATTCGTCCGGCCAGCAAGAATGAAAACTCCAGATTACAAGAAGAACGGGGATAAGTATTGCGAATACCATAAGGATAAGGGGCATAACACGGATGAATGCTACCATTTGAAGAAGCTTATTGAAAAAATGGTAAAGAAGGGAGATTTGGAACATTACAAAGGCGATCTGAAGGACAAGCTAGACCCCAAGGAGCCTAGAAGAGAAAAAGGGCCTGAAAGGGAAGAAAAATACAGAGGTGAAGTTCGAACTATCTCAGGGGGCACGGTGTTAGAACGGTGCAGTAAGACCGCCCGAAAGAAATATGCCCGACAGGTCTATAATTTATATCAGACAAATCCCGCCCGACAGGCCCTGCCTATCACCTTCACAGAAGATGATTTTGAAGACGTGATATGGCCGCACGAAGATCCACTCATCATAAATCCCGTTATAGGGGAAAACAAAATCTGGAGAGTTCTAGTGGATGGTGGTAGTTCGGTCAATATCTTGTACCACAGAACGTACTGCAAGATGAATTTGGGAGGTGAGCAGTTGGAGCCATGCCATGAGGCACCATTGTATGGTTTCGGGAATCAGCCCGTGCCGATCGAAGGAACTATCACTCTTCCGATCGTGCTGGGCAAGGCCCCCTATACCATGGAAAAAGAGGCCAAGTTCTATGTAGTGAAGGTGGACAGTCCGTACAATGGAATCTTGGGAAGGCCGGTTCTTAGCGCTTTCCAGGCAGTAGCCTCCGTTCCCCATCTGAAATTGAAATTCCCGACAGAAAACGGAGTGGGGGAGATGAGAGGAGATCAGAAGGCTGCTAGAATCATCATGCTGGAGGACATCGAGAAAGATAAAGACATTGAGATGACCGAAGGGGGGAAAAGGAAGAGAAATGAAGATGAAGGGAGCAGCCGGCAAATGATGAACATCGAGCTAGAAAAATTTGGGGCAGACTTGTCCAACCCTATAGCCGAACCGGCAACTGAAACTGAAGAAGTGGGGCTGTATGTCGGACAGTCGGGGAAAATGATCCAAATAGGAAAAAACATGGATCCAGAGTTAAAAATGAAAGTTATAGAAGTGATCAGGCAGTATCACGATGTGTTCGCATGGGGACCGGAGGACATGCCGGGTTTAGATCCATCGGTCGCAAAACATTGTCTTAGCGTTAACCCCGATGCAAAGCCGGTCAAACAGAAGAAAAGGAATTTTGCCATGGAAAGGCAACAAGTAATCCAGGCCGAAGTAGAAAAACTGCTGGAAGCTAGATTCATTGAAGAAATTGAGTATCCAGACTGGTTGGCAAATGTGGTGGTAGTCAAGAAGTCGAACAACAAATGGAGAATGTGTGTCGACTATACCGACCTGAACAAGGCCTGTCCGAAGGATCACTATCCTCTACCTAATATTGATCAGTTGATAGATGCAACCTCAGGCCACCAGGTACTTAGCTTTTTAGATGCTTTTTCCGGGTATCACCAAATTGCACTGAATGCCGAGGATATTCCAAAGACAGCATTCATCACCCCCAAAGGAACTTATGCATACATCAAGATGCCCTTCGGGCTGAAGAATGCAGGGGCAACCTTCCAGAAGATGATCAATAAAGTCTTTAAAGAGCAGATCGGTCGAAATATGGAATGCTATGTAGATGACATGATCGTGAAATCCATGTTTAAAGATCATGCAGATGACCTAAGAGAATGTTTTGAAACACTCAAGAGAAACAATATGAGAATTAATCCAAGCAAATGCACGTTCGGGGTAGCTAGTGGCAAGTTTTTGGGGTACATGGTAAGTGCCAGAGGAATAGAAGCTAACCCTGAGAAGATCAAGGCAGTGATTGATATGGAGGCACCGAAGACGATCAGAGAAATTCAAAAATTAACTGGGCGATTGGCCGCCTTAAGGAGGTTTATTTCCCGATCGGCTGAAAAAGCACTACCGTTCTTCGAAGTACTCCGGGGGTCAAAAAGCTTTGAATGGGGATCGGACTGCCAGAAGGCATTTGAAGAAGTCAAGGAATATCTGGTCAAGGCACCACTCCTGATGAGGCCCGACCCCAAAGAAACACTGCAACTCTATTTAGCAGTGAGTGACCGAACACTGGGGGCTGTGCTAGTCAAAGAACACGAAAAGAATCAACACCCGGTGTTCTATGTCTCACACATGCTTAAAGACGCGGAAACAAGGTACCCCAATGCTGAAAAATTTGCCTTTGGATTAGTGGTAGCATCAAGGAAACTACGCCATTATTTTCAAGGAAGAACTGTGCAAGTGGTTACCGATCAACCATTGAAAAGGATCCTTCAAAAACCAGAGGCTTCGGGCAGAGTTGTGGCTTGGTCAGTGGAGCTGGGAGAATATGACTTAGAATTTGTGCCCAGAACCGCGATCAAAGCTCAAGCACTGGCTGACTTCTTGGTAGAATGTTCTTTCTCAGGACCGGAGAACTTAGCGCCCGAGGAACAGCTCATTCAGTCACCTGGGAAATGGAAGCTTTTTGTAGACGGTTCGGTCGCAAAAACGAAGTATGGGGCCGGTATGATCCTGATCAGCCCAGATGGCTTTGATATTTGTCAGGCTATCAGGTTCACTTTCCCCTTGACTAACAATGAGGCTGAATATGAAGCATTACTAGCAGGGCTCTCCTTGGCACGAAGCCTAGAGGTAAAGCATGTAAGGGTATTTAGTGATTCCATGTTAGTGGTGAAGCAATTCTCCGGGGAGTATGGCCAAAAAGATCCCCGAACGAAGGCATACACGGCCAAGGTACGTGAAACTTCACTTCATTTTGAGTCGTTTGAGTTATGCCAGGTAGCCAGAGAAAACAACAGCAGGGCGGATGCGTTGTCTAGGCTTGCCTCGGCAGAGACCCAGAACCTGATGGGGTCGATATATCTGACCGAAGTAAAGGTTCCCTTGATCGACAAAAAGCAATGCATGGAAATACATCAAGGAACCAATTGGATGACCCCCATCAGAGCCTTCCTGGAGAAAGGGATATTGCCATTAGAAAAAAAGGAAGCCCAAAAGGTGAAGTATCGTTCAGCTAGCTACGCCTTAGTAGGGGGACAATTGTTCAGACGATCGGCTACACAACCCCTCCTCAAATGTCTTGACCCCGAAGATCAAAGGTTAGCATTGGAAACAGTGCACGAAGGAATCTGTGGAGAGCATTTGGCAGGACGATCACTAGCCTTCAAAATTCTCAGGCAAGGATTCTTTTGGCCGACCGTAAGGGAAGACGCCAAGAACTACTCGAAGAAGTGCAAGCAATGCCAGCTGTTCAGTACTGTGCCGAAGCAACCCCCAGAAGAGATGTCATCGGTCCTCAGTCCCATCCCCTTTGCCATGTGGGCTGTGGACATTGTGGGAATCTTACCCACCAGCACCAAGCAGGCCAAGTATTGTATCGTGGCCATTGACTACATGACCAAATGGGTAGAAGCCCGACCCTTGTCGATTATAACTGAAGACGCTGCCAAAAAGTTCATGCTAGAACAGGTAATCCTAAGGTTCGGTATCCCGATGATCTGCGTATCAGACAATGGAACTCAATTCATCGGCAGTAAGTTCAGGAAGTTTCTGGCTAAATTTGGAATACAACAGAAGTTCAGTTCAGTCGGTCACCCGCAGGGAAATGGAGCCATTGAAGCGGCAAACAAGATTATCTTTGATGGTATAAAGAAGCGGCTCGGAGATTCTAAAGGTATGTGGGCTGAAGAGTTACCTTATGTTCTTTGGGCTTACCGAACAACTCCCAGGTCCTCGACCGGGGAAACCCCATTTAGATTGGCTTTTGGGACAGATGCATTGATGCCAGCCGAAGTTGGAATGGAATCGTACCGAACGCAGGTATTTAATGTGGAAAGCAATGAGTTCGGCTTGCGAGCTAACGTAGACATGGTAGTCGAAGAAAGAGAAGCAGCCCATCAGCGAAATGTCCGGTACCAGCTTCAGGCAGCTCAGTACTACGATGCTGGTATAAAGAAAAGATCATTCCAAGTTGGAGATCTCATTCTCAGAGAGCTAGCAACATCCATGCCGACCAAGCAAGGAAAGCTGATGCCCAATTGGGAGGGCCCCTACACAGTGGTTGAAGTGGTCCGACTAGGGACATACAAACTATCCACAATGGACGGCTCCAGCATAAAAAACACTTGGCATGCTTCACGCCTTCGTAGGTTCTACCAGTAAGCCTATCGAAAATCTTCGTTATTTTATGGTTTTGCTTTAAGACAACTTCGATTCAGCATATTTTACTTCAGTATGAATAAAAATAGAAAGTTTATTTCCAACCTTGTTTACTCGAATTCCTTTATGTCAACTTAAGCATATTTGCTTCAGCATATTCATTTTAAATACAATGGATAGTAAATGCAAAATTTGAATAGAATAAACGTAGGAACTATGCTAGCATAAAAATTCCAAGCCCATACTTCAGGGCATTCGAAAGGGAATTGTGAGCTTGCAATTTCCGATTAATATCCTTCTTAGCTCCGTACTGTTAATATTTTAAGATATATGTTCACTCTCTCAAAATATCAAAGGGACAAGCTGGCCGAAGAGGTATGACGAATGGACGTTCATCCCAAAGGCAAACCTCAACAAAACAACACTAAGGCAAAACACAAAGCCGAAGAGGTGTTCCAAATAAAAAACACTAAGGCAAAGCATTAAGCCGAAGAGGTGTTACAAAGAAAAATACCAAGGCAAAACATTAAGCCGAAGAAGTATTGTAAAGAAAAGGCCAAGGCAATCAAATAAGACCTAGAGCAACTACGATCGAAAGCCAAATACAAAGCGTGAATGAAAATTTACGTAAAGGCATGATAGATCACAAAAATTAAAATAAATATAAGCCCGAAGGCAAAAGTTGAAATAGACCCGAAGGCCAAATGTTAAATTACAAAGGTAATAATGAAGAGGCTAAATCTAATCGGACATCTCCGACTCAGGATCCGAGCTAACAACAGGAGGGACATCAGGCTCCTCGGGGCGCCCGATGGGATCTTCCATACCCTCCTCCAGGAGAAGCTTATGGTCTATCCCAGCAGCGTGAGCCTTGCGGATCACCTCCTCGAAGCCGGCTGTAAAACCTCTGTCTTCAGAAATCAAGACCAACTTTTGGGCCTTCTTCTCAGCCTTTCTGGAATCCCTCAGCCTTGACTTGACCCGGTTCAGACGGGCAAACGAAGCATCAAGATCGTTCTTAACATTGTCGCGATCAGTCACCACCTGAGCCAATCTTTGCTGCAGCGAAGACACCTCTTTCTCCATAGTTTCCAGCTGACCCTCGGCAGCTTCTGCTCGCTCCTCGGTCAGTCTAAGCCCCCGAATTTGCAGGTCCAGGTCCTTGACCTTCTGCTCTAGGGAAGCAGCCCAAGGGACAGCCTGAAAATACACCATAAGGAAGTCAGGCACAAGCAAAAAGAAAGGACAGAAGACGAGGAGGGAGATAGGACGCTTACCATTGTGAGGTGCCCTAACAGCTCAGCGCATGCCGAAGAGGCTGGAACCTTGTCGTACACAGGCCGATCCCTAGGAAGGATGAAGGCACGACACAAGTCCGTCCCCACCTCCTTAGCAGCCACAGGAGCCTCAGCAGCGAATCGGTCAGTTGTTACCACCGACCAATCAGGTTGGTAAGTCACTACCGATTCACCGTCGGCCCCCCGAGGGCGCTTAGAGAGAGAATGGGACCTGGGATCGGTCAGAGGAATCCAATCGGACTCAGAAAGGGTGAAATCTATAATCTCCACCTCAGTCGCGGGCCGCGGGGATGGAGGCTCCGGCCGCGATTCTGAGGCCTCGGCATCCTGGTTTTCCACCGCCGGAGTAACCACAGCAGCCTGCCTAGCCGCTTGTTCGGCAAGTCTCTGGGCTTGCTTCGCCTGTTGCCTTTTAACCATGTCGGCACGGGTAGACACTGCAAACAAAATGGAGATAAAGTCAGCAAACAGAACTAATAAAAAATCAGAAAGTAAGATATAAGGACAGTCATGCGTTACCGGTACCCCATAGAGCTCGAAGCCATGTTCTATCCCTACTGACTGCTAGGGGGATGCGGTTCAGTTCTTGAGGATGGTAGAGACGGGAATAATCCGACCGATCCTCATTGCTCAATTCGGGAGCAATAATAAGTGACGGGTCGATCTCCCGCCATACAGAATACTTAGACATTTTGTGACCACTGATATAAAACCAATGGTCATGCGTTCCCCGATTACTTGAATTGGTAACATCCCAATCCTGTCGGCCAGCCCTGCGAGATAGCTGGTAGAACCCAGCACTTTTGCCATTTTTCCGAAAATCAAAATGGTGCAGCAGAAGGGACAAACGAGGCCTCACTCCAGCTTTCAGGCACCTATTTTGGAATGCGTTGACGTGAATGAAGGTATTGGGATCCAATTGACCCAAAGCTACGGAAGTGTACTTTAAGAGCTTCTTTAGAACAGGAAGAAGAGGCAGACGAAGCCCACAAAAGAATGCTCGTTCGGACACACCCAAAGCAGATGATCCGAACGCCTCCTCTACCGCAGGGGTATGATAAATCAGGTCGGTTTCGTCCGCGGTATACGTCCGAAAGATAGAGCTCGGAATATCGTATTTCGCCGACATCTTATGGACTTCGGCCTCCGTCATTACCAAATTGAGATTGGCAGAAGGAAATCGAGAGGCACTAAAGTGGGCCATAGCCGAATAGAAAGGCCCATACTCCACGGGTTGGTCCATTGCCTGCAGGGAACGCAAAAGGACAAAATTAGCCTTGTACTCGGATGAATTAAAGGGCCGAACGATCAAGAATGTGGGTCGGGTGATCAAGACCGAGTACAGAGGGCCAGGTTCGAAGGAAGGAAATCCCTAGAGACATAAAGTGGCAGAAGTGAAAGGTTCAGGAAAAAGTCTGAAGAGTGTTCTAAAAACATAAAGACCGACCGAAGGATGTTCTACAGGCTGCCCAGAAAAATCATTCCGCTACCAATGAAACACACCCGTTACCCTCTAAATGATAAATGACAGTCAAGGGACATACTCGGGAGTACCTATTAGCACTAAAGTAAGCCTAAAGTGTGTTAGATATACAGGTTTATTCGTGTTGTGCCTATATACGTATACATACATGCATCACAGCAACAAATATCAAGTACACAGTTAATGGTAGAGGAAATGGTAATAGCATTAGAAGAAAAACTTACTGTTAGGAACCGTTGAAGACGGGGATTGACGAGATGTTGTGGAGATTCCTGCACCTATAGTTCTCTGGCGAGAAGTTGAGGAAAATGAGAGTATTTGGGAGAAGTAATTTTCTGAATCGCTGTTGAAATGGTAAAGTGTAAAAGAAAAGGGCGGTTGTATGTGTATAGACATAGCCGTTTTGAAACGAATGGCTAGGATGAGAGCCGTTGAAATTCACGGCTGAGATCCACCTGGAGAAACGTGTAACTCCCTACCGTAATTATTACAACAGCTGTCTGTCACTGACGTGGAAATGACCTTTGGCATATTCGGCAGGCACATTGGTCGTTCTGACAGAGACCGGTCCTAGAAGTTATTCGAAGATGGAACGGATCTTTGGGCCTCCGACCGAATATTCTTCGCACGGAGTCCAGGGACATGTTAGAGGCTTAAGGCTGATGACCACTGGGCCGATCGAAGCAGCCCATTTTCCATAGCCTGTATGAAGAGGCCCAATACCTTTTAAACGACCGAAGAGCCCACTTTCCACCTTTAATGGATTGGGCCGATCCACAGCAGAAGGACCAGGTCGTGGGAAGACCCCGAGATCCACGTTCAGAACGTGGGGAATTGGAACTGACTGGTAAAAACAAGGAGAAGAGGTTTGAGATTTCATTCATACACAATTCACAATACACACATATTCTCTGTACGTTCAATTTACCTATTTGGGACTACCAGTTACTGATTCTCACACCGGAGGTGAATCGGGGGGCTCAACCCTCGCATTCTTCTTCTTTGCAGGTCCGACCGGACGTTGTGGACGAAAACTGGTTCCAACATTTGGCGCCGTCTGTGGGAACGTATAGATTGATTGTGTGTTGTGATTTACTGAGATTATGACTTCCGATCGACCACCTGTACTCGAGGGAACTCCACATCCTGGAGGTTCGACCATCACGCCGTTGATAAATCGGCAATTGAATTTCGACTCTGAGGGGGACGAAGGTCCTTTACCGACCCCCGAAGAACAGAGAGAATTGCTTCTCAAATGGAGAGAAGAGCAGGCCGCTAAGAAGGGAAAACAGAAAGTAACCGAACAGGCAGATAAGGAAGCCCAGATTCGGGCTAAAAGGAAGGAAGCGGACATGCTCAGACTTAAAGCCATCAAACTCTAAAGGGAAGAATATGAATTGGAAGAGAAGGCATTAAGAGAGTCGATCGAGGCCGATGAGGTGACGCAGGTATCGTCCGAACACCGAAGGGAGAAAAGGCCGTATGACGATGAAGACGAGTCTTCAGACTCCGAATCGCATCCGAGAAAAACACGTTCCAGAATCACTCTGACCGATTCTGAGGAAGAGGACGACTCGCACGTTAGGGATCGTATAAAGAGGATGGAAAAGGCCATGTTCGGAGAACGGAAAGTGAGCCATGAACCTATTGTCTCCGAGGAGATTGAGCAGTATAGACCCCCTTCGGGTGGACAATTCCCGAAGATGAACGAGTTCAATGGGAAAGGGGACCCAGAGGACCATTGTGAGAAATATGAGTCCCTAATGACAGGTATGGGACACTGTGATATTATGCTGTGCAAAATGTTCAAGACATACTTGAAGGGACCAGCAACGATGTGGTATCGTTCGCAAAGACCCCGATCGATATATTCATATGATCAGCTAAAAAGGAGGTTCCTGAGGCACTACTCCCACTTGTGCCGGAGAGAAAAGGATACTGAGGCGTTAATTCACTGCCGTCAGAGATCGAACGAAGAGTTGGGGGATTACCTAGCCCGATTTAAGGAAGAAGCAGGAATGGTCACCAATTTGGACAAAGTCAAGGCTGCAGGGTTTTTAGCCGCTGGATTAGACCCTGTGAAGGTTTTAACAACAAAGAGCCGACAAGTTGATGAAAGTGTGTCAACAAAAGGAAAGACCAAAATCAACGATGATGCCTTACAAAATGAAGTGTCAAATGCTTCTTCATCACACATTGAAAGAGTTTTTATCCGTGATCCTTCAAATTTTTTTGTTGACTTGAGAATTTTTAAAAATGATTATTCTATTGATTACAATGATGAAGAAGAAAATCGAAAAGACAAGGAAGACGAAGATGAAGACAAAGATGAGAATGATGGCGAAAATGATGAATTAAGTGATAATGACGATTTAGTATAATTTTGTCATTTTCAATCAAATTTGTATTAAACAAGTTATCTATTGATGTGGAGAATTTTTAATTTTTTAGTTATACAATTTTTTGTAAATTTAAGTGAATTTGTGGGATTTATGTTATAGTAAATCATTATAGGAGGTTTTTAGGCAGTGACTCAGGGGGAATAAGGTTTTTTATATTCGACCAAAAACAGTCAAAACATTTAGTCGGCTAATTTCGACTGTTATCCATCGAAAATAAGTTTATTATATATATTTATTTCTCACTTTTTCATTTCCATCATGTTATACTTTCTCCCCAAATTCTCTCTAAATTAGGGTTTCACGACGCCGATGGATCGAACTAAAAACTCAGGGGTTCAAATTAAAGAGGAGTTCGCAGGTACTCTCTCTCTCTCTCTCTCTCTCTCTCTCTCTCTCTCTCTCTCTCTCTCTCTCTCTCTCTCTCTCTCTCTCTCTCTCTCTCTCTCTCTCTCTCTCTCTCTCTCTCTCTCTCTCTCTCTCTCTCTCTCTAGTAGTAGTAGTTCATTATAATTACCACCTGTTTGCCTAATTGTAGTCATTTATTGCAGTTACTTACCTAATTTGTAATATATTCGATGTTCTCGTGTTTATATTTTGTTGTATTGAGTGTAAATTTAGTTAATTCGAATTGGGCTTTTGTTGTTGAACCTAACTCTGTATTGTGTATTATATTGAGTGTAAATTTAGTTGAGTTTACCCAGGTTCATATGGATTGTTCGAATAGTAATTAGGGACACAATGTGGAATGCCCAATCTCCTGAATCTGCAGCAGAAAACTTATAAGATTCTAGACTTGACAAGAGTTCCAAAGATTTAATATATTAATTTGGAGAAATAATTTTAACAGGCTTGATATTATTATTTGTGTACTGAATGAATCGGGACAAAGATCTTAAAAGTAAGTAGAAAAGATGCTGGAAGAAGACATTTTTGGTTGTGAATTTGTATTGAATAAGTCTTCTATGTCTTTTGGGACATTGGGTTGAACAATGATTTGAGATGTTTTCACCAATAGACTGTTAAATTAATTCGGTGCAACAGATTGATATATATAAGCTGACTGCCTGAATCAAGTACCCAAAAATATTGGTGTAGTTATCAGCTATATACAAACATTAAGTAGTATTCGACGCCACTTTAAAAGTAAGCAGGTAGCATCATAATGGAGAAGTATACTTGTTTTAAATAAGTCGTCTTCTGGAAATTATCGGTCTGATATTTCAGTATATAATACTTATAATTTAGTTTGGTATAGTTGTACTTGTAATACGAGGTTTGAATTTAATTAATCTTGACTTGACTCGATAACTCAATTTTAACTCGAGTTCCAACAATTTTTTTTTGGTTCAATAAGCAACTCCTCAAGGCTGAGCTGAGTTTTGAATGAGCTTGATAATGTTTTACATGTTTTGTCTTTGGGTTGGGCTCTATATTCGACCTTAAAAACTATATTGGTATAACATTGGGATGGGAATGCTTGGTACACGTTTTGCACCTGTGCTTATACTTTTTCATTGTATGCTTGATTTTTTTTTTGGCAAGACAATCCATTGTATGTATTCTATTGATAGAGATGAGAGTTGTCTTTTTCGTTCTTTTTGGCCTTAAAACGTGAAACTATAACAATGTTTGATATGAATACTTCTTGGTTTAAAGATGGATTTAAATGGAAAAACAGTGTTTGGTAACCTCCTCTTGGTTTAAAATAATTAATATTACAGCTTAGAATATCCTTCGTAATTATTGAAGGTCGAGGATAAACTTTAAATAATATAACTTATTTTAAAACGTGTTAAAAGTATTTAATAAATAATCAAATAATATTTATTAAATAAATAAATTTTAAATGAATATTCAAAAATAATATTCATTAAATAAATAGTGATTAAATGAATATTCAAAATAATAATCATTAAATAAATAAACCTTGAATGAATATTCAAAATAATATTCATTAAATAAGTAATGATTAAATGAATATTCAAAATAATATTCATTAAATAAATAATGATTAAATGAATATTCAAAATAATATTCATTAAATAAATAATCATTAAATGAATATTCAAAATAATATTCATTAAATAAATAATTTTCGAATAACAGTTACCCGATATCTTTATCGGAAAAATAATCTTTAACATATAAGGAAACTATAACTACTTCCGGTCTAAAGAATAAAATCATACGCCCTTTACCTAGAGCATTTATAAAAATCTGACTTCTAACTAATATCCCATATTTAGCTTAGAAGCCCATAATTAAATCATAACCTCGAGTATCACTATATACAGCAGTTTGAAGACAAGCATGCAATTTATATATCACAATGTACTTGGGAATAAAAGATGTATACTTCTAATTTGCATATCATATATAAAAGCAGTTTATTATCACAACAACAGTAAACATAGGTTTCGAAAACTTGTCTGGTGGTGAGGTAGGGGTAGTGTGCCTCGGGTTGATCCGGCGATCTATACATAGTCAAAATATCCGAGATTAATCACTTAACACTTTCATGAAACTAAGTACGCACTATATCAAGTAACAAGTTCATTTTCAAGTTAACTCTTTAAGAACTTCCACTCGTGCCTTCTCGCTCACGCATTTTTATAAAATAGAGATTAAATCCTTTTAACACGAAATCTTTTCGAGGGTCTTTCTAAGCGTACCTATCGTATTAACACAAAGTTTCACATTCTAATAAGTCGCTTAAGGGGTTTGATCGTTGCCTCAAAGTTGGCTAAGTGGTATAGTTTGGTTTCGCGAAACATTCTTTACTAAAATGCTTGTTTCTCCTAAACCGTAAATCGGATTCACATGATCTTCGCACCAAAACGAACCTTGAAACATGACCTACACTATAATGGGCAGTGGTGATCTTGGACAGAAGTTATTATGTTCGAACATCACAAACAAAACAATGTTAAGGAAAATCGGGCATTATAACGACTATGTTTTAGTGATTCCAAAGTTTAATCATAAACTTTACATGATCAATCCAACCAAATCATCAATTCAATCCCTCAACATCATTACTAATCCATAACCATCACCAACCATAGTCAAAACCAACATCTACTTATTCATCATCAAAACAACATCAAACTTTCATCAAAACCAGACTTTCATCCTTATGATCATACTAACTAATCTACACTTAAACTAACCATATAAGTCAATTTATAACCAAGGGTTTCAAGAGTTATACCTTCATTGATGCTTTATAAACACCCTCAATAGCTTATAATCCTTCCTTGAGCTTTGAACTATCCTTAACAAGCTTAATCTTTAAGAACAAAATCAAGAACACAAAAGATTACTATTCATTTCACTATTCACCCTCATCTTTGATCTAAGATTCAAGCATGATACAATCCATGGATGAAGCTAGGAATTAGAGCATACCTTAGTCTAGGAATTAGGAAACTTTTGAATCCAACATCATGATTTATGGAAGCTTGGAAGATTGATTCTTGAAAAAGTATCCTTGGATGAAAAAAAGGGCCGAATATTTTTGTTCTTCAAATGGGTTCTTTTCTTGCTTTTTGCCTTGGTTGATTTTGATAGAAAATGTGATATTTTGTAGTCAAATGGTGAGTCATAGCTTGTTTGCCTCATCATCATGACACATGTCAAGCAGTGGGAGAGTTTGGAGATAAAATAGCTTTACTGGTTGTTCCTTTTCACATGGATGATACAATTGTTGCATTCCTTGGATTAATCTTGTTACATGTTACTTCCATGCCTATATTTAATCATGTAAGTGTCGCGTTGTTCCGTCACCGCTTAATCTCGTAGAATGTTCGCAGGGTTTCTTAAGTGTTCTATCGAAGTAGTTTACCGTAAACGTTCTTGACATCACTAATTCTTTTATTAAATCCATATCCATGGAATTGATAATTTAAATCCTCCAATATTTTCAAATAATGATTAATCCATCAGTTATTGATGAAATTTCGGAGAAAACATAAATACTATTTTTCTGATTCTGACGGCTTTTGCATTCCTTCATTTATATCGTAGATCACTAATACGACTTCGAAAGTTCATTATACCGTCCCGTACATAGGGTGGTCTGAAAACTTTTCTAAACGAAAAAGTTACTATTCATTAGTGGTTCTTTAACAAAAGTTACTATTCATCAATGGTTCTTAAATAAGTACAAAATTTGGGGATATTAAACTTGTCTTCATTCTTCCTTGATAATATTTTTGGTACTTTTGTATGCTCATGGATTTTGTACTGCTGTTTATGGGCTTGAGTGCTGGAAGTCTTATGGTGATATAAATTGTAATCATATTGAACTTATTGTTTCTGTTCAACACATGAGATGCATTAAGTTCTATCATAATTCACAACTATTCAATTGTTTTACAGGTGGCATGGGCTGGGCCGAAGGGCAGGGCAAACAAGCATAAGAAAAACAAGGTTATTACCAGTGGAGAGTGTGGTGAAACGCACGAGGGTAGTGAAAAAGAGAGTCATGTGGAAGGGTGCTACGAGGTGGAAGAAAGTAGCTGCCAAATTAAATTTGAGAGAAAAAGACGCAGCAATTCCGAAGGGGATTACGGAAAGAAACCAGCTTGGGATGCGAGGCCGATGGTGTATTTTCTTAAGAACGATAAAGGGTATGTTTCTGGATAATTTAATTGTCGCTACATAAGAATAGTATGTAAGAATTATTATTCGACGAGAGTCACAAGACTTGTATTTAGGATTCACTCTGCAAGAACCACATATCATGATAGTTTAAGAATGCTACAACAGATATTTACTATGAAAATGTACTAATTGGTGAAGCTTAGATATTTAATCTCATTATATTTAATCTGACATGTTTGTGCTTGTTGGATCTGATACAAACTATATAATCTCATATATGAACTATATATTTGACCAGAAATATATTTATCATGATAAATTGACATCTATAATTCTGTATTATATCTGAAATAATATTATTTGCAGTGATTTACTTAGTTTGTGTTTTTCTTGTGATTAATTTTGTCTAATCTTTTGTCTTCCATTATGTTAATGTAGTCTCTTCCAGGCTACACCTAAGAAAATGCTGGGCCATATTGTTCGTTTAAAATGGGATGAACATACACTTAATACAAAAGGAGCCAAGCGTGAAGCTTTTTATGACAGTTGCATAAAAAAATTTAAGGTAATATAAATACTTGTGTTTTTTTTATTCTATCAGTTGAATATTGTGCTTGTGTACTTCCACTATTATAATATATACAATCTGGTTTGCACGAATATTATGCATATCCCAAGATTTATGATCCTGAAGATGGGGATAGAGTTGTAAGAGCGCATTTGAAGAGAAATTTCAAGAGTTATCTTAATGCGGAAAGGGGTCGACTAATGGAAGATGTGAATAAGATATTGAAGCGTGGATATCCTGAAAGTGTTATCAATATTAGGTTAATGAGGCCTTACTACTTCTCCCAGCGCGCATGGAATGCTATTTGCGATCACTGGGAGACACCAGAGTTTGCAAACAAGTCGGAAAAAAGCCATAATTCTCGAATGAAGGTGGAGTTTACCCCCCCCCCCCCCCGCACCGGGGCCAAACCCTTTGATCAGAGACGGGAGGTATGATTCTTTAGGAAATAGATGCACAAAGAGAGGCGAAATGAGAGATGCCTATCACTGATGAGGAATTTTTAAGTGTGGCTTACGACACTACTGACCCAGCAGTGAAAGATTTGTAGGTCGTGGATTTTATAACTCGGCTACTAAAGGGTTTTTACAGAATAAAATGCTAGAGTAGAAAGAGTAATACTAAATGGTTTTTTTAATAGTTAATGGTACTTGATGATTGTTATTTGTAATTCACTTCATGTATTGCATGTGGCAGGAGAAAATGAAAAAGGTGTGATCTTCTATGCCTGAATTAACATTTGACACACCTTCTGATCAGCCGCCATCTCCGTCTACCCTAAAAGAAATTCAGCGAAAGAAGGATATATTTGTGATGATGCAGGCTAGACCTCCAACGAGGGGGAAGCTCAATCTTTATCCCCAACAAACTGTGGGAGAGCTTGTCGGAGCCATGGAAGCAACACAGTGGGTCAAAAAATGGCGAAAAAGTCTCATGATCCAGTAGATGATGTTTCTGATGATATTTATGTGATGATGTCAACAGTCTTTGATGAGGTGTCTCAGATTCTCCATTCCCTCCCTACGCATGAGGTGAAACGATCTATTTTGGATGAGGAAATCCATACGTTAGCCATTGCTGCATCTCCGAATTCGTCATTGCAGACACGTTATATGCGGACAGCAGATGCTTTGCTTCATCAGATCGTGAAGAATATCGAGAAGATCATTTTAGAGGTACGATTCTTTTATTTATTTAAAATGGAGTAAGAGTTCTTTTTGTGTATCCACTGTCACATATTTGTTATGTTGAGTAATTGTTGAATTTTAAGTTTCATTGTATTATTTTTGAAGTTCATATGTGATCAATTTTGAACTGTTGTGCCAACTTACTCACCCAGACCGCTTACGTTTCTGGTTAAGTGTGTATTGTAATTTAGTATGATTAATACTTAAGTTATATTAGTGTATCAAATATTTTGTTGTCAATTGGCCTAATTTCTTAAACATTTTGTATTGTTAATACCCTAAAACATTTCTTATGGTTTACTTATCTTAACGTTAACACGTTTAAGATGTTTGAAATGATAAAAGTGTGTTGTTCATCCTTATCATATCTGCTGCTATTCATTTTTACTTGTAGTTGTTTTTGCATTTCGACCTGAATTTAATAATATCATTCTGCTGGTTTACTTCCTTTGTTACCTGGAAGGTACCAACGGTCAATTTAATTATAGTGGTCAATGTACATATTATTGGGTGATTGTAGATTATAGTTTCTTGTGTAAATTTTTGTTAGTCTTGGATTATGCATATTGCTTGTAACAACTACAAGTAATTAATTATAGTTTCTAGGAGACTCATTATGCATTTCGACCTCATTTTGATTAATTAATTATTTACCTATCTAGGAGACTCAGTCTGAGAAAATTATGGAAGTGCACAAGTCTGTGGAGGTGGACGGCGCAGTGAACCAGGAAGATGAAGATATAGATGCACATAACTACCCGTTGTTTTAGTACTTGTTAGCCTAATCGTGAACTGAACTGGAAATATATATCAGTTTCACCCTTTTGTACAAGGATTTAGCGTATTGATATCTATTTTAACTTAAATATGAATATGTTTTTATTATTTTGTTAGATTTACTTGTATTTTAGCATTTTGCAAATGCTTGATTGGGATATAGGTATACAGATGGTATTTTAGCATTTTGCAAATGCTTAATTCGACCATAATAAGTTGAATTAATCATACCATTATAGGGTGTTTTTTTGTTTTTAGGTCATATTTATTTAACCTTTTTTGGTCGAATTTAGAGTCAACCAAAAACAATCAGGTTTAAATCTCGACCAAATATAGTCAAATTTAGTTTTTCACCGAAAAAGGTTGAATTTAAAATTTGACTTGAAATGGTCGAATTTATGTTTTTTGACGGGATTTGCAAATTTTGGCAAGAATTTGAAATTTTCAAGTGAAAATTTTGATGGGACTAATTTCGACAAAACTTAGTCGAATTTGATCAGTCGAACTTGCTCAGTCGATTTTACCCGGTCGAATTTATTCGGTCGAATTTTCTAAATTCGACCAAGTTACTAAATTTGACTAGCTTTAAAACGACCAAAGTGGATTTGGTCAAATTTAGTTAAATTCGACTGAAACATTTTTACCCGAATTTCTTGTAGTGATACTTGGAGGAGTGATAATGTAATCCCCTCTAATGCGTCATTTTCAAAAAGGATTATAATCCCCCACTATATATAATCATATGTAAAACAAGATCGGAAAATTTAAAGAAAAAGGATTATAATCTCCTCACTATATATAATCATATGTAAAATAAATATTGAAAAATTTAAAGATAATAGTCCAACTCCATGAGCAAACATAGTATTCTTTAAACGATTACAATCCTTAGCACTTTAATTGATGACATTATTATCCCAGATTACAATCCTCAAACAAACATGACCCAAGTGCAAAAACGAAGGTAAATGAATATTTTATCAATAAAAGTAAAATAAAAATTTGTCTTTTGTTCCTTATTTAAGGTATGTGAGAAGCCTTCTAACTTTTTAAATAACCCGTAAAAAATGAGATAAGAAATGTTTTTTGTTCCTTAAGTATTGTTGGATTATTGATCAAAATTTTGTCAAATTCACAAAAGTTTAACTTTACCTATTTATATCGTACATAAGTTTAAAATATGAGATAATATATTAATATAAATATAAAAAAATATTTATACAATTTCTCGATTTTATTAAGTGTCAATAATGAATCAGTAACTATAAAAATTAAGACAAAATTTTTATCCCGTTGGAATTTGTGTCCTTAAAGATATTTCTACAGTATAATATATAAAAGTAATCCATTCAATACTATACCAAGATATGTAATTATTACAATTTCATTTTTGTAATAAGAATTTTCGTAAAAGCCCTAAGAAAGTTGCAGTTTATAAATCCTCTCGGTTAAGAAATTGAAAGTATCAATACAAAAAAAACAGGCTTTTTCTACTCAACATTTCTCGCTGAAACATTTCCTATCGATCATTTTCAACTGATTATCAAGTCAAAGAGCTATTTCTTTTAGATTCAATAGTCGGTAGGAAAAGACCCACAGAACCCACTAATTTTCTACCGAGGTCCAGGTCAATAGGAAATGAGTCACGCGGGTCCGACAACGCCACATCAAAATTGTAAGACAACACAAAACGATGTCGTTTTCGTCAACATATTTCCTACCGCATTGTTCTCGTAGGAAATAGTACAACCAACTTTGGTAGGAAATGACATTTGTGGGTCCTAGGTGTCACGTGGTTGTGGGTGTTTGACAAGAGAAAAACCACATCGTTTTATTTGTTGGATGTATTATTTCCTACCGCTTTTAGGCGATAGCAAATGGTTAATCTATTCAGCACATCAAAGACTGTGTGTCGTCTTGTAATTGGTTAACGTGCCATGTGGCCATTTCCTACCGATAATAGGTAGGAAATGACAAAGTTATTTCCTCTCGGCTATTCACAATACCAAATACTAATTTATTAATTAATTTTTAAATAGAATTTGGATTTTAGGGGGTTAGATTACGGTTAGAAATATTTTTTTATAAAAAATTGTTTCGATAATCCAATCGCATGATTTTGACATGAACACAAAGTAATCATGTACCCAAAAAAATATATTTTTAAACTTCGTTTACAATGATTTTATAATGAAATACTTTTTCCAATTATTACAAAATGAATTAAAATTATTTAAATATTTTAAATATACTTTTAAATACCAATTTACGTACTAAAGAATATAATCAACTTCAAAATTTTGATAAACGAAAGTATAAAACAAAAACTCCTCGAAATGTTGCAAATCAGATGTTCATGGTTTACAGGGTGACATTTAGGGGTTAGATTAGGGTTACACTAATTTGTTTTTTAAAAAAATGTTTTCAATGATCCAACCTTACGGATATCGACGTCATCACAGAACAATCATGTATGCAAAACATTAGATTTTTTCGGGTACATTTTCATTGATTTTATAAAGAAAATATATTTTTTATGAATTTAGAGGATTTGTCTGCTTAAATTAATTGTAGATAACATCTTACACAAGCAATATCTTTGATGTAGTGGTTGGAGTGTCTACTTTGGTTTGGGAGGTCTATGGTTCGATTCCTTACGAAATATAAAAATTTAGTAAATAAGTGCCAAAACCTACCGCATGTTGGTAGGAAATGGGTATAATTTCACAAAAAGTTTAAAAAATGGCGCCCAAACACGAAAATTTAAAATTTCTGCCCAAATGCAAAAATTCAAAAATTGCGCCCAAACTCAAAACCCACCGCATCTCGATAGGAAATGGTCCATAATTTCACGAAATTTCAAAACTAACCACCAAACCCCAAAGTTCAAAAATTGCGCCCAAACTCAAAAAATCAAAAATTGCGCCCAACCCATCACCTATTGCATTTCGGTAGGAAATAAGAGCATCTCCAATCATAAAAACCATTGGCTAAAAGTGGGTAAAATATGTCATAAATAAAAATTATAGCCAATGTATAGAATTTTGGAATCTCCAACGGGGCGTCTTGGTTAGCTAAAAATTTAGCCAACCCCAACACATTATCTATATTTGTTGAACCTCTAGGAACCTGTAGTAAAAATCCGCATCATTTATTACCATAATATATTCTATCTATAGAAACTTGAAATATTAATAACATACTATTTTTAAAATATAGCCAACTCCATTACAGCACAATCTTTTACATGTTGAGTAAATTTTACATAATCAGCATTTTAAATGATTTTAGCCAACCAATTTAGCAAACCCCGTTGGAGAAGCTCTAAGCATTAGTTTCACTAAAATTTCAAAAGTGCGCCTAAACTAAAATTTCAAATTTTTTGCCCAAAATTCAAAAAATCCGCCCAAACTTATAAACTAACTATTTCTCTTTTTTCACTTTCATTTTCTTCACTATCTACTCATATACTTCACTAACATTTCATTTCATATATATCCTTTCATCTCGTTCACTTTAATCATCTAAATTTCCTTTTTCATCTCAATTATTTGGGTATTAATCTCTTTTCTATTTTATATGTGTACTTGATTTACATATGATATATATATATGTGTTTATTTGTGTTTTGTTTACTACTTTGTTCTTTGTTACTTAGACTAATTTTGAACTTCATGTATTAATTGTTCATTTGTTTATTTCTAAATTGTTAGGATTTGATACAAATAAAGCGGATTTAACGTTTGAAGGCAAAAGAAATGGAAAAACTTTATAACATTTATAAAAAAAACTAAATTAAATAATTAATTAAAGAAAAGCATTTATTAGTTATATTGAAAATGTTATTCAACTACTAGTTTCATGATTATTTATTCAATAATTTTAAAATGAACAAATTTAAAAAAATTACCTTGTCAAAAGTTAAACTATATATTAAAGAAAGTGCAGCAATACACATTATTAATCGCAAATAAGAGACAATTAGTGACAGAGCGGCAAATTCTACCGCCTCCCTACTTTGCCCAAATTTTGAATATTATTGTCTTTTAAATAAAAAAAAAACCTTGGTCAATTATTGTCTTCAAAATAGCAACCCTCCCTCTAGCTCTCCCGTCGCAGCAGTTCAATTAGGGTTTCGGAGCAAGGGGCTTCAATGTTTGGGAGTAAGGCTTTTAGAGGCTTCAAGCTGAGAGGAGCTTCAAGATTGATATACATGTTAGGGATTCAATTAGGGTTCCGATTTAAGTTAAAGGGTTCAATTAGGGGCTGCAAATTCGGGTTTAAAGTAAAGGTAACATTCTCTCTGAGTTTAATTTGCTAATTTGTGTTAGTGTTGTTAATTTGTGTTGATTGGTGTTGTTAACTTTGTGTTTTGTATGTATAGATGTATATATATGTATCTCTCTCTGTTGCAGCCTGTAAGGTACCCAATGTGATGTCGAGATGGCAATGATGTGAGAAATCTAGTTGAATTTGCGCAGAAAAGCTTTAAGTAAATTGATGTGTAGGGTAATTGATTAAATCTTGAACTTAATCTCCGTATACTTGTTTGTATTTGGGTTAGAGTTCTTCTGATAATACTCAATTCCCTTTGCATTGTTGTGAAGCTAGTTTCTGGCTGATATGTTTTGGAGCAGGTCCTTTTGCTAGGTCAATTTCTATGCACCAACTGTAATGCTTTGCTGTTATTGGGATTTTGATATAATTATTCATGTTTCTCAAATTACGATACTATTTCTGTAATCTTCTAAGACTTATATAGGTGTACATATGCGGACTAATCTGCAAGCACACCAGTATTAACTTTCTTAGCTTGTGAAAGAAAGAGAACATAAGTTTATTATATAAAACCAGTGTTTTAATATCAGTTTTCTTTTTAGTGAGATGCTGGGTAATATCAAATTATGTTGGTAATTTTTCCCCCTCAAGGCCTCAAGTATTTGCTTGTTAACACAAGAATGTTAGCTAATCAAGTGGATACAACATGGATTCTTGTTCACCTCTGAAAAATGCATTGAATTGACTGATTGATTGATCTTATATGAATTATATCTTCCATGATTCTAATGTAAACAAGAATCTGGTATAGCACACTCGTAAAGTCTTTGCATTAGTTGTGTTGGTCTGCCCGTACGCTTCAAGTGTTTCATCTGCGTTTTAAATCATTACAGGTAAACACTGATCCTACATTTTGATTTATCTAATTACTCGGAATGCCTAGTTCTTTTTTCCTTTAGGCCAGATTTTTTAGTGATTGCGTAATTGCAAGGAGTTCTAACTTATCGTCATCGTCATTATAGATTCAGTAGCACCAAGTTAGTGATTGTGACTCTATATCCATTTCTACTCAGGTATTCTTTAATATGAAGGAATGCTTGATAGAATAACGACTTTTTGTTTCCTTTCCAGTAAATTTATACCTTACTGAGGATTCCAGGAAAAGAAGAGTAGAGTCCCTGTATTCATTAGCTAGAATGGCTAAAGTTGTAGTCAATCAATCACATCATTTTTAAGATTTTTGCATTTAGTGTTTTCCCTGCTTTCACCTGTGGTCCAGTTTTGATATATTTTTTAGTATCTTCAAACTTTAAATTGTTTCGGAAATTACAAACACAAAACATGTGACTGAATTAATTAATTAAATTAATAGGCAATATTTTCCTTTCTTGTTGAGGGGGATTACCTCCATTATGTATCATATTATGTAATATAGGATAATATCGTGTTGCAACTATAAATGCAGTCAGAGGAAGAAAGATTGTGTGATCAAAGAGAAAGAGAGCAATTAGAGCAAAACTTAAAGAACGGGATGCAGCAGGGACGAGAAAGGTACACTGTATTTATTGATGTTTTAAGACAGTCTGTTAACTATGTATTTTGCCTGAAGTCGACTAAATAATGCATAAAAACCTGTCATGTTGTCAAAGATCCAGTATGCAAGCTGTCTATGCTCACTATATTGCATGGACTGCTACAAGTGCATAAGTTTCTTCCTGCGGGGGTATACATAGCAACAATATAGAATAACATAGTGTAAATTTGGCTTTATTATTAAATTAAGTAGGAGCATCGTTATTCTGATTCTTAGTTATTGAAATGTAATCTTGCAACTGCCATGCATCAGCTGTTGAGTGGTTTGTGTTATTCAGTAACTTTGAGTATCACTGCTCTATATTTTGAGGTCTGTTGGTGGTTATTAGAATAAAAAATTCATATTTACGTCTGATTGTGTGTAAACATATATCTAAGCTTGAATTTCTTTTTTGTTCTTTCGTTCTGTGAGCATGTATATAAATAACATCACCTTGACTTGTATGATTGTATTAATTTTGATAATTGTGCTAAATTCTAGGGTTCTAATAGTTAAACTACGTGGCTAAAATTATTCTAAAGAAGAATGTTCAGTACTTGTGTTCTTTGTCCTCCTAATATTAGATCAAAATGAAGTTTAATTTATTTTCTTATAATTATTAATCTTATTGTTCTCAGCTAACGGAGCAGAAATTAACACATAAAGAGACAGGTTAGAGATATTTCATACTTGATTCTGTATATATGTATATATTTACATGTCCGTTATGCACAGACATGCACATCGGTATTTAGATTGTTAACTTTATTCTGACAACAATATGTTATGAACTTGGTACTCTTGTCCAGATATGAGATATAGAAATGTGACGCAAAAGTCATGTGGTTTAAACCTTTCTGGATCAGTTATGCTATTTTTCTTGTCTACTCTTATTTTAATTTATGTTTTTCTCAGTTGCGCAATGAGAAAGTGGCAACCTAAGAATTTTGAAACTAATATAATGTGCATTTCACATTTCAGAAAAGCTTCTACATTTAAATAGCTACGATAAGTAAATAATCATGTAACCAAATAATTCTTCTAGTATATGTCTGCCCAATGTACTAGGTTGTGTCCTCTGTTAATTTGTTTTACTTTCTATTTATTAAAAGACCTGAAACATGTACTAGAGAGATTCCAGAGAACTCTAATTTGACTCATGACTACGACCTTATATAAAAGTTGAAAGATGTTAAAAAATTAATTTACAGAGGATTTACTACTTCAGCTGAATGTTTAAAGTAGGGAAGAATTTGTAGAAGCGAGGCTGGGTGTGGTGATGCAAACAAGGACTCAAGCTGGAGATGACCAAATTAATCATTTTACAATCCAGAACAGTAAGGATTATTGTCCTATGATTCTACCCACAGACAATACGTTGATATCATGTTGCATGTATCAATGTCTGTTTACTGTCCTAATATCTGATCCCATCTTATGTTGACAAACCATTGATTTGACCTTTATGCTTGTCTTTCAGGGTTGATTTGAGATACTCTCCTTAACGTGATCATTTATGCATGCCAGCTGAAAATAAAGGAATAAGAGGAATGAGTGTTTCTTTACCAGGGCCAGATGAACGCCTAGTTAAAGGTGGTATTGCTGGTCTACTTGGAGGTGGAGGTCCGGAAGAACTTGACATGGATACATGAGCCTTTGGAGAGTGTTAGATACTTTTTTATAGATTTTTTTCCATAAGTAAGGATCTTTTAGAAGCTTGTAAACCTTCATTTGATGTTCTTTTTTTTAGAGTTGGGGATTATGAATTTTGTAATGTCATTGTTGATTATATTTAGTGAAATGAAAAAAAAAATTAACCAATCTGCTACATTTATTATTGTGGAAAATAAATATAAAATATACATATGGATAATATCCTATTAAATATATATAAATTGTAAAATATATATATAAGTGGGGCCCACTTGTGGGTCCACCAGATTGTGGGGCCCACGTGTGGGGCCCAATTTTTTTTGAGCAAAGTTTACTCTACTGCAACATATTTTAATCTGTTGGCATAGGTAGAAAAGTGTTGGCGTTGACCCCAAAGGCAACGGGGAAAAAACTAACACTGAAAAAGTGTTGCCTTTGAAATTTTTGAGGCTATGCCAACAAATTTTGAACTTCCGGCAACGGTTTTCAAGGGTTGCAGAAGGCCATTTATGGCATAGTGTATGGTTTATGATGAATGCTTAATTTTGGGTTGTATGTTTGTGATTTAGATGTTGATTTTGTGTGATTTGTTGTACATGGATTCAAACAAAAAAAATTGAAAATTTCCCCAATAATTCCTACCGACTTTCAGCTATTTCCTATTGTCTTTACCATTAAAAACCCAGTAATTCCTACCGCATTCAAGACCTTTCCTACCACCTTCATCGAGGGTGGTAGGAAATTGGTGGTAGAAAATAACATTCATCTATCCCTAGCTACTGTTTTATTTCCTACCGAGATTGGTTTTTCATACCGACAACATACATTTCCTACCGTTGTCAGCGGGGTAGGAAATGCTCCGTCAACGTCACCGTCATTTTTGACGTGGCACATGACATAGAAACTGACATGGACCGAACTCACGCCACGTCAGCCTCCATGTTGACATGTGGGTCCTTGCCATGTGGTTGTCCACATCAATGACATAATTTCCCACCAATGACATTTTCGACTTAAGCAATTCTGACCCACGGACGTAGGTAGAAAATGGGTCATTTCCTACCAATTTTGGGCCTTTTCCTACCGATTCTGCGGTATGAAAATCCCATTTTATTGTAGTGTATTAAGCAATATGCATGATATATATGTCTATGGTTTTATCATTTTTGGTGTTTTCTGTTAAGTAACGAGTCTGTCTTAAACCTTAAGGTGTTAGAGGAAGGCACTTTCCAAGATTTTTTAATGTATTCTGACACTCCCCCTCACTCGGGAGCCCATTTTGGGTCGAAGAGTGGATCACGGGCGCCCATCTTTAGGGCAATAAAGTCTTTCGTGTCAATATTAAATTATGAAAATATTGGGGGTGGCAGGGAGTCGAACCTGAGTCCTCTGCCCGTCTGAGCTCTGATACCATGTTAAGTAGCCAGCTCATCTAAAACATTAAGGTTTTAGAGCGACTGGTTATTCAACATGGTATCAGAGCTCTGATTGGCGGGGTTCTGAGGTTCGACTCCTTACCACCGCAATATTCTTATAATTTATGAGGGACAAGAAAGAAAATTATTGCCCCAAAATTGGGCGCCCGTTCTCCACTCTTCGACCCAAAAATGGGCTTTTGAGTGAGGGGGAGTGTTAGATTACAATATAAGATCCTGCAAAGTGTCTTCCGCTAACACCTTAAGATTTTAGAGTGACTGATTGCTTAACATGGTATCAGAGCTCGGTTTAGGGAGAGGTCTCAGGTTCGCAGTTTCCCACCTCAGTCATTTAATTTAAATATTTGTTTTTTCTATTTGTTGTTGTCTCTCTAGTCAATCGTGACAAAAGGTATCACATGATTGAGGGGAAGTGTTGAATAATATTACAGTATAAGAGTATAAGATCTTGTTGGGGCCTTCATCTGACACCTTAAAGTTTTAGAATGGCTGCTTATTTAATATTCTCTATCGTGTTATGTAAATGTTTCTGAAGTATTTTGAAGAAATATATCTATCAAATATGGAGTATTTGACATCAAATATATCATTTTTGGTTCCGAATAATGTAAAGAACAAGGTATCTCTTTCAATTCAGTTTCCCTTTTTCTATAAAAAATAATTCTCTATTTGTAGGAAATTCATACACCTTCTCAACCCAAAATGTAATTGCCTATTTAATACACATAAATGTCATTATATGAATCAAATTGTGACTTACAAATAAATATGTACTTAAAAAATATTTTTAACCTTCAAATACATAACTTATGTATTTTATTCTTTATTAACTTTGAAAAATCAAAGTAAAATTCAACATCTCCCACATGACGTTTTTGTCAAATACTTTTCATAACTCTTACTTTTCATGGAGTGTAAAATTATTAAATAAAAGTCCAGCCAATACCATGACTCCCACTTTTCATTTTGAGTATCAATATAAGTCCACCCATACTATCACTCCTGATGATAAATATCACATTATCTTTTTCTCCTTTAATAACACATTCATATGTCTTACTTCCCCACTTATACTCCACCAAAAATTAAATAGATGTCTCAAAGTCGAATTCTTATTACCAATATCAATTTGATACTTATATCGCAATAAACAATAATTATGGGCATGTATGCCTGATTCATCAATTTGTTACACTACGTACTCTTTAAGTACATGATCATGATCCTTTTTACAGCATCTCACTAGGCTCAAGCAAAGTTGTTTCACAAGCCACTTGCAAAACTAAAAATGTCAAGTCAAGTCAATCGATAACACAACATAAAACACATCTAAATTTTGACTACTTGCGCATAATACATTCAGTTGTTCCTTTTCTGCATTCAATAGAGGTGACGCCGGAC
The DNA here is from genome assembly GCA_030848705.1 of Heracleum sosnowskyi. Taxonomy (NCBI): domain Eukaryota; kingdom Viridiplantae; phylum Streptophyta; class Magnoliopsida; order Apiales; family Apiaceae; genus Heracleum; species Heracleum sosnowskyi. The sequence continues at coordinate 82,437,355 of CM061244.1, forward strand.
TACAATTATGTATCCCAAAACGATTAAGTAGTTTATTCAGATACTTTTCTTAGTTCAAACTCAACATTCTAATTTTTCAATTACTTAATACGGATTCCCTTAACATATATGGTTTCTACCATATTTTTCTCAACTATATTACTGAGTTCCAAATTTCATGTTAAGGGATAACTTTCTTACCATATCATGTACACAAATTTCACTTATCCACTTTAATGGAATTTTCGACATATTATTTCCAACCATATATACACAAATTTCAGTTATCCACTTTAGTGGAATTCTCGACATCTTATTTCCAACCATATTGTAAAGCATAATGTAACATAAGATGTAAAAGAGATAACTACAACTCAACAAAGGACAAGACAGACAATAGTATTAATAGAAGCACAGGAATCCAGAATCAAAGAAGAAAAGGTAAACTCAAAAAATCAAAATACGTTATGTATTCTTGAAGTCCGTAAACAGGTCACGGAAAGAAGTTCATGAAAATGTTCAAGCCTCAGTGACAGCAATAGAAACAAGACTTTGAAGACGACAGAAGTATGTGAATGAATTAGGGTTAAGTACCACGGGATTCCAGTGATTTAAACGAAGCAACCAGAAAGACAAAGGACTTATCAGCAGTACTGAATTGAAGACATGAAAGAAGGATTGATCAAGTGTTATTCATCTGTGAACCAGACTAGTTGCACGAGTTGACGGCACTAAGAAGATCAAGCTGTTTTATCGTCTCAGAACAAATTGATACAGTCTATTACTTAAACACCCGGGAGCTCAGGAGTTATTACTAAAGGACAAATGACAAGTAAATCAATTCGATAGTTTTTCTTTTAAGAAAACTATCGAATGAGAGTTTAAGGTGATTGAATTAAAAACAAGTAAATCAATTTAGCATTCGATAGTTTTGTTTTAAAAACTATCGAATGGTAAAATGATTTGTTTCATTCGATGGTTTCTTAAACCATTCGATGGTTTTTTAATTGGGAGCAGGTGGAAAGTATTCTTTGTTTTTCAAGTTGAAGAAGATCCAACGGCCAGGATTGTTTCTACAAGTTTGGTTCGATGGTTTTTCAAACAAAAGTCTGCAGTTAATACAGAGTGAAGAAAGTGTCTTCTTTAGTTAAGGATTTCAACACAGAGACATTACTGAGAGAGAGAAGAGTCGGAGAAAATTATCAGAGAAATTAATAGTGCTCAGAACTTGATCATTGTTTTGTATTTGTGTAACCTTAAACTCATTGACGCTAATCTACGGATTAGAAATTGTAGCACCCCTCGAGGTTTATATTTATAAAAAGATATATTCCCTGAAACTTGATTTGGTTTGGTGTGTTTGATTTCGTTATAGAACTGAAAGATTAATCCGCGAACGAAATTAAATTATTTGTGAGTATCGTATTCAACCCCCCCTTCTACGATACTTTGGACCTAACAATTGGTATCAGAGCTACTTGATTGACATACAAATCAGATCCGGTGAATGAGACCAAAATCAAACGTAGCGTGAAAATACGAAGCAAATTTTTTAACTTTCAAAATTTTTCATTTAATTGGAATTTCTTGAATTTTAAACAATTTGAAATTTTCAGAAACCATGAGTGCTCCAAAGACAACCGCTGGTATTAAAGTTCCCCCGTTTACTAGAGATGATTTCGGTTTGTGGAAGATGAAGATTCTGTTATTTATCAAGGCATCTAATCCGTTGTATATTGGCATATTAGAAAACGGACCGTTTGTACCAATGAAACCAGTTAGTGAATCTACAGCTCCTGATGGTAGCAGGATTCCTTCAGGCACCCAACCTAAGGATATAAGTGAATTTACAGATTCTGACAAAGAACTGATTCGATTGGACACCGGTTTAATGTTGATATTGGCGGACTCCGCAGACAAGGAAATGAGCTATCAGTTGATGAACTGTACAAGCGGGAAACATATGTGGGATACCATTAACTTAATAATGGAAGGAACTGAAGACGTTCAGGAAAACAGATTGGACATTATGACTTCTCAATACGAAGCGTTTAGGTCACTGCCAGGAGAAAGTATAACTCAGGTCTTTGAGAAATATACTAAGCTCCTCAATGAATTGGCAATGAAAGGAAAGACCTATCCACTGAGAGGATCAAACAGGAAGTTCATGATGACGCTGCCCCATCATGTAGAACACAAGTCATCATCCATTAGGGAAAGAATTGACTTCACAAAGATGTCATTAGAGATGATCTATGGCAAGTTGAAGACCTATGAGATGGAACAGGAACAAAGGGTGATAATCTACGGATCAGGGACAGTGGAGAACAAGCACAATGCACTTGTGAGATCAGCAGCACTTGTAGTGGATGAACCAATAACTTCTGAGATTCAGGTTCAAACCCCTAGAGCTGGAAAGGAGGTGATAATAGAAGCAGAAATGGATTCTGTGAATCTGGGTGTTGATGAAAGTGATTACTACACCCTAGAAGAGCTTGAGCAAATGGAAGACAAAACCATGGCGTACTTAGCTGCAAAGTTTAGTCATATTCGTTTCAAGAGAAACCCTAAGTACAAGTTCAAGGGCTCAACCAACAGATTCCAGAAGAGCAATTATACACCTAGTACAGGCTTTAAGGGAGGCTACAAGACTGGCATGATTGATAGAAGCAAATCAAGATGCTACAACTGCAATGAGTTAGGGCATTTCGCCACTGAATGCCGGAAGCCTCGTCAAGCAAGAGACATGAAAGATGTCTATGGAAAGAAGGATTCTTATGATGAGTTGAAGAAGGAGAATGTCAAGCTTAAACAGCAATTGGAGGCATTCTCTGGAAAGCAGAAAGGGAAAGCTTACATAGCAGAGGGAAAGCACTGGGATGATACTGATTCGGATGAAGAGGAGGAATATGTAAATGTTGCTCTAATGGCTGACTCTTCAGAGGAATCACCACAATCATCTCAGGTACCTATCTTAACTACAATTGATATGTCTAATTCTGAGTACAAGAAAACTGTGCAAGATCTTAGTGTAGAATTGTTTAATGTACACACAAGCATGCTAGCATCAGAAATGGAAAATGCTAAACTAGTTCTTAAGATTAAAAAGCTAGAATCTAAAAATGAAGAACTAGAGCTTGTAGCTGTAACATTAGAAGATCTTAAGCAAAAGAATGCGTACTTAGAGAACAAGGTCGAGTGTAATGATGAGATAGAGACTATCCTCAGGAAGCAGATTTCAGATCTAGATTTGAAGCTGAATGCTTTTAAGAATTCCGCTCTAGTGGCTAGGGAAATCATTGATACTCAGGCCATAGAGAATAAAACTGCTATAGGATTTGACTATAACAAGAAAGCTGGTAAGAAGATTGTGGAATTCCCTGTGACATCTTCAGTTGTCAAAAGGAATACTCCACATGTTCGTAAGAATGTTGATTGTCCAGTTTTTGTTAAGCCGTTTCCACCACTCTTTCATGAGGATGACCTTTTCATTAGACAAGAATTGCTTGAGGAGGATTTATTGAAGGAAAAAGAGGTAAAGACTAAGTTGCCTAGGAAATCAGTAAAGAATGAATTACCTAAACCTGATTTACCTAAAACTAAAGTAGGTTCCTTAGTTAGTAATGTTAAAAAGAACCGGAATGGGAGGAAGAAGATTGTTAATCAGGAATTGGTTCCATCTTCTCCCATTGCATCTAGGAAGTTGTGTTCTATTTGTAATTCTGCTGGACACCTTACACATGCATGTAAAAAGGTTAAAGTAGAAACTTCTAATACTTCTGAAATGCATAACATGTCTGACATACCTGATACTCATGAACCCTGTGGAAAGAAAGAGTGTTTGCTATGTAAGTACAACATCATGCATGCTTATTTTAAGTTGATCTCTGATAGTAGCAATAGCACTAGTAATGTTAAATCCACAGATACTATGAATATCAAACAGGGTAAGACTAAATTGAATGTTACTCCTGTTAAATCATCTAAACCTTCAGGACCCAAACAATTTTGGGTACCAAAGTCCGCTTAATCAATCTGTGATTGCAGGGTAAGGTTAAAAGCTCAAAGGTTGTGTGGATTCTGGATAGTGGCTGTTCTAGACACATGAGAGGTGAAGAGTCCCTGCTTACAGAGCTGGTTAAGAAGACCGGCCCGATTGTAACCTTTGGAGATGACATCAAAGGATTCACTACGGGATATGGTAAATTGAAAGCTGGAAATGTCATCATTGAAAACATCTCTCTTGTTGAAGGATTAAAGCACAATCTTCTAAGTATCAGTCAATTCTGTGATAAAGGCTACAATGTAGATTTCAGAAAGGACAAGTGCTTGATCACCAGCAGGAAGGATGAGAAGCTTACTCTACTGGGAGTGAGAAAAGGGAATTTGTTTATAGCTGACTTAAGTTCTACCAGTGAAGGAGAAGTTACATGTTTCTATGCAAAGGCATCTTCAGAACAAAGTTGGCTATGGCACAAGAAGCTCTCACATCTGAACTTCAAAACTATGAACTCTTTGGTAAAGAGAGAGTTAGTGAGAGGGTTGCCCCTGATGGAATTCAATCAGGAGGGACTATGTGAAGCATGTGAAAAGGGGAAGTCGAAGAAAGCATCACATGGAAGCAAAGGAATGACAAGCATTACTGAACCATTACAGCTGATTCATATGGATTTATTTGGTCCAGTTAATGTTATGTCACTTTCAAGAAACATATATGCATTGGTGATGGTGGATGACTACTCCAAGTACACGTGGGTGTTGTTCATACAAACAAAGGATGAAGCAACACAACTAATCATTGATCACATTAAGAAGATAGAAGTGGAAGCTAAGCTACCTGTGCGGACAATCAGATCAGACAATGGAACTGAATTCAAGAATGCAGTTCTAAATGATTTCTGCTCAGAGAAAGGAATATCAAGACAGTTTTCAGCACCAAGAACTCCTCAACAGAATGGAGTAGTGGAAAGGAAGAACAGGACCTTGGTTGAAGCAGCAAGGACCATGTTGAGTGAATCAAAACTTCACACTTACTTTTGGGCTGAAGTAGTGAATACAGCTTGCTACACTTAGAATCGAACCCTGATCAACAAAGATCATGAAAAGACTCTGTATGAGTTAATGGCCAACAAGAAACCAACACTGAAGTACTTTCATGTGTTTGCTGCAAAGTGCTTTGTACTTAAAGATGGAGAACATCTTGGCAAGTTTGATGCCAAAGCAGATGAAGGCATTTTTCTGGGCTATTCTCTAGAATCTAAGGTTTTCAGTGTATATGTGATTGAAGATAAGAAGGTGTTGGAAAGCTTTAATGTAACATTTGACAACACCAAAAGACCAGGCCTGCAAACTGGAGAGAACTCTGAATCCTTGGTATTTGAAAATCTATTAGGAGATCTCTCTGACAATGAAGAAGTACCTGAAGTTGTTACAGTTATTAATAATAATCATAATGATAATGATTCTGGACAAAGTGGTGACCAAAGTGGAGATCCTCAACATACAGGATCCACTAGTCAGTCTTCAGAATCAATAGATCAAACCGTCAACAACTCAGGGGGAGCAGGAGAAGGATCAACTAGTCACACTCCACAACATCTAGAACAAGGAGAATCATCAAGATCGCATCTGCCAAGACAAAGGGTATGGAATAGAGATCATCCCTTTCACTTGATCATTGGTGATCCGGACACAGGAGTGAGAACTAGGAGAACATCACAAAATGAATGTCACTATTCTGGGTTTCTTTCAGAAACAGAACCTAAGAAAGTTGAAGATGCTCTAGATGATCCAGATTGGGTGATTGCTATGCAAGAAAAACTCAATCAGTTTGAAAGGCAGAAAGTTTGGAAGCTGGTACCCAGGCCTAAGGGAAAATCTGTTATTGGAACACGATGGGTATTCAAAAATAAGTTGGACGAAGATGGCATTGTAACGAGAAACAAAGCCAGACTGGTTGCTAAAGGTTACTCTCAAGAAGAGGGTATAGATTATGATGAAACCTATGCACCAGTAGCAAGACTTGAGGCCATCAGAATGTTTCTGGCATTTGCTGCACATTCCAATTACAAGGTATATCAAATGGATGTGAAGAGTGCTTTTCTGAATGGGGAGTTAGAAGAAGAAGTGTATGTGGAACAACCTCCAGGTTTTGAGGATTCAAAACTGGCAGACTTTGTGTACTTTCTATTCAAAGCTCTCTATGGACTCAAACAAGCTCCGAGGACATGGTATGACACTCTCTCTGAATTCTTACTTGAAAATGATTTTACAAGAGGTGTTGTAGACAAAACTCTCTTTGTCAAAAAGCATAAAAATGATTTGATATTGGTGCAAGTATATGTTGATGACATAATATTTGGGTCTACTAATGATGATCTATGCAAGAGATTTGCTAAGTTAATGCAGAGTCGTTATGAAATGAGCATGATGGGTGAATTGTCATTCTTTCTTGGACTGCAAGTATACCAAAAACAAGATGGTATATTCATTTGTCAGTCCAAGTACATCAAGGATCTTCTTAAGAAGTATCAAATGGAAGACTCATCTACAGCAAAGACTCCTATGCCAACTGCCACTAAGCTTGATAAGGATGAAACTGGTAAGAAGGTTGACATCACAGGCTACAGAGGTATGATAGGCTCATTACTTTATCTCACTGCAAGTAGACCAGATATAATGTTTGCAACATGCTTGTGTGCTAGATTTCAGTCTGATCCTAAAGAATCTCATCTAATAGCTGTTAAGCGAATATTTAGATATCTTAAGGGGACCCCAAATCTTGGAATTTGGTACCCTAAAGATACAGGATTTGATCTTATTGGATACACAGACTCTGATTTTGCAGGTTGTAAGATTGATCGGAAGAGTACTTCAGGAAGCTGTCAGTTTCTTGGAAGAAGGTTAGTTTCCTGGCATAGCAAGAAGCAGCATTCAGTGTTCACATCAACAGCTGAGGCTGAATACATTGCTGCTGGTAGCTGCTGTGCTCAGATCTTGTGGATGAGAAACCAACTCCGTGACTATGGACTTTTGTTGACAAAGATTCCAATATTTTGCGACAACACAAGTGCCATAGCAATCTCAAACAACCCAGTGCAACACTCGAGGACGAAGCACATCGACATCAGGTATCATTTTATCCGAGAGCATGTCATGAATGGAACTGTGGAGTTACATTTTGTACCCACAGAGGATCAAATTGAAGACATCTTTACTAAACCGCTTGATGAATCCACTTTCAATAAGCTGGTTGGTGAACTTGGGATGTTAAATCTTTCTAATTGATTTTGATTAGAAGTCAGTAACTGCAGATAATCCTGGTAAATACATGAGTTTAAGAATTCCTATATCCTTAGGACTCGTGAGTTTATTTTCTGGAGCAATTCTCGTAGTTAGGATTATTATACTAATTCTATGTCATAATTATGGATGATATATCTTCTGGCATTTAATTAGTTATTAATTCTAAAAATTATTTAAGTGCTAATATTTGTTCTAAATATACAAGCATTTATTTAATTTGAATTAATTTACTTTGTTTTTAACATTGTAGATTAATGCAGCATAATTGATTAGATTTTAATTGGTTAATATCACTCAATGGTATTTAATTGATTTTATTCTAAGAAAATTGTGAATTTTCTGTTAAGAATTAATTTTGGTAAATTTGAAAAGATTTATTAGAATTAAAATTTGACAGGAAATCAAAAGTCTGATTTTTAAAACATGAACAGGTTTTAAAATGAAGACAGAAGCAAAAAATATCGAATTTAGGAAATTCGATAGTTTTTCAAGTATATTGATAAATCTATCGAAAGTTAATTTCGATGGTTTTTGAAAAGGAAAAAGAAAAACTATCGAAAGCATTTCTCGATAGTTTTTGAGATTTAATTTAAAATATATCGAAGGAATTTACCTATTTTAATATTTAAATTCTCGATGTATTTTAAAAATCAGTAGAAAAATGTATCGAAGTGAATTAATTAATTCAATAATCAAATTCTCGATAGTTTTTCATAAAGTGGTTCGATAGTTTTTGTACTAAACAAGCAAAAAACCCTCGATGGTTTTTACAGAAAGTCTGTTTGCATTCTATCCTTTAAATCTTCGATAGTTTTTCAAAAACTATCGAATGGAAATAGACATTCTTGCCCCTCTGAAAACCCATCGAGAGTGCAAAGAAAATCTATCGAATCAGTAAAAGACCATTTTACCCTTACAGATTCAAAAAGTATTTAAATGGGCCTTAGAAGTTTTTTTTTCTTCTTCTCACTTTCACAGATTCAAGAAAAGTTTTGGCCGAGTGATACTTACAGAATACTTATATACTCAAACAAGAACAATATCTTCGACAGTTTCTCAATTTTTAACCGGGCAAATTGATTATTTACCACAGTAATTTCATATAAAATTGAAACCTTGTGTGTTTGTAGTCATTTGAGATTACCTGTTCTTGGTTTTAAAAGAAACCATCAAAGTGATTTTGGATCCTTCACTACAAGAATAATTGAATCAGACAAGGCTTTTTGCCCGTTGTCTGATGCCCTAGAAAACCGTTGTCTATTGAGATGCCGTCTGTTACGCAGCTCAGACAACGGACGCGTCCGTTGTCTGATTCCCTACAGACAACGGTTTTGGTCTTAGAAAACGTTGTCTGAAACGCGTGAACAACAACGGTTGTTGTAGAAACCATTGTCTGACAAATAAATCAACAATTATTTATTAACTAGAAAATGTTGTTATTTTAATTTTCAGACAAGGCTTTATTTTCCAAAAGAGTGTTGTGTGATCTAAATATTTACGACGGTTTTAGTAGAACAACCCCATTGTCTTAATAGTTTAACACAATGGTTTCCTTTCTAAAAACTGTTGTCTATTCTTGACTTGCACAATTGTTTTCTTTAAATACCTGTTGTCTGAAAGCTGTTAGGCAATGGTTTAAAAAGATAAACATGTTTGAACATTAGCAGAACCACAACAGTTTTTGTTTCTAAAACACTTGTTTCTGATTTTGATAGACAACGGTATTGGACAAAAAACAATCTAATAAGCTAGATTTTTGTGCAACAAAAAATCTTTAATAAACAAAATTTCCCAGATTTCAAATTCAATATGAACCCAAACATGACTTAATAACTTTATTATTAGTACTTACACTGGAAAAAATACATCTACAATGCTTAGAAATTCTCAATCTAATAAGTCAGAGTGTACAAGTAAAGCTGATGGTATGATGCAGTGTCAAAAATGAATACTCTATTTCTCTACACAAGTTCGACGAAACCTAACATTTATATTCCGAAAAACCTCCACCTTTTTCACTTCTTATACACTCATGCCAGCACCTCTGAAACACCACAGGGACGCAGCAAAGGCTCATCAGTCTAGATGATTTTTAAAGCCTGCAGCACCATGAAACAAGTAAAAAACTGCACATGAATGATCTAGGTACAGAACATCAGAATAGCCTTTGGCTTTTGCAGAACTTTGTGCCTTGAGGACCTAAAATTATAATTAAAAATCACGACAAGATTAGATACTCAACATCATATTATGCCATAAAGTTTGCCAAATGGTTCTCATGTTTTTTCAAAAATTAAACAAGGAACAATTCACCCATATCACCATAAAAGTATGAACAAAGATTAAGATAAGACAGACTTCTGCATAAACAATTTGAACCATATAGCTTCCTTACCGAAAAAGGATCACAAAATGTTTTTAGGGCATAAAGCATAAATTAGAAAAACTAGAATAATCATCAATCAAAAGTGAGAGAAGGCAAGGTGAGCATCCAGAATCCCGTGTGCAAATCAGCATTGAGTGCATCTAGCATAACTCCAAACTTAATTTAATATATAGAAACAAGGCAATACTACGCCCTAACTATTAACCAGCAAGAAACTATACGAAAGCTTACTGCAGCATAGTTTCCTATCGTTTTCACACATCCAGTACCACCAGGGGTTGCCCGATGTGTTTCAGTTTCAACCATCAAATCAATTGGAGACAAGCCATCCTGACATCATGTAAGCAAAAAAATAAAGGATTCAGACCAAGGTATCTTATAAAACATAGGTCCCATACATAAGAGAAGTGCGTCACTTCACCTATCAGGGGAGACTTTAAAGAATTTGCAGTCGACACCTATCATTTGAATGTACAAACCTTTTACCTTGAAATAATTACCAACAGGAGAAACGTAAATCAAAAAGGTGAATTCAGGAGCTGGTGCAAGGCTAAGAACAGAGCCACTCCCCATAAGCAATGGCCTTATGTATAATGAACCTTTTCCAGGAGGAGGTACCTGAAAGAAGGATATATAAAACTTAATACTATCTACTACTCTTTACGCAGAAATTAGGCGATCAGAGAGATAAGATTGGATTACCCATCTTTCATTTGCTAAAACAGTGTCCTTTACAGCTTCCACAAATTGGTCAACCCTCAACTAATCCCTATCCATCATGTGAATGTTTTTAAGAAGTGCAAGTGAAAAGAAATTCTAAATTTAACATACCCAAGTTTATGTCACTTAAAGATCGGGGTCTCGGGAAATTAGATAAATGCAGACCTATCTCTACTACTACTAGGCAGAGGCTGCTTCAGCAAAAGACCCCTATTTGACAGTGCGAAAACAGGCATAACACACAAGCATAAGAAAAGCATGTGAAAAATAGTTGTCACTGGAACCTTCTAGAGACGCGGCTTTCAGTAAATTCATCTTTTCAATGCCAATTTTACTCTCTAAGACCTTTGCAGGCAGCCATCACGGAACTCCCTGCAACATAAAGAATATACGACTGAAGTAATAATCAAATAGGCAGAACCAACATATGTATACATACACACACGAACTATAAGTTCACAATTAAAAACGGAAGATGGAAAATCACTTACGGGTGATGAACCAAACCTTTGAGCAAGGGCTCTAGATCTGTTTAAAAGAAGTAAAATAGAAAATTAAAATTTCGAAATTCAAAAATTCAAAATGAATTCAAAACCACTTACAAATTGTTGAGATTAGTGATGAACCAAACTTTTGAGCAAGGGGCTTCGTCAAATTAACACGATTCGAGCAATTGCACAACTAATTAACACGATTTAGAACTAGGGTTTCAACATCTAGATTTGTATATGTCTGTGTGTATCGGTGTGTGTGTGTGTGTGTGTTTTTTTAGAGAATGAAACGTATGTGTGTTTTGAGTTGAGAGAGAGGCAATAGAGATCGAGATAGAAAGAGAAAAGCAGGGTAGTGAAAGAGGGGGAATAAAGATTTGGTTAAGGGGGGAAAGGTCGGGGAGGGGGGAAGTAAAAATTTGGCAAAGGTGGGAAATGTGTTTTTGTTATAAAGAGATATAACTTTGTATGTTATTTAATTTTTTTTGAAAATTTGATATAACTTCTGTAATATCATTAAATTACATAGATCTCGATATCCATATGGTTGGATCGTCGATAAATATTTTTAAAAAAATCGAAACATCAATCTGGGACGAAACACTAGTTAGAAGTACTGGTCAAATCACTATTGACCATTAAGATCTCAAACCAAATAAATTTATTTTTTTCTAAAACTTTTGTAATATCATTAAATTACATATATCTCGATATCCATACGGTTGGATCGTCGATAAATATTTTAAAAAAAATCAAAACATCAATCCGGGACGAAACACTAGTTAGAAGTACTGGTCAAATCACTATTGACCATTAAGATCTCAAACTAAATAAATTTATTTTTTTCTAAAACTTCTGTAATATCATTAAATTACATAGATCTCGAAGAAATCATTTAAAAAAAATATTCAGTGAATCTGACACATGTCCCGTTCCCAAAAGTAGTAGTGTTCCAACGTTTTTGAAAAGATGCGGCACAACCGGGCCTTGTTATTTTTTGATTATTTTTTCCCAACACTAGAATGAGTACTGATTAACATCCGTACGGTTGGATCGTCGAAGAAATCATTTAAAAAAAATATTCAGTGAATCTGACACGTGTCTCGTTCCCAAAAGTAGTAGTGTTCCAACGTTTTTGAAAAGATGCGGCACAACCGGGCCTTGTTATTTTTTGATTATTTTTTCCCAACACTAGAATGAGTACTGATTAACATCCGTACGGTTGGATCATCGAAGAAATCATTTAAAAAAAATATTCAGTGAATCTGACACGTGTCTCGTTCCCAAAAGTAGTAGTGTTCCAACGTTTTTGAAAAGATGCGGCACAACCGGGCCTTGTTATTTTTTGATTATTTTTTCCCAACACTAGAATGAGTACTGATTAACATCCGTACGGTTGGATCGTCGAAGAAATCATTTAAAAAAAATATTCAGTGAATCTGACACGTGTCTCGTTCCCAAAAGTAGTAGTGCTCCAACGTTTTTGAAAAGATGCGGCACAACCGGGCCTTGTTATTTTTTGATTATTTTTTCCCAACACTAGAATGAGTACTGATTAACATCCGTACGGTTGGATCGTCGAAGAAATCATTTAAAAAAAATATTCAGTGAATCTGACACGTGTCTCGTTCCCAAAAGTAGTAGTGCTCCAACGTTTTTGAAAAGATGCGGCACAACCGGGCCTTGTTATTTTTTGATTATTTTTTCCCAACACTAGAATGAGTACTGATTAACATCCGTACGGTTGGATCGTCGAAGAAATCATTTAAAAAAAATATTCAGTGAATCTGACACGTGTCTCGTTCCCAAAAGTAGTAGTGCTCCAACGTTTTTGAAAAGATGCGGCACAACCGGGCCTTGTTATTTTTTGATTATTTTTTCCCAACACTAGAATGAGTACTGATTAACATCCGTACGGTTGGATCGTCGAAGAAATCATTTAAAAAAAATATTCAGTGAATCTGACACGTGTCTCGTTCCCAAAAGTAGTAGTGTTCCAACGTTTTTGAAAAGATGCGGCACAACCGGGCCTTGTTATTTTTTGATTATTTTTTCCCAACACTAGAATGAGTACTGATTAACATCCGTACGGTTGGATCGTCGAAGAAATCATTTAAAAAAAATATTCAGTGAATCTGACACGTGTCTCGTTCCCAAAAGTAGTAGTGTTCCAACGCTTTTGAAAAGATGCGGCACAACCGGGCCTTGTTATTTTTTGATTATTTTTTCCCAACACTAGAATGAGTACTGATTAACATCCGTACGGTTGGATCGTCGAAGAAATCATTTAAAAAAAATATTCAGTGAATCTGACACGTGTCTCGTTCCCAAAAGTAGTAGTGTTCCAACGTTTTTGAAAAGATGCGGCACAACCGGGCCTTGTTATTTTTTGATTATTTTTTCCCAACACTAGAATGAGTACTGATTAACATCCGTACGGTTGGATCGTCGAAGAAATCATTTAAAAAAAATATTCAGTGAATCTGACACGTGTCTCGTTCCCAAAAGTAGTAGTGTTCCAACGTTTTTGAAAAGATGCGGCACAACCGGGCCTTGTTATTTTTTGATTATTTTTTCCCAACACTAGAATGAGTACTGATTAACATCCGTACGGTTGGATCGTCGAAGAAATCATTTAAAAAAAATATTCAGTGAATCTGACACGTGTCTCGTTCCCAAAAGTAGTAGTGCTCCAACGTTTTTGAAAAGATGCGGCACAACCGGGCCTTGTTATTTTTTGATTATTTTTTCCCAACACTAGAATGAGTACTGATTAACATCCGTACGGTTGGATCGTCGAAGAAATCATTTAAAAAAAATATTCAGTGAATCTGACACGTGTCTCGTTCCCAAAAGTAGTAGTGCTCCAACGTTTTTGAAAAGATGCGGCACAACCGGGCCTTGTTATTTTTTGATTATTTTTTCCCAACACTAGAATGAGTACTGATTAACATCCGTACGGTTGGATCGTCGAAGAAATCATTTAAAAAAAATATTCAGTGAATCTGACACGTGTCTCGTTCCCAAAAGTAGTAGTGCTCCAACGTTTTTGAAAAGATGCGGCACAACCGGGCCTTGTTATTTTTTGATTATTTTTTCCCAACACTAGAATGAGTACTGATTAACATCCGTACGGTTGGATCGTCGAAGAAATCATTTAAAAAAAATATTCAGTGAATCTGACACGTGTCTCGTTCCCAAAAGTAGTAGTGTTCCAACGTTTTTGAAAAGATGCGGCACAACCGGGCCTTGTTATTTTTTGATTATTTTTTCCCAACACTAGAATGAGTACTGATTAACATCCGTACGGTTGGATCGTCGAAGAAATCATTTAAAAAAAATATTCAGTGAATCTGACACGTGTCTCGTTCCCAAAAGTAGTAGTGTTCCAACGCTTTTGAAAAGATGCGGCACAACCGGGCCTTGTTATTTTTTGATTATTTTTTCCCAACACTAGAATGAGTACTGATTAACATCCGTACGGTTGGATCGTCGAAGAAATCATTTAAAAAAAATATTCAGTGAATCTGACACGTGTCTCGTTCCCAAAAGTAGTAGTGTTCCAACGTTTTTGAAAAGATGCGGCACAACCGGGCCTTGTTATTTTTTGATTATTTTTTCCCAACACTAGAATGAGTACTGATTAACATCCGTACGGTTGGATCGTCGAAGAAATCATTTAAAAAAAATATTCAGTGAATCTGACACGTGTCTCGTTCCCAAAAGTAGTAGTGTTCCAACGTTTTTGAAAAGATGCGGCACAACCGGGCCTTGTTATTTTTTGATTATTTTTTCCCAACACTAGAATGAGTACTGATTAACATCCGTACGGTTGGATCGTCGAAGAAATCATTTAAAAAAAATATTCAGTGAATCTGACACGTGTCTCGTTCCCAAAAGTAGTAGTGTTCCAACGTTTTTGAAAAGATGCGGCACAACCGGGCCTTGTTATTTTTTGATTATTTTTTCCCAACACTAGAATGAGTACTGATTAACATCCGTACGGTTGGATCGTCGAAGAAATCATTTAAAAAAAATATTCAGTGAATCTGACACGTGTCTCGTTCCCAAAAGTAGTAGTGTTCCAACGTTTTTGAAAAGATGCGGCACAACCGGGCCTTGTTATTTTTTGATTATTTTTTCCCAACACTAGAATGAGTACTGATTAACATCCGTACGGTTGGATCGTCGAAGAAATCATTTAAAAAAAATATTCAGTGAATCTGACACGTGTCTCGTTCCCAAAAGTAGTAGTGTTCCAACGTTTTTGAAAAGTTGCGGCACAACCGGGCCTTGTTATTTTTTGATTATTTTTTCCCAACACTAGAATGAGTACTGATTAACATCCGTACGGTTGGATCGTCGAAGAAATCATTTAAAAAAAATATTCAGTGAATCTGACACATGTCCCGTTCCCAAAAGTAGTAGTGTTCCAACGTTTTTGAAAAGATGCGGCACAACCGGGCCTTGTTATTTTTTGATTATTTTTCCCAACACTAGAATGAGTACTGATTAACATCCGTACGGTTGGATCGTCGAAGAAATCATTTAAAAAAAATATTCAGTGAATCTGACACGTGTCTCGTTCCCAAAAGTAGTAGTGTTCCAACGTTTTTGAAAAGATGCGGCACAACCGGGCCTTGTTATTTTTTGATTATTTTTTCCCAACACTAGAATGAGTACTGATTAACATCCGTACGGTTGGATCGTCGAAGAAATCATTTAAAAAAAATATTCAGTGAATCTGATACGTGTCTCGTTCCCAAAAGTAGTAGTGTTCCAACGTTTTTGAAAAGATGCGGCACAACCGGGCCTTGTTATTTTTTGATTATTTTTTCCCAACACTAGAATGAGTACTGATTAACATCCGTACGGTTGGATCGTCGAAGAAATCATTTAAAAAAAATATTCATTGAATCTGACACATGTCCCGTTCCCAAAAGTAGTAGTGTTCCAACGTTTTTGAAAAGATGCGGCACAACCGGACCTTGTACATTTTTGTCAAGTTCAATGTAGCGGCGTCTGTGTACAAGCCGATACAATGATTGTGGAGGGTAATGATAAAAATATTGAGCATGCTTCACAACTATTTTATGGTTTTTTTTTAATTTTTTTAACTATCAGACAACGGTTTATGTAAGCTAAACAATTGTGTGACAGCAACATATTTAACAGCCAAAAACCATTGTCTCTAAGATTTCAATTGGACAACGGTATGCAGAAACTGTTGTGTGAATTAAGTATAGTCCACATACAAGTAAAACACTTGTCTGATTCTAACAACGGTTTACAAAACCATTGTCTTAAGTTTCTTCAGACAATGGTTTTGTAAACCGTTGTTAGAATCAGACAAGTGTTTATTCAAACTGTTGTGTGACATCCATTTAAGTAACAAAAAGAAAAACACTTGTCTGTTTTTAACAACGGTTTATGAAACACTTGTCTGACCTTTCTTTAGACAACGGTTTTATAATTCCGTTGTGTAAAGCCTCTGTTTTACTCCTTCTAATAGACAATGGTTTTAGAAACCGTTGTGGAAGTTCTTTCAGACAACAGACAGATTTTGCAAAAAAAAAACCGTTGTGTGAAAATTTCAAACAATGCTTTTACTGCCGACCGTTGTCTGATAAGTGTTGTCTGTTTCAGTTTTTCTTGTAGTGCTTGTTTCTTTTGTTAACAGTGTGTATCACTAGAAATTCAATTGATTAATCAGTTCATTTCTTGGTAGTTTGAGTTAAAGAACAAAAGCTAACAATTAGGGTTTACAATTACAAGTGTTTGAACTTGTGTATTTCAAAGAAAAAGGGGTATTTTGTGTCAAGGTTGATTAATTAGAAATAATTAATTAATTTGAAAAAAAAAATTTATTAAAGTATAATTTTGGTTTAAATTTAAATTTTCTGGAAAGTGTGAAAATACAATGGCCGGAGAATTTATTATTACCAAAACTAATCATGTCTCGTTTCAAAATCTGCAAGACATTACGAATCCTCAAATTCGTGCATGGGCAGAGTTTTTGAATATACGTTCATTAGTGGCATACGCTGTAAGTACTCTCGTGGTCCTTTGCATCGATCAATTGACTACGTTGTACACATCCGCCACGGATACAAGTGAGAATAATGTGAGATCCTTCAGTTTTGTTGTGCCAGGGGGCAGAACAATAAGGGTGACGGAACATGACTTTAACAGAATACTTCATTTTCCTACAGAAAACCTTGTTCCGGATCCCACAACTGAGGAAATACATGTTTCTTCACTCTCATTAGAAGTCAACAACCTAACTTCTTGGTGGGAGAGTTCCTAAAGCATTACCTGCCAAAGCCATGGAATTTTTTCTTTCATACCCTGATACATGTTTTTACTGCCAAGCTAACAAATCTGCATGGCATTCCCTTATTCCTTCAAAAGATAGGGTTTGCCATTGCGAACAACAGGCATATTAACATAGGACGGATAGTGATTGATCAAGTAATTCTGTGCATGGGACCACTGGATGAAAGAACATGCATAAATGACGATGTGCTCTGTTTCTATCCTAGGTTCCTACAGCTAATTCTCAATGATATCTTAACAGATAATGAACGGGAGATCTTTGAAGGTGAAGCCAACCAGGAGTGCATGAGAATGAAGAACAATGCCATAACCGCTCTCATTAGGAAGAACAACTATCTTCCAGGGGTACCCATTGTTCTCACTGAATATCTAAGAACGGTGCCCTTACCACTTCTACCCCCAGGGGAACAGGTAAATCAAGGTAATATTCCACAACCTGAGCCTGTAATGGCACCTGAACCAATGGATGTTGATCCAGAGCCCTTAGTGGCCATTCCTGACCAGGAGGTTGCAAACCCACAACCTCTAACCACGGTCGAAGAGCCTTTGGAAGAGCCAAATGAAAACATAAACGAACCTCCTTCCCCTACTATACCCATTAAAGAACCATCCATGAGTGTAGAGGGAGATAGTGCCAAAGCAGCACCACATAAGGAGATACACCCTTCAACAGCAGCTCTGCCTTCCTCTAAAAGGA
Source organism: Heracleum sosnowskyi (assembly GCA_030848705.1). Taxonomy (NCBI): domain Eukaryota; kingdom Viridiplantae; phylum Streptophyta; class Magnoliopsida; order Apiales; family Apiaceae; genus Heracleum; species Heracleum sosnowskyi. The sequence continues at coordinate 82,455,269 of CM061244.1, forward strand.
GAAGAACAGAAACTGAGGCAACTGCTGATACTTCATTTCTCTCATCCAAAGCGCCCTTTACTGATTTTTCTGATGCTGATTGGGCTACGCTAACAAAAGCAATATCTGAACCAATAGCTCAATCAAGTAAGGAAGAATTGACGGAAGCAACTGGTGTTCCGACCATATTACGGTCAGGTTCACTGGTTGAAGGTTCTAAGAACCAAGGGTCTTCACAGACGTCGAGAGAAGGCTTTAACCTAAATACACAATCTAAAAGGTCATTGTCTACCTCCCCAGATGGAACATATCTGGATCCTGCGGGTAAAGGGTCTGACGTAGGTGCAGATCGGCAACTCGTTGACAGTGAATCAATTACTATTGAGGAGTCAACTGAGGTGAAGTCTTTACAGACTCACGGGGAAGATTCGGGATCTCTGCTGTTAAAAGAGCCTGTTTCTAACCCCCTAGAGATTCAAACTCTAGATCCTTCAAAGGATATATCATCTAAGGATGATCAGCAACTTGGTTTATCCAAGGACGGGGACTTGCGAAGCCCCATTGCAACACCGGTGACCTCCTTAAGGACGGCTACGGTGATCTCTTCTGCAGGTACAATCAGCACAAAGGATTTGAGTGAAACAAAAACACTTACACCTGGCCTGAGTGGGAAAGGAAAAATGATTCAAACACCGACAGAAACGTTGAGTGTACACCCAGAGCCAAATGTGAGGAGTGACACCCTAACCCTACCTAATATTGATGATCTGCTGTTACCAACAAAAAGAGAGCTACAAGTTCAATCTTCCCTCAAGGAGATGACAGTTCGAGACAAAGAAGGAAATCCACTTTTCAAGGTTCCACTGCGACCTTCCTTTGACCAAGGGATCTCCTCCAGTCAAGACAATGTTTCTTTAAAGTCTATTCAAGAGAAAGTTGACTTGGCTGCAGCTGATTCCAGAAGAAAATTCAGGGTCATTGGCAGTGCATCTGGCACTATAACAGGTACGAAGCAGGCAGTGGACTCCTTAAAGAAGGAAGCTATGGAAGAACTAGTTGAGCTGAGGATGGACGTCAGGGAACTTAAAGATGGATTCATGAATGAAGTAACTGCACTGTCTCAAGGACATGAAGCTTTGAAAGAAGACGTTCTGGTTATCTGGGATGGTCAAGCGCGGGTAAAAGATGCAATGAATACCCTTTCACGAGTGGAGTCTAAGCTAAACAAGAGGCTGGATCACATGGAAAAGACTACCAACTCAAGATTGGAGAACATTGACCTGTCGCTAGCTTCTATAAATGAGTTTAATAAGCAGCTTATGGATTTCTTGGAGAATCAAGGTGACGGAGTACAGTCTATATGGAGTATGCTGAAGAACCAACAATCTGGACAACCTGGTCCTTCCTATCAGGAACCTGATCCTTCTAATGTCTTTTATGCTGAGGATGCTTTTATCGAGGATTCCTCAACTAAGGGGGAGAAAGTTGGATAAGGGGTGAAGGATAAATGGGGAGTTTGGGAGACTGTTGAGGCTATTCCAATCAGACAGTACTGGATTGAGGAGCTTGTAGAGGAAGACAAGGAAAGTGAAGAGGAATTTGAGGTCATGCATGAGCAACCTATTCAAGAGGAGCATGAGCCATATTATCCAGAGCCAATAGAACATCCTATCTTGGATGATGATATGGAAGAAGCAAATTCTCTATCACCTGAAGAAGAAGCTGCCTTGGAAGCAATAAGAGCTCAGAGAGCTGCAATAGATGCCAGGCAAGCTGAGAAGGAGAAACAGCAAGCAATTCTGAGAAGTGAAAAGCTAAAGAGAATGAAGTGAGGAAGAAGAAGATGATAGATCTGGCAAAGAAAGATGGTACTGAATGGGAAATGGCTTATAAAACCTTTTGCGGAGTTGAAGACGGATTAGAAGTCAACGACAATGCTGAGGTGGAAGTTATTATTCAGGACATCAGAAGTGTTAATCTTGAAGATCAGACTTACTTTAAAGCACTGAGAAGCTCTATAATCTGTCTGAATGCTGGGGTTAAAGCAAATGGTGCCTGGAGCTTATTAATCAGTTTTCTGGAGAAAGGTACATTTGTGATTTCCACTAAGTTTTTAGAACAGAGGACATATACAGAATTGCAGGCTATACTCATCAAGATCCAAAGAACTACAAGGCTAAATGAACTGCTCCGTGAGCATGTTAAGGAGATCGTGATGAAAGTCAGTCCAGAGATTACTGAAGATCCTCCAATGGTTAGATTCATGACGAATGACTTGTTCAGAATCTGCTATTTGGCTGAGGACAAACTGAGGGACTACCCAAGCAACTATCTAATCTCAGTTGAGAAGTATCTTAGATCCACTGGATTCTCATCAACGGAGAAGGACAAAGAAGCAGACACTCTTAGAAGATTTCTAATGGAGAATGTTCCTTACTATAGGAAAAGAGTGGAAAGAGGATTGGAAGTGCATACCAGACTGCCAAACATGCCAAAGCTAAACAAGAAAGATGTTAACATTGCATGGTTATGGGCTGGAGTGGGTCAAGAGGTTGAATATATTGGAAGACACATCCAAGGAGCAATCCTTAAACCTGGAGAACCACTGCACTATCTATCAGTGATTGATTATCAAGCTGCTAACTCCGATCCAATGATTGAAGAAGGTGAGATTGGAATGGACTGAATGTTGAAGCAAAGAACAAGAGAACTATCAGCTCAGACTAGAGGAGCAACTTCATTGTATAAAGTTGAATTGTTTTTTGATTTATGAAATCTGGAAATGTATATATATCTGATCCAAAATCCATTAATATTATTACGTTGTCTTACTTTAAATAGTTTAATGTTTCCTTAGTTAGTTGAGTTATCCTCGAAGTATTTGCTTGTCGAACTCTATCCAATCAAATAGGGGGAGATTGTAAAGCATAATGTAACATAAGATGTAAAAGAGATAACTACAACTCAACAAAGGACAAGACAGACAATAGTATTAATAGAAGCACAGGAATCCAGAATCAAAGAAGAAAAGGTAAACTCAAAAAATCAAAATACGTTATGTATTCTTGAAGTCCGTAAACAGGTCACGGAAAGAAGTTCATGAAAATGTTCAAGCCTTAGTGACAGCAATAGAAACAAGACTTTGAAGACGACAGAAGTATGTGAATGAATTAGGGTTAAGTACCACGGGATTCCAGTGATTTAAACGAAGCAACCAGAAAGACAAAGGACTTATCAGCAGCACTGAATTGAAGACATGAAAGAAGGATTGATCAAGTGTTATTCATCTGTGAACCAGACCAGTTGCACGAGTTGACGGCACTAAGAAGATCAAGCTGTTTTATCGTCTCAGAACAAATTGATACAGTCTATTACTTAAACACCCGGGAGCTCAGGAGTTATTACTAAAGGACAAATGACAAGTAAATCAATTCGATAGTTTTTCTTTTAAGAAAACTATCGAATGAGAGTTTAAGGTGATTGAATTAAAAACAAGTAAATCAATTTAGCATTCGATAGTTTTGTTTTAAAAACTATCGAATGGTAAAATGATTTGTTTCATTCGATGGTTTCTTAAACCATTCGATGGTTTTTTAATTGGGAGCAGGTGGAAAGTATTCTTTGTTTTTCAAGTTGAAGAAGATCCAACGGCCAGGATTGTTTCTACAAGTTTGGTTCGATGGTTTTTCAAACAAAAGTCTGCAGTTAATACAGAGTGAAGAAAGTGTCTTCTTTAGTTAAGGATTTCAACACAGAGACATTACTGAGAGAGAGAAGAGCCGGAGAAAATTATCAGAGAAATTAATAGTGCTCAGAACTTGATCATTGTTTTGTATTTGTGTAACCTTAAACTCATTGACGCTAATCTACGGATTAGAAATTGTAGCACCCCTCGAGGTTTATATTTATAAAAAGATATATTCCCCGAAACTTGATTTGGTTTGGTGTGTTTGATTTCGTTATAGAACTGAAAGATTAATCCGCGAATGAAATTAAATTATTTGTGAGTAGCGTATTCAACCCCCCCTTCTACGATACCTTGGACCTAACACATATACAATGGTGTTGGGACGCGATCGAGTCATAACTCCACAATAGTATGATATTGTCCGCTCTGGACCAGGCTTGCACGGATTTCCAAAAGACCTCATTCTAATGGAGTTAATTGGCTGCTCAGGAGAATTTACTCTTGTCTCCTCGATGTGGTACTTGGGTTGAAACCACCTAACAAATTGTTCACTATCAATATTTAGACCTGATTCATTATTCTCGATCAGATCTAATTCAACACGTTATCTTTATTTCAAAAATCGTGTATCCTCAACATTTGTACAATAGTAGCATTCTCACCCCAATTTACTCATTAAACTCATTATTGATTTTCTTTCCTTCAACACTTCAAAAAGTGTTAAACTAACCGATTTTCATAAAATATCCAAAATGCAATCACAAGTATAGAGTATTTAATAATATTCCATTTAAAAAAAAACAATTCTTGTGTATCCACATATTTTATTATTCTCACGCTCTCTATTCTAAGCATCACATTTTTTTTAATTATCACGATCTTTATTCCGAGCATCATAAAAATTTCTATTATAATATCGTCTTTTTCACTGATAAATTTCCTTATTGTCTTAAAACGATCCATATATGTAACTAAGGGTAAAGAGATTCTACTTGTCACTGTAGGAAATTTTTCTACCATAGCAAGCCTAAACTACGTCATTTTATAAATTATATATAAGTTATGGTATCATTTTCTAATCTACAATCTTGTATTTCCTCTTGTTTCCTAAAGTACGATCTCTTTTAATCAGAAAACGTCATCTTCCTGCACCATTTTTACATGCCCAGTTCTTAGTTACATGTCTCCAGTTGTTTTTTTTACTACTAAAAAAATTCAGTAGTTGTTTAAAATCTTAATTGAAACCCATCACTTTAAAGGCCTGAAGTGTACAATTCCATAAACAAATAAAGTAAACTTTGCTATGGATATCTCATTCCTGATCTTTGTTGTTGTAGTTATACTTGTAGCATTTTCACTACCAGTTCCATCCTATTCGACTCGCTCGATCTTAAGTACAGGTTCGTCCTTTGATGTCCAAAGCAAAGATATTGTTTTGGTATCACAAATTGAAGTATTTTCTGCAGGATTTCAGTGTTAGTGTGAATGCATATTGCTTTGTCATATGGTTCACTAATCAGTCAGTCTATTGATATCGACTGCCATTTTGTCCGAGAAAATCTTGCTTTTGGATTGATAACTCTTAGCTTTACTCCTACTACATCTCAACTCGCTGACATTTTTACAAAGCCTTTGACTAGACTTCAACATCGTTCGATCCTTTCCAAGTTGGGTGTTCATGCTTCACCCTCCAACTTGCGGGGGGGGGGGGGGGTGTTGGAGATATTACTTAAATACAATTTCTATACTTCTTGTAAATAATAATAGTCAAATAGTCAAACTAGTTTTGTAACTACTTATCCCGCCACAAAGTTATTTATATAGTTTAGTAGTTCAAGTTTGCATTCATTCTGTAAATCTGTAACAAACTCTTCACATGAATGAAAAAGTAGTTTTTCATCTTGGAGCTTTCCTTCTTCAAGTTTTAGCTATTCACATCGTATCAGAGCAAGGTCGGTTATAATCGAACTGGTCTGCTTCAAAGCTTTCGTTAATGGCGGTTCTTATAATCTTCTACCTTCGCTTTATCAACTTCTTTGCAGCTATCTAGGTCTGTTCTGTTTTTCTTCTCAACAAATCGTCTTTACATATTGATATTGTGATTACAATCATAATCGCAGTTTATTTCTTATCAATCATTCATCTAGAATATCGTTTGATTGAATCTGTGCTAAGTATGAGACTGTTTTGATTAGTTTGTTTCGTTCTTGATACACAACACACTCATAATCCTAGTCTAATCATCATATCTGTTTTTCAATTGATCGATCAATCTTTCTTGATCATCCTTGATTCCTTCTATTCTGTGAGGACTTTTATCGAACAACTTTTGTGCTATAGCATATCTCTTGATCACTGGTAATGGCTACTTCTAACACACATCCTGAAACCTCTGAAACACACAACACAAATCAGAACAATGTTTTTCAGTATGAAAGTCTCAATTCACAACAACAAGATAATCCTTTGTATTTACAAAATTAGGATAGTCCTGGTATGAAATTGGTGAGCGAGTCATTTGATGGTACTGGATACAGTAATTGGAAACGTTCTATAACTATTGTGTTATCTGCTAGAAATAAGCTAGGTTTTGTCGATGGATCGCTCCCAAAACCAAATATAAATTCTGCTTCTTATAAAAGCTGGTCAAGATGTAATGACATGGTAATTTCATGGCTTCTTGGTGCACTTTCTAAGTCAATTGGTCGCAGTATGATATATGCCACTACTGCACATCAGATATGGTTAGAATTGGAAGAACATTATGGTATATCAAATGGTACACAAATGTTTAGTCTACATAAGGAATTTAATGAACTCTCTCAAGGAAATAACAACATTCCTGATTACTTTACAAAGCTTAAGATGCTATGGGATGATGTGGATTCACTTTTTCTAGTCCCTCTGTGTACCTGTGGTTGCACATGTGGAGGAACACAGAAATTGATCAAATCTCAGCAAGATCAAAAGGTGATACAATTGCTCATGGGCTTGAACGACAGTTATACTGTTATGAGAGGTTCTATCTTGATGCGATCACCTCTACCTACAATCAGTCAAGTTTATAATATTCTGCTTCAAGAAGAATCTCAAAGAGAAATCCATTCTGGAGGTCATTTTTTGTCTGATTTAGCTTCTCTGGTTGCTAATTCAAGGTTTCCAAACAACCATCAGTCAAAGTATCAGTCTACGGGTTCTTTCACCAAGAAGTTTGGTACTGATTCCAGAAAATCTGCACTTCATTGTAACTATTGTAAGAAACCAGGTCACACAGTTGAAAAATGCTACAAGATCCATGGTTTTCCTGCTAATTTCAAGTTTACCAAAACCAAGAGGTTTGCTAATGTTGTGTCTTCACCACAGATTGAGGATACAGATTCTGGAAATTCTGGTAACAATGTTTTAACTTCAAATATTAGTTCTGCTACTAATGTTTCTGGAGCTTCTCAGGGCAATGGTACTTCTACTTCATCTACATTTGCTGGTTTATCACCAGAGTTGTGCTCTCAACTGGTTCAATTACTAAAATCAGCACAAGTCTCAGATTCAGCTTCTACCTCCTCTACAAACTTTGCTGGTAATTCAATACACACTGCTTGCTTTTCTACACCTACATGTGTTACTTGGATCATTGATAGTGGAGCTAGTGACCACATGTGTGCTCATAAGACACTGTTTTCTTCTTTGAATCTATTATCTACTCCTATTACAATTTCTCTACCCAATGGAGATATTGTTACAATTTCTCACAGTGGTTCAGTGTCTCTATCAGCTAATATTGTTTTACACAATGTCCTATATGTTCCTCTTTTCAAATTTAATCTCCTTTCTGTTCATCAACTCACAGCTCAATTACATTGTCAAATTGGTTTTTCACATGACCACTGTTATTTGCAGGCCTCTTCTCTGAAGATGCCACTGGTTCTTGGTAGGCTTCACAGAGGTCTCTATATTTTCTCTCATACTTTCCCTGATGTGACTTTATCTTCTCAGTCACCTACCATTTCAAATGCTACTACCACCATTTCTGATTTTCCTAGTACTGATTCTTGTAATAGTGTTCAGACCAATTGTAATAGTGTCTCAGTTACTACTTGGCATTCCAGATTATGACATCTTCCATTTTACAAACTCAAAAGTCTGATTTCCTGTAATAAACATGATGATGCTTCTGTTAGTTCTTGTGGAATATGTGTTAAAGCAAGGCAACATAAACTTCCTTTTCCCCATAGTTCTATTCACTCTAGCAAGTGTTTTGACCTTATAAATATAGACATATGGGGTCCATATTCTGTTCAGACCTACAACAAATACAAATACTTCTTAACCATTGTAGATGATTTTTCCAGAACTACTTGGACTCATCTTCTCAGTTGCAAAAATAATGCATTCAACTTTGTCAAAAATTTCATTGCATTAGTTGAAACTCAATTCTCCACTGTAGTAAAAACAGTTAGATCTGATAATGCTTTGGAACTAGGTTCTAGTGTTGCTGCTACTGATTTCTTTCTTTCTAAAGGTATCATTCATCAAACATCATGTGCTTACACTCCACAACAAAATGGTGTTGTGGAGAGAAAGCCCAAGCATCTCTTGGAAACTGCTAGGGCTTTACTTTTCCAATCCAATTTACCTATTCAATACTGGGGTGACTGTATTTGAACCTCCACTTATTTGATTAATAGGTTTCCTTCTAAATTGCTTAATGTAGTTTCTCCTTATGAAATTCTGTTTGACCATAAACCTTCTTATACTCATCTAGAGCATTTGGTTGTTTGAGCTATATTTCTACAACTTATGTTCATAGAACAAAATTTTTTGCTAGAGCAATACCCTGTATATTTCTAGGTTATCCCTATGGTAAGAAGGCATATAAAATTTTAAACTTGGAAACTAAATCTATACAGATATCCAGGGATGCTATTTTCCCATTCCTCCATACTTCTTCGCCTCATTACATACCATTACCTACACCTGACCAAATGGTGGAGGGCATACTTACTACTGATTCTACTTTCAACTCTAACTCAGTGCTACATTCACCTTCTTCTGTCACCCTTCCTCATCATTCTTCACCTATACCTTCTTCTATCTCACCCTATTCTTCTTCTAATAATAATACTTCTATTCCATCCAGTGTAAATTCTCCAGATCACCATATTAGAAAATCTTCCAGACATACTAAAATGCAAATTGTGCTACAACACTCTGTGCTTGTACTCTCCCCGGTCTGTGCTACAATGACAAATCTCATTCAGTTATCACTACTACTTGTTGTAATGTTTTACCTGTTTCTGTTCCAACTGAACCAAGTTCTTATGAAGAAGATATCAAATATACAGAATGGAAACAAGCTATTGCTGCAGAATTTTCTGCTCTAGAATCTAATAACACCTGGAAACTGGTCTCTCTACCACCTCGCAAAAAGCCAATTTCATGCAAATGGGTTTTTAAGGTCAAACATCATGCATATGGGTCCATTGAGCGTTATAAAGCTCGTTTAGTGGTTAAAGGCTTCACTCAAAAACAAGGTATTGATTACACAGAAACCTTTTCACCTGTTGTAAAAATGACAACCATAAGAGTCCTAGTTGCTGTAAAGAAAGGATGGCATATGTCCCAATTGGATGTGAACAATGCCTTTCTCCATGGTGATTTAAATGAAGATGTTTATATGAAACCTCCACCTGGACTTTGTCTCTCAGATTCCTCCTTTGTTTACAAACTGATCAAATCTCTGTATGGTCTTAAGCAAGCATCTAGGGAATGGCATTCAAAACTTCATTCTATATTGATTTCTAGAGGGTATAGTACTTCTAAGAATGATACTTGTTTGTTCTACAAAAAGACAGGTTCTTCTGTGGTTTTCTTGGCTATTTATGTTGATGACATATTAGTTGTTGGCAATGACATGCCTGAGATTGCTTGTGTCAAAGGCTTTCTTGATCAAACATTCAAGATCAAAGATTTAGGCAAGCTTCATTATTTCTTGGGTATTGAATTCAATTATACACCTACTGGTGTTATTCTTTCTCAAAGGAAATTTGCATTGGATTTACTTCATGACTTTGGTAATTCCTTATCTACATCTGTGGTTTGTCCCCTAGACCTTAATATCAAATTGCTGCATGGTCAAGGTGATCCTTTGTCTGATCCTTCTCAGTATAGACAATTGGTTGGAAAGCTGAATTTTCTCACTCATACAATGCTTGACTTATCCTTTTGTGTTCAGCATCTTAGTCAGTTCATGTTAGACCCAAGGCAACCACACTGGGAGGCTGCACTACATGTCCTTCGATATATCAAACGCAATCCTTCTTACGGACTTTTCTTCAGTACTTCTTTTTCCTTTTCTATTGAAGGCTACCGTGATGCAGACTGGGCAGCTTGTCCTCATACTCGAAAGTCTGTAAGTGGTTTTGTTATTTTAGTTGGTGACAGTATTGTTTCTTGGAAATCCAAGAAACAGCATACTGTATCTTTGTCCTCAGCAGAAGCAGAATACAGGTCCCTTCGCCGTATCACTGCAGAGTTAGCCTGGTTATCCCGTTTGTTAGCTGATTTGGATGTCCCTGACATCATTCCAGTTCCTATCAAATGTGATAACCAGGCAGCTATCTACATTGCCAAGAATCCTGTATTTCACGAACGGACCAAGCATATTGATATCGACTGCCATTTTGTCCGAGAAAAGCTTGCTTCTGGATTGATAACTCTTAGCTTTACTCCTACTACATCTCAACTCGCTGACATTTTTACAAAGCCTTTGACTGGACTTCAACATCGTTCGATCCTTTCCAAGTTGGGTGTTCATGCTTCACCCTACAACTTGCGGGGTGGGGGGGGGGGCGGGTTTGGAGATATTACTTAAATACAATTTCTATACTTCTTGTAAATAATAATAGTCAAATATTCAAACTAGTTTTGTAACTACTTTTCCCACCACAAAGTTATTTATATAATTTAGTAGTTCAAGTTTGCATTCATTCTGTAAATCTGTAACAAACTCTTCACATGAATGAAAAAGTAGTTTTTCATCTTGGAGCTTTCCTTCTTCAAGTTTTAGCTATTCACACAGTCCCCAACCAAAATGACATCGTAGTTTGGATGGCCAACTGTGACTATCTAGTTAATAGGAAAGGCTCAAAGCTTTCGCTTCTCAAAAATTGTAATCTTGTTTTGTTTCACCAACCGACACTCTTCTTCCACATCAACCACTAACCAGAGGAGTGGTGTTAATGTCTGCAAGAAGTCGTACTAATTATTCTGCTTGGAAACATCCCGCAGAAGTAAATAAGACTATGTACAATAGTAGTAAAATTACAGTTCTTGATAGTTACGTTTATTTCACATCAATAGACAATATGAGATTTAAGACAATCTGATTTTGGTATGAGTCATCCAAATTTTAGAGCAAGACTGGATATTAAAATGACTGGATCATGACCAATAATTTTAGAGCTGCTGTCATAAAACAAAAAAAAAAGAACAAACTTACTAGCAGAAAAATTCAGCAAGTTCCAGAAAAGCTGCAATTTCATGAATTGGTCCCAGTACCTAATATAAACTGTAAACTAATAATCCAAAACTATTACAAAGTATTCATGAGAATGAAGCAGCTGATGTGTCCCTATTTTAAACAGTTTCATCGAGCAAATGATATTCAAATCATGTTTTTTTTAATCTCAGATGCACCTTCTCCATTTTTTGCTTGAAAAAAGAAGAATACATTGTGTATGAATATTTCTTAATTTACAACAGTTTAAAAGAATAAATAAAAGAATATTTCAAACCTCATATTTGTGGCATCCGGTTCTATAGTGTCCTTTTCTATTGCATAAACCACAAGTTTTCTTGTTCTTAACTTCTGCTGCCAATTCCAACCCATATTTTTTTCTTGTAGCAATTTTTGGACGCCGCTTGTGCTTCGTGCTAATCGATGGATCGTGAATAGTTACATGACGATGCAAATCATCAACATCTAAGATATTCATCTCGACACTAGTGAGGTTCGTCGTACCTTTAGTACTGTTAAGCCATTCACCGTTCTTTAGTGATATCTCCATCTTTGCTTGGCCACCTATTCTCGTATCTCGGTGATGCTTGACATTTTTTCCAGTTTGTCGTTTATCAGCCATGTAATATTTTCCCTTCCAACATACAAATTTTTTCCTTATCGCCTCCTTGGTCACTCTTGACTTGATTAAATCACCTATGCGAATTCCAAATCCTTTGTGTTAGAAAATGGAAAGTTTGAGGCATATTTTAAATATATATGTTCTTGATGAAATTTACGGAAACTAACAATTGGAGGTTGTTCCTTGTAATGAGGACTTAAACTTTCATGTTTGGATCTAAGACATTTTCTTAGTGTAATCCATAAATAAATTGAGTTGAAATAGGTTGCTTGAAATGGATTATGTGGGTTGGTTATATTGAAATAACTTGTATCCCACATAGAAATGGTAATGAGAGGTTGGTGGGTTTATATAGAACCATGTGGGTGTGCATGGTGTTATTATGTGTCTCACGCGTGCGCACACACACACGCGCGTCGCCGCCGCCCGCCTCGCCACGCCACGACACGACACGACTCGACTCGGGTTGGGTCGAAGGGCGATTTGGGCGAATGTCTCGGCGTCTCGCGTACGCGAGGCGACCTGGGCGAGGAATTTTATTACCTGTTTATTTAATATTATTTATTGATTTAATTTAACAGTATTAGTATTTATTTGTAACAGCTTAACGAACTGGGTCAGGATTTATATTAAATCCTGATGGACCAGTTCTTGGATCAAATCCTGATGCCTACTGATCCTGATGGCCAGTGTCAGTATTTGGAGTTAAATCCTGATGACTACTGATCCTGATGGCCTGGGTCAGTACTTGGATCCTGATGGAGTTAAATCCTGATGATGGTCCAGTCCTGATGATATCCTAATGGTCGGTCAAGTACTGATGTCACTCCTGACGGACAGCAAGTCCTGATGGCTTGGAGTACTGATGAACCAGGAAATCCTGACTGAGCTGTAACTGATATTAAATACTGATGACAACTGTTATAGTAATTAAATCAGAATATTTGGTATTAAATGTCATATATTCAGTTACAATATTTGGTCTGTTACGTTTTATTTTGTATTTTATATATACAAAATAGAACGTTGGACTAAGGGATATTCGTAACTCTGAAAACCCTAGCAACTATCATCTTCTATGTTCTCTCTCAACACATACAGATTAATTACATAGTTCTTGGGTGAAGTGAGGTGCAGGTCGCTGTTGATCATTCCCATATATGTGAGTGGATTGATGTGTGCTGTTTTATCCTGGGAGTGATATTGCTGCAACCCAACACAGCGTAAGTGTGGCAATAATCTATTCAAGAACAGTCAACACTTCTCGAAGGCTTGGCGACTCAGCTATTCATAATCTTTCAGTATTTGTTTAAAGCTACAGAAATATAAGTGTTCTTTCTTGTCTTGTTATTTTCAGTCTCTAATTATATTATTGTTTCGACATTCGTATTTGTTTTGTTATTTTGTTAATACAAAATATTTATAACTGCCCTATTATTGCTGTGTAGTTAGTGTATTATACCCAACACTATGTGCAACGCATAAATGTTATAGAAGTCATAAGCTTGATCCATTGTAGAAAAAATTTGTCCGACTACTGGTTCCACTCGATCAGATTCATCATATCATTGTTTTGCGCATCCACATTTTCTTCTTGACTAAATTCTGAATTAATATTATCATCATGTTGTACAAGGTAATTTTCGGCATCAATCTCTTCAATAGACATTGTGATTCACAACCTATATACGAAGCAAGAACAATAAATGATTGTAATCACTTTTCTTAAAGTAATCGATATCAAGAAAAGCAATAGAAATTAATACATTAGAATTACCTGTGAATGAATTTTTCTTTCTCAACAAATTATACTTTGGATCTCTATGCAAGTTAAAAGGGGATTTTCAGTTGTGAGGATATGTTATTCATCTTGAAGAGAAGCACAGTGAACAAGAGCACGACATGACGAGTACACGATGACATTAAAACCCTACGTGTATTAGTGTGTTTAAGTGTATAAAATGTGTAATATATTAAACGATGTAGTTTATTTCCTACAGTGTCAAGTACAATCTCTTTACCTTTCAACTAAACCAATATACAGGTTTTTCATCAATTCGAGCACTACTAGAAATTTCCTCTAATGAAATCTGGGTCTCGTTTGTTTTGATTTAACCAAGTTATGTAACTAGAAGTTCCTTGGACTAAAAACGAGTTACAGTGTTTGGTTCATTGTGTTTTAAATTTGACAAGGGAACTCAAAGTTCTAAGGTTTTAACAGTTACGTCAAAATATAAAAATTTAGTTACTAATGTAAATTCATTAATTACTTATCAAAATAAATAACGTAATTTGTAGTTACATAATAATCATCAAAACACAAACTTTTGAATCACCTTAGAACCTATAATTGTAACTAAGTTATAGGGAAACATGAGTTCCTGTGTAATTATAAAATTAACGAAACAAACCATACCCTCTATTTCAACTTTATCTTTTAATCCATGTACAATTAAATTCATTGTCATGTATAACTCTTAACAAAGACCAGTAAATAAGAGTTACCAGTGCGTAAGTAAAACAAAAAATGCCAAAATAAATAAGCATACACAAAAAAAATACCGCGACTAATCAAAATGGAAATAACTAAAATAGCTCAAGCACCAGCGCAAAATGCACACAAAAACTGGATGATATTTAAAAATGCGGCCAATATACCAAAACCAAAATCTAATAACCACCACCAGATATCAAATGCGCAAGAGAGGATCATAGACATTAGAACAACAAATATATTTACCACCAACAAAATGGCAGGAGGAAAAAATATATAAACAAATGATAACAGTAGCATTAATTAAGCTAGAACAATTGCTCAAAAACAGAATTAATAAAATAAAATAAAACACAAATTGCATCAACACATATCTATACTATATTATTAAAAACGAAACATTAAAAGTTTTGTAGTCTGGTCATGAAAGTTTTTGTAGTCTGGTCACTCAATTCATAGCCGTTAGATATTTTTGATCAAATCGATGAGAACCGTTAGATAAAATATTAAAATTATTATATAGAATATCTTTTCTATTTTTCCTAACTAAAACATCTCATTTTCCAAAAATATTGCAAACAATTTCATTTACTAAAATAACATAATAAAGTTATAATTGCTAATAACTAACTCATTAATTTTTTTAGCCAAATTGTATATTCTTTTTTATATTTTCTAACTAAAATTTCTACTTTTCTATTTTTCCTAACTAAAACCTCTCATTTTCCAAAAATATCACGAATAGATCTATTTAATAAAATAAAATAATAATATTATTGTTATGGAATAAAAACTGAGCTTGCGAAATTAATGCTAAGGTTGGAGAGCTTCGAGCTTTAATGGCTGCACTTGTGTTTCGAGACTAAATCGGTCCTCACAAGATGCCTACGTATCTCAATTCGTAATTGAGAATCAAGCCAAAGACGTAGTTCTGATTGTAGGATCAGGGACCTTATATAGGCGTCTGGAGCCTAGTATTTATGGTATGTTTAGGAGGCTTAGCGAATAAGTCTCCTTATTGATACTGGATAAACATCATATTTCTTGCTGGAGAAGTCTTTTCCTTGTTGATAAAGGCTATGACTCATTAATTGGGATTCTGGATCATTCTTTGATAAATTTACCATATTTTGGACTCTTTTCATAAGTTGTATATTTTCTCTATTTATTAATTACGAAATTAATAAATAATCAGGGTTTCGGGGCTTGTACTTGGGTCGTATTCTTGGACCAATCAAGGTCTAATTAATACATCATTAATTATATTTCTAGGGTTATTTTTAGCCCATATCATTTGCCCCCCAATTTCTAGGAAAACTTTTCAAGCTTTCGTAAAAATTATATTGACCTTTTTCGAGATTCGGGGTCTTTTTATCCTTTACCTAGGACTTTATTTACACTAGTGTTTCACAAGTATCGCCTTATTGCAAAGTGTGGAGCGACCTACACATTTACGACGATTGTTGCCTTATTCGAGGCTAATTTGACATTTATATGAAATATTCCTAATATTTAAGGAATTTTCAAGTACCCACAGGTATTTTTAATAATTATTCCTAATATTTTAGGAATTTCATGTACCCACAGATATTTTAATAATTATTCCTAATATTTTAGGAATTTTCATGTACCCACAGGTATTTTTAATAGTTATTCCTAATATTTTAGGAATTTTCATGTACCCACAGGTATTTTGAATAATTATTCCTAATATTTTAGGAATTTTCATGTACCCACAGGTATTTTAATAATTATCCCTAATATTTTAGGAATTTTCATGTATCCACATATATTTTTAATAATTATTCCTAATATTTTAGGAATTTTCATGTACCCACAGGTATTTTAATAATTATTCCTAATATTTTAGGAGTTTTCATGTACCCACAGGTATTTTTCGAAATATTTTTTTGAAATATTTCAAAAGTGTATAAAATATTTTCCCAAAATTAAGAAAATAATTTTAAAAATTATTTTTAGAAATTTTCTAAAAATTTTGAATAATTTTTTGCTATTTCATTAGCAACTTTTGAATTTTCTTTGTATTCTTTTCTGGTCTCCTTTTGCACATAGCAGCTTGCACCTTTGTTCCCCGTGGGGAGACATGGACAGAGGCCACGTGTCAGTCTCTGGTTGTCTTCAGTGTTTGCACAATTGTGTGTTGTGGAAGTTGGCAGGCGCCTGCGCGTGGGAGACCCCGCGTGTAAGGCTGGGTACTCATCCCCGCGCTCAGGCATGCTTCCTGGGCGTGGTTATATGTATATATTATTTTTTTATTTTTTTATTTTTTTTTTAATAATTTGAGGCAATTCATCACTTTCCTGGGCGGGGATCAGTGTCGCGTACAAGACAGTTTTCTGAGCCACGCGTCCCAGGCTGTTCGAGAATAAATTTTTTTTTTTTTTTTTTTTTTTTTTTAAAATTGTGACCAGTTCCTGTTGTCTTCTGGGCGGGGTTAAATTTTTTTGTTTGCTTTGCTTTTGTCTTCTAGGCGTTGGTAACCCCCGTGTACAAGACGAGGTTGTGAACCACGCGTCCCAGACGGTCTCCTGGGCGTTTTTGCCTCCAAAACGTTTTTCAAATCTTGATTCTTCAAATGTTTGCTAGGCGTTGGTCACCCCCGTGTACAAGACGGGGTTGTGAACCACGCCTCCCAGACGGTCTTCTAGGCGTTTTTTGAGGTGTTTTCGACCTCAATTTTCGACCTCGACTTGGTCCTAGGTCGAACAAAACGACCTCAGCTTTTCATGTATTTGAGGGATCGTTACCCTTCAACCTCGTTTAAGGTTTCAACAACGCCAAACGTGGCTTACAGATACAAGAACTAACTTGAGTTCTAACACCTTAAGTTTCACATCGAGAGGTCTTCGTGAACGAAGACAGACATAACGTTTCACTCGTTTCTTTAATTTGAGCTTGCAGTATATCGAATCGAAGCTCGTTCTGAGCTCTACTTCCTCAATTTTCAGGGGTTTCAACCCATATTTTAACATTCTTCCAACAGGCCTCTTTAGGTTTTGAGCTTGAGGTCTTTAGAACTATAATTGATCTTCCAACTTTAAGAATCGTGGTCTTCCTGACTTTTTAATCTAAATTGGGGATCCATTTCGAGGCAGCCTGCCTTTTTGGCATCCTTCTGATACTTCTTCTTCGGGGTTTATGCAACTTATTTATGCATATTCTGTTTTGTCATTCTTACTCACTTATATTTATTTAACTTATCTTTTATAAGGCAATTCCTAGTACTTGGCCTCTTGAATGGGCTGACACTTTGATCAAGTGCTATTGGTACAACTTGCTCTTTAGTAAAACAATAAGGAAATGCCCAAACAAAGATAAGTAATAAAATAGTGAAAAAGAACTTGAAGTATTTTTTTGAAAAGAGGGTTCGACCCTTACATAGTACTTTACTTCCTACTAAGAGCTTAAGAGCTCAGAATGGTTTCGTCGACCTTATTGCTACTTGTCCTATTTGTGTATCCTTTTAGGAAACAACTAAACATAATAAACTTTTTAAACTTGAGGCATGACAAGTTTTTGGCACCTCAGTCCCTTCAAGGGTTCAGGCAACAATGCTTCAATGTGAGTGACTTTGTCTGGTTCTCCATCGTTTCTCGAATCCATAACCTTGATTGGGAGAACCTGCCCCCCGACTCCATCAGGCCTTAATGCGGCTACATAGCAACTCCTAGCCATCTTTTGATCTCCTTGTTCTTCACCAACCCCGTTCCTTGTTGGGAACTTGATTTTCAAATGGTAAGTTTAGGCAACAGCCTTGAATGCATGAAGGCCTATCCTCCCAAGGATTGCATTATAAGTCGAGGTTGCCTTTATCACCACGAAATTCAGCATTTGAGTTGTTGTTTGTGAACCTTGCCCTATTGTCATAGGGAGCTGAATAGTTCCCTCTACTTTAGATTCAACCCCATTGAACCCGTATATGGGCATGTTTGAAGGAGTCAGTTGCGAATCGGTATATCCCATCTTGATGAAGGCATCATGGAACAAGATGTCCACGGAAGCTCCGTTATCTACCAGAACCTTCTTGGTTTTAGAGTTGCCTATTACAGGTATAATGACCAATGGGTCGTCATGGGGGAACTTCACCCCTTCAAGATCAGAATCATCAAAGATAATAGCCACTTCTGTCTTGGCACGTTTCGGTGCTTCTCCTACAACAGTCATTACCTCTCGGGCATAAGCTTTCCTTGAGTTTCGGGAGGACCCAGCAGCAGTCGGTCCTCCAAATATCATGTTGATGACAGGCCCTCGGGGCTTAGGAGTACGATCTTGGTCGTTGTCCCTCCTATCATAGTATTTCCTTTCATAGTTTCCTTGTTGATTTCCTCATTTCCCATCCTTAGTGAACTTATCGAGTTTTCCTCTTCGGATTAAGAACTCGATCTCATCTTTCAGTTGTCTACAATCGTCGGTGTCATGGCCAACTTCTTTATGGAAACGGCAGAATTGATTCTTGTTCCGTTTCTCCAAGTCGGATCTTAGCGGCTTTGGCCATCGAAGATCTTCTTCCTTCTCAATTTCCATCAGAATTTGACTTCTTGAGGTGTTCAACCTTGCATATTCATTGAACCTGGGTCCGAAGTTGTTCCTTTTAGGTCGAGAGTCAGAATCTTTCGATGTCCTGGGATATTTGTCCCTAGCGCCATACTCTTGAGTCTCCTTTCTCTTTTTTCTGTTTTCACTTCCCTCAACAGTGGGTTCATACTTTCTCATGCTTTCTTCAGCCTTGATGTACTTTCCGGCTCTATCTTGGAGCTTCAACATGTTTTCGGGTGGATGCTTTGCCAAGGATCTCTTGAAGTGATCATCAATAGTTCCTTGTTGCAGGGCTATCATAGCTACTTTGTCCTCTAAGTCCGGGACTTTCAGAGCCTCCCTAGTGAATCGGTTGATGTAGTCCCTTAGGGCTTCATTCTGTCCTTGTCGGATTTCCATGAGTGATGCAGAACTTTTCTCATGCACCTTTCCACTAATGAATTGATTGATAAAAGCTTTGCTTAGCTCTTTGAAAGATCCAATAGAGTTGGGAGGTAAACGGCTGTACCAACGTTGAGCCATACCCGCAAGAGTTTGGGGAAACGCCCTACACTTAACCACATCATTGGCGGGCTGCAACAGCAGTGCATTGGAGAAGGTCCTCACGTGATTAGCGGGATCTCCTGTTCCATCATAGGCTTTAATTGAAGGCATCTTGAACTTTCTGGATATAGCCGTTTTCATGATGTCTTGAGTAAACAGTGGTGTAGGATCATCAGGATCTCCTAGGGGCAGCAGAATGCTAGGATCACTCCTTGGGGCTTCGGCCCTTCTAGTTCTCCTTGACGGTGGATCCAAATTGATTATCGGGACTCCTTGGTTTTGTGTCCTTGCGGCTTCTTCTTCAGCCAGTAGCTTCTTTAGCCTTGCAGTCTCGGCTTCATGGGCCGCTAGTTTCTCCCTTGTAGTTTGGGGTCGTTCTCTATTGGCTTGAGAAGAACGTCTCCTTCTTGGGGCAATATCCCTCTCATCTCCTGTTGAGTAATTTTCATCCTCGGTATAGGGACCAGAATAGTCTAGGAAAGGGGTTTGTCTAGTTTGTCGTTTTTGGGGTCCCAGACCTTGAATGTAAGGGGGCACATAGGCTTCATGATAGATGGGATTAGTCCCACTGCCGCCCACCGGGGGTCGAGGAGGCATACCGTAGGTTGGCATGCCCAGAGTTTGAGTAGCATACTGGGGGAGATCAGTAGTGTGGAGTTGAAGGCTACGAGGTGCGCTCATGAGCAGCGGGGAGGTTGTGATCGGTTGCTGGTGAACGGTCTCTTGTGGATTAGATCCATGAATAACCATCTGCAGGGGATTCGTCCCTTCAACCGAAATCGGGATTTCCGGTCCTTGAGTGTTGGTGGGGATGTTCGCCCCTTCAATGCCAGTAGTTGGCGGTGGTTGATTTCCGTGAGTATCAGCCTCAGATGTGACAGGGCGATCTTCAGAAGTTTGAGTATCTCGAGCTGTTCTTCGTGTGTTTGCCATGGTTGATGTTGTTTTCCCACAGACGGCGCCAAATGTTATGGAATAAAAACTGAGCTTGCGAAATTAATGCTAAGGTTGGAGAGCTTCGAGCTTTAATGGCTGCACTTGTGTTTCGAGACTAAATCGGTCCTCACAAGATGCCTACGTATCTCAATTCGTAATTGAGAATCAAGCCAAAGACGTAGTTCTGATTGTAGGATCAGAGACCTTATATAGGCGTCTGGAGCCTAGTATTTATGGTATGTTTAGGAGCCTTAGCGAATAAGTCTCCTTATTGATAATGGATAAACATCATATTTCTTGCTGGAGAAGTCTTTTCCTTGTTGATAAAGGCTATGACTCATTAATTGGGATTCTGGATCATTCTTTGATAAATTTACCATATTTTGGACTCTTTTCATAAGCTGTATATTTTCTCTATTTATTAATTACGAAATTAATAAATAATCAGGGTTTCGGGCCTTGTACTTGGGCCGTATTCTTGGACCAATCAAGGTCTAATTTCCAAAAGGTATATTCATTTTTATATTTCATAACTAATATTTCTCTTAACTAAAACCTCAAAAATCTCACGGACTATTCCATTTATTAGCATAAAATACTAATATTATAAATCTATCTATCTATCTATCTATACTATATTATTAAAGACGAAACATTGAAAGTTTTGGTACATGTTTTTTTGGTACGGTACTTGCCTTATTTAATTGTTTATTTAATTATTAAAAAAATTATTATAATCAGTTACCATTTCAGTTAAAATGCATTACCATTTTTTTCTAAAAAAATCACGAGCAATTTCCTTTTCAAGGTAAAACATGTTACTTTTTCTATTTACTTTACTAAAATCCCTCATTTCCCAAATATATCACGAGCAAACCCTTACTTATTTATTTTAAAACATATTTTAATACTTTTAATTGGTAATTACTGAAACCCTGGTGTTTTGATGATAACACTATAGCAACAAGCTGGGTTGATTGTGTGTACTAACATTGTTTTGCAGGAGATAAAGACTTTATATTTTAAAACAAAACATGTTGTAGCAGCTAGCTGGCAGACTAAATTTCTATGCAGGCAGCAAGCTGGCAGAGTAAATTTTCTACACAGGCAGCAAGCTGGCAACACTTTCAGCAGATAGAGTTTCAGTCCTATTTTATAGGAAATCTTCTAGGAACTGAATTGTAAGGACTCTATCAGTTATATAAGTCATGTATATATATATTAGCTCAAATAATTTCGAATTTATTTTCATATATATATAATCCCTATATTATAGGAAGTTGTTTATACATGTTTTATCCTTTAACAACTTCTATTCTTTTGGGCTTTACAAACCAGTTGAACGTGTCTTCTTAACGTTCTTATTTTTTCTATTCTTCTGGTTTCTAAACGTTACTTTCATGAACGTTGGGCTTGAATTAATCAAGGAACAAAAACGTGAGACTTGGTAGTCAATACCGTCAGTTGTTAGATTAATTCAAAATCATTTGTTCATTATATAAATACTTGTGTGTTTTCATTCTCAGATGTTGAACGACTTTCAAAAGAAAACACAAGTACTTTCGAACTGATTTGCAAAATCTTATACATACTTGAGCTCTTATATATTATACGATATATATTCTTGATTAGAGTTCATAGTTTCGGTTGTAATTCATTATATCTTTGTATGTAGAGGGAGAATCATTAAACATGCCACCACTTCTCAATGGGGCAGAAAATTATGATTTATGGAGAATAAAGATGAAGGTGTTATTGAGCATAAATCCATTTGAGTGGAGAGTCGTTAAGGATGGTCCATTCACTTTTTTGGATAATAATGGCAAGCCAAAAGATGTTGATGATCTTACCGAGACAGAATTGATAAAATCAAGCTATGATGGAAGAGCAAAGTACACACTAATATGTGGTCTTTCAGATTCAGATTTTGACAAGGTCTCGTCATGTAGCACAGCAAAGGATATATGGGATACCTTAAAAATGCATTATAAAGCTACAACAAAATCAGAGGAAGAATGTTTCAAGTCAAAGCAGCAAGCTACCTCAAGAGACGAAAACAAAGCAAAGGCTCAAATCACTTGGAGTGAAGAGGAATTTAATTCCAATGAAGACTCAAGCGAAGATATGCTAAATATTGCATTGGTTGGGATTGATGATGATATGGTTCGAGGAAACACCGAAGAAGTCCTTGTAAATAGTGATGTATCACATTCGGACTCTGATGTTGAATCTAGTGCGGTAAACTCATTTCAGTTTAACATATCTTCTGAAAATGTTATATTGGAATCACTAACCATGCAGGAACATAGTAATATATCTATTGTAGAGTTCATGGAATTAAAGAATGAGAACAATGAGCTTGAAAAGAAAAATGCTTCTCTTCGAAAGATCATTACTGATCTTATGGATGAAAAGACTCCATCAAGCAATCATGAAGATCTCATTTCTGATCTCAAGGGAAAGCTAAAACAACTTGAGGGGTTCAACAAATTACTTCTCAAAAGAAATGATACATTGATGAAGGAACTCAGTGAGCTGCGTGCAGAAATTGAAGCAAGAGATGTATGTCTTGAAACTTTTAAAATCTGAGAATCCATCTCAATTGAAGCTACTCAACAAGCTGAGAAGATAAAGGAATTGGAAGCTGAAGTTACAAAGCTTGAGAAAGGCATGGGAAAATTTGTTCAAGGAGAGGAAGTATTAAAGACTATTATGAAACAAACAAAGGTTCCTATGGATAAAGAAGGACTTGGAATGGCTTCTACATCAAAGACCAAGGCTTTTCAATATGAAGGCAAACATGGTATTCCATATAATTATGCTATGCCTTGGAAAATATGCTACAAATGTGAAAAGAAAGGTCATTTGTCACATCACTGCCCAAGTCAGAATGCTAAGCCAGCAAGATGGAACAGACAAACAGCTTATAGGCAGCAAGCTGCCAGAACAAGGAGAACAGGAAATCGAGCATCCAAAGTGGTCCAAATGTGGATCAAGAAATCTGAATTGAATGTTCTTTATGTTTTATTAACTAACCCTGCTGGACCCAACCAAATTTGGGTACCAAAACGTTGAGATGTTTGTTCTTTGTTTTGTAGGTATGTCTTGTGGTCAAAGTCAATGCAAATCAATGGATATTGGATAGTGGATGTACAAGACATATGTGTGGTGACAAATCTCAGTTCCTTAGCTTCAAGATGAAAAAGGGTGGTAGTGTTACAATTGGTGATAGCAAAACACTTCTTATACTTGGCAAAGGAACAATTGGTAATAGTAACATTTATATTGATAAAGTACAATATGTTCAAGGTCTTAAATATAATTTGCTTAGTATAAGTCAGTTATATGATGATGAACATACTATTGTTTTTGATAAAGAGAAATGTACTATTAATGTTGGCACTAACAAAGTCCCCCTAGTTGCTAGAAGGGAAGGAAATATATATATGTTGGACTTTGAGATGCAGGAAGTAGGCTGTTGTTTATCTACTGTTGATACAAACCCAGCTCTTTGCAAGAAACTGCGAGGACTTTGCTGTAAGAGAGCAAGCTGCCAAGGAGTTTCTGAGCAGAAGCAGTCAACACAGCAAGCTACGTTCTGAACAGAGTGCTTATCAGGCCTATTCTCAACAAAACTCCATATGAATTGCTAAGGAATAAGAAGCCAAACATTGGATATTTCAAGGTTTTTGGTTCCAGGTGCTTTGTACTCAAAACTATTGATAGAGATGGTAAATTCGATGCTAAATCTTATGAAGCAATATTTTTGGGTTATTCTTTAACAATTCGTGCTTATAGAGTGTATAATATATCTAAACGTATTGTTGAAGAGTCTATAGATGTTTCATTTCAAGAGTCTAATGTTGATCTGTCAAGAGATGAGGAAGATATTGCAGGTGCAGGTGATGACAGCCAGCTGCCAGTGACAAATACTGTATCGCAGCAAGCTGCCAACCAGTCTAAGACCACTACAGAAGCTGAAAAGCCAACTGAAACCTCTTCTCCAGTAGATGACACTATTGATAAGTTGTCAAAGCTCACCTTGGAAGGTCCAAGAGGTCAGAGATCACAAGAAAAGATGCATATCTATGAAGGTGGTGAAGCTTCTCCTCCATCCAAGAGAATTCGAGTACATGAGGAAGTCATAGCTCAACATTCATTGCCAAAGTCAAACAAGAACAGTGAAGAACCATCCTCCAGAGTTGATCATTGGTGATAAATCAGAAGGAATCAAGACAAGGAAGGGTCAAGCCAACTTTTGTGCATTTGCGGCCTTTCTAGCTCAAGAGGAACCAAAGAATGTTAAAGAAGCACTTCAAGATGAGAATTGGATCATGGCAATGCAAGAAGAACTCAATCAATTTGAAAGATGTGAAGTGTAATAACCCGAATTTTTGGTAGAATTAAAACTTTTCTTATTATGATTAAGTGCATCAGTGAATAGTGAATTTGGTGGATGAATAGTGATTTTGAGGATTAACAAAGTTTTTCATGTCACCTATGTACGAGACGTAGTGTGGATATTCCGAAGTCATACTAATGATCTACGGAGTAAATAAGTGAATGCAAAGACGATCGGAATTCAGAAATTCCAAATTTTATTTTGGTGAAGTATTTGACCGGACAGTGAATTATATATTATTATATTCAAGAAATGAGATATTAAATTAAGGATTTGAGGATTTAATATTTTGGAATTTTATTATATTTGATTTGAGAATTTAGAACGAAAACCACTGAGACAGTGAAATGAAGGTTCTAGAAACCGCTGATACTTTATAACGAGATTAAGCGATTAAGAGAACGAATCATGGATTAAGGATTGAAATTATGACAGGATTAAATATAGACATGGAAGTAACATGTAACAAGATTAATTCGAGAAATGCAACATTTGGATCATCCATGTGAAAAAAAACGAACTAGTAAAGCTACTTGCCACCATGATACTTCATGGCGCGACACATGTCCTTGTGACTCACCAAAATGGGATGACTCACCACCTTTTAACGCAAAAATATCAGCATTATCATTATTACCCAAGTCAAAGCCAAAACAAAAAGAAAAACATTTCATTTCCTCTTTTTCGGCCAAAAACCGACTGCCGGATTGTAAGCTGTATATCTCCTTCATTTCTTGGTGGAAAATGGCGATCTAAAGCTTTTTGGAAAGGTCTTGAGATAACCTACATGTCCTATTTCACGACTTTCTTTCATTTGAGCAAGGTAAGGCCTTCATTTGTCCAGTTCTTTAAACCGGTGTATAGTGATTCCGAGAATTACTAACTTGTTTTCTTGATTTCTTTGGATTGATACAAGCTTTTAAGGAAGGATTCAAGCTAGCTCAAGGTCATACAAGCTTGTAGGAGTGTTCTTAAGAGTTTAAGAAGGTATAAAAATCTCTCACCTTGGTTTTATAAGTTGTGTTATGTGCTTGGTTAGTGTTAGAGATTGATTAAAGGTGCTTAAGTGTTTTGTTTTGTCAAAAAAAAAGGAGTGAATTGATTGGTTAATTGGAAAGGGCTTGAGCTCTGTTTTTGGGCAGAAAATTAGAGGTTTGAGGGGTTAGTATTGTTAAGTTGATTGATTGGTTGCTTGATGGCTTGGTTGGGTAATGAAAATTTTTGGAAACGTTACGATTATAGCCGTCGTAATGTCCGTTTGTTTTTAGAATCATTTTGCTTAAAGTGCCCGAACTGAAAATTTGCAAAACTTGTGCACCACTGCCTAGGGTCTTATAGAGCTTGTTCCTAGTTTGCGTGAGCGCATGAATCGTGTCGAAACGATTTACGATTAAGGAGAAACAAGGATTTTAGTAAAAGCGGTCAAGAAAGTCAACTAGACAGTTGACCTGATTATTTTCGGCCACTTAATGATGGATTAAAATTGAGATAATTTGGGAATGAATACCTTAAACTATTGTTAAGGTCTACGAGAAAGTTTCGACTTAAAATATTGATTTTCCAATTTTATAAAAATGTTTCAGTCAAGGTTACGAGTAAGAGGACCCTTAGGAGAGTACTTGGACTTAACTTTGAAATGACTTAGTAAAACGGGCGAATGAGATTCGATTTGTAAACGAACTCTCGACTTAAGTGTTTGGGGATTAACATGGACTTAGGGTAAGTTAAGTATGAACCACTAGAGCCAATGTCAAAGTTTGTATAAGTGCATAAGTGTGGAGTATACCTGTATTGTTTAGTATATTGATGTTATATTCTGTTTGTTACAGATCACCGGAACCCGACACTTGCATCATCGTGACAGAATGCCACCAAAGAAAACCAGAGCTAACCCCAGGGAAGATGAGGCTTCTACGGGGAGGAATAACAACCGAGGAGATAACCGGAATGATAACCAGAACAATCAAGGGTTAAACCAACTAGTAGATTTGTTAAGACAAACCCTAGACCGTGGCCAGCAGGGTCCTATACCCAATATGGTGAACCAGACTGCAGCAGCTTTTAAGGCTTTTAAGTCAATACAACCACCTGAGTTTAAGGGTTTTGGTGAACCAGTAGAGGCTAGATCATGGTTGAAAGAGATGGAGAAATCCTTTAAGATTATAGGAGTAGAAGATGGACAGAAAACGACCTTTGCCACCTATATGCTGAAGGAAGAGGCAAACTATTGGTGGGAGTCTAAGGAAGCGATGGAACCTGAAGGGGTGGTAACCTGGGAGAGATTCACTGAGTTGTTTTTGGAAAAGTATTTTCCTGAGCATATGGAGAATCGGATGGAGATAAAGTTCTTGGAGCTAAAACAGAACAATAAGACAGTTGCTGAGTATGAGAAGGAGTTTACAGAGCTATCTAGGTTTGTACCACATTTTGTGGATACTGATAAGAAGAAGGCAAGAAGGTTTCAGCATGGGTTGAAACCGTGGATACAAACTAGAGTGGCTGCTTTTGAGCTTAGTGAGTATGTCAAGGTGGTGAATAAGGCTGGGGTGATAGAAGCAGGAAGTAATTTTAATCCAAGGGAGGATGAAGGGAAGAAAAGGAAAGCGGAGAGTTGGGGAGGAAATCAGACTAGAGGATCATATCATAATCAGACTAATAAGAGGTCAGGATTTCAGCTCGGTCAAAGCGTAGGATTTAACAGGACTGAGGGTACGGATAGTGTCCAGGAAGAACAACAAAGAGGCGTAAGTCAGTTTAGCCAGTCGCAACTGCAGCAATCCAACTGTAAGGTTTGTGGAAAGAAGCATGCGGGCGCATGTACGAGGTCAGTTACGGGATGTTTTAACTGTGGACAGGAGGGGCATCAGGCTAGAAATTGCCCTAGGAAAGTAGTGGTGTGTTTTAAATGTGGAAAGGAGGGACATATCTCTAGAGAGTGCAGATCAACCGCGACTACACCAGCGGCATCACGACAAAGTGGTGGAACCAATGACAACCGATCGACCGCTAGGGTTTTTAATATGACGGTAGATGATGGCATGAGAGAGATGGCTGAGATAGGAAAGAACCAGAGGAGTGAAAGAAGTTGGGGATTTGCACCGCAGAGCACAGGCAAGTATACTAACTCTTACTCTATCGTTCGGAGTAGAGGTATTTTGAAACGCAAATATTCTAGCTATGTGATCAATTACTGAATTTTATTCGTGCAATTGAAAGGCGTATATATCATTGTTGGTTGTTACTTGGATGTTGTAGGAAGATAATAGTAGAGACGAAGTTGACTTGAGGTATTGGTCTGGATTATTGAAAGTCCATAATCAAAGATGTTATTCATATCTTTTCCCCTAATCTTTCGAGGGGGAAAACTCAATTATTAATTAAGTAGACATTTCATGGTTTATGGATGTTATTTCTTTATTATTATAAAGTAGTAAATTGAGGTGCACGTGGTATTATACGTGGCATCTAAGATGATGAGTATAGAAGGCGGTCAATGGTTCCGACCTCTTATTTTATGGACTGGAGCTGCATAAGAGACCGGAGTGACGCCCGGCCCAGCAATTATTTAAGGGAGATGGTCCGAACAAGTCGGCTCCCCCTTCTACGGTAGTAACTTTTGGATGACGGTCCGAGCAAGTCGGTTAATCCTTAGGGTGACGGTCCGAGCAAGTCGGCTCACTCTTCTACCGTAGTAAAACCAGACGGTTGTAACAGACTGATCACCTGTTATAGCACAGTGGCGTGGCGATGCTCCAACTAAAGTCCAAAACAGTAGTAGGCATAATGCCGAGAACCTATGTGTTCATTGTTGTGGTAGTAACTTTTGGATGACGGTCTGAGCAAGTCGGCTCATCCTTAGGGTGACGGTCCGAGCAAGTCGGCTCACTCTTCTACAGTAGTAAAAAAATAATCTTTTGAAAAACATAGTCTTAAAGAAGTTCAAGATGTTTTAAATAAATACATTCTCCGAGTTATAACCTTGCTGAGCATTCTTAGGCTCATTCTTGCTATATGTTTCTATGTTGTTAATTTAATAAAATAGGGAGAAGAGGAGACGGTGCGAGTGGATCGTACCAACCTTATCAAGACAAGGGGAAAGGCCCTTCAACTGATGAAGTATAGTGGGAGGAAGACTACGATTTTGTAGTTAAGCTGGCAGATTTGCTATTAATGTAAAGCAAACTCATTGTAGAAATGATTATGTATTATATTAGGGAGATATGTATCAACCTTAAGAAGACGATGGAGTAAGATCCTGGAAAGTACTCTGATGTTGTAATATTTTTGGTAATGTATGTTAAGTTCTAAGACTATAACCTGTGGAGTTAGATGTGTGGAGTTACTTTTGTTGTTATAGTAGAATATATTATGAGCAGGTATTGATGGTTGAAGTAGTGATGAACCGAATTCCCTTGTGCGAGATTTGGGGGTGTTACAGATGGTATCAGAGCCATAGGTTATAAACCTTAGAACTAGGGTAGAGGGAGTCAAGAAGAGAGGAGAAAGTGACGCGAGAGCTCTCATGGAGTTCCTAAATGGAAAGTTGGATGTAGTACTAAGGATGAGAATATAGGACTTTTAGGAGTTGTGAAGAGTAGAACTGATGGAAGTAATGAGCAGGCATTAAGAGTAGAATACGAGATGGATAGCCTTACCCCCCCCCCCAAACTTGTAGAATGGTCATAACGGGGTTCATGTGTCAATGCTACGTCAGTATACTATAGATGCCCGGCATATGTTAGAATACGAACAGGTAGATATACAACCTGGTCTGACTTACAAAGAACAACCTGTGGAAATCACGGATGGAAAAGAGCAAGTGCTAAGTGGCGAGGTTGCCAAGCTAGTGAGAGGTTTGTGGAAATTCAGGAAGTGGAAGAATCCACCTGGGAGTTAGAAAGTGCAATGGGAGAGGAGTACCCCCAGTTATTCCTAAGCTGATTCCGGGACGGAATCCTTTTAAGGAGGGGAGACTGTAATAACCCGAATTTTTGGTAGAATTAAAACTTTTCTTATTATGATTAAGTGCATCAGTGAATAGTGAATTTGGTGGATGAATAGTGATTTTGAGGATTAACAAAGTTTTTCATGTCACCTATGTACGAGACGTAGTGTGGATATTCCGAAGTCATACTAATGATCTACGGAGTAAATAAGTGAATGCAAAGACGATCGGAATTCAGAAATTCCAAATTTTATTTTGGTGAAGTATTTGACCGGGCAGTGAATTATATATTATTATATTCAAGAAATGAGATATTAAATTAAGGATTTGAGGATTTAATATTTTGGAATTTTATTATATTTGATTTGAGAATTTAGAACGAAAACCACTGAGACAGTGAAACGAAGGTTCTAGAAACCGCTGATACTTTATAACGAGATTAAGCGATTAAGCGAACGAATCATGGATTAAGGATTGAAATTATGACAGGATTAAATATAGACATGGAAGTAACATGTAACAAGATTAATTCGAGAAATGCAACATTTGGATCATCCATGTGAAAAAAAACGAACTAGTAAAGCTGCTTGCCACCATGATACTTCATGGCGCGACACATGTCCTTGTGACTCACCAAAATGGGATGACTCACCACCTTTTAACACAAAAATATCAGCATTATCATTATTACCCAAGTCAAAGCCAAAAAAAAAAGAAAAACATTTCATTTCCTCTTTTTCGGCCAAAAACCGACTGCCGGATTGTAAGCTGTATATCTCCTTCATTTCTTGGTGGCAAATGGCGATCTAAAGCTTTTTGGAAAGGTCTTGAGATAACCTACATTTCCTATTTCACGACTTTCTTTCATTTGAGCAAGGTAAGGCCTTCATTTGTCCAGTTCTTTAAACCGGTGTATAGTGATTCCGAGAATTACTAACTTGTTTTCTTGATTTCTTTGGATTGATACAAGCTTTTAAGGAAGGATTCAAGCTAGCTCAAGGTCATACAAGCTTGTAGGAGTGTTCTTAAGAGTTTAAGAAGGTATAAAAATCTCTCACCTTGGTTTTATAAGTTGTGTTATGTGCTTGGTTAGTGTTAGAGATTGATTAAAGGTGCTTAAGTGTTTTGTTTTGTCAAAAAAAAAGGAGTGAATTGATTGGTTAATTGGAAAGGGCTTGAGCTCTGTTTTTGGGCAGAAAATTAGAGGTTTGAGGGGTTAGTATTGTTAAGTTGATTGATTGGTTGCTTGATGGCTTGGTTGGGTAATGAAAAATTTTGGAAACGTTATGATTATAGCCGTCGTAATGTCCATTTGTTTTTAGAATCATTTTGCTTAAAGTGCCCGAACTGAAAATTTGCAAAACTTGTGCACCACTGCCTAGGGTCTTATAGAGCTTGTTCCTAGTTTGCGTGAGCGCAGGAATCGTGTCGAAACGATTTACGATTAAGGAGAAACAAGGATTTTAGTAAAAGCGGTCAAGAAAGTCAACTAGACAGTTGACCTGATTATTTTCGGCCACTTAATGATGGATTAAAATTGAGATAATTTGGGAATGAATACCTTAAACTATTGTTAAGGTCTACGAGAAAGTTTCGACTTAAAATATTGATTTTCCAATTTTATAAAAATGTTTCAGTCAAGGTTACGAGTAAGAGGACCCTTAGGAGAGTACTTGGACTTAACTTTGAAATGACTTAGTAAAACGGGCGAATGAGATTCGATTTGTAAACGAACTCTCGACTTAAGTGTTTGGGGATTAACATGGACTTAGGGTAAGTTAAGTATGAGCCACTAGAGCCAATGTCAAAGTTTGTATAAGTGCATAAGTGTGGAGTATACCTGTATTGTTTAGTATATTGATGTTATATTCTGTTTGTTACAGATCACCGGAACCCGACACTTGCATCATCGTGACAGAATGCCACCAAAGAAAACCAGAGCTAACCCCAGGGAAGATGAGGCTTCTACGGGGAGGAATAACAACCGAGGAGATAACCGGAATGATAACCAGAACAATCAAGGGTTAAACCAACTAGTAGATTTGTTAAGACAAACCCTAGACCGTGGCCAGCAGGGTCCTATACCCAATATGGTGAACCAGACTGCAGCAGCTTTTAAGGCTTTTAAGTCAATACAACCACCTGAGTTTAAGGGTTTTGGTGAACCAGTAGAGGCTAGATCATGGTTGAAAGAGATGGAGAAATCTTTTAAGATTATAGGAGTAGAAGATGGACAGAAAACGACCTTTGCCACCTATATGCTGAAGGAAGAGGCAAACTATTGGTGGGAGTCTAAGGAAGCGATGGAACCTGAAGGGGTGGTAACCTGGGAGAGATTCACTGAGTTGTTTTTGGAAAAGTATTTTCCTGAGCATATGGAGAATCGGATGGAGATAAAGTTCTTGGAGCTAAAATAGAACAATAAGACAGTTGCTGAGTATGAGAAGGAGTTTACAGAGCTATCTAGGTTTGTACCACATTTTGTGGATACTGATAAGAAGAAGGCAAGAAGGTTTCAACATGGGTTGAAACCGTGGATACAAACTAGAGTGGCTGCTTTTGAGCTTAGTGAGTATGTCAAGGTGGTGAATAAGGCTGGGGTGATAGAAGCAGGAAGTAATTTTAATCCAAGGGAGGATGAAGGGAAGAAAAGGAAAGCGGAGAGTTGGGGAGGAAATCAGACTAGAGGATCATATCATAATCAGACTAATAAGAGGTCAGGATTTCAGCTCGGTCAAAGCGTAGGATTTAACAGGACTGAGGGTACGGATAGTGTCCAGGAAGAACAACAAAGAGGCGTAAGTCAGTTTAGCCAGTCGCAACTGCAGCAATCCAACTGTAAGGTTTGTGGAAAGAAGCATGCGGGCGCATGTACGAGGTCATTTACGGGATGTTTTAACTGTGGACAGGAGGGGCATCAGGCTAGAAATTGCCCTAGGAAAGTAGTGGTGTGTTTTAAATGTGGAAAGGAGGGACATATCTCTAGAGAGTGCAGATCAACCGTGACTACACCAGCGGCATCACGACAAAGTGGTGGAACCAATGACAACCGATCGACCGCTAGGGTTTTTAATATGACGGTAGCTGATGGCATGAGAGAGATGGCTGAGATAGGAAAGAACCAGAGGAGTGAAAGAAGTTGGGGATTTGCACCGCAGAGCACAGGCAAGTATACTAACTCTTACTCTATCGTTCGGAGTAGAGGTATTTTGAAACGCAAATATTCTAGCTATGTGATCAATTACTGAATTTTATTCGTGCAATTGAAAGGCGTATATATCATTGTTGGTTGTTACTTGGATGTTGTAGGAAGATAATAGTAGAGACGAAGTTGACTTGAGGTATTGGTCTGGATTATTGAAAGTCCATAATCAAAGATGTTATTCATATCTTTTCCCCTAATCTTTCGAGGGGGAAAACTCAATTATTAATTAAGTAGACATTTCATGGTTTATGGATGTTATTTCTTTATTATTATAAAGTAGTAAATTGAGGTGCACGTGGTATCTAAGATGATGAGTATAGAAGGCGGTCAATGGTTCCGACCTCTTATTTTATGGACTGGAGCTGCATAAGAGACCGGAGTGACGCCCGGCCCAGCAATTATTTAAGGGAGATGGTCCGAACAAGTCGGCTCCCCCTTCTACGGTAGTAACTTTTGGATGATGGTCCGAGCAAGTCGGCTAATCCTTAGGGTGACGGTCCGAGCAAGTCGGCTCACTCTTCTACCGTAGTAAAACCAGACGGTTGTAACAGACTGATCACCTGTTATAGCACAGTGGCGTGGCGATGCTCCAACTAAAGTCCAAAACAGTAGTAGGCATAATGTCGAGAACCTATGTGTTCATTGTTGTGGTAGTAACTTTTGGATGACGGTCCGAGCAAGTCGGCTCATCCTTAGGGTGACGGTCCGAGCAAGTCGGCTCACTCTTCTACAGTAGTAAAAAAATAATCTTTTGAAAAACATAGTCTTAAAGAAGTTCAAGATGTTTTAAATAAATACATTCTCCGAGTTATAACCTTGCTGAGCATTCTTAGGCTCATTCTTGCTATATGTTTCTATGTTGTTAATTTAATAAAATAGGGAGAAGAGGAGACGGTGCGAGTGGATCGTACCAACCTTATCAAGACAAGGGGAAAGGCCCTTCAACTGATGAAGTATAGTGGGAGGAAGACTACGATTTTGTAGTTAAGCTGGCAGATTTGCTATTAATGTAAAGCAAACTCATTGTAGAAATGATTATGTATTATATTAGGGAGATATGTATCAACCATAAGAAGACGATGGAGTAAGATCCTGGAAAGTACTCTGATGTTGTAATATTTTTGGTAATGTATGTTAAGTTCTAAGACTATAACCTGTGGAGTTAGATGTGTGGAGTTACTTTTGTTGTTATAGTAGAATATATTATGAGCAGGTATTGATGGTTGAAGTAGTGATGAACCGAATTCCCTTGTGCGAGATTTGGGGGCGTTACATGAAGTTTGGGAACTTGTGGAGCCACCTAAAGATGCTTCAATCATTGGTACTAAATGGGTCTTCAAGAACAAAGTTGATGAATTTGGTACGGTTACTCGAAACAAAGCAAGACTTGTTGCACAAGGATATAATCAACAAGAAGGAATAGATTTAGAGGAAACTTATGTTCCGGTTGCAAGGCTTGAATCAATAAGGATGCTACTTTCATTTGCATGCTTCAAGAAGATCAAGTTACACCAAATGGACGTGAAAAGCGCATTTCTTAATGGATTCTTAAAGGAAGAAGTTTATGTCAAGCAACCCCCTGGTTTTGAGAATGAGCAATTTCCAAATCATGTTTTCAAGTTGAAGAAGGCATTATATGGATTGCGGCAAGTTCCTAGATCATGGTACGAAAGGTTACGTAAGTTTTTGATCAAAAATGGTTTCATTCGAGGTAAAATCGATCCCACATTATTTACTAAACATGATGGTACTGATATTTTAGTTGTACAAATATATGTGGATGATATTATTTTTGGATCTACTAATGATGATATGTGCAAGTGGTTTTCTAAGTGTATGCATAATGAGTTTGACATGAGCATGATGGGAGAGCTTAATTACTTTTTGGGTCTTCAAATTAAGAAAACTCCAGAGGGTATTTATGTGCATCAATCCAAGTATATCAAGAATCTACTCAAAAGATTTGGATTTGAAAATATCAAGCTGAAATCAACACCGATGACTCCTGCCAGCAAGCTAACAGTAGATGAACAAGGACAGAGTTTGGTGTCTTGGCAAAGCAAGAAGCAAGCTTCTGTTGCATTATCCACTGCAGAAGAATACCAGCTAGCTGACATCTTCACTAAGCCATTGGCCGAAGAAAGATTTTCTGTTCTTCGTAGGGAAATTGGCATGTGCAATGTCTAGACAACAAGCTGCCTACAATTGTCTGGTAATATTAGCTCACTTAGCATGATAATCCATGCTTATTTGAATTTTCTATTATTGATAACATGTGAATAACCTTTTTGATGAATAAGGGGGAGAAAATTCAGGATCATAGTATGTGTGATTTAGGGGGAGTTTTTAGCTACTCTTTGGGCTCTTTGGGTCACATGATTTTAATGTGAATTTATGCTAATGCTAAATTTTAATGTGATGCCATGAAAATATACTTAGCTGCTTGGATAGAATGCTAATCTTTTTGCAGGGGAAACATAATTTTAGGGGGAGTAATTTGCTCCTGAATATTATTGTGTAATCATCAAAAAGGGGGAGATTGAAACCCTGGTGTTTTGATGATAACACTATAGCAACTAGTTGGGTTGATTGTGTGTACTAACATTGTTTTGCAGGAGATAAAGACTTTATATTTTATAACAAAACATGTTGTAGCAGCTAGCTGGCAGACTAAATTTCTATGCAGGCAGCAAGCTGGCAGAGTAAATTTTCTACACAGGCAGCAAGCTGGCAACACTTTCAGCAGATAGAGTTTCAGTCCTATTTTATAGGAAATCTTCTAGGAACTGAATTGTAAGGACTCTATCAGTTATATAAGTCATGTATATATATATTAGCTCAAATAATTTAAAATTTATTTTCATATATATATAATCCCTATATTATAGGAAGTTGTTTATACATGTTTTATCCTTTAACAACTTCTATTCTTTTGGGCTTTACAAACCAGTTGAACGTGTCTTCTTAACGTTCTTATTTTTTCTATTCTTCTGGTTTCTAAACGTTACTTTCATGAACGTTGGGCTTGAATTAATCAAGGAACAAAAACGTGAGACTTGGTAGTCAATACCGTCAGTTGTTAGATTAATTCAAAATCATTTGTTCATTATATAAATACTTGTGTGTTTTCATTCTCAGATGTTGAACGACTTTCAAAAGAAAACACAAGTACTTTCGAACTGATTTGCAAAATCTTATACATACTTGAGCTCTTATATATTATACGATATATATTCTTGATTAGAGTTCATAGTTTCGGTTGTAATTCATTATATCTTTGTATGTAGAGGGAGAATCATTAAACATGCCACCACTTCTCAATGGGGCAGAAAATTATGATTTATGGAGAATAAAGATGAAGGTGTTATTGAGCAGAAATCCATTTGAGTGGAGAGTCGTTAAGGATGGTCCATTCACTTTTTTGGATAATAATGGCAAGCCAAAAGATGTTGATGATCTTACCGAGACAGAATTGATAAAATCAAGCTATGATGGAAGAGCAAAGTACACACTAATATGTGGTCTTTCAGATTCAGATTTTGACAAGGTCTCGTCATGTAGCACAGCAAAGGATATATGGGATACCTTAAAAATGCATTATAAAGCTACAACAAAATCAGAGGAAGAATGTTTCAAGTCAAAGCAGCAAGCTACCTCAAGAGACGAAAACAAAGCAAAGGCTCAAATCACTTGGAGTGAAGAGGAATTTAATTCCAATGAAGACTCAAGCGAAGATATGCTAAATATTGCATTGGTTGGGATTGATGATGATATGGTTCGAGGAAACACCGAAGAAGTCCTTGTAAATAGTGATGTATCACATTCGGACTCTGATGTTGAATCTAGTGCGGTAAACTCATTTCAGTTTAACATATCTTCTGAAAATGTTATATTGGAATCACTAACCATGCAGGAACATAGTAATATATCTATTGTAGAGTTCATGGAATTAAAGAATGAGAACAATGAGCTTGAAAAGAAAAATGCTTCTCTTCGAAAGATCATTACTGATCTTATGGATGAAAAGACTCCATCAAGCAATCATGAAGATCTCATTTCTGATCTCAAGGGAAAGCTAAAACAACTTGAGGGGTTCAACAAATTACTTCTCAAAAGAAATGATACATTGATGAAGGAACTCAGTGAGCTGCGTGCAGAAATTGAAGCAAGAGATGTATGTCTTGAAACTTTTAAAATCCAAGAATCCATCTCAATTGAAGCTACTCAACAAGCTGAGAAGATAAAGGAATTGGAAGCTGAAGTTACAAAGCTTGAGAAAGGCATGGGAAAATTTGTTCAAGGAGAGGAAGTATTAAAGACTATTATGAAACAAACAAAGGTTCCTATGGATAAAGAAGGACTTGGAATGGCTTCTACATCAAAGACCAAGGCTTTTCAATATGAAGGCAAACATGGTATTCCATATAATTATGCTATGCCTTGGAAAATATGCTACAAATGTGAAAAGAAAGGTCATTTGTCACATCACTGCCCAAGTCAGAATGCTAAGCCAGCAAGATGGAACAGACAAACAGCTTATAGGCAGCAAGCTGCCAGAACAAGGAGAACAGGAAATCGAGCATCCAAAGTGGTCCAAATGTGGATCAAGAAATCTGAATTGAATGTTCTTTATGTTTTATTAACTAACCATGCTGGACCCAACCAAATTTGGGTACCAAAACATTGAGATGTTTGTTCTTTGTTTTGTAGGTATGTCTTGTGGTCAAAGTCAATGCAAATCAATGGATATTGGATAGTTGATGTACAAGACATATGTGTGGTGACAAATCTCAGTTCCTTAGCTTTAAGATGAAAAAGGGTGGTAGTGTTACAATTGGTGATAGCAAAACACTTCTTATACTTGGCAAAGGAACAATTGGTAATAGTAACATTTATATTGATAAAGTACAATATGTTCAAGGTCTTAAATATAATTTGCTTAGTATAAGTCAGTTATATGATGATGAACATACTATTGTTTTTGATAAAGAGAAATGTACTATTAATGTTGGCACTAACAAAGTCCCCCTAGTTGCTAGAAGGGAAGGAAATATATATATGTTGAACTTTGAGATGCAGGAAGTAGGCTGTTGTTTATCTACTGTTGATACAAACCCAGCTCTTTGCAAGAAACTGCGAGGACTTTGCTGTAAGAGAGCAAGCTGCCAAGGAGTTTCTGAGCAGAAGCAGTCAACACAGCAAGCTACGTTCTGAACAGAGTGCTTATCAGGCCTATTCTCAACAAAACTCCATATGAATTGCTAAGGAATAAGAAGCCAAACATTGGATATTTCAAGGTTTTTGGTTCCAGGTGCTTTGTACTCAAAACTATTGATAGAGATGGTAAATTCGATGCTAAATCTTATGAAGCAATATTTTTGGGTTATTCTTTAACAAGTCGTGCTTATAGAGTGTATAATATATCTAAACGTATTGTTGAAGAGTCTATAGATGTTTCATTTCAAGAGTCTAATGTTGATCTGTCAAGAGATGAGGAAGATATTGCAGGTGCAGGTGATGACAGCCAGCTGCCAGTGACAAATACTGTATCGCAGCAAGCTGCCAACCAGTCTAAGACCACTACAGAAGCTAAAAAGCCAACTGAAACCTCTTCTCCAGTAGATGACACTATTGATAAGTTGTCAAAGCTCACCTTGGAAGGTCCAAGAGGTCAGAGATCACAAGAAAAGATGCATATCTATGAAGGTGGTGAAGCTTCTCCTCCATCCAAGAGAATTCGAGTACATGAGGAAGTCATAGCTCAACATTCATTGCCAAAGTCAAACAAGAACAGTGAAGAACCATCCTCCAGAGTTGATCATTGGTGATAAATCAGAAGGAATCAAGACAAGGAAGGGTCAAGCCAACTTTTGTGCATTTGCGGCCTTTCTAGCTCAAGAGGAACCAAAGAATGTTAAAGAAGCACTTCAAGATGAGAATTGGATCATGGCAATGCAAGAAGAACTCAATCAATTTGAAAGATGTGAAGTTTGGGAACTTGTGGAGCCACCTAAAGATGCTTCAATCATTGGTACTAAATGGGTCTTCAAGAACAAAGTTGATGAATTTGGTACGGTTACTCGAAACAAAGCAAGACTTGTTGCACAAGGATATAATCAACAAGAAGGAATAGATTTAGAGGAAACTTATGTTCCGGTTGCAAGGCTTGAATCAATAAGGATGCTACTTTCATTTGCATGCTTCAAGAAGATCAAGTTACACCAAATGGACGTGAAAAGCGCATTTCTTAATGGATTCTTAAAGGAAGAAGTTTATGTCAAGAAACCCCCTGGTTTTGAGAATGAGCAATTTCCAAATCATGTTTTCAAGTTGAAGAAGGCATTATATGGATTGCGGCAAGTTCCTAGATCATGGTACGAAAGGTTACGTAAGTTTTTGATCAAAAATGGTTTCATTCGAGGTAAAATCGATCCCACATTATTTACTAAACATGATGGTACTGATATTTTAGTTGTACAAATATATGTGGATGATATTATTTTTGGATCTACTAATGATGATATGTGCAAGTGGTTTTCTAAGTGTATGCATAATGAGTTTGACATGAGCATGATGGGAGAGCTTAATTACTTTTTGGGTCTTCAAATTAAGAAAACTCCAGAGGGTATTTATGTGCATCAATCCAAGTATATCAAGAATCTACTCAAAAGATTTGGATTTGAAAATATCAAGCTGAAATCAACACCGATGACTCCTGCCAGCAAGCTAACAGTAGATGAACAAGGACAGAGTTTGGTGTCTTGGCAAAGCAAGAAGCAAGCTTCTGTTGCATTATCCACTGCAGAAGAATACCAGCTAGCTGACATCTTCACTAAGCCATTGGCCGAAGAAAGATTTTCTGTTCTTCGTAGGGAAATTGGCATGTGCAATGTCTAGACAACAAGCTGCCTACAATTGTCTGGTAATATTAGCTCACTTAGCATGATAATCCATGCTTATTTGAATTTTCTATTATTGATAACATGTGAATAACCTTTTTGATGAATAAGGGGGAGAAAATTCAGGATCATAGTATGTGTGATTTAGGGGGAGTTTTTAGCTACTCTTTGGGCTCTTTGGGTCACATGATTTTAATGTGAATTTATGCTAATGCTAAATTTTAATGTGATGCCATGAAAATATACTTAGCTGCTTGGATAGAATGCTAATCTTTTTGCAGGGGAAACATAATTTTAGGGGGAGTAATTTGCTCCTGAATATTATTGTGTAATCATCAAAAAGGGGGAGATTGAAACCCTGGTGTTTTGATGATAACACTATAGCAACAAGCTGGGTTGATTGTGTGTACTAACATTGTTTTGCAGGAGATAAAGACTTTATATTTTATAACAAAACATGTTGTAGCAGCTAGCTGGCAGACTAAATTTCTATGCAGGCAGCAAGCTGGCAGAGTAAATTTTCTACACAGGCAGCAAGCTGGCAACACTTTCAGCAGATAGAGTTTCAGTCCTATTTTATAGGAAATCTTCTAGGAACTGAATTGTAAGGACTCTATCAGTTATATAAGTCATGTATATATATATTAGCTCAAATAATTTTGAATTTATTTTCATATATATATAATCCCTATATTATAGGAAGTTGTTTATACATGTTTTATCCTTTAACAACTTCTATTCTTTTGGGCTTTACAAACCAGTTGAACGTGTCTTCTTAACGTTCTTATTTTTTCTATTCTTCTGGTTTCTAAACGTTACTTTCATGAACGTTGGGCTTGAATTAATCAAGGAACAAAAACGTGAGACTTGGTAGTCAAGACCGTCAGTTGTTAGATTAATTCAAAATCATTTGTTCATTATATAAATACTTGTGTGTTTTCATTCTCAGATGTTGAACGACTTTCAAAAGAAAACACAAGTACTTTCGAACTGATTTGCAAAATCTTATACATACTTGAGCTCTTATATATTATACGATATATATTCTTGATTAGAGTTCATAGTTTCGGTTGTAATTCATTATATCTTTGTGTTGTTCAACGTGTAAGTTGGTAGTTGCTGGTTTTGTGAGCTTGGGAAACAAGGGTTCAAGGAACTTGATAGCTAGAGGAGTTTATACTTGGTTTAGTATAGTACTTAGAGAGCTGCGTTCAAGGAACAAGGTGTTTCAGCAAGCTGCAAACAGTAACTGGGAGATCAGTGAGATATATTATTGTATTGTGTAGTTGTAATTCACTTTGATCAATAATATATTCATTTGTCGTGTTGGTAGAGGACCAGGACGTAGACCTATAGGAGATAGGGGTCGAACCTGGCTAAAATTGTTGTGTGTTCTTTACTTTCTGCACATTTTCTATACTGCACTACACAACGTAGCTAGCTGCCTTTTTTATATTCTGTGAACTCAGTAAGCTGCCAGACAGCAAAACAGACTGATTTTTGCGTTTTCAGTCACATAACTTGGTAAAAAAAATAAAATCGGTCATTGTTAGTCATAACACCTATTCACCCCTCCCCTCTAGGTGTTGATTCTCAATTACATTTCCCCTCTTTTTCTAGAAAAATCACGGGCAATTACCTTTTTCACCTAAAACATGTTATATTTTCTATTTTCCTTACTAAAATCTCTACTTTTCCAATTATATCACGCGAAAACCTTTGCTTATTTACTTTAAAATCTATTTTAATAAATTTAATTGACAATTATCTTTTTCTAAAACATGTCACCTTTTGTATTTTTCTTAATAAAACCCCTCTTTTTTCAAAAATATCACGGGCAAATCGTTACTTTTATATTTTAAAATTCAACGAAAACATGTTACTTTCTATTTTTCTTACTAAAACCCCTCTTTTTCCAAAATATCACGGGCAAACTGTTACAATTAATAAAATATAAATAATAAAATTAACAATTATTAAAAACAATTCGTGCATAGCACAGGTTTTAAGCTATATTATTAAAGACGAAACATTAAAAGTTTGGTAGTCGGATGGACGGTCAGTCGGTACTTAGTGATTTTATTTAATTGCCCTTACTTATTTTTTAAAAAACAATCACTAAATAATAACATTATTTATAACCAATTACCTTTTCAGCTAAAATACATTACCTTTTTATATTTTTTTTTCTAACAAAATCTTCTCTTTTTCTAAAAAAAACACGGGCGGTTATCTTTTTTAACAAAAACATGTTACTCTTTCTATTTTTTCTTACTAAAACCCCTCATTTTCCAAAAATATCATGGGCAACCCCTTACTTATTTATTTTAAAAATCTATTTTTTCATTTTAATAATTAAAAGTATTAAAATATATTTTAATACTTTTAATTATGAGCACTTTTTCAGCTGAAACATGTTACTTTTTCAATTTTTTCATTTTCTAAAGAAATTATTATTCAATAATAACATTTTTATAACCAACTACCTTTTCAGCTAAAATACATTACTTTTTCTATTTTTTTCTAACAAAATCCTTTATTTTTCTAAAAACAATCACCGGTAATTATCATTTTCAACTAAAATATGCTACTCTTTCTATTTTTCCTTACTAAAAACTCTCATTTTCCAAAAATATCTCGGGCAAATCCCTACTTATTTATTTTGAAACCTATTTAAATACTTTTAATTACGGGCACTTACCTTTTCAGATAAAACATGTTACTTTTCTATTTTTCCTTACTAATACCCCTACTTTTCCAAAAATATAACGGATAAACAGTTATTAATTTATTTTAATACTTTTAATTATTTAAAAAAGTTTAACACAC
This sequence comes from Heracleum sosnowskyi, assembly GCA_030848705.1. Classification (NCBI taxonomy): domain Eukaryota; kingdom Viridiplantae; phylum Streptophyta; class Magnoliopsida; order Apiales; family Apiaceae; genus Heracleum; species Heracleum sosnowskyi. Next base: position 82,497,884 of record CM061244.1, read on the forward strand.
CTACTTATTTTTTTAGCAAATGTAAATTAAAAAAATATTAAAACATAAATAATAAAAATAATAATTATTAATAACAATCCGTGCATCGTGGTTTTAAGATTTAAAAAAAATGTAGCAGCAAAAACGAATCAGAGGATATTAGCTAACATATTCACTAATATATATATTAAAACTCACATGATCAAAAAAAGAAAAACACTCAACTATTAAATTGAATACAATGAAATATGACCAAACAAGAAATAATGACAAGATGATAAAAATAATTATGTAAATCTAACATAAACAGGTATAGGACTCTGTTGATGCACACACAAGAGCATGGACTACTGAAAAAAAGCCAGATCCAAGTGATTTTAGTCAAAAATTAATAGGCTAGACACATGATCAAAGTAATCCAAAATAGGCTAAGCACATAAAATTTAAAAATCACTAAAACTAGGCCACACGAGTACACAAGGTTGGAAAAAGAAAAAGCAAACCAGAAACAAGAATAAAGGTGTGTAGCATGCTATATATTTATCAAATATGGAGTATTTGACAGCCAATATATCATTTTGGGTTCGGAATAATGTAAAGAACGTATCTCTTGCAATTCAGTTTTCAAATCCCCTTTTCTATAAAAAAAAAAAAAAATTTGTTATATTTAGAGGCAATTCATACACCTTCTCCACCCAAAATGTAACGGCCTCTTTAATACACATAAATGTCATTATATGAATCAAATTGTAACTTACAAATAAATATTTGTAACCTTCAAATACATAACTTATGTATTTTATTCTTTATTAAATTTTACAAATAAAACTGATATATATACAACAGTTTTTGGGATAAAATCTAGACCATTAATGAATTATTAAATTTTAATTGGGCGTACAACTTTTTAGATGTCAATAAGATACACAGCTACAAGTCGTGGTCGCTTGTCCATGTAAGTAAGAACAGGAGCTAACCTTTTGGTAATTAAGCCTTCAGAGAAGAATAAAACGTAACTCTTCAGGTTTTCTAGGGTGTCGCTAGCAATACTAATCGTTGTGAATTTTTGGTATTTTTTCAGCTATTGTTGTGGAAAGGAGTTTACAGAAAATATTGTTGATTTCGTAACCCTAAAAGCGGTCGAGCCACCGCGAATATAAAAATTGTATTCTCTTTTTCTACAGCATTTACGTTTTGATTTATAACATGTAATCTGGGCGTGTTATAAATTTGGTCGTCTGCGGGTTAGCTAAAAATTCTCTTCAAGTCCCAATTTTGGGCGTGTTTGGCTCATCTTAAAAGTTAAAATTTATGTATTATAAGTTGATAAGAGCTTAGGGTGTTTGTGTACTCAGCTTACTAGCTTTATACCCGTGCAATGCACGAGACGTTTAATAAGTTATTTTATTTTAGTGTTTTTATAATTTTATTTATTTATTAATATCTTTGTGTATTTTCATAAAAATATAAATTCATTAAGTTAATAATATATTTTTTCATATGTATATATTACTTCGGTTTATGCTATACTTCTTGAAATGATAAAAATTACGAATTTTTTATATATACAAATTCACTAAATTAATGATTATTTATATGTTTATTCATTGTTTTTATAAATTCAATTTTAATAAATTTTAGTGTAAATATTTAAAATATTAAAATTATACTACTTCTATTATTCTTTACTTTTATAGAAATGTTACTTTTTCTCTAAAGTAGAGTATTATTAATAACTCTAATTGTGTAATTTTAGCGAGGGGATATTCTTTTGCCGGGAGATATTAGTAGAGAGTTTTTAGCTATGTAGGACATGTAGAGAATTTTTAGCTATGTAGGACCCGCAGACGACTGTTATGGATTAAAAAACGTGCTTGTATATTAATTGCTAGGATTAATGAGCTTGGAGCTTTTATGGCTGCACTTGTGTTTCGAGACTAAATCGGTCCTCACAAGATGCCTACGTATCTCAATTCGTTATTGAGAATCAAGCCAAAGACGTAGTTCTTGGTGTTGACCTCGGGGCTATGGCGGCAGGGGCACACCAAGGACGTAGTGACTTGTATGTCCTTATTCGAGGATGAAGTCTAAAACGTAGTTCTAGGGGTGCCTTTGTGGCTTGTTGCGCCTTCGAGGCGTTGTGACGTATGGAGCTGTGCCCAAAACGTAGTAGATGACGTATGAAGCTGTGTCCAAAACATGACGTATGGAGCTGTGTCCAAAACGTAGTTCTGATTGTAGGATCAGGGTCCTTATATAGGCGTCTAGAGCCTAGTATTTATGGTATATTTAGGAGTCTTAGCGAATAAGTCTCCTTTTTGATATTGGATAAACATTGTATTTCTTGCTGGAGAATTCGTTTCCTTGTTGATAAAGGCTATGGCTCATTAATTACCTTTAATTGGGATTCCGGATCCTTCTTTGATGAATTTACCATATTTTGGACTCTTTTTATGAGTTGTATATTTTCCCTATTCATTAATTACGAAATTAATGAATAATTAGGGTGTCGGGCCTTAAATATCGGCATTTCCATTGACTTGTCAATTATATTTCTATAATTAGTTTTCTGACCATATCATTTGCCCCCCAACTTCTGGGAAAATCTCCTTGGGGTTTTCGTAGAAGTTATAACGTGTTTTTCCTCAAAATTTTCCATTTTTAAGGGCATTTTCGACCTCAAATTAGGTCTTTTTCGACCTCCTTTTTGACCAGGAAAAAAGTCATTTTCGACCTCAAATTCGACCACGAAACAGGTCATTTTCGACCTGAAATTTGATCTGGATTTTGACCTCGACTGGAGTGAGGTGGAAGGTTTCGACCTCGATTTTTAAGTCTTTTTCGACCTCGAGCCTTCGACCTCGATCCAGCCTTTTTTCGACCTTGATTGGTCCCGGGTCGATGGTTTCGACCTCGACTTCCCAGTCATTTTCGACCTCGGTCATTCGACCTCGGTTCCTCATACTTTCGACCTCATTTTGCACGTCATTTTCGACCTGGGTCATTCGACCTCGTTCCAGCCTTTTTCGACCATGATTTCTAGGTCAATATCGACCTCGATCTCTAGGTCGTTTTCGACCTCATTTTGGCGTGAGGTCGAACGTTTAGACCTCGTTTTCTAGGTCATATTCGACCTCATTCTTTCGACCTTGAATCCTTCTGTTTTCGACCTCACTTGGGTGTGAGGTCGAGGGGTTCGAGCTCGATTTATAGTGTATTTTCGATCTCAATCAATCGACTTCGATCTAGGGTCTTTTTGACCTCGAATTTTCAATTTTTTGACTGGATTTTTGGTGCGAAGTCGATGGAAACGACCTCAATTCCTCGTATATTTTCGACTTCGAGCCTTCGATGTCGTTCTAAGGTTTTTTCGACCTCAATTTCATTATTTTTCGACTTTATTTGGGAGCGAGGTCGTTGGAATCGACCTCGTTTTCCCATATGTTTTCGACCTCGGTCGTACGATTTCGATTTAATGACTTTTCGACCTTAAATATTTGATTTTGCCTTGGCTATATTTCAAATTTCATTCTTTTCTTGGGCCTTAACTAGCCCAATTTTTAATTGGACTTAAATTATTCCGGCCTTGGGCCTTATTGGGCCTTTATTGTTTGGGCTTCGAATTTGCCTGAGACCCAAATTATTTGGGTTTTAATCTCTATAATCCATAAATGTATTTGTGGGCCTTAACTGGCTATAGACGGTTGCCCTTCCTTAACCGGTTGGGTTTCCAGTCACTAGGATTTCATAGAAGTTATACCGGTCTTTTTCGAGACTTGGGGTCTTTTTATCCCTTACCTGGGACTTACTACCCTTTTTGGGGATTTTAATATACACTAGTGTTTCACGAGTATCGTCTTGGTGTAAAGTGTGGAGCGACCTACACATTTACGACGATTTTGCCTTATTCGAGGCTAACTTGACATTTGCATAAGCCTTTTATGTCTTATACCGTCTTGTTTTGGCTTCAAGCCTTTCATTGAGCATATCGAATGATGGGGTTTGGACTGAATGTCTTAGGTTTCTGGGGTTTCAACCCTTCATTTGCTTTCTAGGAAGCTCATGATTTCATCGAACCTTATTTCTATTTGTCCTAGTAGTGAGTCCAATCAGGACACACTTTAAACATAATAGACTTTCAAATTTGAGGCATGCCAAGTCCTTGGCACCTCATGCCCTTCGAGGGTTTCTAGCTTGTACGAGCCTCGACCAAATACGTTCTTGACGCGATATGGTCCTTCCCAATTTGGGGCCAACTTGCTTTTTAGTCCAACTATGGATGCCTCAATCTTTCGGAGGACTAAATCTCCTTGTCCAAAGAATCTCTCTTTAACCCTTAGGTTGTAATATAAAGATGCTCATTTCTGATGCTGAACTATCTTGGCATTTGCCTCATATCTAACTTCATCAATCAAATCTAAGGCTAGCCTCAAGCCTTCCTCATTTGTTTCTGGCTCATAAGCCTCAATTCTTGGAGACGTGTGAGTAATCTCCACTGGAACCACTGCCTCTGCCCCATATGCCAACAGAAAGGGGGTAGCTCCAGTGGTGACTTTGCAGGTAGTACGATATGCCCATAGTATGGGGAGCAATTCGTCCACCCAAGTGTTTCTTGAGCGTTCAACTCTTTTCTTCAGTCCATCTAGGATAATTCGATTTGCAACCTCAGCTTGCCCATTTGCTTGAGGATGGGCGACAGAAGTGAAGCGCAACTTGATATCGTTCTCATCACAATATTTCTTAAACTCATCGTTGTTAAACTGAGTTCCATTGTCTGTGACCAAGATACGTGGAATCCCGTATCTGCATATCACATTTTCTCAGAAGAAATGCATCACTTGCTTGGTGGTTATCTTGGCTAATGGCTTAGCCTCAATCCACTTGGTGAAGTAGTCGATTGCTACTATCAAGAACTTTCGTTGTGCACTTGCCATTAGGAAAGGTCCAAGTATATCCATTCCCCACATGGCAAATGGAATTGGTGAGTTTATGGATGTCAACATCTCTGGTGGTTGCCTAACCACTGGTGCATGCTTCTGGAACCTTTCACATTTCTTCACGTAGCTTTTAGCATCTGCTAGCATGCTTGGCCAGTAGAAACCTAAACGAGTGATCTTATGGGTAAGGGCTCTGCCCCCCAAGTGCTGCCCACAAATTCCTTCATGTACTTCCTTCAGGGCCAATTCTGCCTCTTGAGGTCTCAAACATTTCAGATATGGAACGATGAAAGACTTCTTGTATAGGATTCCCTCAATCAGGGTATACCTTAGTGCTCTCACATACAGCTTTCGTGCTTCTGAAGTGTCGTTGGGTAACCACCCAGTTTCCAGATGAGCCTTGATGGGATCTATCCAACAACTAGCAACATCAATGGGTGCTACCAACTTTTCGTTGATGTGTGGGGTCCTCAGGACTTGGAAGTAGACACTTCCTGCATAATTTTCAATTTCGGAAGAAGCAAATTTAGACAAGGCATCAGCCTTCATGTTTTCTTCCCTTGGAATGTGCTCTACATAGCATTCGTCGAACTGAGTCATGATGGCCTTGAAAAGTTTCAAATACTTGGCCATGACTTCATCTCTGGCCTCAAATTCCCCATTTACTTGGGAAACCACTAGCCTCGAATCTCCACATACTTTCAGAGTTTTAACTCTCAAGGCTCCAGCCAGCCCTAAGCCAGCTATCAGAGCTTCATACTCGGCCTCATTGTTTGTCATTGGGAAGTCAAGTTTTAGTGCATACTCTATGAGGAATCCATCAGGACTTTGTAGCACTAAACCGGCTCCACTTGATTTTGTTTTTGATGCTCCATCAAAATAGAGCACCTAATATTCTTTGAAATCCATCTCTTGATCTTTGTCATCCTCCACTATTACTTCCTGCCCCCCGACTTCTTGGTTGTCAATGGTACATTCAACCATGAAGTCAGAAAGTGCTTGAGCTTTTATGGTCGTTCGAGGCTTATACTTAATGTTCAATGGCCCATTTGATCAACCTTCCACTAACTTGAGGGCTATGCAAGATGTTTCTTAGAGGTTGATCAGTCAAGACCTCTATTTTGTGAGCCTGGAAGTACGGGCGTAGCTTTCTTGAGGCCATTACCAAGGCTAAGGCAAACTTCTCAATCGTTGAGTAGTTTATTTCTGCCCCATGTAGAATCTTACTCACATATAGATGGGTTTCTGAACCTTCAATTCTTCTTTTACGAAAACGGCTCTAAGGACTGTGCTAGAAACCGCCAAGTACAAATAGAGAATTTCCCCTGGCTTGGGCTTTGCCAACAGTGGTGCCTCAGCCATGTATTTCTTCAGGGCCTCAAAGGCCTCTTGGCTCTCCGTTGTCCATTCAAAAATTTTCACGTTCTTGAGTGCTTTGAAGAAAGATAAGCACTTCTCTCCTGACTTGGAGATAAATCTTCCCAATGCTGCCACTCTTCCCGTTAGTTTTTGGACATCCTTGACAGTCTTTGGTGGTTCCATGTCTAGAATTGCTTTGATTTTGTCGGGATTGGCCTCAATTCCTCTCTTGGAAACCATTAGGCCTAAAAACTTTCCCGAGCCTACACCAAAGGCACACTTAGCTGGATTCAACATCATCTTGTGGTGCCTTAGCACTTCAAATGCCTCTCGGAGGTGCTCAATGTGATCGGCCTTATCGAGGCTCTTGACTAACATGTCATCTACATAGACCTCCATGGTTTTTCCAATTAGGTGTCCAAAAATTTTGTTCACCAATCCTGGAGATGTCATCCTTGTGCATTTTGATTTGGTTGTATCCACTGAAGCCATCCATGAAGCTGAGCATCTCGTGTCCAGCTGTAGCATCTATTAATGCATCAATCCTTGGTAAGGGAAAACAATCCTTAGGACATGCATCATTCAAGTCAGTGAAGTCCACACACATCCTCCATTTTCCATTGGCCTTTTTGACCATTACGGGGTTAGCCAACCATTCCGGGAATTGTATCTCTTCAATGAATCCGGCCTCTAGAAGTTTTTCAACTTCTTGTTTAATAGCCTCTTGCCTTTCTGGAGCAAAATTTCTCTTCTTTTGTTTCACCGTCTTTCTTTCAGGATCCACATTCAACTTGTGAGTTATCAATTGGGGGTCAATCCCTGGCATATCAGCCGTTGTCCAAGCAAAAACGTCATTGTTCTCTTGAAGAAAAGATATGAGCTTGCTTTTCAATGGCTCAGGTAGAAGTGCCCCGACATAAGTTACCTTCTCCGGTTCACCAGGGACTAAGGGAATTGGGATTAAATCCTCAGCTAGTTTCCCTCTTCGGTTCTCATTGTCACTAGTATCCATGTCTTCAATTGGGAGAACTTGCCCCCGATTCCATCAGGCCTTAACGCGGCTACATAACAACTTCTAGCCATCTTTTGGTCTCCTCGTTCTTCACCAATCCCATTCCTCATTGGAAACTTGATTTTCAGATGATAGGATGAGGCAACGGCCTTGAACGCATGAAGACCAGTCCTTCCCAGGATTGCATTGTAGGTCGAAGTTGCCTTTATAACTATGAAGTTCAGCATTTGAGTAGACGTATTCATCCCTTGCCCCATGGTCATTGAGAGTTGGATAGTGCCTTCCACTTTTGATTCCACCCCATTGAATCCGTATATGGGCATATTTGAGGGTGTTAACTGAGAATCAGTGTAACCCATCTTGATAAAAGCATCGTGGAACAAGATATCCACTGAAGCTCCATTGTCGACTAGGACTCTCTTTGTTTCGGAATTTCCAATCACATGTATGATGACTAGAGGGTCATCGTGGGGGAACTTCACCCCTTCCAAGTCTGAATCATCAAAACCTATTGACACTTCTGTTCTGGCACGCTTCAGTGCTTCTCCAACCATAGTCATTACCTCTCGAGCATAAGATTTTCTTGAGTTTCGGGAGGACCCAGCAGCAGTTGGCCCTCCGAATATCATGTTGATGACTGGCCCTCGGGGCTTAGGGTTACGATCTTGGTCGTTGTCCCTTCTGTCGTAATCCTTCCTTTCATAGTTTCCTCTTTGACTCCCTTGATTTCCATCCTTGGTGAATTTGCTGAGTTTTCCTCTTCGTATTAGAAATTCGATCTCATCTTTCAATTGCCTACAATCGTTGGTGTCGTGACCGACTTCTTTGTGGAACCGACAGAACTGATTTTGGTTCCGTTTGGACATGTCTGCCCTCATTGGCTTCGGCCATTTGAGATCTCCTTCCTTAGCTATCTCCATCAGAATTTGACTCCTGGAAGTGTTCAATCTTGCATACTCCGTAAACTTTGGCCCAAAATTGTTTCTCTTGGGTGGAGAATCAGAGTCCTTTGACGTTCTGGGAAACTTTTCCTTGACATCGTACTCATGAGTTTCTTTTCTTTTCTTTGAGTTTCCACTACCGCTAGCAGTGGGTTCATACTTTCTCATGCTTTCTTCAGCCTTGATATACTTTCCGGCTCTATCTTGGAGCTTCAGCATGCTCTCGGGTGGATGTTTAGCTAACGACCTTTTGAAGTGGTCATCAGTAGTTCCTTGTTGCAGGGCTATCATAGCCACTCTGTCCTCTAAGTCCGGGACTTTCAAAGCCTCCCGAGTGAATCGATTGATGTAGTCCCTTAGGGCTTCATTCTTTCCTTGCTGGATTGCCATGAGTGATGCAGAGCTTTTCTCATGCACCCTTCCACTAATGAACTGATTGATAAAAGCTTTGCTTAGTTCCTTGAAAGACCCAATTGAGTTGGGAGGAAGACGGCTATACCAGCGTTGGGCCATGCCTGCCAAGGTTTGTGGAAACGCCCTACACTTGATCACATCGTTGGTTGACTGCAACAACAGTGCATTGGAGAAGGTCCTTACATGATTTGCGGGATCTCCCGTTCCATCATAGGCTTTGATCGAAGGCATCTTGAATTTTCTGGATATAGCCATTTTCATGATGTCTTGAGTAAACGGTAGTGTAGGATCATCAGGATCTCCTAGGGGCAACAGAATACTAGGATCACCCCTTGGGGATTCGGCCCTCTTGGTTCTTCTTACCGGTGGATCCAAGTTGATTATTGGGATCCCTTCAGTCGTTCGGCTTTGAGATTGAGCGGCCTCCTCCTCAGCAAGGAGTTTCTTGAGTCTTGCAGTCTCTGCCTCATGGGCTGCAATTTTCTCCTTAGTAGTTTGGGGTTGATCCCGATTTGTCTGGGAAGAACGTCTCCTTCTTGGGGCGACATCCTCTCCAGTTGTATAACCCTCATCCTCGGGGTATGGGCCCGAGTAATCTTGAACGAAAGGGGTCTGGCGAGTTTGTTGATTTTGGGGTCCCAGACCTTGAATATAAGGGGGCACATATGCCTCATGGTAGATTGGATTGGTTCCACTACCGCCCGCCATGGGTCGAGGGGGCATGTCATAGCTTGGCATCCCCAAAGTCTGATTCACATATTGAGGGAGATCAGTAGTATGGAGTTGAAGGCTTCTCGGTGCATTCATGATGAGTGGAGAAGTCGAGATTGGTTGCTGGTGAACGGTCTCTTGTGGATTAGATCCATGAATGACCATCTGCAGGGGATTCGTCCCTTCAACCGAAATTGGGATTTCCGGTCCTTGAGTGTTGGTGGGGATATTCGTCCCTTGAGTGCCAGTAGTTGGCGGTGGTTGATTTCCGTGAGTATCAGCCTCAGAGGTGACAGGGCGATCCTCAGGAGTTTGAGTATCTCGAGCTGTTTATCGTGTGTTTGCCATGGTTGATGTTTTCTTCCCACAGACGGCGCCAAATGTTATGGATTAAAAAACGTGCTTGTATATTAATTGCTAGGATTAATGAGCTTCGAGTTTTTATGGCTGCACTTGTGTTTCGAGACTAAATCGGTCCTCACAAGATGCCTACGTATCTCAATTCGTTATTGAGAATCAAGCCAAAGACGTAGTTCTTGGTGTTGACATCGGGGCTATGGCGGCAGGGGCACACCAAGGACGTAGTGACTTGTATGTCCTTATTCGAGGATGAAGACTAAAACGTAGTTCTAGGGGTGCCTTTGTGGCTTGTTGCGCCTTCGAGGCGTTGTGACGTATGGAGCTGTGCCCAAAACGTAGTAGATGACGTATGAAGCTGTGTCCAAAACATGACGTATGGAGCTGTGTCCAAAACGTGACATATGGAGCTGTGTACAAAACGTAGTTCTAATTGTAGGATCAGGGTCCTTATATAGGCGTCTAGAGCCTAGTATTTATGGTATATTTAAGAGTCTTAGCGAATAAGTCTCCTTTTTGATATTGGATAAACATTGTATTTCTTGCTGGAGAATTCGTTTCCTTGTTGATAAAGGCTATGACTCATTAATTGCCTTTAATTGGGATTCCGGATCCTTCTTTGATGAATTTACCATATTTTGGACTCTTTTTATGAGCTGTATATTTTCCCTATTCATTAATTACGAAATTAATGAATAATTAGGGTGTCGGGCCTTAAATATCGGCCTTTCCATTGACTTGTCAATTATATTTCTATAATTACTTTTCTGACCATATCAACGACCAACCAAAACATACCATTTAAGTGCTTTACACTAATTATATATAAATATATAATTTGATAACTTATAACTTATAAATTGATAAGTTGAATGTTAAAAATCACTAACATTTTAATTAACTTATCAACTTATTCTTTGATTTCTTTATTTTTCTAATATTTTATATTTTTACCTTTGTGTTTTTAATTTTTTTTAATTTAAAATGCAAGTGTTGAAATCATTGTATTTAATAATTATTTTTTCAAATTTAATTTAGCAAATTCTTCACTAACTTATAAGTAAATTTATCCAAACACCCGTATAACTTATAAGAATCCATCAACTTATCACTTATAAAGCACTTACTTATTTTAAGATATAAAGTCAACTTTTTTGTGATACCCCAAACACGCACATATTTGATATTGGACCTGCAATACGGGACTTTAATCTATTAGAGTATCAAACTATTAGTGGATTCCTCGATGGACCGTAACTCTATAGTGTAACTAATGAGTAATTATGTCTGGTCATTAGCCCAAAACTTTTATACTTTTAGTGTTTTAAAATTATATATGAATTTTTTTATTTAAAAAATGAAAATAAATTATATAAACTTATTATTCATTTTTTAATTTAAATAATCGAATCGGTTCGGATTTTTTTGGTTCGGTTGGGACCTAAAACTGAAACCGAAACCTCGGAAGTGGATCGGTTTTCCAAATTTTTGGTTTCGGATCAGATCGGTTTTTTACGGATCGATTTTTACCGGTTATTATCGATTTCGGTTTCAGTTTCGGGTTCATTTCAGTTTTTTGCTCACCCTTAACTTGTACATATTCTGTACATGCAAATTATATTTCACAAACAAGAAAATGTATCATTCGCTCAATGAGCTAACTTAGTAAAGTTATGCGAGTTAACGTCTTATATGCAGAAAATGATGTTCTGAAATAAATCTAATAAATCTTACACACAAACTAAACATTTTCAGTATCAAGATATTTCATTTTCCAACTCAAAAACACCTCAATCATAAATGTTTTTTTACGGTAACTATCTAATTAGAGAGATCAAGTCTAGCTTATGTACCCACAGTGAGGCGTTTATCGAATAATCTATAAGTTGTCATAAACATAATATTATTAGAGCTCCGTTTTAAACAAAACTATTAAAATATATATGTAAATATCGGTTAGTTTTTTTTCCGTATTGGTTGGGTTTTTCTTAGGTAAAAATTGATTTTGGTTGTCATTTTTCTGTTGGTTTCATTTGTTTTGAATTGGACTCTCATACATACTCTCTGTTTCTCTGTCTTTGATGGTATTGATTCGTTGGTATTCTTTTCTCCCTTCTCCTTACCCTTTTTCTCTTTCTCGTGCGTGATGATGGGAGTAACCCTAGGGACATCTGTATACCTTCTTTTCTCGTGCATTGTGATGGCAGTAGCTCTTTCTCTTTCCCTTCTCTTTACCCTTTTTCTCTTTCTTGTGCGTGATGATGGGAGTAACTCTAGGCACATCTGCATGCCTTCTTTTCTCGTGCTTTATGATGGGAGTAGCCCTAGGCACATCTGTATATCTTCTTTTATGTTCTGGTGCTAAAGGCACATTAATCCTTCATGGGATTGTTAGATTATGGTCTGGTGTTCTAGGAACATTAGCCTTTCGTGGGATCGTTACATTATGGTATGGTGCTAGCCCTTCGTAGGATTGTTAGATTTGGTTAATTTGGATTGGTTATTGGATCTAGATTTTGGTTGTTAGTTTGAATCGATTATTGGGTTTGATATTGAATTAGGATATAATATATGGTTCTGGATTGAGTTTTGATTTTAATATCGGTATTGTTTTCGATGGTTACAGTTTGGTTTGATTATTTAGTTTGTTTCATATGGGTGCAGTTATGTTACTTTTTATATTTTTCCTTATTAAAACTTCTCATTTTCCAAAAATATCACGGGCAAACCGTTACTTTTTTATTTTAAAATTTATTTTAATACTTTAAATTATTTAAAAAAGTTTAACACGCCTACTTATTTTTTTTAACAAATGCAATAAACGTAAATAATAATAAAAATATTTATTAAGAACTATTCCTGCATCGCACGAGTTTTAAGCTAGTTATCAATACTATTATATAATACACGAAACATTAAAAGTTTGGTCGGTCGGTATGGTACGTTGTGATTTTACTTAATTGGTCTTTCTTAAATTCGTGTTTTTACTTAATTAATCTTACTTATTTATTGTTGTGGAATAAAATCTGAGCTTACGAATTTAATGCGAGGGTTTAATGAGCTTTGAGCTTTTATGGCTGCACTTGTGTTTCGAGACTAAATCGGTCCTCACAAGATGCCTACGTATCTCAATTCGTTATTGAGAATCAAGCCAAAGACGTAGTTCTTGGTGTTGCCCTCGGGGCTATGGAGGCAGGGGCACACCAAGGACGTAGTGACTTGTATGTCCTTATTCGAGGATGAAGTCTAAAACGTAGTTCTAGGGGTGCCTTTGTGGCTTGTTGCGCCTTCGAGGCGTTGTCACGTATGGAGCTGTGCCCAAAACGTAGTTCTAATTGTAGGATCAGGGTCCTTATATAGGCGTCTAGAGCCTAGTATTTATGGTATGTTTAAGAGTCTTAGCGAATAAGTCTCCTTTTTGATATTGGATAAACATTGTATTTCTTGCTGGAGAATTCGTTTCCTTGTTGATAAAGGCTATGACTCATTAATTGCCTTTAATTGGGATTCCGGATCCTTCTTTGATGAATTTACCATATTTTGGACTCTTTTTATGAGCTGTATATTTTCCCTATTCATTAATTACGAAATTAATGAATAATTAGGGTGTCGGGCCTTAAATATCGGCCTTTCCATTGACTTGTCAATTATATTTCTATAATTACTTTTCTGACCATATCATTTGCCCCCCAACTTCTGGGAAAATCTCCTTGGGGTTTTCGTAGAAGTTATAACGTGTTTTTCCTCAAAATTCTCCATTTTTAAGGGCATTTTCGACCTCAAATTAGGTCATTTTCGACCTCCTTTTTGACCAGGAAACAAGTCATTTGCGACCTCAAATTCGACCAGGAAACAGGTCATTTTTGACCTGAAATTCGATCTGGATTTCGACCTCGACTGGAGTGAGGTCGAAGGTTTCGACCTCGATTTTTAAGTCTTTTTCGACCTCGAGCCTTCGACCTCGATCCAGCCTTTTTTCGACCTCGACTTCCCAGTCATTTTCGACCTCGGTCATTCGACCTCGATCCCTTATACTTTCGACCTCGATTTACAGGTCATTTTCGACCTGGGTCATTCGACCTCGATTCCTCATACTTTCGCCCTCATTTTTCACGTCATTTTCGACCTGGGTCATTCGACCTCGTTCCAGCCTTTTTCGACCATGATTTCTAGGTCAATATCGACCTCGATCTCTAGGTCGTTTTCGACCTCATTTGGCGTGAGGTCGAACGCTTAGACCTCGTTTTCTAGGTCATATTCGAACTCATTCTTTCGACCTTGAATCCTTCTGTTTTCGTCCTCACTTGGGTGTGAGGTCGAGGGGTTCGAGCTCGATTTATAGTGTATTTTCTATCTCAATCAATCGACTTCGATCTAGGGTCTTTCTGACTTCGAATTTTCAATTTTTTGACTGGATTTTTGGTGCGAAGTCGATGGAAACGACCTCAATTCCTCGTATATTTTCGACTTCGAGCCTTCGATGTTGTTCTAAGGTTTTTTCAACCTCAATTTCATTATTTTTTGACTTTATTTAGGAGCGAGGTCGTTGGAATCGACCTCGTTTTCCCATATGTTTTCGACCTCGGTCGAACGATTTCGATTTAATGTCTTTTCGACCTTAAATCTTTGATTTTGCCTTGGCTATATTTCAAATTTCATTCTTTTCTTGGGCCTTAACTAGCCCAATTTTTAATTGGGCTTAAATTATTCCAGCCTTGGGCCTTATTGGGCCTTTATTTTTTGGGCTTCGAATTTGCCTGAGACCCAAATTATTTGGGTTTTAATCTCTATAATCCATAAATGGATTTGTGGGCCTTAACTGGCTATAGACGGTTGCCCTTCCTTAACCGGTTGGGTTTCCAGTCACTAGGAGATTCCTGGCGAGATTTTCTGTTGAATCTCATCGTTTTCTGGGTTTCTTACTTGAAGTTTTGAAGAATTCTTTGAAGATTCTGGGCTTTCTTTGAAGATTCTGGGTTTAAAATGGCTGATCGCGCTTCCCAATGTCTATGATAATGCACTAGGATTTCATAGAAGTTATACCGGTCTTTTTCAAGACTTGGGGTCTTTTTATCCCTTACCTGGGACTTACTACCCTTTTTTGGGGATTTTAATTTACACTAGTGTTTCACGAGTATCGTCTTGGTGTAAAGTGTGGAGCGACCTACACATTTACGACGATTTTGCCTTATTCGAGGCTAACTTGACATTTGCATAAGCCTTTTATGTCTTATACCGTCTTGTTTTGGCTTCAAGCCTTTCATTGAGTATATCGAATGATGGGGTTTGGACTGAATGTCTTAGGTTTCAACCCTTCATTTGCTTTCTAGGAAGCTCATGATTTCATCGAACCTTATTTCTATTTGTCCTAGTAGTGAGTCCAATCAGGACACACTTTATGTAAGACCCCAGATTTTGGGTAGAATTAAAACTTTTATTATATGTTGATGTAAATATGGATAGTGGCAATGACTTTGAGAATCAAGTTATGAAATGAATATGGATTTCGGTTTTCAAACATTTTGAGAATAGTGAGAATGGACTAAACATATAAATAAGAACAATCAATCTGGAAGATAAGAATACAATACTCCAGGGAAGGAAAGTATTTTTATGTCATCCAAATCAATATCTGGAATACATCCGACCACTCCGTAAACAAGATAGCGTATGCCCGAGAAAGCACTAGAACGTTTTCTAAGTGCAAAGAGTAAAGAGAAAATAGATCAGGAATATTGGAACGGATTTTGATCCAAAGGATTATAGAAAAACCACTGATGAATAGTAACTCTTCATTTAAAAGTTTTTCAGACCACCCTATATGCGGGACGATATAATAAACTTTCAAAGTCGCATTAGTGATCTACGATGGAAATAAAAGAATGCAGAAGCTGTCAGAATCGGAAAAATAGCATTTTTCGTTTTCTCCGAAATTTCACCAAAAACGGACTAAATAATTATTATTTGAGGATATTTAAGGATTTAAATTATTAATTCCATGGATATGGATTTGATAAATGATTTAGAAGTATCGAGAACGATTTCGGTAAAATACCTCGATAGAACCCTCGAGAAACCTTGCGAGCATTCTACGAAATTAAACGAACCAGAAAAGCTACTTTATTCCAAGCCAATGCATGCTTGCCAAGTGTCAAGACAAGAAGAGACCAAGGGTGATGACTCACCACATTGGATAAATATCAAGTAATTAAACAAGATAAGAAGAAAAAGAAAAAGGAAGAGAAAATTCGGGAGAGAAGAAGAAAGAAAATGGAGGAGAAAGAAATGCTTATAACTTGAGATTCCGTTGTCCGTTTTTGGCGTTCCACCACTCAAATCGAAGCTCTCGAGAAGCTCTACGCAACGATGGTAAGCGCTCGCCTCACCTCTGTGATTTACCCTTCGATTTCAGTGAGTAACAGTTGGAGAAGATGATGAATAGTAACTTGTATTTTGCTTTGTTGCTTTTGATATTGAGTTTGTGGCTTCCAAAGGTTGTATTAAGCAAGGATCTAAGGTTACATAAGGAATATAGCAGCAAGCAAGCTTGGAGGAAGGTATAAACCTCTGCCCCTTTGAGTTTTATATGAGTTTTAAAGTGGTTTTGATGTTCATGTAAAGTTAAGATCATGATTAAGTGATTTAGTGATTATTTGGATTTGTTTGAATGTGTAAAATGATGGGTGTTGGATTTGAGCCTCCCCACTGATCTTAGAGGTGTATGATGGTTGTTTGTTGAGGTTGTAGATGTATGGTATGCCCGGTGTGGCTTGGTTATGTTGTGACAAAATAGGATTATTCGGTTTTAAGCCGTCGTAATGCCCGATTTTCGGTAACTCTATAAACTGCCTAGAATCAGAAAACCTAACTGCCTCTTTTGGTTCAGTTATGAACATGAGTGTGTAGAGATTTGTTTCTAGTTTACGTGAGCGCAAGAATCATGTCATTACGATTTACGGTTTATGAGATATGACCATTTTAGTGAAAGTGGTTCAAGGAATGAGACTGCAGAAATGTACCAACTTTGTGGCTATGTTTGAGACCCTTAAGAGTTGTTTTAAAATATGAAATTTTGTATTAAAGTGTCAAGGGAAGTTACGAAGGTTTCGAGTCCAAAACATTATTTTCCGATTTTATAAAAATGTGTTAGCCGAGGTTGCGCAAGTGAAAACCACTAAGAGCATGACTTAGGAACCAATGTTGAAAATGGTTAAGTATAACTTGTATTCGAGGATCGATTTCGGACTAAACCTACGACTGAAGTAATTGTCGACTAAACATGGACTTAGTATGAGCCTATATCGAGCTAGTAATGCCTTAGTTGTGTTTCGCTTACGTGTTTAAGCATTGAGTACAAGTGGATTATCCAGGGGATTAATTGTGCGTTTTCTTTGACTTTGTTTAGATTGTCCGGCATCGTTGCGAACCCCTATCACTTCTCGAGCATCAGGCAAGTTTTCTAAATCTATACTTTGAAGTATTGATTATATATTACTGTTGTTGCCATGTGTGGAGTTATACAGTTGTGCGATACATGTTATATATTGTATAAAAATAGAGTTTGACTTGGGTTTATATACGAGCTGTGAGATAATGTACTTATGAACCAGGATACCTTGTAGCTCTATAGATAAGAGCATGTTTATTGTTTCGACTCTAGACCGGGAGTCGATATTTATGTTATATAGATAGTCGTGGAAACCCGGAGGGATTCCAGCGGCAGAGTACTATTCATCTTGAGGAATTTTATTATTAAATATTAATTATATTTCTAGAAAGTATTAATTACCTGGAAAGGATTTGAGGAATGTTATTTGAATATTACCTCATTCGAATGTTATTACTTGGAAATGATTTGGTAATTGGCTTATAAGCTAGATATGGGATATCAGTTATAAGCCAGGTTTTTATAAATGCCCTAGGTAAATGGCGTATGATTTTATTCTTTAGACCGGAAGTAGATATATTTTCAGTATATTTTAAATGATTATTTTTCCGATAAAGATATCGGGTATCTGTTATTCGAGGGTTAATTATTTATTTAAAGAATATTATTTATATTCATTTGAGGATTATTAACTTAAAGAATATTATTTATATTCATTTGAGGATTATTGACTTTAAAGAATATTATTTATATTCATTTGAGGATTATTAACTTAAATAATATTATTTATATTCATTTGAGGATTATTGACTTAAAGGATTATTATTTATATTCATTTGAGGATTATTGACTTAAGGAGTATTATTTATATTCATCTGAGGATTATTGACTTAAGGATTATTATTTATATTCATTTGAGGATTATTGACTTAAGGAGTATTATTTATATTCATCTGAAGATTATTGACTTAAGGATTATTATTTATATTCATTTGAGGATTATTGACTTAAGGAGTATTATTTATATTCATCTGAGGATTATTGACTTAAGGATTATTATCTATATTCATTTGAGGATTATCGACTTTAAGAATATTATTTTCAAATGTTCATTTAAGGATATTTATTTAATGAATATTACTTTTGAATATTCATTTAAGGAATATTTAATTAATGAATATTACTTTCGAATATTCATTTAAGGATTATTTAATTAAGGAATATTATTTTCAAATATTCATTTAAGGATTACTTATTTAATGAATATTATTTTCAAATATTCATTTGAGGATTACTTATTTAATAAATACAATTAACTATTTGCAAATCAAAAAGAGGTTCCCAAAACATTGTTTTTCCATTTGAATCTGTCTTTTAAGAAGATTTAAATGCTCGCTCAACTATCAAAAATATGGGAAACCTGATTTAAGTGACTACTACTCTTTTTAAACTCTCAATTCAAAAACTGTCAAGGGACGGATATTTTCTTGGAGCAATTTAATTGCTGCCAGTCTAATGTTGTGTTACCACCTCAATGATCGAGGGGTAAATTCATGGAACAAGTCGATATCCATTAACAAGCATAGCTTGGGAAATATTGGAGAATCTTCCTTTCCAAACTAGATATAACTACTTAGTGGATTCGTATCAACAAGTGTTACACTTGGGGAAAGGAGGACGATCTTTACGTTTCAGAGTCATGGATTTCATCTGAACTAGGAGTGGTGTAAGTGGTCAAGTTGCGTGGGCCCATCCAACTATTTAATTGCCCCAAATGGGCCGGGAGGTCATAGTAAGGCGGTAGACAATGTCAGGCCGTCGTGATACTTCCATCTACATGTAGAAAACTATTTGAGCGGTGCGACCTGCTACTGATCATAGTAAGGTTAGGCACAGCGGACGCGGTAGCAACTCCAGTATTAGTTCATCATCCATTTTGGATAATTCTGCAACATGTACTAAAAGGGACCACGGATGGCTCCATTGGTACAGGTTTACCGAACATGTTGGCAGAGGGATTCTGCAACATGTATTGAAAGGGACCAAGGATGACACCCGTGGTACAGGTTTACCGGTCATGTTGGCAGAGGGTCGAAAAGTGTTCAAAATAAAGTTACAATAAATCCATGCAACTTCATCTTTTATTTTATGAGTTATGACTCTGTGGATACCTTACATAACATGAGTTATGGTAAGGGAGTTGTTTATACTGAATCACCTTATAACTTCATCTTTTAAGTTATGTGTTGATATTCTGCTTACATAGCAGATATTTTTGGAAAGGTTATATTGGTTTACTTTGGAACCTCATCTTTTATATTATACTAGAACTTTGTTCATAATATAGCAAAAGTTTGCAGAAATATTATGAAAATGATATTTGAAGTACAATAATGGTACTGTTTTTGGGAATACATTCCGATAAGGATATAATTTCAGTATCGAGATATTTTGACAAATTATTGTCTTATACCCGCTTTATTCTGGGTTGAGTTAAAGGCAGAATTATGCCATACTTTCATTTCCTTGCTGAGCTATCGCTCACTCTTGCTATTGTTTTATATATATTATATAGCAGCGAAGCAGGATGCTAATGGGTCGGCACATACCTCGCAAGGCGTTTCCATTAAGCAGTTTCTAGCAGCGATCCCGAGAGTAGTACGAACCAATCGAATCAGGCTACGGCTTTTGGTATTCAACTCATGTATAGACATGAATGGTATAAGAGGATTGTGAGCATCAGAAGGCTAAGTTGGTAATGTAACAATACTTAGAAATTGTATCAGTAACAGATTCAAAAGACATTTGGGTATTGTAATAAAAGTTATTTATTCCGCAATTGTTGTATTGTGTCATTTCTGAGACTCTAACCTGTGTGTGTGTGTGTGAGACATATGTTGTGGGGTCATGAGCAGGTAAATTATGAATGGTGTGTGTAATATCCGTGAATTTTATTATTTGATTAAATGATATATTTAATCTAAAATATTTATTTTGGAATATTGGAATATTATTATATGATATTTAGTGTGTAATTATGTGCTAAATGGTGAGTCGGAAGCCCCTTTCAAAAATTTCGTCATTTGGAATTTTCTTCAAATTTGAGCCGTTTTGATAATTCAAGAGCCCGTTGAAAGTTCGTACATTCATTTTTAATTCTTCGTCTTTCGTATTCGAATCGTTATCGAAAGGGTTATGGGATTCTATTTAACCCTACCTATTTGATTCTGCAAATTAATTTCAATTTTTGATCCGAAAAAGGAAAAATCGTTCCGAACCCTAATTGCTTAAGGGGACGGATTTATCGTTCTATATCAATATTGAAGTTGTTATAGCCCTAGTATTCTTGAGCATTAGCTATATAATGATATATATCAATTTGGATAATCATCAACCTTTTTAACCCCTTACTTTTCGTAAAACGTGTTTTTGACCTAATTAGGGTTTTTAAACGATCTAACGAATCAATATCGATCCAAAAATGTTATTTGGGGTATTATTTTTCCAAAAATATAAAATGATCAATCAGACTTCATAACCCTAGCAATTCTTCAGAAATTACTCAAGAAATCCGAAATTCCCAAATAATTATTTTGTGTTCTTGATCTTCAATCAATTCGTTCTAAGGGTTATTGAAGTCCAAATCTGAAGTTCTTATACTCAAATCAAAGCCCCAAAAATCTAGTTTCAGAATCTTCCAACCTCATCATCATCTGGTAAGTATTCGATTTTATATTGATTTTACAAGTTTCGAATTAAAATTAGGGTTCTTGATTCGATTTGGGGATTTTCATTCTGTTGATTCTCCGTTCAATTGGTTGCTTCTAACATGTTCCTAGGGTTCTAATTAGCAAGAATCCATGCTTTAATTTCATGTTTATGTTCGATTTAGTCGGGTTTGATTTTCGGGTTTTGACCCGATTTCTTCTTTCAATTCGTACGTTCTTGATATTGATCTGACATTGTTTTTGGTAAAGGGCTTTTATTGTATGAGTTATAAGCTTCATTTTGGTATATTAATCTTTGAGTTTCATGTAGGATTTAAGTAGATCGGGTTTCCGGCCGAGGTCGTCGCCGGCGAGTTCTTTAAATGAATTCTGGGCACGATTCCGGCATGGGACAGATGTGTGTGTATGTGGGTTGTGTTTGTCTTGCAAAAGCGAACAAAAGCCCTATAGTTTGGTTTTGTTTTGATCGGAAACGGCGAAGTCCGGCCACCGGACGCCGGCCGGATTCTGGAAAACCCAGATTCCGGCGGGTTGTTCTTGGTGACCCGGATTCGTTCTTCCCGACCCGTTTACCCGATTTTTCGACCCGGTTTCAATCTTCAAAACCCTAATTCATTTTCAGAAAACTGTTTTTGAATTTTATTTTTAAATTTAATTCGAAAATAGTTTAAAAACTTTAAAAATTCATATTTTTATTTTAAAAATATATTTTTATATCAGAAAAATTCTGATAAATTATATTTATTATTTTTAAATCCGAAAATTGATTAAACTTAATTATTTTAATTATTTTTAATTAATAATTAATTTATTAATTAATTGGTTAATTCTGTTAATCAATTAATTCTTAAAAATTAATTATTAATTAGATTTAATTAATTAAAAATTCAGTTTAATTATTTTCAAGCCTATTTATTTATTTAAAAATAGTTTGAGTATTTAAAGAGTGTCAATTAATTTTATTAATTGATTTATTTTCATTTAAATGTTTATATTGGATTTAAAAATCCGATTTTTGATTTAAAAATTAGTAATGACTTATTAAAAATTCAAATGAGTTCCGTATGATGTTTTAAAAATGTTTATAAGTGCTATATGGTTCATATTAATTGTGTGTCGTGTTTTATAGTCTGTATATGCCCGTGCTAGGGCAAATATCTGAGTTTTAAATATCATAAATTATACCGGACGTCCGATACGTAACCGGTTACTTGTTTAAATGTGATTATTGATTGAATAAGTGTCGAGAGTAGAACGAGCATAGTTAGACTTATTGTGATGAGTTGTTTAAATTATAGAATCGAGTTCCCGGAGCAAGGGAAAGGGGAAAGTAGAGTGAGCAGAGTCGATCCGACAGCAGCTTAGACCAGGCAAGTATCTGTGCCTTTACTTGTGATAAAATTATTATTGTCTTGATTACTTGAATACCATTATCCCCAGAACAATTCAAATTATCCATCTTTTAACCGCATTGGGACAACTGATTCCATTTCCTTAGAAATTCTTGATTCTTTGATTTGATCTGCATCGGAAACCCTTATTTCCAATTTACCTGATTATTGTTTACCACCTATTGTTGCTATTTATCATCCTTTGATTATCATTGACAACCTTTGATTGTTTGATTTCCATCTTGTAACTACTCCATGATCCTTTTTCGATCTTCGTTGATACTGAACAGTTGAAGCTCTTTTGCAATTACTATACATTCAGTTTATCTTATTGAGCATGTTATTGTTTATACCCTATTATAGAATTGGCATGTGTTTTTAAAAATGGACCAGTAATTGGTCGAAGTAACTTAAGGCCCAGATTGGCCTGGGATCCAGTAGAGGACTATGACATGAGCTAGTCCGGGGTTGATGCGTGGCTGGCCAGCAGCACAACCTTTGATTTGAATAAAATGTATAAGCCATATTCTAATTCTTTACTTCAATCATTATTGATACAAAGCATGTGTTAGCTAAATATTGTTGATTCTGATACCTTAAATTCATATCCTTACAACTGTGATAGAAATGATTCGTTGATGTTTGCTGAGCAATTTTGGCTCACTCTTGCTTGTTGTTTTCTAACCCTATTCCAGTGAAGCGAGAGTATGAGTTGGCATAGCGTGACCGATAGTTCACCAGCAGTCAGGAGAGCCCCTCGAGTCACTGTTATTGGCAGGGTAGTTGTTGTTTTGCTTTTCTAGATTTAATGTCTAGATTTGAACTTTAGTTGTGATGTAATAACTCTGATAAAACTGGTTTGTAATAATAAAAGATTGTAGTAGCTTGTGTTCATTGCCATAATCTGGATGCGGTCTTGGTCAAGGGGTAATTGTGTCTTTATATATATATTATGCATGTGTTAATTAGTGTTCCGTTGGTCGGATGACTCCTCAAATCTGTACCCCGGGTTTGGAGGGCGTCACAGTTGGTATCAGAGCAACAGGTTATGGCATTTGAAACAAGTTAGGACTTAGGGTCCAGGATAACATAGAGAGTTAGGAATTCACGTAAGGATATTAGGAGGTCAATTAGGGATATTACGCGTAGTAATTAAATGTGGTTATAATTGCAGCCCCCTAGTTCTAGTTCAGACTCAGACCCTTCCGAGGATACGATATCAGAGATACCTACACCCGTTGAGAGAGCAGGACCGTCTCGGCCAGTGCGATATCAGCCTAGGCATCAGGGCCCAGTAGTCAGGAGAGATCAGATACCTTGTCCTATTCCACTCCGGCAAGTAGCCCCAGCACCAGCGTCTCAGGCATCAGTTTGTGGGCCTTTGTATCAGTTAGGTGAGCCACCAGTTCCACACCATGTGTATCAGAGGGTGAGAAGAGAGAAGGATTTCCTTTATGGACAGGTTATGGAGATGGGTAGGATTCGTTCGATCGAGGCAGCCGCTGTCAGAGAGAGAGACAGACTTAGAGATCAGATGAGAGACATTCAGATGAGGTTTAGGGTTACGAGGACTTTGGTTGAGACTCGATTGCATGGATTAGCTTCTAGTCGAGAGGGAGAGACAGTAGCAGGGATGAGACAGATTTTGGATTATGCGATGAGTGAGATTGCAGAGGTTTCAGGACCCCCGTTATGGCCGGCAGGAGCAGGTGATCTGTGAGCAGGTATCGGTAGCAGACAGATGTGACATGGATGTATGGTTCTAGATAGTTAGTATATAGATGCATATAGTAGAATCAGCAGTGCACCGGGCTTATAGGAACGCCTCGGGTTGTTGTTGCATTTTTGTTGTTGTATTGCTGGTCGGCAGTTATGGTTCAGCCATGATATATTTTCTTTTGAAGCGTTCTACGCTTGTACTAACTCTATCTATATATATATGATAAACCTCTTTTATAGAACTGTATTTATTCCCCTGTCATTCATTTCCAGCATCATAACTGTTATTTTACTTATTGCAACGAGTGTATCCATACACCGTTGAGAAGATCTGTAAACCTTCGAGATATCAATTGTGATCCTTCCTTCTCTTATATGAACTGTTTGATTAAGCCAATTATTGTTTATTCATTAGCGATATGGCTCCTAGACGACAAACCCGTTCAACTGATACTTCTGACCAAGAAGGGCAACAAAATACACCTCCCACGGGCCGTGTGGACCCGATGGTAATCCAGTTGTTAAATACCCTTACTCAACAGACTGCCGCATTAGCACAGCAGCAACGTGCATTTCAGCAACAACTCTTAGAACAGCAGCAACAGCAACAGCAGCAACAACATCAGCAACATCAGCATCAGCAGCATCAACAACAGCACCAGCAAGCAGCACCGGCAGTTACGTTCAAATCTTTCCAGGCAGCAAAACCTCCAGAATTTAAAGGATCAGCAGACCCTGTAGAGGCTAAGGCATGGTTGAAAGAGATGGAAAAGGCTTTTGCCTTGATAGAGGTGACAGAGGATAAGAAGACAGAGTATGCAAGCTATTTTCTGAAGAATGAGGCTAGTTATTGGTGGGAAACGAGTAGGGCTATGGAGCCCGAGGGATTGATTACGTGGGCAAGATTCACAGAGTTGTTTTTGGAAAGATATTTTCCGGACTATATGAGAGATCAGATGGAATTGAAGTTTTTGGAATTAAAGCAGGGGAGCATGACAGTGCCCCAATATGAAACAAGGTTTACGGAGTTGTCAAGGTTTGTTCCAACCTATGTGGATACGGAAAAGAAGAAGGCCAAGAGGTTCCAGCAGGGACTGAGGTCTTGGATTCGTAGTAAGTTAGCTGTATTGGAGTTGGACACCTATGCAGCGGTGGTCCAAAAGGCAATGATTGCGGAGGCAGAGAGTGATTCTTACATGAGAGAGAAGGAGAACAAGAAAAGGAAAGCAGGGATAACCGATAAGGGACAGCAGCAGGGAAGTTTTCAAGGGCAAGCAAATAAGAAGCTGGGATTTCAGCACGGAAGGAATACAAGTTTCAGGAAACCAGACACCGGAAACGTAGGACAAGATAACCGTCTACTAACCGGCGGTCAGCAGGGACTTTCTAGACCCCCACTGCCAGAATGCAAGACATGCGGGAAGCGACATCTAGGGATATGCCATCGATTGACTATCACATGCTTTAAATGCAATCAGAAGGGACATTATTCCCGGGATTGCAAGATGGGCATCGTGTGTCATCGGTGTAAGAAACCAGGTCACATGATTAAGGACTGCAGAGCACCAGCAACCGTGAACAATATGATTCGGGCAATTGAAGCACCCCCAGTTGTTAACGTCCAGCCGTTAGCCAGGACCTACAATATGTCAATGGGAGAAGCAGTGAGAGATTCCGACGTGGTGGCAGGTACACTTCTAGTAAATTCTATTCCTGCACAAGTGTTAATAGATTCGGGAGCGACGAAGTCTTTTATTTCTGAAACGTTTGCTCGTAGATTGAATTGCGTAATGAAACCTTTAAATGGAGTGTTGACTATAGAGATAGCTAATCAGGATCGTATCGCGGTCAGTTCATATTATCCCCGTTGTGAGATAGAGATTTTGGGAAATCGTTTTTATGTTGACTTGTTACCTTTTAAGTTAGGTGAATTTGATGTGATATTAGGGATGGATTGGTTGACTGAGCATGATGCAAGTATTGATTGTAAGAATAAGAGGGTTACTTTGATTACCCTAGAAAAGAAAGAGATAATATTTAGAGGAGAGAAACAAAGAAAGAGGTTCCTGACAATGATTCAGGCTAAGAGGTTATTAAGGCAAGGTTGTGAGGCGTATCTAGCTTATGTAATAGATATAGATAAGGAAGTTTCTAAGTTAGAAGATATTCCAGTCGTAAATGAGTTTCCAGATGTTTTTCCGGAAGAATTACCAGGTTTACCTCCAGATAGAGAAATTGAATTTGCGATAGACTTAGTACCGGGCGCGGAGCCAGTATCGAAGGCCCCTTACAGGATGGCACCAGTGGAGATGAAGGAATTGGCTGATCAACTGCAAGATTTGCTAGAAAAAGGAATTATTAGACCCAGCGTTTCACCGTGGGGAGCACCAGTACTGTTTGTCAAGAAAAAGGATGGAAGCATGAGATTGTGTATAGACTATCGGGAGTTGAACAAGCTGACCATTAAGAACAAGTATCCGTTACCTCGAATAGATGATCTGTTTGACCAGCTGAAGGGAGCGGTACATTTTTCGAAGATCGACCTACGGTCAGGATATCACCAATTGAAGATTAGACCAGACGACATACCGAAGACAGCCTTTCGAACAAGGTATGGGCACTATGAATTTTTAGTAATGGCGTTTGGACTAACGAATGCACCCGCAGCTTTTATGGATCTAATGAACAGGATTTTCAAGAGATATTTGGACAAGTTTGTAGTGGTATTCATCGACGACATCTTGATATACTCAAGGACAGAAGAAGAGCATGCAGACCAGTTGCGAATTGTGTTAGAAACGTTGAGACAAGAAGGACTATACGCGAAGTTTTCCAAGTGTGAATTCTGGTTGAAAGAAGTTCATTTCTTAGGACACGTGGTGAGCAGCGAAGGCATCAAAGTGGACCCAGCAAAGATAGAGGCAGTGAAAGATTGGGAGAGACCCAGGACACCGACTGAAGTCAGAAGTTTCTTGGGATTAGCCGGATATTACCGGAGATTTGTGCAAGATTTTGCGAAGATAGCTACTCCAATGACCAAGCTGACAAGGAAAAGCGAGCGATTCATATGGAACGATAAATGCGAAGAAGGCTTCCAAGAGTTAAAGAAAAGACTAACTACGGCACCGGTATTGATGTTACCAGACGATCAAGGTCATTTCGTAATCTATAGTGATGCGTCGTACAAAGGATTAGGATGCGTACTTATGCAACATGACAAGGTGATTGCCTATGCGTCAAGACAGTTGAGACCCCACGAACAGAAGTACCCTACACACGATTTGGAGTTAGCAGCTATTGTGTTTGCTTTGAAGATATGGAGACACTACTTGTATGGAGAGAGATGTGAAATTTACACCGATCACAAAAGTTTGAAGTATATCTTTACTCAGAAAGAGCTGAACATGAGGCAACGAAGATGGTTAGAACTAATCAAGGACTACGACGTTTCTATCAACTATCATCCCGGCAAGGCAAATGTGGTAGCAGATGCATTGAGCAGAAAAGAGAGATTAAATACACTAATGATGACCAAAGAATTATACAAGGAATTTGAGAAATTGGAAATCGAAGTAATTAATCCGAAGGACGCTACGGAAATAATTTATACCATGACGTTTCAACCTGAATTGTTGGAGAAGATACGAAAGTGCCAAGAGCAAGTTATGAACGACGATGTGAATAAAATGACAGGTGAGGAAATATGTAGCCAACCGGACGACAAAGGGATCTTGAGATTTGCTTCTCGGATATGGATACCTAACGTAACGGAACTGAAAAGTGAGATTCTGCACGAAGCACATAACTCGAAGTATTCAATTCATCCAGGGAGTACGAAGATGTATCGAGATCTAAAGACGAACTTTTGGTGGCCAGATATGAAGAGAGAGATTGCGGAATGGGTAAGTAAATGCTTTACGTGTCAAAGAGTTAAGGCGGAACATCAGAGACCAAGTGGATTACTTCAACCATTGGAGATTCCCGAATGGAAGTGGGAACACATTGCGATGGACTTTGTAGTAGGATTGCCTAGAACCAAAGCTAACCATGATGCCATCTGGGTTGTCGTGGATCGATTGACGAAATCTGCGCATTTTCTTCCGATTAACGAGAGATTCTCGCTGGATAAGTTAGTTCATATGTACATAAAAGAAATCGTAGTACGACATGGAGTTCCAGTATCGATAGTGTCTGATAGAGACCCTCGATTCAATTCAAGATTTTGGAGGAGTTTTCAAGAATGTTTGGGCACCGAGTTGAGAATGAGTACGGCTTATCATCCGCAGACGGACGGTCAGAGCGAAAGGACAATTCAGACTATTGAAGATATGCTTAGGACGTGTGCACTTGATTTTGAAGGCAGTTGGGACGATCATCTACCCTTGGTGGAATTTTCATATAATAATAGTTTTCACGCGAGCATCGGAATGCCACCGTACGAAGCTTTGTATGGACGAAAGTGTCGATCTCCAGTATATTGGGAAGAAGTTGGTGAACGGAAAATGATAGGACCAGAACTAGTACAACGAACAAAAGAAGTGGTTCAATTGATTCAGAGAAGATTGATAACAGCTCAAGACCGACAGAAGAAGTATGCGGATCTAGCCAGAAAGGATGTGGGATTCGAAGGAGGAGAGCAAGTGTTACTAAAGGTTTCACCATGGAAAGGATTAGTTAGATTTGGAAAGAAAGGGAAGTTGAGTCCGAGATATGTTGGGCCGTTTGAGATTTTGAAGAAAGTGGGCGAAGTAGCTTACGAGTTGGCGTTGCCACCGCATATGCAGCACGTTCATAATGTATTTCATGTATCTATGCTTAAGAGGTATCGACCAGATTCGAATCATGTAATAGAGTATGAACCAATAGAGGTCCAGGCAGATTTATCGTATGTAGAACGACCAATCCAGATAGTGGATCGTAAGGAGAAAGTACTAAGGAATAAGACAGTAGTGTTAGTGAGAGTTTTGTGGAGGAACCCTAAAGTAGAAGAGTCTACCTGGGAATTAGAGAGTGAGATGTTAGAGAAGTATCCCCAGTTGTTTCCTTGATCTGATTCTGAGGACAGAATCCTATTAAGGGGGGAAGGATGTAATATCCGTGAATTTTATTATTTGATTAAATGATATATTTAATCTAAAATATTTATTTTGGAATATTGGAATATTATTATATGATATTTAGTGTGTAATTATGTGCTAAATGGTGAGTCGGAAGCCCCTTTCAAAAATTTCGTCATTTGGAATTTTCTTCAAATTTGAGCCGTTTTGATAATTCAAGAGCCCGTTGAAAGTTCGTACATTCATTTTTAATTCTTCGTCTTTCGTATTCGAATCGTTATCGAAAGGGTTATGGGATTCTATTTAACCCTACCTATTTGATTCTGCAAATTAATTTCAATTTTTGATCCGAAAAAGGAAAAATCGTTCCGAACCCTAATTGCTTAAGGGGACGGATTTATCGTTCTATATCAATATTGAAGTTGTTATAGCCCTAGTATTCTTGAGCATTAGCTATATAATGATATATATCAATTTGGATAATCATCAACCTTTTTAACCCCTTACTTTTCGTAAAACGTGTTTTTGACCTAATTAGGGTTTTTAAACGATCTAACGAATCAATATCGATCCAAAAATGTTATTTGGGGTATTATTTTTCCAAAAATATAAAATGATCAATCAGACTTCATAACCCTAGCAATTCTTCAGAAATTACTCAAGAAATCCGAAATTCCCAAATAATTATTTTGTGTTCTTGATCTTCAATCAATTCGTTCTAAGGGTTATTGAAGTCCAAATCTGAAGTTCTTATACTCAAATCAAAGCCCCAAAAATCTAGTTTCAGAATCTTCCAACCTCATCATCATCTGGTAAGTATTCGATTTTATATTGATTTTACAAGTTTCGAATTAAAATTAGGGTTCTTGATTCGATTTGGGGATTTTCATTCTGTTGATTCTCCGTTCAATTGGTTGCTTCTAACATGTTCCTAGGGTTCTAATTAGCAAGAATCCATGCTTTAATTTCATGTTTATGTTCGATTTAGTCGGGTTTGATTTTCGGGTTTTGACCCGATTTCTTCTTTCAATTCGTACGTTCTTGATATTGATCTGACATTGTTTTTGGTAAAGGGCTTTTATTGTATGAGTTATAAGCTTCATTTTGGTATATTAATCTTTGAGTTTCATGTAGGATTTAAGTAGATCGGGTTTCCGGCCGAGGTCGTCGCCGGCGAGTTCTTTAAATGAATTCTGGGCACGATTCCGGCATGGGACAGATGTGTGTGTATGTGGGTTGTGTTTGTCTTGCAAAAGCGAACAAAAGCCCTATAGTTTGGTTTTGTTTTGATCGGAAACGGCGAAGTCCGGCCACCGGACGCCGGCCGGATTCTGGAAAACCCAGATTCCGGCGGGTTGTTCTTGGTGACCCGGATTCGTTCTTCCCGACCCGTTTACCCGATTTTTCGACCCGGTTTCAATCTTCAAAACCCTAATTCATTTTCAGAAAACTGTTTTTGAATTTTATTTTTAAATTTAATTCGAAAATAGTTTAAAAACTTTAAAAATTCATATTTTTATTTTAAAAATATATTTTTATATCAGAAAAATTCTGATAAATTATATTTATTATTTTTAAATCCGAAAATTGATTAAACTTAATTATTTTAATTATTTTTAATTAATAATTAAATTTATTAATTAATTGGTTAATTCTGTTAATCAATTAATTCTTAAAAATTAATTATTAATTAGATTTAATTAATTAAAAATTCAGTTTAATTATTTTCAAGCCTATTTATTTATTTAAAAATAGTTTGAGTATTTAAAGAGTGTCAATTAATTTTATTAATTGATTTATTTTCATTTAAATGTTTATATTGGATTTAAAAATCCGATTTTTGATTTAAAAATTAGTAATGACTTATTAAAAATTCAAATGAGTTCCGTATGATGTTTTAAAAATGTTTATAAGTGCTATATGGTTCATATTAATTGTGTGTCGTGTTTTATAGTCTGTATATGCCCGTGCTAGGGCAAATATCTGAGTTTTAAATATCATAAATTATACCGGACGTCCGATACGTAACCGGTTACTTGTTTAAATGTGATTATTGATTGAATAAGTGTCGAGAGTAGAACGAGCATAGTTAGACTTATTGTGATGAGTTGTTTAAATTATAGAATCGAGTTCCCGGAGCAAGGGAAAGGGGAAAGTAGAGTGAGCAGAGTCGATCCGACAGCAGCTTAGACCAGGCAAGTATCTGTGCCTTTACTTGTGATAAAATTATTATTGTCTTGATTACTTGAATACCATTATCCCCAGAACAATTCAAATTATCCATCTTTTAACCGCATTGGGACAACTGATTCCATTTCCTTAGAAATTCTTGATTCTTTGATTTGATCTGCATCGGAAACCCTTATTTCCAATTTACCTGATTATTGTTTACCACCTATTGTTGCTATTTATCATCCTTTGATTATCATTGACAACCTTTGATTGTTTGATTTCCATCTTGTAACTACTCCATGATCCTTTTTCGATCTTCGTTGATACTGAACAGTTGAAGCTCTTTTGCAATTACTATACATTCAGTTTATCTTATTGAGCATGTTATTGTTTATACCCTATTATAGAATTGGCATGTGTTTTTAAAAATGGACCAGTAATTGGTCGAAGTAACTTAAGGCCCAGATTGGCCTGGGATCCAGTAGAGGACTATGACATGAGCTAGTCCGGGGTTGATGCGTGGCTGGCCAGCAGCACAACCTTTGATTTGAATAAAATGTATAAGCCATATTCTAATTCTTTACTTCAATCATTATTGATACAAAGCATGTGTTAGCTAAATATTGTTGATTCTGATACCTTAAATTCATATCCTTACAACTGTGATAGAAATGATTCGTTGATGTTTGCTGAGCAATTTTGGCTCACTCTTGCTTGTTGTTTTCTAACCCTATTCCAGTGAAGCGAGAGTATGAGTTGGCATAGCGTGACCGATAGTTCACCAGCAGTCAGGAGAGCCCCTCGAGTCACTGTTATTGGCAGGGTAGTTGTTGTTTTGCTTTTCTAGATTTAATGTCTAGATTTGAACTTTAGTTGTGATGTAATAACTCTGATAAAACTGGTTTGTAATAATAAAAGATTGTAGTAGCTTGTGTTCATTGCCATAATCTGGATGCGGTCTTGGTCAAGGGGTAATTGTGTCTTTATATATATATTATGCATGTGTTAATTAGTGTTCCGTTGGTCGGATGACTCCTCAAATCTGTACCCCGGGTTTGGAGGGCGTCACAGTGTGAGTATTACAGGTAAGGCAAGGAGTACATGGATTGTGACAACCCTAAATCCCTGACCCCGGATTTGGGGCTGTTACAGAGATGGTATCAGAGCGTTAGGTTACAGTCCTCAGAAACGATAGGAGATCGAGTCTTACAATACCCTTAGTAATGATAAGAACATCTAGAGCTCAAATTATGTTCGTAGTCGGGTTAGAGGACATGACCCTGACTGTTTAAGATGAAGCCCGAGAGGGGACTTCTTCTGGGAAACCGTACTTAGGACTTCATGGTTAGTCACCTCGAGTCATATGAGTTATAGATTGATGGGATTCTGAGATACCAGACCCCGAGGCCTTCGAGTAGGAAATTGATGATGCGTTCCTTGAAATGGACGGAGACCCGATAAAGGAAGATCCATAGGAGGATCTAGAGGAAGACCCCATAGTGGGTCAAGGAAAGAATCTTGTAGAGGACGTGCTGATTGATAAAGATGTAGTATGTTACTTGAGGTCGTACAATAGGACCGGACGAACCTTCGGAGGTCAAATAAGTGCTGATACGAGAGTTTAGGATCGTTATGATTCATCAAGAGATATGATAAAGAAAATGGAGTAGAGTCTCCAAAGCAGAAGAGGTAGAGGCAGTATAGCCAGTATCAGTGGATTGATTCGAATTGAACAAAACCTGTTACTCGTAGTCGGTTATAGTTGCCCATAAGGAGGTGGCATACGTAAGAACCAAGATGTCCAGATTTTCACGAACGATTAAGGGTACTTAGTTGCCTAGTATAGTGAAAGGAATTGCTTTGGCTTTGAGGTTTCAATCCCCCACGACCAGCGATTCCACTGGAAAGAGTATCTATTACATCATTGAGGGATTTTATTATCTCAAGGAGAATTTTGAGTATATGTACCATGCGAATGTTATTGTAAGACAAGCACGCTAAGGCGAAATCGAGAACGAGATTTACCATCCTCAGGAAACCAGGAAAGGAATTATGAGGATAGAACAGAAAGGTCGGAAATCAGATCCGAGCATTACTAGTAGGTAAATAGATTGATCAAATTTCCCAGGTTTGGAGAGAAATTCAGCAAATTTTGGCAAACCTTGTCTTTCTGATTACTAGAGGATGTCACCAAAGAGAGTGGAAACTAGAGCGAACCCTGTGGATTGGGTAAAATGGCCGCTATATGGGTTGGTGGACAGACCCTGATTGCTATAATTGATTGTAGAGATTAAATGATGAAGTTGAGATTGGACGGTAAAGGCGAAATATATTTAAGGACCAAGACGGACTGAGAAATTCCGGGATTGACTTAAATGAAAGGGCTATTGTGCCAAAAGTGTTAAGCTTATGTAGCGCACATAATTGATATGGGAGAAGGAATATTGGGTATAAGGATGATTGAAATAGAGACCGGATTTAAGCCTGTAGTTTCTAACGATCTTCCGAAGTACCGCCCAGTCGACATGTGGAATTGTCATTGCTATGGGCGACAACGGTATCGAAGTCTTCTTATAGAACAGAACGCTTACTTGAGATGTTTGCGCCTAGTCGAATAGAACTCCCTGCGATTGCAAATGTTGATGGTTGAATTCTTAGCGACTATAATAAGTCGGCAATGACGTAAGTATCAAACACCTTAGGGTGCGTGGAAAAGGAAAGCTTTGGAATTGAACGATTATCCACCAGAGGAGCCGACATAAAAGGCATCCGTAGAGACTTTGGTAGTACCCTCCCCATTTGAAAATTATGTGGGGTACCTCCCCAACCTATGATCTATCTTGACCTCTCTCCAAGAAAGAATTCTGATAAAGGGTATATTCCCTCTTCGAAGTTATTTTATAACACTTGTGTTAAATCATATTTAATTTCAATTGTGTTAGAGGCTGTCACGATGCCTACTTTCAAGTTTTTCAAAGCCCTGTCAAATGATGTTATTCAAGCTTCCACTTTTCTTCAAATAATGAATAACCCTTGCTTGTTAAGTACCAGTATCTTCTTGGTTATTCTTTTCTTTGTATTTTCTTTGGAAACCGCACCTTTGGAATCTGTTCAATTTTAATCCAAGGTGTTCCTTTAAGAAATATTGTCGAAAGACGATAATCATTAAATTGATATCGAATTGCTTTCATACTTTTCAACTTCCACTGAGACGAACAACCCTATACTTATAGGGGCTACAAGGACTATCTGTCTGTGTGATAGAAGTCTGATGGGACGCCATCACTTGTAAGTTGTGAAATACAAGAAGGCTAATTACCTTTAGTAATGTCTCAATCGAGGCACACAACGTTGAGTTCTTATGATCATGTTGATCTCTCGGTAAATTCTCTTACCTCCAATAAGGTTACCTTAAAACTCATAACCTTATAATCACCAGTGTGTGACATTATCTTTGATATGGGAGCTATCTTTCAAGGCCCCATAATTTTTGTTATCCTCATTGAATTCCGAGGGGAGGCCAACCAGACCAAATAAGTCAAAATTCGCTAATAGGAAGTAGATTCGCAACGAAATCGCCTATGACAGGAGCGAATCCCTAAGACGAATAGAATGTTAGTGACATATCAATGAAATTGGTTTATTCTCCCAAGGATATTATGATAATGGAAAGCGTGTCAGTTGATATATGTGAAAGGAATAGCGATGTGCCGTGAACTCCAGTGACGACGGTGTTAGATAGATGCCCTATAGTGAGATTGAGATTTTGGAGGAGTTGTTTACGAATGGACACTACCTCTGGGTTAGCAAGATAAGTACTGACGATGGAGTCAGAGGGAGATGGTATTGTGACTTGGGAGAGGTGCAGCAGGAATAATTTCCAGAAATATATGGAGACCCGGATGAAAATGAAAGTTAAAGAGTTAAAACAAGAAACCATGACTGTGACCGAGTATGAGGCCAAGTTTTCCGAATTATTGAGGTTTGTTCCGGAGTTTGTGAACACAGAATAAAAGAAAGCCAGTAGGTTTCAACCAGGGCTACCTCCAACAAGCAGCCCACTGTCAGGACCTTTATATAATAGGTACCCTTGTACATGATTGTTTGATCAGCGGAAGAACGTTGTGTATTTCCAAATTTATTTAAGAACTGGGTATCACCAGTTGGAAGTTAAATCCGAGGATATACCCAAGACTGCGATTCGTACCAGGAATAGACACTTCGAGTTTTCAGCGAGGTTATTTTGGGATTGACTAATGCACCCACAAATTTTTATGGAATGTAATGAATGGACTTTGAGTTATCCGTGATAGTAGAAAACGTGAGATGGAGAAATGGCTAGAATTGACCTAGAATTATGACTGTGAGATACACTACCATCCGGGGAAGGCCAATGTGGTGGCCGATACCCTTAATTAAAATGGGACAGAGATGGATTCCGAATGATCGGGAATTAAAGGATGAGATTTTACGCAAAACCCAAATTAGTCCAACAAACTAGGAAGACAAAAGATTTCACCAACAAGCGGCTAGTGACAACCAAGACAGACAGAGAAAGTATGCGGACTAAGCCCGCGAGTATAGAGATAGTACTGCTACTGATAAGCTAAATGGCAAGTTGATGAATGGCAAACAAGTTTATGCTGGTGTATTTCTGTGCAAACAAGATAGAGAATATGAGGTTAGAGATTCGTGATGCTAAAGGTATCTCCAAGGAAGGAATTAATGAGATTTGAAAAGAAAGGGAAGTGAGCCCGATATTCTTTGGGCCATCTGAGATTTAAGACGCGCCAGGAAGGTGGCCTACGAGCCAGCCTTACCCCCCCAAAACTTGTAGGATGGTCATAACGGGGTTCATGTGTCAATGCTACGTCAGTATACTATAGATGCCCGGTATATGTAGAGTACGAGCACGTAGACATACAACCAGACTTGACCTATGTGGAGCAACCAATGGAAATTATAGATCGAAAGGAACAAGTACTCCGAAACAAGGTCATCAAACTAGCCAGAGTGGTATGGAGGAATCATAATGTGGAAGAATCAACTTGGGAGCTAGAGAGCGAGATGCTAGAAAGATATCCCCATTTGTTTTCAGAGTGATTCCGGGACGGAATCCTTTTAAGGAGGAGAGACTGTAAGACCCCAGATTTTGGGTAGAATTAAAACTTTTATTATATGTTGATGTAAATATGGATAGTGGCAATGACTTTGAGAATCAAGTTATGAAATGAATATGGATTTCGGTTTTCAAACATTTTGAGAATAGTGAGAATGGACTAAACATATAAATAAGAACAATCAATCTGGAAGATAAGAATACAATACTCCAGGGAAGGAAAGTATTTTTATGTCATCCAAATCAATATCTGGAATACATCCGACCACTCCGTAAACAAGATAGCGTATGCCCGAGAAAGCACTAGAACGTTTTCTAAGTGCAAAGAGTAAAGAGAAAATAGATCAGGAATATTGGAACGGATTTTGATCCAAAGGATTATAGAAAAACCACTGATGAATAATAACTCTTCATTTAAAAGTTTTTCAGACCACCCTATATGCGGGACGATATAATAAACTTTCAAAGTCGCATTAGTGATCTACGATGGAAATAAAAGAATGCAGAAGCTGTCAGAATCGGAAAAATAGCATTTTTCGTTTTCTCCGAAATTTCACCAAAAACGGACTAAATAATTATTATTTGAGGATATTTAAGGATTTAAATTATTAATTCCATGGATATGGATTTGATAAATGATTTAGAAGTATCGAGAACGATTTCGGTAAAATACCTCGATAGAACCCTCGAGAAACCTTGCGAGCATTCTACGAAATTAAACGAACCAGAAAAGCTACTTTATTCCAAGCCAATGCATGCTTGCCAAGTGTCAAGACAAGAAGAGACCAAGGGTGATGACTCACCACATTGGATAAATATCAAGTAATTAAACAAGATAAGAAGAAAAAGAAAAAGGAAGAGAAAATTCGGGAGAGAAGAAGAAAGAAAATGGAGGAGAAAGAAATGCTTATAACTTGAGATTCCGTTATCCGTTTTTGGCGTTCCACCACTCAAATCGAAGCTCTCGAGAAGCTCTACGCAACCATCATAAGCGCTCGCCTCACCTCTGTGATTTACCCTTCGATTTCAGTGAGTAACAGTTGGAGAAGATGATGAATAGTAACTTGTATTTTGCTTTGTTGCTTTTGATATTGAGTTTGTGGCTTCCAAAGGTTGTATTAAGCAAGGATCTAAGGTTACATAAGGAATATAGCAGCAAGAAAGCTTGGAGGAAGGTATAAACCTCTGCCCCTTTGAGTTTTATATGAGTTTTAAAGTGGTTTTGATGTTCATGTAAAGTTAAGATCATGATTAAGTGATGGGTGTTGGATTTGAGCCTCCCCACTGATCTTAGAGGTGTATGATGGTTGTTTGTTGAGGTTGTAGATGTATGGTATGCCCGGTGTGGCTTGGTTATGTTGTGACAAAATAGGATTATTCGGTTTTAAGCCGTCGTAATGCCCGATTTTCGGTAACTCTATAAACTGCCTAGAATCAGAAAACCTAACTGCCTCTTTTGGTTCAGTTATGAACATGAGTGTGTAGAGATTTGTTTCTAGTTTACGTGAGCGCAAGAATCATGTCATTACGATTTACGGTTTATGAGATATGACCATTTTAGTGAAAGTGGTTCAAGGAATGAGACTGCAGAAATGTACCAACTTTGTGGCTATGTTTGAGACCCTTAAGAGTTGTTTTAAAATATGAAATTTTGTATTAAAGTGTCAAGGGCAGTTACGAAGGTTTCGAGTC
This sequence comes from Heracleum sosnowskyi, assembly GCA_030848705.1. Taxonomy (NCBI): domain Eukaryota; kingdom Viridiplantae; phylum Streptophyta; class Magnoliopsida; order Apiales; family Apiaceae; genus Heracleum; species Heracleum sosnowskyi. The sequence continues at coordinate 82,535,859 of CM061244.1, forward strand.
CAAAACATTATTTTCCGATTTTATAAAAATGTGTTAGCCGAGGTTGCGCAAGTGAAAACCACTAAGAGCATGACTTAGGAACCAATGTTGAAAATGGTTAAGTATAACTTGTATTCGAGGATCGATTTCGGACTAAACCTACGACTGAAGTAATTGTCGACTAAACATGGACTTAGTATGAGCCTATATCGAGCTAGTAATGCCTTAGTTGTGTTTCGCTTACGTGTTTAAGCATTGAGTACAAGTGGATTATCCAGGGGATTAATTGTGCGTTTTCTTTGACTTTGTCTAGATTGTCCGGCATCGTCGCGAACCCCTATCACTTCTCGAGCATCAGGCAAGTTTTCTAAATCTATACTTTGAAGTATTGATTATATATTACTGTTGTTGCCATGTGTGGAGTTATACAGTTGTGCGATACATGTTATATATTGTATAAAAATAGAGTTTGACTTGGGTTTATATACGAGCTGTGAGATAATGTACTTATGAACCAGGATACCTTGTAGCTCTATAGATAAGAGCATGTTTATTGTTTCGACTCTAGACCGGGAGTCGATATTTGTGTTATATAGATAGTCGTGGAAACCCGGAGGGATTCCAGCGGCAGAGTACTATTCATCTTGAGGAATTTTATTATTAAATATTAATTATATTTCTAGAAAGTATTAATTACCTGGAAAGGATTTGAGGAATGTTATTTGAATATTACCTCATTCGAATGTTATTACTTGGAAATGATTTGGTAATTGGCTTATAAGCTAGATATGGGATATCAGTTATAAGCCAGGTTTTTATAAATGCCCTAGGTAAATGGCGTATGATTTTATTCTTTAGACCGGAAGTAGATATATTTTCAGTATATTTTAAATGATTATTTTTCCGATAAAGATATCGGGTATCTGTTATTCGAGGGTTAATTATTTATTTAAAGAATATTATTTATATTCATTTGAGGATTATTAACTTAAAGAATATTATTTATATTCATTTGAGGATTATTGACTTTAAAGAATATTATTTATATTCATTTGAGGATTATTAACTTAAATAATATTATTTATATTCATTTGAGGATTATTGACTTAAAGGATTATTATTTATATTCATTTGAGGATTATTGACTTAAGGAGTATTATTTATATTCATCTGAGGATTATTGACTTAAGGATTATTATTTATATTCATTTGAGGATTATTGACTTAAGGAGTATTATTTATATTCATCTGAAGATTATTGACTTAAGGATTATTATTTATATTCATTTGAGGATTATTGACTTAAGGAGTATTATTTATATTCATCTGAGGATTATTGACTTAAGGATTATTATCTATATTCATTTGAGGATTATCGACTTTAAGAATATTATTTTCAAATGTTCATTAAAGGATATTTATTTAATGAATATTACTTTTGAATATTCATTTAAGGAATATTTAATTAATGAATATTACTTTCGAATATTCATTTAAGGATTATTTAATTAAGGAATATTATTTTCAAATATTCATTTAAGGATTACTTATTTAATGAATATTATTTTCAAATATTCATTTGAGGATTACTTATTTAATAAATACAATTAACTATTTGCAAATCAAAAAGAGGTTCCCAAAACATTGTTTTTCCATTTGAATCTGTCTTTTAAGAAGATTTAAATGCTCGCTCAACTATCAAAAATATGGGAAACCTGATTTAAGTGACTACTACTCTTTTTAAACTCTCAATTCAAAAACTGTCAAGGGACGGATATTTTCTTGGAGCAATTTAATTGCTGCCAGTCTAATGTTGTGTTACCACCTCAATGATCGAGGGGTAAATTCATGGAACAAGTCGATATCCATTAACAAGCATAGCTTGGGAAATATTGGAGAATCTTCCTTTCCAACCTAGATATAACTACTTAGTGGAGTCGTATCAACAAGTGTTACACTTGGGGAAAGGAGGACGATCTTTACGTTTCAGAGTCATGGATTTCATCTGAACTAGGAGTGGTGTAAGTGGTCAAGTTGCGTGGGCCCATCCAACTATTTAATTGCCCCAAATGGGCCGGGAGGTCATAGTAAGGCGGTAGACAATGTCAGGCCGTCGTGATACTTCCATCTACATGTAGAAAACTATTTGAGCGGTGCGACCTGCTACTGATCATAGTAAGGTTAGGCACAGCGGACGCGGTAGCAACTCCAGTATTAGTTCATCATCCATTTTGGATAATTCTGCAACATGTACTAAAAGGGACCACGGATGGCTCCATTGGTACAGGTTTACCGAACATGTTGGCAGAGGGATTCTGCAACATGTATTGAAAGGGACCAAGGATGACACCCGTGGTACAGGTTTACCGGTCATGTTGGCAGAGGGTCGAAAAGTGTTCAAAATAAAGTTACAATAAATCCATGCAACTTCATCTTTTATTTTATGAGTTATGACTCTGTGGATACCTTACATAACATGAGTTATGGTAAGGGAGTTGTTTATACTGAATCACCTTATAACTTCATCTTTTAAGTTATGTGTTGATATTCTACTTACATAGCAGATTTTTTTGGAAAGGTTATATTGGTTTACTTTGGAACCTCATCTTTTATATTATACTAGAACTTTGTTCATAATATAGCAAAAGTTTGCAGAAATATTATGAAAATGATATTTGAAGTACAATAATGGTACTGTTTTTGGGAATACATTCCGATAAGGATATAATTTCAGTATCGAGATATTTTGACAAATTATTGTCTTATACCCGCTTTATTCTGGGTTGAGTTAAAGGCAGAATTATGCCATACTTTCATTTCCTTGCTGAGCTATCGCTCACTCTTGCTATTGTTTTATATATATTATATAGCAGCGAAGCAGGATGCTAATGGGTCGGCACATACCTCGCAAGGCGTTTCCATTAAGCAGTTTCTAGCAACGATCCCGAGAGTAGTACGAACCAATCGAATCAGGCTACGGCTTTTGGTATTCAACTCATGTATAGACATGAATGGTATAAGAGGATTGTGAGCATCAGAAGGCTAAGTTGGTAATGTAACAATACTTAGAAATTGTATCAGTAACAGATTCAAAAGACATTTGGGTATTGTAATAAAAGTTATTTATTCCGCAATTGTTGTATTGTGTCATTTCTGAGACTCTAACCTGTGTGTGTGTGTGTGAGACATATGTTGTGGGGTCATGAGCAGGTAAATTATGAATGGTGTGAGTATTACAGGTAAGGCAAGGAGTACATGGATTGTGACAACCCTAAATCCCTGACCCCGGATTTGGGGCTGTTACACTTTAAACATAATAGACTTTCAAATTTGAGGCATGCCAAGTCCTTGGCACCTCATGCCCTTCGAGGGTTTCTAGCTTGTACGAGCCTCGACCAAATACGTTCTTGACGCGATATGGTCCTTCCCAATTTGGGGCCAACTTGCCTTTTTGTCCAACTCCGGATGTCTCAATCTTTCGGAGGACTAAATCTCCTTGTCGAAAGAATCTCTCTTTAACCCTTAGGTTGTAATAGAAAGATGCTCGTTTCTGATGCTGAACTATCTTGGCATTTGCCTCATCTCTAACTTCATCAATCAAATCTAAGGCCAGCCTCAAGCCTTCCTCATTTGTTTCTGGCTCATAGGCCTCAATTCTTGGAGATGTGTGAGTAATCTCCACTGGAACCACTGCCTCTGCCCCATATGCGAACAGAAAGGGGGTAGCTCCAGTGGTGACTTTGCAGGTAGTACGATATGCCCATAGTATGGGGAGCAATTCGTCCACCCAAGTGTTTCTGGAGCGTTCAACTCTTTTCTTCAGTCCATCTAGGATAATTCGATTTGCAACCTCAGCTTGCCCATTTGCTTGAGGATGGGCAACAGAAGTGAAGCGCAACTTGATATCGTTCTCATCACAATATTTCTTGAACTCATCATTGTTAAACTGAGTTCCATTGTCCGTAACCAGGACTCGTGGAATTCCATACCACTTGGTGGTTATCTTGGCTAATGGTTTAGCCTCAATCCACTTGGTGAAGTAGTCGATTGCTACTATCAAGAACTTTCTTTGAGCACTTGCCATTAGAAATGACCCAAGTATATCCATTCCCCACATGGCAAAGGGGATTGGTGAGTTTATGGATGTCAACATCTCTGGTGGTTGCCTAACCACTGGTGCATGTTTCTGGCACCGTTCACATTTCTTCACATAGCTTTTAGCATCAGCAAGTATGCTTTGCCAATAGAAACCTAGACGGGTGACTTTATGAGCAAGGGCTCTGCCCCCCAAGTGTTGCCCAAAAATTCCTTCATGTACCTCCTTCAGAGCCAATTCTGCCTCTTGAGGTCTTAAACATTTCAGATATGGAATGATGAAAGACTTCTTATATAGGATTCCCTCAATCAGGGTATACCTTAGTGCTCTGACGTATAGCTTTCGTGCTTCTGAAGTGTCGTTGGGTAACCACCCGGTTTCCAGATGAGCCTTGAATGGATCTATCCAACAACTAGCAACATCAATGGGTGCTACCAACTTTTCGTTGATGTTTGGGGTCCTCAGGACTTGGAAGTATACACTCCCTGCATAGTTTTCAATTTCGGAAGAAGCAAATTTAGACAAGGCATCAGCCTTCATGTTTTCTTCCCTAAGAATGTGCTCTACATAGCATTCGCCGAAATGAGTCATGATGGCCTTGACAAGTTTCAAGTACTTGGCCATGACTTCATCTCTGGCCTCAAATTCCCCATTTACATGGGAAACCACTAGCCTCGAATCTCCACATACTTTCAGAGTTTTGACCCTCAAGGCTCCAGCCAGCCCTAAACCAGCTATCAGAGCTTCATATTCAGCTTCGTTGTTTGTCGTTGGGAAGTCCAGTTTTAGTGCGTACTCTATGAGGAATCAATCAGGACTTTGTAGCACTAAACCGGCTCCATTTGATTTTATTTTTGATGCTCCATCAAAATAGAGCACCCAACATTCTTTGGAGATTATGTCTTCAGTTTCCTTGTCTTCCATTGTTACTTCCTGCCCCCCGACTTCTTGTTTGTCAATGGTACATTCAACCATGAAGTCAGCGAGTGCTTGAGCTTTTATGGCCGTTCGAGGCTTATACTTGATGTCGAATTCGCCCAATTCAATGGCCCATTTGATCAATCTTCCACTAACTTGAGGGCTATGCAAGATGTTTCTTAGAGGTTGATCAGTCAAGACCTCTATCTTGTGAGCCTGGAAGTACGGGCGTGGCTTTCTTGAGGCCATTATCAAGGCCAAGGCAAACTTCTCAATCGTTGAGTAGTTTATTTCTGCCCCATGTAGAATCTTACTCATATAGTAGACGGGCTTCTGCACTTTCAATTCTTCCTTTATCAAAACAGCTCCCAGGGCAGTGTTGGATACTGCCAAGTATAGATAAAGAACCTCCCCTGGTTTTGGTTTGGCCAATAGTGGTGTCTCAGCCATGTATTTCTTCAGGGCCTCAAAGGCCTCTTGGCTTTCAGTTGTCCATTCAAAAAATTTAACTTTCTTGAGTGCTTTAAAGCAGGGTAAACACTTCTCTCCTGACTTGGAGATGAATCTTCCCAATGCTGCCACTTTTCCCGTTAATTTCTGGACATCTTTGACAGTCTGTGGTGGCTCCATGTCTAGAATTGCTTTGATTTTGTCGGGATTGGCCTCGATTCCTCTCTTGGAAACCATCAGGCCTAAAAACTTTCCCGAGCCTACACCAAAGGCACACTTAGCTGGATTCAACATCATCTTGTGGTGCCTTAGCACTTCAAATGCCTCTCGGAGGTGCTTAATGTGATCGGCCTTATCGAGGCTCTTGACTAACATGTCATCTACGTAGACCTCCATGGTTTTCCCAATTAGGTGTCCAAAAATTTTGTTCACCAATCTTTGGTATGTTGCCCCTGCATTCTTAAGTCCAAATGCCATGACTAAGAAGCAGAAAACACCAAAGTCAGTGATGAATGATACTTTTACGATGTCATCCTCATGCATCTTGATTTGATTGTATCCACTGAAGCCATCCATGAAGCTAAGCATCGCGTGTCCAGCTGTAGCATCTATTAGTGCATCAATCCTTGGTAAGGGAAAACAATCCTTAGGACATGCATCATTCAAGTCAGTGAAGTCGACGCACATCCTCCATTTTCCGTTAGCCTTTTTGACCATCACGGGGTTAGCCAACCACTCAGGGAATTGGATTTCCTCAATGAACCCTGCTTCCAAAAGTTTATTAACTTCCTGTTTAATGGCTTCAAGCCTCTCTGGAGCAAAATTCCTCTTTTTCTGTTTCACCGTCTTCCTTTCAGGATCCACAATCAGTTTGTGAGTTATCAATTGGGGATCAATCCCTGGCATGTCGGCCGCTGTCCAAGCAAAAACGTCATTTTTTTCTTGAAGAAAAGACGTGAGTTTTCTCTTCAATGGTTCGGGCAGTAATGCCCCAATATAAGTCACCTTCTCTGGTTCTCCTGGGACTAGGGGAATTGGGACCAAGTCCTCAGCTGGTTTCCCCCTTCTGTCCTCGTTGTCGCTGACATTCATGTCTTCAATTGGGAGAAATTGCCCCCAGTTCCATCAGGCCTTAACGCGGCTACATAACAACTTCTAGCCATCTTTTGGTCTCCTCGTTCTTCACCAATCCCATTCCTCATTGGGAACTTGATTTTTAGATGATAAGATGAGGCAACAGCCTTGAACGCATGAAGACCAGTCCTTCCCAGGATTGCATTGTAGGTTGAAGTCGCTTTTATAACTATGAAGTTCAACATCTGAGTAGACGTATTCATCCCTTGCCCCATGGTCATTGAGAGTTGGATAGTGCCTTCCACTTTTGATTCCACCCCGTTGAATCCGTATATAGGCATATTTGAGGGTGTTAACTGAGAATCAGTGTAACCCATCTTGATAAAAGCATCGTGGAACAAGATATCCACTGAAGCTCCATTGTCGACCAGGACTCTCTTTGTTTCGGAGTTACCTATCACAGGTACTATGACAAGAGGATCATCATGGGGGAACTTTACCCCTTCCAAGTCTGAATCGTCAAAACCTATTGACACTTCTGTTCTGGCACGCTTCGGTGCTTCTCCAACCAAAGTTATTACCTCTCGGGCATAAGCCTTTCTTGAGTTTTGGGAGGACCCAGCAGCGGTTGGTCCTCCGAATATCATGTTGATAACTGGCCCTCGGGGCTTAGGCTTACGATCTTGGTTGTTGTCCCTTCTGTCGTAATCCTTCCTTTCATAGTTTCCTCTTTGACTCCCTTGATTTCCATCCTTGGTGAATTTGCTGAGTTTTCCTCTGCGTATCAGGAACTCAATCTCATCTTTCAATTGCCTACAATCATCGGTGTCATGACCGACTTCTTTGTGGAACCGACAAAACTGAGTTTGGTTCCGTTTGGACAAATCAGCCCTCATTGGCTTTGGTCATTTGATATCTTCTTCCTTGGCTATCTCCATCAGAATTTGACTCCTGGGAGTATTCAATCTTGCATATTCTGTGAATTTTGGCCCAAAATTGTTTCTCTTGGGGGGAGAATCGGAGTTCTTTGACGTTCTGGGGAACTTTTCCTTGACGTCGTATTCCTGAGTTTCTTTTCTTTTCTTTGAGTTTCCACTACTGCCAGCAGTGGGTTCATACTTTCTCATGCTTTCTTCAGCCTTGATATACTTTCCGGCTCTATCTTGGAGCTTCAGCATGCTCTCGGGTGGATGTTTAGCTAACGACCTTTTGAAGTGGTCATCAGTACGTAGTTCCTTGTTGCAGGGCTATCATATCCACTCTGTCCTCTAAGTCTGGGACTTTCAAAGCTTCTCGAGTGAATCGATTGATGTAGTCCCTTAAAGCTTCATTCTTTCCTTGCTGGATTGCCATGAGGGATGCAGAGCTTTTCTCGTGCACTCTCCCACTTACGAATTGGTTGATAAACGCCTTGCTCAATTCCTTGAAGGACCCAATAGAATTGGGAGGCAAGCGGCTATACCAACGTTGTGCCATGCCTGCCAAGGTTTGGGGAAACGCCCTACACTTGACCGCATCGTTGGTCGGCTGCAACAGCAGTGCGTTGGAGAAGGTTCTCACATGGTTAGCGGGATCTCCCGTTCCATCATAAGTCTTGATCGTCGGCATCTTGAATTTTCTAGAGATGTTGGCTTTCATGATGTCTTGAGTGAAGGGTGGTGTTGTATCATCAGGATCTCCTAGGGGCAACAAATCAGTAGGATCACCCCTTGGGGCCTCAGCCCTACTGTTTCTCCTTGGTGTTGGGTCGAGGTTGATCATCAAGACTCTTCCTTGATTTTGTGTCCTTGTGGCATCCTTTTCTGCCAATAAATTTTTGAGCCTTGCAACCTCGGCTTCAAGGGACGCAAGTTTTTCCTTAGTAGTTTCTCGATTGGTTTGGGAGGAACGTCTCCTTCTTGGGGCAACATCTCTCTCAGCTCCTGTTGAGTAATTCTCATCCTCGGCGTAGGGACCTGAGTAGTCTTGAAAAGGGGTTCGCTGATTTTGGGGTCCCAGACCTTGAATATATGGGGGCACATAGGCCTCGTGATAGATGGGGTTGGCACCACTACTGCCCATCGGGGGTCGAGGTGGCATACCATAAGTTGGAATACCGAGAGTTTGGGTAGTATATTGGGGGAGATCCGTGGTGTGAAGTTGGAGACCACGTGCTGCGTTTCCAAGCTGGTTATGATTGGTTGCTGGAGAGTGGTCTCTGGTGGATCTCGTCCATGAACAACCATTTGTAGGGGATTCGTCCCTTCAGCAGTAATCGGGACTTCCGGTCCTTAAGTGGTGGTGATGGGGGCATCTGCCCCTTCAGTGCCAGTGATTGGAGGTGGTTGGCTCCCCTGAGTTTCTGTTGCAGAAGTAAGAGGAAGTCCGTCAGAAGTTTGAGGACCTCGAGTTGTTCTTCGTGTGTTTGCCATGGTTGATGTTGTCTTCCCACAGACGGCGCCAAATGTTGTGGAATAAAATCTGAGCTTACGAATTTAATGCGAGGGTTTAATGAGCTTCGAGCTTTTATGGCTGCACTTGTGTTTCGAGACTAAATCGGTCCTCACAAGATGCCTACGTATCTCAATTCGTTATTGAGAATCAAGCCAAAGACGTAGTTCTTGGTGTTGCCCTCGGGGCTATGGAGGCAGGGGCACACCAAGGACGTAGTGACTTGTATGTCCTTATTCGAGGATGAAGTCTAAAACGTAGTTCTAGGGGTGCCTTTGTGGCTTGTTGCGCCTTCGAGGCGTTGTGACGTATGGAGCTGTGCCCAAAACGTAGTTCTGATTGTAGGATCAGGGTCCTTATATAGGCGTCTAGAGCCTAGTATTTATGGTATGTTTAAGAGTCTTAGCGAATAAGTCTCCTTTTTGATATTGGATAAACATTGTATTTCTTGCTGGAGAATTCGTTTCCTTGTTGATAAAGGCTATGACTCATTAATTGCCTTTAATTGGGATTCCGGATCCTTCTTTGATGAATTTACCATATTTTGGACTCTTTTTATGAGTTGTATATTTTCCCTATTCATTAATTATGAAATTAATGAATAATTAGGGTGTCGGGCCTTAAATATCGGCCTTTCCATTGACTTGTCAATTATATTTCTATAATTACTTTTCTGACCATATCATTTATAGAAATATATTATTAAATAATAAAATTACCTATTTATAACCAATTACCTTTTCACCTAAAATACATTATTTTTTTTTATTTTTTCTAACAAATTCTCCTACTTTTTCAAATATATCACGGGCAATTACCCTTTTTAACTAAAACATGTTAGTTTTTCTATTTTTTTCTTACTAAAACCCCTCCTTTTCCAAAAATATCACGAACAAACCTTTAGTTATTTATTTTTAAACCTAATATTATAATTATTTTTTTAAAAGTTTACCTATTTTAACATGCCTACTTATTTTTTTTAACAAATGCAATTACTAAAAATATTAAAATATAAATAATCAAATACCTATTTATAAGCAATTACCTTTTGAGCTAAAACACATTATAGTTTTTTTCTAACAAAGTCTCTCATTTTCTAAATATATCACGGGAAATTGTCTTTTTCAATTTAATTTTTCTATTTTTCTCACTAAAATCCATTCTTTTTCTAAAAATATCACGGACAAATCCTTTATTTATTTATTTTAAAACATATTTAAATAATTTAAATTATTAAATTTTAAAACCTCATTGTCCAAAAATATCACGGGCATTTACCTTTTTTAAACTAAATATGTGTTACATTTTTTATTTTTCCATACTAAAACCCCTCCTTTTCCAAAAATATAACGAGCAAACCCTTACTTATTTATTTTAAAATCTGTTTTAATGTTTTTAATTAATTAAAAGTGTTTAGCTATTTTAACATGCCCAGTTATATTTTTAACAAATACAATTAAAATAATAATAATAAAATAATAATTAACAATCCGTGCATCGCACGGGTTTTAAGATAGTGTATATAACAATCAACTTAGACTAATAACTTAATCCTATTTAAATTTTACAGTCAAATTAAAATATATTATATATGTCTAAAAATGTATTTTTAAATATTTATCTAACTTTTTAGAGCTTTAATCAAACAATTTTCTTATTTATAATCTTTTATAATATAATTCAACAATTTTTTATTTACATTAGAATTTATAAGAAATACAAAAATCAATTATGATTAAAATTTAATCAAACAAGTATTTTTTTTTCTTAACTAAGAGCGATATAGTGGATTCTATTAAATCCTTCTATATTATCAATCAATCAATACTATTATATAATATACGAAACATTAAAAGTTTGATCAGTCGGTATGATACGTTGTGATTTTACTTAATTGCCCTTTATTAAATTCGTGTTTTTACTTAATTAACCTTATTTATTTATAGAAATATATTATTAAATAATAATATTACATATTTATAACCAATTACCTTTTTTACCTAAACTACATTATTTTTTTTATTTTTTCTAACAAATTCTTCCACTCTTTCAAATACTAGATTATTGTCGGTGTTACGCACACGGTTTTGTAAAATTTTATTTGAAACTAAATATTTTTATAAGATTTAATAATAAAATTAAATTAAATAATAAAATTAAATTAAATTTTATGTTTAATAAAATTAAATAAATTAAATTAAACTAAATCAATTAGATAATTGAAGCAAACTTATTTACTTGACAAAAAATAGCTTATATGCATTTTCATTTAATATATCAATCAAATTTGAAAAGAGTTGAAATTTGTAACATATTTAAATTTGGAAAGAATCAAAACATTAAAACCGTGTCGCACTAATGTACAAATCGGGCCACTAATGAATTAATATGTGTATCCCCAACCTGGTGTGGAGTTATAAACGGATCCCAAACCTCAAATATTCAATGTTTTATTGGATCATGGGTCATTATGGATCGGGAACCTAAGGTACGAGATATCCACAAATTTATAAAATATAGATATCACGGGCAATTACCTTTTTTTTAACTAAAACATGTTAGTTTTTTATTTTTCCTTACTAAAACCTCTCATTTTCCAAAAATATCACGGACAAATCTTTAGTTATTTTATATTTAAACCTAATATTATAATATTTTTTTAAAGTTTACCTATTTCAACATGTCTACTTATTTTTCTTAAGAAATGTAATTACTAAAAATATTATAATATAAATAATCAAATATCTATTTATAACCAATTACTTTTTCAGATAAAACACATTATAGATTTTTTCTAACAAAGTCTCTCATTTTCTAAATATATCACGGGAAATTGTCTTTTTCAATTTATTTTTTCTATTTTTTCACTAAAATTCATTCTTTTTCTAAAAATATCACGGACAAACCCTTTACTTATTTATTTTAAAATGTATTTAAATGATTTAAATTATTAAATTTTAAAATCTCATTTTCCAAAAATATCACGAGCATTTACCTTTTTAAACTAAATATATGTTACAATTTTTATTTTTCCATACTAAAACCCCTCATTTTCCAAAAATATAATGAGCAAACCCTTGCTTATTTATTTTAAAATCTGTTTTAATGTTTTTAATTAATTAAAAGTGTTTATCTATTTTAACATGTCTACTTATTTTTTTTAATAAATACAATTAAAAAAAATAATAAAATAACAATTAACAATCCGTGCATCGCACGGGTTTTAAACTAGTTTTATATAATAGAAGAAACATTAAAAGTTTGGTAGGTCGGTACCAAAGTGTTTTTACTTAATTACCCTTACTTATTTTTTTAAAAAAATATTAAATAATAACATTACCTGTTTATAAACAATTACTTTTTCAGCTAAAACACACTATAGATTTTTTCTAACAAAACCTCTCATTTTCTAAAAATATCACGGAAAAACCTTTTACTTATTTATTTCAAAACCTATTTGAATACTTTTAATTATTAAAATTTAAAACCTATTTTAATAATTTTAATTATTAAATTTTAAATGAATAGAACCAACAGCGTTTAATTTGACAGGGATTTACAATAAAAAGCCATTTGCTAAAATGTGTTAGCAACACTTTTATCATTATTGAGGTAAAAGATATGAGATAAAAGATAATGATAGTAGTACGAAGGGCTACATAATGGTAGTAGTACAAAGGGGTGCGTCGGAGAAATATCTCCAACACTTCCTCTCCTACATGCATTAGAACCTCCATGGACCTCTTTCTCCACAGAGGCAGCAGTAGTATGAGTTAAGATGTAACCAGAACAATTTTTAATATGAGTGGAAAATTGAAAATTTAGGAAAAGAGTAGAGATTACTAACACATACACATAAATATATTACTAACACATACACTTAGAGTTAAGGCATGAGATTTGTCTTGGCAATATGTAAAAGCTATTCACAGAAATAGACACAGACAACTAGCTGGTAAAGGCTTGTTATTAATTCAAAGAGAACGATTACAATATAAAAGGAAAGTTGCCTATGACTCCTAACTCCTAAACAATCTCCGCTACCACAACTAACTCCTAAACAATCTCCGCTACCTATGACTTATTCTGATATCCTAAACATACGTTATTGGTGCTAAAAATAAGCTTGACTACATCAGACAATACAGACTGAGTCAAGTACCACAAACACTTGCTGCATTTATTCTAAGACAAGTGAAAGATTAAAAATCCAACAATGCCTCCCTTAATCTTGAACTTGCCCGTTTAAATTCTTGATACCCAGTAACTTCCTCATTTTCTCGAACTTCACTGTTGCCAATGCCTTTGTCAACGTATCTGCTCTTTGATTCTCACTTGACACATGCTTCAAGATTATCTCTTCACGCTCCACACACTCACGAATGAAATGATACCGGATGTCTATATGTTTACTTCTCCCATGAAATACAGGGTTTTTTGCAAGATCTATGGCTGAGCGATTGTCGATATAAAGTATCACTGGACAAACACCTCCTGCTGTGACTTGATTTAGTACGTTGCGAAGCCAAATAGCTTGACATGCTGCAGCAGTAGCAGCCATAAACTCTGCCTCACATGATGATAATGCAACACACCTTTGTTTTTGCGATACCCAAGTAATCAAATTTTCATTCAAATAGAAAACCATCCCTCCAGTACTCTTTCTGTCATCCAAATGTCCCGCCAAATCACTGTCAGAATAACCTGTTAAAATGTTGTTCCCACTGTTCTGCGTGTACACCATACATATCTCATTATTCTTTTCACTGCATTCTCGTGCATCATTGTTGGTCGTTCCATGTATCTGCTAACTATTCCCACAGAGAATGCGATGTCAGGTCGAGTGTGTACTAAGTATCTTAAACCACCAACCATGCTCTTGTACCGAGTTGCATCCACAGTTTTTCCTTCCTCATCTTTTGTAATCTGTTCTTTAGGATCCATTGGATACTTTGTTGGATTACAATCCTTCAATCCTGCCTTTTCTAATATCTTCTTTGCATACCCAGACTGTCTAAGCTCGATGTAGCCTTTTCCTTGCATCACCTCGATTCCCTAGTAGTTTAATTTCCCAATATCGCTCATGTCAAACTGCATGCTCATCTGTTTCTTAAAGTTTTCGATCATTGCAACACTTGACCCTGTTATTAAAAGATCATCGACGTATACTGCTACGATCAAGCTTTTACTGCCTTCTCTTTTTGTGTACACTCCATGTTCATATGGACATCTCGTAAATCCTAAACTGATAAGACATGAGTGCAATTTTGCGTACCAGGCCCTTGGTGCTTGGCGTAGTCCATAGAGAGCTTTAGATAGTTTGTAAACAAGCTGTTCTGATCCAATCTTCTCATAGCCTTCTGGTTGAGCAACATAAACATCCTCTTCTATTTCACCGTTTAAAAACGCGGTTTTTACATCCAAATGATGAACCTCCCAGTCCCCTTTTGCTGCAAGTGCTAACAGCAAACGAACAGTTTCAAGCCTTGTTACTGGAGCGAAAACTTCTTCAAAGTCAATTCCATATTCCTGAGCATACCTTTTGGCAACGAGTCTCGCCTTATACTTTAAAATCTCTCCATTTGCATCCCTTTTAACTTTGTATATCCACTTGAGACCAATAACCTTTTGACCAGTTGGTAGCTTCGTCAGTTTCCAGGTATTGTTCCCTTCAATAGATTCTAGTTCACTCTTCATTGCAAGCCTCCAGTTTTTGTCCTTCACAGCCTCAGAGAATTTTGTAGGTTCTTCAACCCCCATGAAATATAATTCCTCATCCAACTGTGTTTCCTCAGTATCGTCGTAGATATCATTGATGTTTCTGACCTTCCTTGGTTCACAACTTTCATCATGATTTTTACTTTCAAGCCTTGATTGTGGAGTTGAACTCGAAGGTGTTGCACTACCAGACATATCAGCATTGTCACTGTTTCTTCCTTCTTGATTTCCTGCATCCTCTATCTCGGGGTTCTCCATTACTGAGAATGATATTGAGTTAACAACTGCATCATTTTCACTTTAATTCCAGGGCCAAGCTTTTCTTTCTTCGAATTGAACGTCTCTGCTTACATAAACCCTTTTGTTTTCAGGATCATAAAGTCTATATGCCTTTAACCCTGGTTCCTTTCCTAGATTGATCACCTACTTACTTCTTTTATCTAGCTTATGCATATATGGACCAACAATTTTTATATGACATATACATCCAAATACACGAATATGTTTCATTTGAGGTTTTCTTTCATACTAGGCCTCGTATGGTGTCGTGTCAGACAATGCTCTAGTTGGTAGTCTGTTAAGCAAATATACAGAGTGGCTAGCTGCTTCTCCCCACAGAAAAGATGGTAGCTTAATTTCATTTAGACAGCTTCTCACCATTTCAACCACAGTCCTATTCCGACGTTCCACAACGCCATTCTGCTGGGGCGTATACGGAGCAGTGTAGTGCCTAGTTATCCCAGCTTTCTCACAGTAAGACTTAAAGGCATTTGATGTGAACTCACCTCCTCGATCACTTCTAAAAACTTTTATCCTTCTTTCTGGTCCGTCTTCCACCAATGCACAGAATTTCTTGAACGCATCTAAGGCCTCATCCTTGTTTTTCAAGAAATAAATCCACATAAATCTACTGTAATCATCAACAAGTAAGAAGAAATACCTGTTCCCAGCAGTTGTTTCAGGCACAATCGGGCCACAAAGATCCCCATGAACTAACTCAAGTACCTTAGAAGCTTTATAGCTTGCTTGAGCCGGGAACTGTTTTCTTGCTTGTTTAGACATTAGACACCCAGTGCAAGCCTCCCTTGGTTGAACTATCTTCGGCATTCCATGAGTCATTTTGTTCTTAAACAGCATATTCATAGCTTGATAATTGACATGTCCGAGACGAGTGTGCCACAGCTTTGATACTTCTTCAACTTTCGACATCAATCACTCTTCATGACTGGTTTCAATGAGAATTTTATACAGCCGATTTGAGGATTTTCTAACTTTCATCAGTAAATTCTCTTGTTTGTCATATACCCACAGCAATTCTCCCCTGATAACGATTTTGTTTCCTTCTTCTGAAAGTTGGCCAATGCTAATGATATTATTACGTAGATCAGGGATGTAAAATACCTCACGAAGAACTCGCTTCTCTCCATTTTTGCAGGTAAACGTCACTGAGCCTTTTCCTTCGATCTTCACTTTTGAACCATCCCCAAAACGTACGTATCCAATCATTGCTTCATTTAGTTCAGTGAACTTCGACTTAAAGCCTGTCATGTGATTGCTAGCGCCGTTGTCAAGGTACCAGACATTAGATTCGCCCAATTTCCCTTCATTCTTTGGCAACAACGATGGTATCACTTGGTTTTCTTCATGTAGCTTCAGACTTGATTCTTCTTTTCCATGTTTAGCCATTAGTAGTGCAGGTTCATCATCTTCCATCGAGGCCATGTTTGCCTCTTGACCTTGTTCCCTGGTTTTCCTCGGTCTTCTACACTCTGCAGCATAATGCCCGTACACCTGACAGTTAAAACATCTGACCTTACTCTTATCACGCCCTCCACGGTTTTTGAAGTTTCATGGCCCATCACTTCCTCCTTTACTTGAGCGTTTCAGCCATTCTTCTCGAGTAAAGAGAAGTTTCCCTTCACTTTTCTCACGTCTCAGCCATTCCTCCTCTTTAAGCATCAATTGACCTTCATTAGTTTCATGCTTTCCTTTCAATCTTTCTTCATGAGCCTTTAAGGATCCAATAGCTTCCTCCACTATCATAGTGTCCAAATCTCCAAATTGTTCTATGGTCGATGTGATCTGTAGAAACTTAGGAGGAACTGCACGTAACAGTTTTTTCACGACATATGATTGCTCCATTGATTCCCCTAGGGCTCGAATGTTTGTAACAATTCCATTCATTCTCATGTAGAAGTCATCGAGTAATTCACCGTCACTCATATTCAAGGATTCAAACTCCCTTCTTAGTGTTTGAATCTTTGCTTTTTTAACTCGATCAGCACCTTGACACAATGTCTTGATGGCATCCCAGGCCTCCTTCGCCGTCTTCTTCTCTGCAACTGAGAGTAACACGTCTTCAAGTATGCCTTGATATATCATGGCCAAGGCTGTCTTATCGACTTTATCTTCAACAACTGCTTTTGGATCCGCTGGTTCCACCACATTCCAAACCCCTTGAGCTTGCATGAACACCTTCATCTTCAATGCCCATGCAGTGTAGTTGCTCCTTTCTAATGTTGGATATGTCAAACCTATTGATCCTCCCTTGCCTTTATTCATCTCCACTGTAGATGTTTGTGACATTTTCAGAAAACAATAGCTTGTGCTCTGATACCAAATTCTTGGCAATATGTAAAAGCTATTCAGAGAAATAGACACAGACAACTAGCTGGTAAAGGCTTGTTATTAATTCAAAGAGAACGATTACAATATAAAAGGAAAGTTGCTGCATTTAGGATGCTAGAAAGTAGGACACTACCACAACGAACTCCTAAACAATCTCCACTACCTATGACTTATTCTGATATCCTAAACATACGTTATTGGTGCTAAAAATAAGCTTGACTACATCAGACAATACAGACTGAGTCAAGTACCACAAACACTTGCTGCATTTATTCTAAGACAAGTGAAAGATTAAAAATCCAACAATTTGTTTGGGAGGCTTCGTCTACTATGTTCACTCCACAAACAGATGATATAAAGGGAGACTGTCATAAAATGAGGCAGCATCAGAAGTATAAAGCATAATGTTGTATTTTTACAAAGTTACGTTTCGATCGGCAAACAGCACGCCTCTAGTTTGATAATATTAGGTGTGTACATTGTTAATATAGAGATGGAGTCTACACTTCCTGCTGAGGTGGCAACACAGGCTGGCGGGAAAGTTAGTTAGAAATATAGATTCTCTAGTATATAAGGCATATAAGAGAGAGAATGTAACGACTTCTGAATATGTAACAACTTTGCTTATTATTTTCTTCTAGCTTAAGCTTTCTATCAGAGCATTCATCAAGATGATACAATACACATAATGATAACTCCAAATCCCGATCTAGTCCTTCCCGGCCGATCCCACGCCTGGATGCGGTGTCGCTGCGGTTGGGATTCTGCAAAACAACACCGGAGGGGGGTTTGGGCCCTGGCGGCGCCTCCGGCGTGAGAATAAGTAATGGCTCTGTAAAGGAAGACAGGACTATAGAGAAATCTAAAAATGTGGAGGGTGTATGTATAGTGTGTGTATAATATAGGCTAAGTGTGTAAAAGAGAATGTAACCCCTAGACCTCTTTTCCTTGGTCTATTTATAGGTCAAGAATTAGGGTTTAGGGGTTGTACCTGCAATCATGAGCGTTGAATCCTAGGTAGGTAGGACACCTGGGTGATGTTGATGGATTGCACGTGTCCAGGTCCTGGATTGTGGTGTCGTGTGCCAGGCTCCTGTTGGCGTGTGGCTTGAATAGGACATAATTGTCCCAATCATTAGGTATTCTTACGTGTCGTTATTAGGTGTGGCCGTCAGTGCTGACCTAGGCACGTCACGTAATGAGGGATAGTTCTTCTCACGCAAGATATTGCCTTTGTCGCCAGGAGAGTCAGACTTATAGCTGAGACATAGCCTGGCTATGAGTCCGGACTGGTATACTCCAAGACGAGTCCGGACTAGGAAGTGAGCCATGGCTCGAATGGTAATCCGGGTTCCAGGTAACACCTGGCTCAGAGATAAGCATGGGCTATACATAGCCTATCATTTGCCCCCCACTCCCTTATTCAGATTTTCTGGATGGGGGAGTAGAAACTTCTGAATAGGTAACTTTGAAAAAATTCTTGGCTTGATTGTTATCAAGAATGGCAATCCGGTGTTAAGAATAAGTCATGGTTCTTTCTCGAGTCCAAAGCTGTGACGCTTTGGTTAACTTAGAAAAAAAATTTGGCTTGATTGTTGCCCCCAACCCGGATTGTTATCAAGAATGGCAATCCGGTGTTAAGACACTACTAGAAAAAGGTCAATAGACATCGCCCATATAACATCAGTTGTTGGGACCACCGATGTAAAAGATCTTAATTAACATCAGTTTCAAAATAACTGATGTCTATGTATTGTTACAACATCAGATTACATCTGAACCGATGTCTAAACGTTGTCCTTAAAAATATTTAATCACCCGCTAATACTTCCCCCCTTATACCAAAATTTCCCCCCTATAATTTCCCCCCTTGGCCAATTTTTCTTCCCCCCATTTTTTCAGTTGCTGTACTCCTCTCCCCTAAATTACACAAAAGTAAAAACATAATAAAATTAAAACAACAACATCTTTCTGTATCTCTCTCACTCACCCATCTCTCTCTCGAACTCATCTCTCCTCACTCGACCTCAATTTTTATCTCTCTTAAGAACCCTAGCTATTTTTCACCCCTCTCTCTTTTTCACTTTCTCTTTCAATTCGTAAGCTAAATCATTCAAATCGAACTCATGCCTCAAGTTATATTGGTCAAATCGACCAATATAGTAAAGCTCAATTGAAGGTTCAAATCTGTTTGTTAATTACTACAAGATCGAATCGATAAGTGAGTAAACAAGCATGTGTATATAAACTCTAGTTAGTTTAATTCAGTGCAACTTTGGGGGTTTTTGAACTCGAAACCCTAATTTTCTAATTCGTTTTTGTTGTTCTTAATAGAGGAGCAACATTTTAAAGGAGAGATTGTTTGGGTAAGAAAATAGTTTTTCTCACCCCTGATTATATTCTCAGTCCGAGTTTGGTGATTCGATTGATTTTGTTTGAACACATACTGGAGCAAAGCAGCAGAAATTGGGGTGGTATGCTGGCGAATCTGGAGGGCACAGAATGATATGGTGTGGAAAAATAAATCTTTAAGGTCTGATAGCAATAGCTGCAGAAGGGAATCTTATAAATGTGTCTATTACGTTTGTTAAGCAATCTTGGAACCAAGCAGCTGATCTGTTAGCTCGCTTGTCTAATCTGAATTCTCTTTTCGACTGTTCTAAATTCTTAATATGTTAAATACTTGCATTGCCATATTTCTTAGGTCAGGTAGCAGGATGCATATGTTCTGTGACGGATGTTTAGGAGTATTTTGGGAAAGTTTCGATATACCAAAGCGACATTGATCTTTTCTTGCTCATGTAAAATATATTTGTTCAACTTATATCCTGCACTAGCATGTCAAAAATTAGATTCAACCATCAACCAAACTGTTTATGGTATGTCAAAAACTTATGTTACTATGTTAGTGATAAGTGGCTTTGGTCCTAATGTTCAGGTTAAAACCATTTAACTTTTCCTGAGTGTTCCAGGTTGTCTTATTCTCTTAATACTATACAAGTACAATATTTCTAATATTTTGACTCAACGCTTCTTTGTTATATATCAGCACAACATGTATGGTCTGGAGTTTATGAAGATGGCCATCAGAAATGCTGATTACACTGATATGGTGAGGCATTAATATCTAATATTTGCTCTCTTCAGTTTTTTATTTTGTTTTTGCAGTTTGACGTGACATACACTACAAGGAATTTCGATTCAGACAACGGATTTTATCCGTAGTCTGATACTGACAAACCCCGTTGTCTATCGGAGTGTCGTCTGTTACACGCCTCAGACAACGGTTCGAAAGGTTCGAAAACTGTTGTGTGTTAGAGCGAAGGACAACGACTGCATCTCTAGACGCCGTTGTCTGATAGCCAGAAACAACAACAGTCGATTTAGAAACCGTTGTTGTTTGGGAAGCTACACAATAGTTTTAATTGAATACACACTTGTCTGAAAGGAAATCACACAATAGTTTTATCTCAATACACACTTGTCTAAAAGTAAATCACACAACATTATTATAGAATTTTTCCATTGTTGTTTAGGATGCTACACAATAGTTTTAATTGAATGCACACTTGTCTGAAAGGAAATCACACAATAGTTTTATCTCAATACACACTTGTCTAAAAGTAAATCACACAACATTATTATAGAATTTTTCCATTGTTGTTTAGGATGCTACACAATAGTTTTACACACGTGTCTGAAAGGAAATCACACAATAGTTTTAATTGAATGCACACTTGTCTGAAAGGAAATCACACAATAGTTTTAATTCAATCCACACTTGTCTAAAAAGAAATCACACAACATTCTTGTATAATTAATCCATTGTTGTTTGGGACTCTACACAATGGTTTGTTTAATTTAAACCGTTGTAAGAAATACAGTGCACAATGGTTTACGTTTAACAAGCATTGTTTGTTTGGATGATAAACAACATTATAATATGATATTGTCTAAGACATGACATTGTCTGATATGGTTTTTAACAAGTAAAACATTAAAGATGCCCTCATTGGCTAATCATCCAGCCACCGTCAACATCATCATCCACGAAGGCGAAGTCCTACAATATATACATAACAATTAGCTATAAAGATATGTTTAAAGATATTAGCCTATGGACCTAGTAGAGATATATGAATATACCATCATTTCATGATCACCCATGATCTCTTCCATTACTTCTTTTAAAGATTTTTCAGCACTATTGGGAACTTAAATATTCCTGCATTAAAAGTGAGAAATTCACAGTTTAGTCAACAATCCTTTCTGGTCAATTTAAATAGTTATACCCCGCATTATGCCTACCGTCTTTGTATTCCGCATTCTGCAACCTTGAAGCAAATTAAAAGATGTATTCCTAAGAAAATCAAAGTCCTGATCTGGGGCTTCTAACAGGATGCCATCTCCAAGGCCATCTACTAAAAGGGCCCCGGCATTGGTACCAGCACCAATGACTAAATCATCCCTGAAAGTAATCGATGGTAATGTAAAACAATCTCCGCAACTCCAATTAAAAGTTTACTAATATGGTTACCTGTGAGTTCCTTTGGGGAAGTGTATGTGGTGAATCACAGGAAAGTCTAGACAATGCTCAGAAAGATATTCAAATAGCCTGCCACAATTAACATTAAAAAATATAAGGACCTGCTCCAACTGTTAAAATTCATAAAGTAATATGCAAATTTGCTAGACATGGAAAGTAAATAAATCAAACCATAGACACCAGCCATAAATAAAAAAAATATCAACAATTTTCAGTTCCATCAAGCTAAAACAACTTATGGTTAAAATATGCTTAAAAAGTAAATTTGCATACCATATAAGAAGAATTTCATTATGCATATAAGAAGGTAAGACTTGTATGATGTCTCAAAGACACACCATATTGATTGTATAACTGATTCACAAAGTTTACAGGTCCAACGATAAGTTATTTAACTGAACGATAGTTTTGCAACATTTTCAAGCATATCAACTACTTTTGAGGCACGGGAAGTGTTCTGCAGAAAATTTGCTGCTACCTAATCGCAACTTATGATTTTGGTGTTGGTGGCAAATAATAATCAAATAAGTAAGAGCATTGTGTGATTCTAAACACCACTAAAGGAATGCCAATATTTCATGACTTATCTCTACCATTTATAGAATTCAATTATCCTGGAGAATAACACCAAGTCAGGACTTCCATCAAGCACACATGCTGTAAAAAGTATTTAACCAACTCAATGGCAAGCAGAGGAATAGCAAACCATGTGAGGAGTATTGAACAAATTTCTTTTCTCGATGCCCTAACTTCGATTATAACATTCTCTACTTGCTAGATTGATGTACTTGTGTCAGAGAAAAAATGGGATAATATAATTACTTACCTCCTCTTGGGACCTGCTCCAGCGTGGTATGCCAAGAAACTGGGCTTCCAGTCAGAGCAGAAATGATTTTTTTATCTACATTCTTGCTGTCACCGTCTTCATCCAAACATTCTAACTTTTTATACTGGATTTTCTGTAATGCTGGACTACATTCAACCAAGTGTATGTTCAACGATTTAGTAAATTCCTTCAATTTTGACGAACCCTACAGAAGACAGTTGGTTATCAAAAAACATGGTGGGTCCTAACGGAGCTTAATATATTTTAAGCACATTTACTTTTTCAAAGTAATGAAACTCAACTACATAGATCAAATTATAGATCACCCATGACCTGCAACTTATGGTTCAATAGTCAAGACAATAAAATCAGCACAGGTATACAAAAAAGTAAGGTGGTTATGGGTCACCAACCAAAACTTCAATACCGTCCATTAAAGAATCTCTATCATAGACAGTACCACATAGAGCCACAATGTTCTCATCTTTAGCAATATACTTGCATAGTCACTCTAATGGTGATGTTACTTGTATCACAGAAGACCAATATATCATTAGTTATTTATATGCAGATTCTCAAAATTCGAGGATCGTACAAAAACCTTTGTACCCCTAAAGATTAGTGACTGCAGCAGATAATATTACCCATGTTATTTGTACTTACAGCCTTCCGGTGGCGTAAAACAACTGTAAGACACCAGGGGATTTGAACATATACAATTCCTAAGCCTGCTTCATGAATATCAGGCAATCTGTTGATGTTTCTCGTTGCACTAAATAGTTTCTTGTGCTACGCTCTCCACTTGTATGCCTATAAGATTTTAAAATTGAAGTTATACTGATAAATATATTTTAAACCACCAACTTTGAACACAAACTTCCTGCTCATTAATTATTTTAATCAAATCAACATACAGCAGAAATAATTATGACATAATTAGAAATCAAAGTTAGAGCAATTTGGGGATAACAATTGTCAATTGACTCGACACACACACACACACACACTACTGTACAGAATCGCATAAATGGAGAATATCAATCAAATCGACAGAGAATATCAATTAACTCGATAAGTGAGTGCACAAACAACTACTCTACTATAAAATCGTGCATAAACAGACAATAGGCAATTGCAAAGGAGTGACACACAGAAAATACACACACTACTATAAGAAGTGTTTATGCATAAACATACAAGAATTAACAAACTCCTATATTCGTACGGAAATACACATACTACTGTAGTCCACACAAATTGCACAAGCACACTATCAAAATCGACTCCATAACACACACACACACATCTATATCCACGAAATTACAGAAAAAAACTATAAAAATCGAAACAATTACCATAAAACAGTTCCAAGGCCACTCAGTACCATCGTCTTTGGTAACCCTAGGCCTTGCCACTCCCCAATAACTCGACGCAAGAAAATCAGCTGCAAAATCAAAAAATAAAAAACGAGTGAGAGTAGAAAATCAAAAGCAAGAAAATGAGTTTTCAATAACCAATCGGAGCAAGTAATTCCAGTTTGTAGTTCGATTTTGTTAGAAGGTGTGGAGCGTGTTTGTCTGTGAGAAATATCGAAAAAGAGGGAGAGAATGAGAAGATGAGGAGATATTGAAACTGAGGGAGTGCTTTTGGGGGGAACCAGCGGGGGTAATTATTTCCTTTGAGGGGGAAAAGTTTCCGCCCAAATTTTTCGCTGCTTGTTAATATATATGAGCTTTGTTTGCAATTTTTTTTTTCTTTTGAACATTGTAATTTTAATTTTCAAATTAAAAATTTTAAAACTTTAAATAAAAGATAATAAATTGCTAATATTACCCAACTGAGTGTAATATTTTTGTTTAAGGGGGAAAAGCAGGCTCAAAATATTTTGGTTCGGGGGGAAAGTTGTCGCTCATATTTTTAGTATTTTCAATATTTTTAACATATTTTTTAGAATATTTATAATTTAAAATTATACAAAAATAATGTTTTCCTATCTCATAATAATAGACCATGAAAAATAATAAATTTTTAACATCTGTACGGTTGGAACGTCGAAGAAATCAATTAAAAGAATTATTCAGTGAATCTGATATGTGAACCATTCCCGGAAGCAGTACTGTTCCAACGTTTCTAGAAAGATGCGGCACATCCGGACCTTAATATTTTTTTAATTTTTTTTTCCCAACATTAGAATGAGTATCGATTAACATCCGTACGGTTGGATCATCGAAGAAATCAATTGCAAAAATTATTCAGTCAATCTGACACATGTCCCGTTCTTGAAAGCAATACTCTTCCAACGTTTTTGGAAAGATGAGGCATAACCAGACTTTTAGATTTTTTGATTATTTTTTTCCAACACTAGAATGAGTATCTTTTAACATCCGTACGGTTGGATCGTCGAAGAAATCAATTGAAAAAATAAATTCAGTGAATCTGACAAATGTCCCGTTCTTGAAAGCAATACTCTTCCAACGTTTCTGGAAAGATGCGGCATAACCAGACTTTTATATTTTTTGATTATTTTTTCCCAACACTAAAATGAGTATCTTTTAACATCCGTACGGTTGGATCGTCGAAGAAATCAATTAAAAATTTATTCGGGTTTAGGGTTCGGGTTTAGGGTTTAGGGTTTAGGGTTTAGGGTTTAGAGTTTAGTGTTTAGAGTTAAAAATTAGAAAAATTAGTGAGGCCCACTTTTTAAAAATAAAAAAATAAATAAAAATTATCAAAATTAGAAAAATTAGTGGGGCCCACCTGTGATGATCTAATGATCTAATTATTAAAAAATAAATAAAAACTAGCAAAATTAGAAAAATTATCAAAATTAAAAAAAATTAAAAAATATTTATCGACGATCCAACCGTACGGATGTGATGATCTATCTATCTTAATGATATTTCAAAATTTTTGGAAAATAATAAATTTATTTGGTTTGAGATTTTAAGAGTCAATTAGTAATTTGACTTGTACTTCTAACTAGTGTTTCCTTCCGAATTGGTTTTTCGATTTTTTAAAAAATATTGATCGACGATCCAACCGTACGGATGTGATGAACTATCTATCTTAATGATATTTCAAAATTTTTGGAAAATAATTAAATTTATTTGGTTTGAGATTTTAAGAGTCAATTAGTACTTTGACTTGTACTTCTAGCTAGTGTTTCCTCCCGAATTGATGTTTCGATTTTTTAAAAAATATTTATCGACGATCCAACCGTACGGATGTGATGATCTATCTATCTTAATGATATTTCAAAAATTTTGGAAAATAATAAATTTATTTGGTTTGAGATTTTAAGAGTGAGTTAATACTTTGACTTCTACTTCTAACTAGTGTTTCCTCCCGAATTGGTGTTTCAATTTTTTTAAAAATATTTCTCGACTATCCAACCATACAGATGTGATGATCTATCTATTTTAATGATATTTCAAATTTTTTGGAAAATAATAAATTTATTTGGTTTGAGATTTTAAGAGTCAATTAGTACTTTGACTTGTACTTCTAGCTAGCGTTCTCTTCAAACAATATTATTTTGTAAACCGTTGTCTGAGCCAACTCGTTTGCACAACACAATTAAAAAAACACTTGTCTATTCAAATCAGACAAACAACGGTAATTGAAACATTGTCTCAAGTCTTTTCAAACAATATAATTTTGTAAACCGTTGTCTGGTCCAACTTGTTTGCACAACACAATTATAAACCGTTGTCTGAGCCAACTCGTTTACACAACAGAATTAAAAAAACAGTTGTCTATTTAAATCAGACAAACAACGGTAATTAAAACATTGTCTGAAGTCTTTTCAGACAACAGCATAAAAAACACCATAAAAAAAACACTTGTCTGATTCAGTTTGTTAGACAACAGAATTAAATTGTCAAAACCCCGTTGTCTGAAGGCTGGATCAGACGATGGTTTTAAAAAAAACAAAAAAAACACTTGTCTGTTGATTTCGAACAACACTTTTTCCACTTTACGTTGTCTGATAAGTGTTGTCTGATGCTGTTTTTTTTGTAGTGATAGGACTCTTAGCAGATTATTCTATGTCACTGGTGTGGATGTTCCTGCACCTGAATTATGCGGCTCCAACAAATTAATATCTGGTCTTTAAGGAGGTGTGTTTCTTAAACTTTTGTAGATAACACAATAACCTCGCTCAACTGATATGCCTGGAGTACATATTTTATATTGTTAGCTAAAGTTTTTTCGCAGGTTTATTCTTCAGTTCCATGCATATGAGAATTAATTGGTAAAGCAAGTATCTCATTCCATGTTCCCTACAAAACTTTTGTATTATTTATATACATCATCTCCCTTGCTTCGATGCACAGAACAACAATATCTCAGAGTAGATATTAACAGATCAACTCAAAGATCTCTAATAGTCATTTGTGTTTCAGTATTCTTATTTGTCTCTTGAGGATCCATTTGATCAATGATGGTAACATGACAGCGGGATTTAGAGAACAAGTGCAAGTCGTGGGAGAATAATTTTTGCTGGATGGTCACAAATTCTAAGGTTCTTAGTGTATCCCACCGCCACTTGCACACTTTTCCCTATCTTAACTCATTCAGTTTGATAGGTTTGATCGTTACTTGGTTCTTTCATTGCCAATTTATTGTGGTCGAACTTTGATTGTGTCTGCAATCTTTAATATATACTAAATAAAGCAAACATGAATAGTTACCGTTCAATCTTTTTTAACCAATCAAACTAAAAAACTTAAATGCTATTCTTCCTAAGGTATTCACTGAACCCCATTCCAGAGAATCGTGATTTTTGTGTAAAACTCATATATTATGTATTCTAATCTGCTTTCACTTGTGTGGTGATATACAACCATCACTAAAAGTACACGAGCCTTGAAATTTTCTAAGTGACCGCAGGTTTGATGATCAAATTAAATGCTATATTTTATGATTTATCTTCTGTATTGTATATATGTATTTATGTAATACCATTATTTACTCTACTTTTTTTTAGGGTTGCACTGGATAGATTTAAGAAACTTTCATTGCTCATATAGCCGTGGCCCGTGGGTTTGTTGAGGGTAGTTACTAGTTACCTATATAAAAATCTTTGTCACAATGAATTAGCAATGTGATCCATAGAAATGTTTATTTAAGACAGTTACAAGCAGGTATTCAAGTATGATATTAAACTTGACCATTGTACCAACATTTTAAACCTAAGCATTAAGTATTATCTGTAAATTTTACAAATTGAAGAGACGCTAGGGTCACTAGCAGTTAAAGAGCAAATTTCGATGTCCTTGTTGAGCCTACCAGACTCAGAGGCGAAGAGAGAAAATAAGATTATTTGTTGAGCACTTGGTTTTGGTTTGATTTGTATCGAATAATATTCTGAATTTTTCCATATTATTTTTGTGTACATGTGAAACTAGTATATAAACCCAAAGGCCTGCTCACTTAAAAACACACAAATAAGAGTACTAACTCAACTTTATTTTCTGTAGGCTTGGAGTATGTCGAGTTTCTAGACCAGAACTCAATAAGTTCCTACTTCTAATCTGTACCCAATCTATACCCAATCTAGAAACTTTATTCTACTTCTAATACATTTGCATATAGTTTCATGATTTGAGCCGGTGGACATACCATTTCACATTTATATTTGTACTTGGAATAATATTTATTTCTCTTATTGTTGTCAATGTTTTGCTAGATTTTGATTATGAAGAGAGGACAATTAAGCATTATACTTCAGGAGCTAATTAATGTACAGATAAAGACACTTCAAAGATCACAGCACCTTTCTGCAGTTGTCCAATCTCGCAATCAACTAGCTAGCTGCCTTTATTTTTTACTATCATGTGAATGTGAACTTCAACCTAAACATTTTGGTTTCTTTTGTTGATTTCCTGTCCTAGTCTACTTTTGTACTCTTTCACGTTGGATGATATGTACAATGTTGAAAGTGAATGGTTTTTGTAAATGATGATGGTATGTAATGAGTTGGAATTGTCGGATAAAATGTTATGGTTTGGTACCTTTATTATCATTATAGTTTGTTCTTGTTTTTGGCATGATTTTGGTATTTTATGGTTCTGATTTGGTCTTTGTAGTATCTTAGACATCGGTTTTTGACTGACGTCTTGAAGTGCCTTAGACATCAGTTTTTGACCGATGTCTAAGAGAACTTACTAGATCGGTTTAAGAACCAAAACTGATGTTAAAGGGACCAATTAGACATTGTTTTTCTTGAAACACTGATGTTTGATTATGTTTATAACATCAGTTTGATGCCAATAAACGATGTTAAAAATGGTCTAATACATCGGGCAAAAACCGATGTCAAATCTCTGGACCTTTCTCTACACCCACGAAGACATCGGTTGAAAAGTTGGCAGACATCGGTTTTTAGCTGATGTCTATTGACTGTTTTCTAGTAGTGAGAGTAAGTCATGGTTCTTTCTCAAGTCCAAAGCTGTGATGCTTTGGTTAACTTAGAAAAAATTCTTGGCTTGATTGTTGCCCCCCAACCCGGATTGTTATCAAGAATGGCAATCCGGTGTTAAGAGTAAGTCATGGTTCTTTCTCAAGTCCAAAGTTGTGACGCTTTGATAAACTTAGAAAACATTCTTGGCTTGATTGTTGCCCCCCAACCCGGATTGTTATCAAGAATGGCAATCCGGTGTTAAGAGTAAGTCATGGTTCTTTCTCAAGTCCAAAGCTGTGACGCTTTGGTTAACTTAGAAAAAATTCTTGGCTTGATTGTTGCCCCCCAACCCGGATTGTTATCAAGAATGGCAATCCGGTGTTAAGAGTACGTCATGGTTCTTTCTCAAGTCCAAAGTTGTGACGCTTTGGTTAACTTAGAAAAAATTCTTGGCTTGATTGTTGCCCCCAACCCGGATTGTTATCAAGAATGGCAATCCGGTGTTAAGAGTAAGTCATGGTTCCTTCTCAAGTCCAAAGCTGTTATGCTTTGGTTAACTTAGAAAAAATTCTTGGCTTGATTGTTGCCCCCCAACCCGGATTTTTATCAAGAAAGGCAATCCGGTGTTGATTGTTGCTTCTGGCTTTAATAGGAAATGAGTCCGGGCTATGTGGAAGTTTTGTAGCTCTGGAATATGAAACGATTTCAGTTTTTCCCCCCATTTTCTTTCGAAAAAGTACTTCCCCTTTTTTCCTCGGGAATCGATGTTACTGCTGTCGCATTAATTACTCTTGTCTTTTCGTTGTTTTCCTATTTTCTTTTCTTTTTTGTACTTCGCTTTCTTGCCAGCCAATAGGTTATTGCCACCTGTCATCTAGGAGGTTACTTTTACTCCTTTATAAAACCCCCCTTTCATTTTCAATTGTACTTTTCGCTTTTTTAACCGAATCTCTCTTCCGGCGACCTCGTTTTCCGGTGATAGCTGCGTTTCTCTTGTGAAGCTTTCCTACTCCCCTGCCATTCCGTAAGCCTTTCGACTTCATCTTTTACCGTGTATCTGTTGTTATCTGTTCTTAGTTTTATCTTTAATTTCAATTTCACCAAAACTGTTCATCTTGGAGTTTTGAGGGTTTTGAAAAGGTTTTGATTTTCTGCGATATAGTCGCTTTAGTGCTTGTATACTGGCTTATGTTTTTATTGCTGGTCTTGATTTTGGTTGCATGTCGTATATGTACTTCGATTTGGGCGTTCTTAAATTTCTGGGTTCCTGTGTGCTGTTTGGTGTTCTTGGTTTGGGGATAAGAATAACTGTATATGTGTATGTTTTGATCTTGTGTTTGTAATATGTTTTTGGGTTGAAGTGTTTCTGACGATTCATGTTTCTGAGGCTTTGTAAGTAGTCCGGACTAGTAATAATTTACCTGGTTTATGAATTGGCTAGTATTTGATCCAGTAATGGTAGGAGATAGGAACCGAATTCTAACTGCTAGGTAATAGAAGTATATATAACTGAGAATATGTAATCCGGACTGAATAATAAGACTTACTTCAAATTGATCTTTCTAGGTTTATGGTTCGGACCAAGGCTCGTGCCCGTCGCGTACTCATTCCCCTTTCTGACCCTTCTAATTGTAGTGAGTCTTCACCTTCTAGTAATCCAGAGATAATAGAATTATATTGGTGTAGAATGGCTAATAATAAGAAACAATCCGGACCTCTAGTAACCCAACTCTTTGTTCATGAGCCTCCCCGTGGTGGTGTACTCAGTACTCCGGACGGATATTGGTCGGATACTAGCTATTTCTTTGTGAAGAAAGATCCAGCTATGGAAGAGGAGTTTTATTATAGGGATCTTAGCATTTGTTACCGAAGTAGACAAGAATTCGGACATCCCGGGCCATATAATGAATCTGAATTTGATGCTGCTTTTTCTAAAATGGTTATTAGCGAAGCCCCTTATCCTTTGAAAGAAAAATTTGCTAGTCTCCCGGATACTCAAATGGACAAACTGGTTTGGGTTGCTTTCCACTTGGGGTCTGAAATTAGCTGGAGATGGCCTCAGCCCGGGGAGAGGATTTACCACAGACCTGAAGATGGTTATGTTGGTGTCTGGGTTGAGACCCTTCGATCCGGATGGAACCCCAGGTGCCATCAATTTATCAAACACTTGTGTAAGTATGTATATAAAATTTCAATAATGCAAATTACCCCTAACGGGGTTAAGTGGATGACCTGGTTCCTTTCTTCTTGCAATAAAATGGGGTATCAGCCCACATTACGACTCTTCCACCAACTTTTTAAACTAGTCCAATCTAACAAAGAACCTTTATATGAAATCCGGTTCCGGGCTGAAGAATGCGGTTATCCGTCTGGAACTGCTAAACCCGTCATACAACAATCTACTTTGAAGTATTGGAGTGGGGAATTAATATTTTTGAAAGGCTTGGATTTGGAATTCCTGCCTTATATAGTTTCTGGGGTTGAAGCAGAAGTATTTGATACTTATACACTTGAAGGAGAGGCCTTAGCTCAAATTCACCGGTTTTGTGAATGCCTTGGTTTTCAAATGACTCGGGATAGTTTCATGAAACATGATAAGTTGTTTGAACTTGGATGTAAGTTATTGTAATTCTTCCTTTTTGTAACCCGGACTAATTCTTTTGATTTACTGATGTGCTTTTTCTTTCTGCAGGTTTGCCTTACTTCAAATCCGATTTGTACGACATCATGTCTTCCAATGCTCTTGCTGCCTCTTTTAAGAAGCTTGGTGGTGTCCACAGCACTAAGAGTCTGGGCGATGTTGGGGGGGTCCGGTTCCAGTGCTCTGAAGGAGGGTGGTGCCGAATCTGTTACCCCGAACGCCCATCAACCTGAACCTGTGGTTGATGCTGCTGACATTGACATAATAGATGATTTGGAGCTGCGTTCTTCGAAGAAGAGGAAAATTCATGTTGGAAGGAAACCGCCTGCCAAGGCGAAAGTCACTGTAGACAAAATTGTTGCTGATGATGATGGGAAGGGTCCGGATAAAGAACCTATCCGAATTGGAAACTTTACTTTGGAGGAACTGGCTGGTATGTGCGCTGATATTCCTACTGATACCGATTTCGAAGAGATGGAAAATTCTGGTAGCAATGCTTTCCTGAAACGTCTTGTTGGCTACTGGGGACATGTATGTTGATTCTTGCTGAAGTCTATTTTTATGTCGTTTACTCTTATCTTTTCTTTATTTGATTTTTGACTTGTGTTTTGTAAAATGCCAAGTCTCGTGAAGCTGTTATAGCCGAATTCAAAGGAGGTCCGGAGTATGACCAAGATGTTGCGGATGCTGCTGCTCCCGAGATTCTCCGAGCTTGGCTTGTTTCCGAACGCCATGTCAAGACCGATCCGAAGGCCAACTGGGACTCTTTTGTTGTTGAATTCCTAGCTGCAAAGCCTGCACTTGAACAAGGAAAGGGGGAGCCCCAGCCTTACGATGGATCTGTTCCAAGCTTCCTCCCCAGTGCTTCAAACCCTGTCCTGCCAACCCCGGACGATCATGCTGATCCGTAGCTGCTCCATTTATTCCCTTCGAACTTTTGAGACTTATTGCTGTTGTAACCGTAAACTTTAGGGATGTTTCCGGGTTGTACGACCAACCCGGGTCCCTGTATTTGCTTTAACTGTTTTGTATAATCGTTTACAATCCAGCTCTTGATATTTTTCATATCTTTGCATTTTTCTGTTCTACTAAATTTATATTGCTCGTGAGTCCGGTCTCGTAGCTTGGTTCTGAGACAGACTCATTGTTTAGTACTTAGAATAAAATCTAAGTATTTGGTTTATTGCATATTGCTCATGAGTCCGGTCTCATGGCTTGATTCTGAGCCTGACTCTTGATCTGCATATTGTTGGGGACCCTGGCTCCTCTGCATGCCTATGGCTCTGATCCAGGGTTATAGAGTTGCATATTTCTCGTGAGTCCGGTCTCATGGCTTGATTCTGAGCCGGACTCTTTCTTTTGTACTTAGAATAGAATCTAAAATTTCGATTTGATTGCATATTGCTCGTGAGTCCGGTCTCATGGCTTGATTCTGAACCGGACTCTTGATCTGCATATTGCTGGGGACCCTGGCTCCTCTGCATGCCTATGGCTCTGAGCCAGGGTTGTAGAGTTGCATATTGCTCGTGAGTCCGGTCTCATGGCTTGATTCTGAACCGGACTCTTTCTTTTGTACTTAGAATAGAATCTAAGATTTCCATTTGATTGCATATTGCTCGTGAGTCCGGTCTCATGGCTTGATTCTGAGCCGGACTCTTGATCTGCATATTGCTGGGGACCCTGGCTGCTCTGCATGCTATGGCTCTGAGCCAGGGTTGTAGAGTTGCATATTGCTCGTGAGTCCGGTCTCATGGTTTGATTCTGAGCCGGACTCTTACTTAGAATAAAATCTAAGTAAATGGTTATATTTCATATTGCTCGTGAGTCCGGTCTCATAGCTTGGTTCTGAGTCGGACTCTTTGTAAAGCATAATGTAACATAAGATGTAAAAGAGATAACTACAACTCAACAAAGGACAAGACAGACAATAGTATTAATAGAAGCACAGGAATCCAGAATCAAAGAAGAAAAGGTAAACTCAAAAAATCAAAATACGTTATGTATTCTTGAAGTCCGTAAACAGGTCACGGAAAGAAGTTCATGAAAATGTTCAAGCCTCAGTGACAGCAATAGAAACAAGACTTTGAAGACGACAGAAGTATGTGAATGATTTAGGGTTCAGTACCACGGGATTCCAGTGATGAAGCAACCAGAACGACAAGGGACGTATCAGCAGCATTATAATTGAAGTCATAAAATAAGGATTGATCAAGTGTTATTCATCTGTGAACCAGACCAGTTGCACTAGGTGACGGCACTGAAAAGATCAAGTTATTTTATCGTCTCCGAAGAAATTGATACTGTCTATTACTTAAACACCCGGGAGCTCAGGAGATATTACTAAAGGACAAATGACAAGTAAATCAATTCGATAGTTTTTCTTTTAAGAAAACTATCGAATGAGAGTTTAAGGTGATTGAATTAAAAACAAATAAATCAATTTAGCATTCGATAGTTTTGTTTTAAAAACTATCGAATGGTAAAATGATTTGTTTCATTCGATGGTTTCTTAAACCATTCGATGGTTTTTTAATTGGGAGCAGGTGCAAAGTAATACTTGTTTTTCAAGTTGAGGAAGATCCAACGGCCAGGATTGTTTCTACAAGTTTGGTTCGATGGTTTTTCAAACCAAAGTCTGTAGTTAATACAGAGTGAAGAATGTGTCTTCTTCAGTTAAGGATTCTAACACAGAGACATTACTGAGAGACAGAAGAGCCGGAGAAAATTATCAGAGAAATTAATAGTGCTCAGAACTTGATCATTGTTTTGTATTTGTGTAACCTTAAACTCATTGACGCTAATCTACGGATTAGAAATTGTAGCACCCCTCGAGGTTTATATTTATAAAAAGATATATTCCCCGAAACTTGATTTGGTTTGGTGTGTTTGATTTCGTTATAGAACTAAAAGATTTATCCGCGAACGAAATTAAATTATTTGTGAGTATCGTATTCAACCCCCCCTTCTACGATACTTTGGACCTAACACTCTTACTTAGAATAAAATCTAAGTAAATGGTTTTATTGCATATTGCTCGTGAGTCCGGTCTCATAGCTTGGTTCTGAGCCGGACTCTTACTTAGAATAAAATCTAAGTAAATGGTTATATTGCATATTGCTCGTGAATCCGGTCTCATAGCTTGGTTCTGAGCCGGACTCTTACTTAGAATAAAATCTAAGTAAATGGTTTTATTGCATATTGCTCGTGAGTCCGGTCTCATAGCTTGGTTCTGAGCCGGACTCTTACTTAGAATAAAATCCAAGTAAATGGTTATATTGCATATTGCTCGTGAGTCCGGTCTCATAGCTTGGTTCTGAGCCGGACTCTTTTCTTTCGTACTTGCTGGGGACCCTGGCTACAATTTTTGCCTATAGCTCCGAGCTAGGGTTACTATTTTGCGTTTTGCTGGGAACCCGGGCAACGTGTTGTGCATATAGCTGTGAGCCCGGACTATTACAAGAATTTGAAATTTACTGGAAGTAAAAAATACATGATAGTATGGAAAGAAAACAAAACAACGAGACCGGTTTTATTTATAGAAAGATCAGGAATACAAAGTTCTCTTATTCTACTCTGGGCTTTTGGGAGCTCCTTATTTTTTTTATCCGGTCGTTGCAATCTTCTTAATAGTAAAATTTTCGGAGTCTAAGGCCATGCCAAGTGTTGGGGACCTCAGAGCCATCCATGTGAACCAACTTGTACGTTCCGGGCCGGAGTACCTCCATTATCTTGTAGGGTCCTTCCCATTTTGGCATGAGCTTCCCGGTATTGGTAGGGTCGGAAGCCTCAGTATCTCGAAGGACCAGGTCTCCAACTTGAAAGTTTTTAACCCGGGCCTTCTTGCCGAAGTATTCTCTTGTCTTCTCCTTATACTTCCTCATCCTTTCAATAGCTTGGTCTCGAACCTCATCCACTAGAACCAAATTAGTCTGGAGCCCTTCTTCATTTGCAATCTCCTCAAAATTGATTGCCCGGTGAGAGGGATTTCCAACTTCAATAGGTAGCAATGCTTCAGTACCGTAAGCTAGCTTGAATGGGGTCTCACCAGTGCTAGTCCGGGGACTAGTCCTGTACGCCCACAATACGCTAGGCAACTCCTCAGGCCACTTATTCTTGCTTTCCTGTAGCCTTTTCTCAATCCCTCTAAGCAAGATGCGGTTTGTCACCTCGACTTGTCCGTTCCCTCTAGGGTATGCAACAGATGATTTTTTGTGCTTGATTCCTCTTTCTTTCAAGTAACCTTCGAATTCGGACCCCACAAATTGTGGGCCATTGTCGACCAGGACTCTCTTTGTTTCGGAGTTACCTATCACAGGTACTATGACAAGAGGATCATCATGGGGGAACTTTACCCCTTCCAAGTCTGAATCGTCAAAACCTATTGACACTTCTGTTCTGGCACGCTTCGGTGCTTCTCCAACCACAGTCATTACCTCTCGGGCATAAGCCTTTCTTGAGTTTTGGGAGGACCCAGCAGCGGTTGGTCCTCCGAATATCATGTTGATAACTGGCCCTCGGGGCTTAGGGTTACGATCTTGGTCGTTGTCCCTTCTGTCGTAATCCTTCCTTTCATAGTTTCCTCTTTGACTCCCTTGATTTCCATCCTTGGTGAATTTGCTGAGTTTTCCTCCGCGTATCAGGAACTCAATCTCATCTTTCAATTGCCTACAATCATCGGTGTCATGACCGACTTCTTTGTGGAACCGGCAAAACTGAGTTTGGTTCCGTTTGGACAAATCAGCCCTCAGTGGCTTTGGTCATTTGATATCTTCTTCCTTGGCTATCTCCATCAGAATTTGACTCCTGGGAGTATTCAATCTTGCATATTCTGTGAATTTTGGCCCAAAATTGTTTCTCTTGGGGGGAGAATCGGAGTTCTTTGACGTTCTGGGGAACTTTTCCTTGACGTCGTATTCCTGAGTTTCTTTTCTTTTCTTTGAGTTTCCACTACCGCCAGCAGTGGGTTCATACTTTCTCATGCTTTCTTCAGCCTTGATATACTTTCCGGCTCTATCTTGGAGCTTCAGCATGCTCTCGGGTGGATGTTTAGCTAACGACATTTTGAAGTGGTCATCAGTAGTTCCTTGTTGCAGGGCTATCATATCCACTCTGTCCTCTAAGTCTGGGACTTTCAAAGCTTCTCGAGTGAATCGATTGATGTAGTCCCTTAAAGCTTCATTCTTTCCTTGCTGGATTGCCATGAGGGATGCAGAGCTTTTCTCGTGCACTCTCCCACTTACGAATTGGTTGATAAACGCCTTGCTCAATTCCTTGAAGGACCCAATAGAATTGGGAGGCAAGCGGCTATACCAACGTTGTGCCATGCCTGCCAAGGTTTGGGGAAACGCCCTACACTTGACCGCATCGTTGGTCGGCTGCAACAGCAGTGCGTTGGAGAAGGTTCTCACATGGTTAGCGGGATCTCCCGTTCCATCATAAGTCTTGATCGTCGGCATCTTGAATTTTTTAGAGATGTTGGCTTTCATGATGTCTTGAGTGAAGGGTGGTGTTGTATCATCAAGATCTCCTAGGGGCAACAAATAAGTAGGATCACCCCTTGGGGCCTCAGCCCTACTGTTTCTCCTTGGTGTTGGGTCGAGGTTGATCATCAAGACTCTTCCTTGATTTTGTGTCCTTGTGGCATCCTTTTCTGCCAATAAATTTTTGAGCCTTGCAACCTCGGCTTCAAGGGACGCAAGTTTTTCCTTAGTAGTTTCTCGATTGGTTTGGGAGGAACGTCTCCTTCTTGGGGCAACATCTCTCTCATCTCCTGTTGAGTAATTCTCATCCTCGGCGTAGGGACCTGAGTAGTCTTGAAAAGGGGTTCGCTGATTTTGGGGTCCCAGACCTTGAATATATGGGGGCACATAGGCCTCGTGATAGATGGGGTTGGCACCACTACTGCCCATCGGGGGTCGAGGTGGCATACCATAAGTTGGAATACCGAGAGTTTGGGTAGTATATTGGGGGAGATCCGTGGTGTGAAGTTGGAGACCACGTGCTGCGTTTCCAAGCTGGTTATGATTGGTTGTTGGAGAGTGGTCTCTGGTGGATCTCGTCCATGAACAACCATTTGTAGGGGATTCGTCCCTTCAGCAGTAATCGGGACTTCCGGTCCTTAAGTGGTGGTGATGGGGGCATCTGCCCCTTCAGTGCCAGTGATTGGCGGTGGTTGGCTCCCCTGAGTTTCTGTTGCAGAAGTAAGAGGAAGTCCGTCAGAAGTTTGAGGACCTCGAGTTGTTCTTCGTGTGTTTGCCATGGTTGATGTTGTCTTCCCACAGACGGCGCCAAATGTTGTGGAATAAAATCTGAGCTTACGAATTTAATGCGAGGGTTTAATGAGCTTCGAGCTTTTATGGCTGCACTTGTGTTTCGAGACTAAATCGGTTCTCACAAGATGCCTACGTATCTCAATTCGTTATTGAGAATCAAGCCAAAGACGTAGTTCTTGGTGTTGCCCTCGGGGCTATGGAGGCAGGGGCACACCAAGGACGTAGTGACTTGTATGTCCTTATTCGAGGATGAAGTCTAAAACGTAGTTCTAGGGGTGCATTTGTGGCTTGTTGCGCCTTCGAGGCGTTGTGACGTATGGAGCTGTGCCTAAAACGTAGTTCTGATTGTAGGATCAGGGTCCTTATATAGGCGTCTAGAGCCTAGTATTTATGGTATGTTTAAGAGTCTTAGCGAATAACTCTCCTTTTTGATATTGGATAAACATTGTATTTCTTGCTGGAGAATTCGTTTCCTTGTTGATAAAGGCTATGACTCATTAATTGCCTTTAATTGGGATTCCGGATCCTTCTTTGATGAATTTACCATATTTTGGACTCTTTTTATGAGCTGTATATTTTCCCTATTCATTAATTACGAAATTAATGAATAATTAGGGTGTCGGACCTTAAATATCGGCCTTTCCATTGACTTGTCAATTATATTTCTATAATTACTTTTCTGACCATATCATTTATAGAAATATATTATTAAATAATAAAATTACCTATTTATAACCAATTACCTTTTCACCTAAAATACATTATTTTTTTTATTTTTTCTAACAAATTCTCCTACTTTTTCAAATATATCACGGGCAATTACCCTTTTTAACTAAAACATGTTAGTTTTTCTATTTTTTTCTTACTAAAACCCCTCCTTTTCCAAAAATATCACGAACAAACCTTTAGTTATTTATTTTTAAACCTAATATTATAATTATTTTTTTAAAAGTTTACCTATTTTAACATGCCTACTTATTTTTTTAACAAATGCAATTACTAAAAATATTAAAATATAAATAATCAAATACCTATTTATAAGCAATTACCTTTTCAGCTAAAACACATTATAGTTTTTTTCTAACAAAGTCTCTCATTTTCTAAATATATCACGGGAAATTGTCTTTTTCAATTTAATTTTTCTATTTTTCTCACTAAAATCCATTCTTTTTCTAAAAATATCACGGACAAATCCTTTATTTATTTATTTTAAAACATATTTAAATAATTTAAATTATTAAATTTTAAAACCTCATTGTCCAAAAATATCACGGGCATTTACCTTTTTTAAACTAAATATGTGTTACATTTTTTATTTTTCCATACTAAAACCCCTCCTTTTCCAAAAATATAACGAGCAAACCCTTACTTATTTATTTTAAAATCTGTTTTAATATTTTTAATTAATTAAAAGTGTTTAGCTATTTTAACATGCCCAGTTATATTTTTAACAAATACAATTAAAATAATAATAATAAAATAATAATTAACAATCCGTGCATCGCACGGGTTTTAAGATAGTGTATATAACAATCAACTTAGACTTATAACTTAATCCTATTTAAATTTTACAGTCAAATTAAAATATATTATATATGTCTAAAAATGTATTTTTAAATATTTATCTAACTTTTTAGAGCTTTAATCAAACAATTTTCTTATTTATAATCTTTTATAATATAATTCAACAATTTTTTATTTACATTAGAATTTATAAGAAATACAAAAATCAATTATGATTAAAATTTAATCAAACAAGTATTTTTTTTCTTAACTAAGAGCGATATAGTGGATTCTATTAAATCCTTCTATATTATCAATCAATCAATACTATTATATAATATACGAAACATTAAAAGTTTGATCAGTCGGTATGGTACGTTGTGATTTTACTTAATTGCCCTTTATTAAATTCGTGTTTTTACTTAATTAACCTTATTTATTTATAGAAATATATTATTAAATAATAATATTACATATTTATAACCAATTACCTTTTTTACCTAAACGACATTATTTTTTTTATTTTTTCTAACAAATTCTTCCACTCTTTCAAATACTAGATTATTGTCGGTGTTACGCACACGGTTTTGTAAACTTTTATTTGAAACTAAATATTTTTATAAGATTTAATAATAAAATTAAATTAAATAATAAAATTAAATTAAATTTTATGTTTAATAAAATTAAATTAATTAAATTAAACTAAATCAATTAGATAATTGAAGCAAACTTATTTACTTGACAAAAAATAGCTTATATGCATTTTCATTTAATATATCAATCAAATTTGAAAAGAGTTGAAATTTGTAACATATTTAAATTTGGAAAGAATCAAAACATTAAAACCGTACTAATGTACAAATCGGGCCACTAAGGAATTAATATGTGTATCCCCAACCTGGTGTGGAGTTATAAACGGATCCCAAACCTCAAATATTTAATGTTTTATTGGATCATGGGTCATTACGGAGGCTGAATATGGATCGGGAACCTAAGGTACGAGATATCCACAAATTTATAATATATAGATATCACGGGCAATTACCTTTTTTTTACTGAAACATGTTAGTTTTTTTATTTTTCGTTACTAAAACCTCTCATTTTCCAAAAATATCATGGACAAATCTTTAGTTATTTATATTTAAACCTAATATTATAATATTTTTTTAAAGTTTACCTATTTCAACATGTCTACTTATTTTTCTTAACAAATGTAATTACTAAAAATATTATAATATAAATAATCAAATATCTATTTATAACCAATTACTTTTTCAGCTAAAACACATTATAGATTTTTTCTAACAAAGTCTCTCATTTTCTAAATATATCACGGGAAATTGTCTTTTTCAATTTACTTTTTCTATTTTTTCACTAAAATCCATTCTTTTTCTAAAAATATCACGGACAAACCCTTTACTTATTTATTTTAAAATGTATTTAAATGATTTAAATTATTAAATTTTAAAACCTCATTTTCCAAAAATATCACGAGCATTTACCTTTTTAAACTAAATATATGTTACAATTTTAATTTTCCATACTAAAACCCCTCATTTTCCAAAAATATAATGAGCAAACCCTTGCTTATTTATTTTAAAATCTGTTTTAATGTTTTTAATTAATTAAAAGTGTTTATCTATTTTAACATGTCTACTTATTTTTTTTAATAAATACAATTAAAAAAAATAATAAAATAACAATTAACAATCCGTGCATTGCACGGGTTTTAAACTAGTTTTATATAATAGAAGAAACATTAAAAGTTTGGTAGATCGGTACCAAAGTGTTTTTACTTAATTACCCTTACTTATTTTTTAAAAAAAATATTAAATAATAACATTACCTGTTTATAAACAATTACTTTTTCAGCTAAAACACACTATAGATTTTTTCTAACAAAACCTCTCATTTTCTAAAAATATCACCGACAATTACCTTTTTTCAACTTACTTTTTCTATTATTCTTACTAAAATTCCTTTTTTTCTAAAAATATCACGGGCAAACCTTTTACTTATTTATTTCAAAACCTATTTTAATACTTTTAATTATTAAAATTTAAAACCTATTTTAATAATTTTAATTATTAAATTTTAAATGAATAGAACCAACAGCGTTTAATTTGACAGGGATTTACAATAAAAAGCCATTTGCTAAAATGTGTTAGCAACACTTTTATCATTATTGAGGTAAAGATATGAGATAAAAGATAATGATAGTAGTACGAAGGGCTACATAATGGTAGTAGTACAAAGGGGTGCGTCGGAGAAATATCTCCAACACTTCCTCTCCTACATGCATTAGAACCTCCATGGACCTCTTTCTCCACAGAGGCAGCAGTAGTATGAGTTAAGATGTAACCAGAACAATTTTTAATATGAGTGGAAAATTGAAAATTTAGGAAAAGAGTAGAGATTACTAACACATACAAATAAATATATTACTGTTAACGGAGGAATTTGTGATAACAAAATTTGAGGTTATACGCAAAAATTAAGATCTATGACGGTGGTTCTATAGCGGAATAATCGCCGGAGAGTGGTGGTAATTGTGTTTTTAAGAAGCTGAGATTAAAGGAGTTATGGTGGTCTCTCTGAGCTCTCAACGTCCAACCCCTTTAATGTGCCTACGTACCCTATATTTATAGGGATCAAGCTTCACGTAGTTCTAATAGAACAAGGATACTAAGTCCACTAGAGATAGAACTCCTTGGCCGGACTACAAGGGTCATAAGTCTACTAGAGATAGGTCTCCTTTAAGATAAGTGTCAAGCATAGTCCATGTCGGACTAGAACTCTTAACTAGTCATAAAATGCATATCCAAACCCACTAAGGAGAGCCCATACGATGAAGCCTAGCCGATGACCCCAAGGCTCAACCACGACTAGGGCTGTAATTCGAGTCGGGCGGCTCGCGAACCCGACCCGACTCGACTCGATTAGTAAGACCCGACTCGGCTCGAGCTCGTAAACGAGTCGAGCTCGAACACAATTTCATACTCGTTTAGATAAACGAGCCGGACCGGGTATGTGCCGAACTCGAATGAAACCCGACTCGATAACAAGAACTCGACCCGGCTCGAACTCGAGCTCGAGCTCGATTACAGAAACAACTGAAAAAACAAAAATAATTTATACATGCATTGTACATTTGTACCTGTAACTTATTTGTACCTGTAACCTGTGCCATATAAAACAAAATAACTAGCTTAAGCATAATAATTTTACCAGTGTCCAGGTGCACTTGATCAACACATCACATACTTAACATTTATCAACATGTTAACATGATTCACGGCCTCACAGTCACAGGGCATTAGCCTTACTGCCTTACACTTTAGAGTTGAGACTTGAGTCTTGACTATTGAGTATTGAGTACAGGACATAAGTTGCATTACTTACTGCATTACATTGATAATATCATAAAATGTCTAAAGATTCTCAATAATTTCTACCAAAAAAACTGAAGCCATCGAATAAGGCAATAAGTCATAGCCCATCAACACATTTGGCATTCAGGACTTAGGAGTAAACACTACGGAGATACTATGTCGGTTCATCAGTTCAAAAATTCACATCGAATGTTCCATCAACAAAATGACATACCAAAATGGAACCTGTTTAAAAAATAGAGAAAAGATTAAAAATACAATAAATCATCTCATTGAATCAGAAATCTAGACTTAGCAAAAGAAAAATCTACAACCTAGAGTATATGTGCATAGGAGTTAGGACATACCTAATCACATGTGTGCTCTGGTCAGCCAAATACACTTACTAATACAAATTAATCTCCACGGGCTTTATTTGCTTTTTCTAATAAAAAATATAAATCATTATATTACAGGTTAATTAAGTAAACATACTAATCAAACTAATTTGAAATTGAAATTTAAAGACTTTAATTTAGCAAGATATGTACCTGGCATGGTTTCTTTAATCCATATAAAGCACGTGCCCAATCAGCACCACATAACAACATTTCTACTGTTTCCGTTTTCAAGCAAGAGCGATGAGGCTCGATAACTCGACCACCAGCACTGAAAGATGCCTCTGATGCAACTGTGCTCATTGGAACAGCTAGTATATCACGCGCCATCAGTGATAAAATGGGATATTTGGCGCTATTTCCTTTC
Source organism: Heracleum sosnowskyi (assembly GCA_030848705.1). Lineage (NCBI taxonomy): Eukaryota > Viridiplantae > Streptophyta > Magnoliopsida > Apiales > Apiaceae > Heracleum > Heracleum sosnowskyi. The sequence goes on from CM061244.1 coordinate 82,579,479, forward strand.
CACCAGGATAGTACATCAAAAGACTTCGCTGAACTCGAAACAAAAAGACCTTCAAACAAATACTCATCTAATTCTGACTTGGCTGGTTCAACTGCTGCCCCACTATCACGAATAAAAGCTTCATATTCACTCATACCTGCCGGAGTTTCCATATCATCCTTGAAAATATTATGATCCGATGAAGAAACTTGACTTGATTCGAGGGTTATTCCTTTAATTCTCGAAGCTTCAGCAGCATATTCTTGGTATAAGTCATGCAAGACACCTTTCAAATGGGCCAGCTGTTTTCCACTTTGATCTTCATGCGGATAAATAATAGGAAAACAAAAATTAATAAGTTTCATCTTGAGTCTCGGATCCATGACCGCCCCAATGGATATCATTAAGTTACTTTCACCCCAATATTTATCAAACTTCTCCTGCATTGTACTTGCCATTTCTCTCATGTAAGAATTTGAATCAAAAGCTTTTTTATCTAGCAATTCTTTCACCCTTTTAAGCTCTGAAAGAAACAAATTTGAAGTGGGATACTCACTGCCTGAAACTATTCTAGTAGCATCGTCAAACACTTTTAACAAAGAACAAACATGTCCTACTTTTACCCAATCTTCTTCATCAGGAACAAATTCCCTAAAAGATTTGTCCCAAACAGCATACCTAGGAAATACTTGTTTAAATTGTAGAGCGCATGACAACATGTAGTAAGTAGTGTTCCATCTGGTAGAGACATCTAAAATTAACTTTTTTGGTTTAATTTGCAGCAACTCAGAAATTTCACCCCACTTGATTCGACGACCTTCTGAACTGCCAACATATTTAATCCCATCCCTTACTCTACTAACAATGGAAATAATAGGCTTAAGACCATCTTGAACGCATAGATTTAAAATGTGTGCACAGCAACGCACGTGAAATAATTGACCTTCAACTGGTAACGATGGTTTTCTAATGATAAAAGACTCTTTCAAATTTCTTATAGCTACATCATTCGCCTTAGCATTATCTACTGTCACCGTCCCAATTTTGTCTTGAATTTTCCAATCAACTAAGCATTTATAGACAGAATCTGAAATGACATCACCGGAATGAGGTGGGGGAACATTGCAAAAGTTAATAATCCTCGAATTTAGTTTCCAATTATCATAAATCCAATGGGCAGTTATAACCATATAGCCAAGCTTTTGACAGGTAGAAGTCCACATATCAGTGGTAATATTAATTCTCTGAGCAGATTTGAACAACTCTATTAATTTCTTCTTTTCAATTTCATATGTACTTCTACAATCAGCTTTTAATGTTCCTCGAGTTATTTTTTCATAGAAAGGGGTAGCAGTCCTCATTATCTCATTCCACATAAAGCTTTCAACATGTAAAAATGGTAACTCATTTATCATAACATAGTGAGATACCTTTTCCCTCATTACGGCATGATCATATTTAAAAGCTGAAAGTTGTACCTCATCACCAGGACCTAGACCTCGCTGAAACTGAAGTTGTGGTTGTAACAGTTGTCTGTGCGCTTTCAAACATTTGGCCAAATGTCTTTTCATTGAGGAAGTTGAAGAAGAATCACTTTTCATAAAATCTTGAGAACATAGCTTACACCTTGAACCTTTCAGAACATCATTAGCGTCTTTAATCGAATCCATATACTTCCAAACAAATGAGGTCTTCTTCCTAGATTTTCTTTGATAAGGCTTGTCGCATTTTTCTGGTACAGGCTCCTCTTTTTCCATCTCAGGCTCGTTTGAATCCACATCATTCCCTACCCTTTTACGTTTGGTTGATAACTGTGATAATTCTTCTTGCTCAATATCTTCCTCAGACAAAGATTCATCTGCGAAACTTCCAACTGTGATATGACTATCCTCCACATATGGCGCGTTCTCCGGAATAACCTCAATACGCTGGACTTTCTTTTTCTTTTTGTTTTTCGAATCCATTTCCTGAATTAAATGAGTAGACAAGTCAATATTTACATACTACAATTGCATATCATCAGCAGATTTAACACACAATGACAGCTTAATTAGTAACAAGTAATGACAGCATATCTAGGAACATAACTATTTACAAAAAATAATCAAAAGACAGCTACTAATTATGCACACAATATACTGTTATTCTGTTAATGATCTAATATATACACATTTCTTTTACATTATTAATGGTTGACTGTACCAGCATATGTGTCGATCTTGTAGATGTACTGCAATTTTTTAATTAGTCCAATATGTTCAGAACAGGTAAATCATGATACAATTTCGGGCATCCTGGAAGCCCTGGAAGCAGCTTAACAAGTTTCACTATATAGTTTATTAGTTAATTACGACAACATTGATTCCCCCTGCAATTTAACTATACCATATGCCATTGCATACAACAAATTAATCTACTGATTCCATAGACACCTTGTCTTCGTTGTTTGATGACCCTGAACACAGAAGTGCAGTTGCGGAAAAGGCACATAAGAAGTTAAGAACCTTGTGTTCAACTAAACACTTGCAATAGAATAGCATAAAGACAAAGTTCCAATAACCTTCTAATCCTACTTACCAAGGAATTAAACTATCTATGGACCTGAAAATCGTTGAGCTTTGAGAATATTACATATACACACCCACACAATTTCTAATGAGTGCAGAATGGATCCATAACAGGGTGTGGAAAACTGAGGTGTCAGACACTTTTTAACTTGACTACCAAACTCGTACTTCTAGTTCTAGATAAAAGAACTTCAACCATTGGCATTTGGCAAAGTAGCCCAACATTATATTGCTAGTTCAACTTTAATCTAAAATAATAAGTGGTCAATCTTTCAGGAATATATTCAAACACCTTATATACAACAAAAATATTAGAAGAAAATATTTGAAATTTGTGTAGCAAAGCCAGGATAGCCAAAGCCAATTAATTATATAGCCAAATCAACTAGAAATATATATCATAATCATAACAAAAAGCCGCATCGACATACTATATATATACTAATATACATATAAATATATAATTATACAAGAGAGATACTATATATATACTAATATACATATAAGAGAGATACTTGAGTAGTTGAATTGATTGTAAGTTTGTAACTTACTTGAATTAGCTTTAACATGAATTAGTTTGTACACAGCAGCAGCAGTGACTCGCGTGACTCGCCTCTCGTCAAATTAGGTTTTTGCCTTGTAACTGAATAACAGGATAAGATAAGAGACAATAATAGTTTTAAATTTTAATACTTTAGTGGACAAAACTTTGTTTTTGGGCCGGACTCATTGAAAACTTTGTTTTTGGGCCGGACTCATTGAAATGGACCTATTGAATACTTATTTAGTTATTTTAGCTTCATTTTCAATTAAAAGAATTAACCGAGCTACCCGACTCGGCTCGTATAAACCCGGCTCGGTGAACTCGCGAGTAAACTCGACTCGACTCGAATTATAAACGAGTCGGGTTCGGACAATATTTTTGGCTCGTATAAATTTTCCGCCCGGCTCGACTCATTTAATTAAACCCGAACTCGAACTCGTATATTTGAAACCCGGCTCGACCCGACCCGAATTACAGCCCTAACCACGACCGTGCCTTCACGGATACAACATTAGCCCTAACTATTGGATCTAACATCAACCGCTACCAACTATCACACCAGTCATTAGTTGCAGGGAAAAGTCACGACTTACTCCAAATGCACAAGCTGGTCCTTACCCCCCGATGAGGACAACCCACCAGACTATAGGGCAAGTTCTCCAAAGTTATCGTCGCACCAGGTGTATCTTACTCCCCCAACAAGGATAACTTGCTAGAATACAGGAATAAAACCTTCTTAGTGCTTAGACAAGCTTAACCATACCTGGACTTTTAGCCAACATCATGTTCACCCTTCATGTCACCTCCAAGTTGGCGCTCCAACTCAGTGTTTCATAGTCTTCTGGCGCGCCTACCTTCCTCGTGCACAGTCATCCCTACTTCTTCCTTGTTCCATCTTGGCGCTCCAACTTGGCGCTCCAAGTTGGTTCCACTTGGTACTCTAGATACTATCCATTTATCATGAATTCATAATATTTCATCGTCAAGCTCTTCCAACCGTTGACTATTTTAGGATAATCAACCCCTATTTTCTTGTTATAAATTTTGGGTGTAACAACTACCCCCCAAGCCTCTATTGTATTTGAAAAATACAAAGGGGCTTTCATAAACTAACCAAAAATTTATGAAGCCATTTCGAGCAAGTTTAGGACTGCATCATCTTGGTGCGGCAAAACTTGGTGCGACATGTGTCATGTATTTTGGAGACATCAAAGATTACCCCAGAATTTTGAGCTTTACAAAACCATCTTAAACTTTAAATAATCTTCTCAACTTGTGACCTGACAAAACTTGTCGCAACAACATACTTGACATAGCCAGCTACAGGGCATGTCCTCCCAAGTAAGTGTCACACAGGATGTCCCAAAGCTCCCTGATGAGGATAACCCACCAGAGTATAGAGCAAGAGTCCAAAGCGTATTGATAACAAATTGTTCCAAGATTCTCCAACGAGGCTCTAACCCACAAAAATACAGAATCAGGTTTTCAATATATAAATAGTCGCAACAACTGCGTTAGAGCACCACATAAGTCTTCAAACCAAGTAAAATCCCTGGAGGCCGTATGTCTAAGAAAACGCTTGGAATCCTTCAATAATTCAATAATAGAAGTTGGAGCTCCAACTATGTTGGAGTGCCCAAAAGAGTTCCTCTTCAATAAGTCTTCAATTTTCAGCGATTGTGGCAAAATCATGTATAGTGTATTTGGCTCTTCTTTAGACACACAGGAGCTGTCATTTAATCTTCTTTGAAAGCTGTCATGCTGCTCTATTTCATTTTTACGTTAAAGATCTACTTCCCATTATCATATAATTATAGGTTGCGTCCCCTGCATTTGTGTGCATATTTGCCTCGAGTTCCAAGTTGCCGCGCCTTTGCTATTTTGTTCATCTTCTTTTTCATCCACTTGCTTCTTGTTTTTAACTTCCATGCACCTTCTTGCACATGTACTAATAAATAATTAATGAAGTGAATTTTCCTTCTCCTTTGTTGTTACAGCCCCCCGCACCGTTCAACTTTTATAATTTTTCTTCATTGATGTCCAACATTGACATGCCTCATTGTCCGAGCAAAAGTGTATGTATATATATATATTTTTAATGCTCTTTTTTCTTTTTTTTTTTGGATAGCTCACGAAGCAAAGCCCTATATTACTTGAAATTTTTGTATGATATGGACATGGGCTCTGCTAACTTTGATTAAGCATTTAAGTCATAAGGTACATGAATTCTTCTTTCAGTACCATATTTCTTGATTTTCATTCGACTAAAAACATTCTTCCTTCATTTTTAGGCGCGCCTTTCTTTTATAGATTTTTGTTCAAACTCTTATTGGCTCCATCAGCATAAGTTCACAGCTTCACTAATTATCTTCCTATTTTCTTTTTGAAAACAAAAAGTATACACCTTGCATTTATCAGTCTCTACTCTTTCTTAACTACTAGGCACACCAAGTGGCCCCCTCAGATGATGTTCAGGGTAGCAGTGAGAAGAACGCTACAACTTAAAGTTTTTAATGTTAACTAAGAACTTTTATGAGGAGCAGGCTTCCATTATCCTTGCATAATTGTATTTTAAACTATCACTTTTGTTTTAGGGACTGGCCGCATCACTTCCTGACTTTCATTTTGCTTATCAGCACTCTATATTATGCAAGCATCAGGTACTTTCTAGGGTTTTATATACCTTAAAATTTGTTTTTTGAATGTTAATAAAAAAAACTAGAACTTTCTGGATAGGTTCTTAGAATTTGGCAATTCTGAACAGGTTTACACCCTTTACTAAATCTATTATAACTTTCTGTACAAAACTCTTTTTTACAAACCGTCTTTTCTAAAAAAAACTAGATTCCGAGATCTTTCTATTGGTATATAGCTCGCTGCCCAGAACATTTCCAGCGAAAGCAGTTTATTCGTTGAAGTTAAGCGTTCTGCAGCTCCCAGATTTTCTGTTTTGAGTAGCACTTTCTCTTCATTTATTCGAAACATTCTTTGATTAATGCACCATGAAATGGGTTCATTTTATGTAAATAGGGGCCCAGACGATAAATTCTGAACAATATAATTATTGACCACTTGAACTATTAACCACAACTCCACAAGAAAGAGGTATTTTGGCGCGCCCACCAACGCGTTTCCTGTGAAACTCAAATTGTTTAAACAAGCCCAGCATATGCTCTTCTTAGTGATTTTTTGACACATTTATGTCAAAAAATGCTACCCACAGTTATTATACTATAAGCATTTACAAGAATTTCTTTTACAATGATAGTCTGAGTCTGGCTAGGTGGGATTGTGGCGCGCCACAATTCTTCCTAAATATCACATATGGCATATGAACACCAAATATTCACGGTGTTTGTTACTTTCTATAATGAGAGTTAATCCCTGCGACTCCGGCAATCTAACAACAATATCGTCTTGCCGTATGATAATTTGGGTTTCAAATATTATTTGTCAATCTGCAAACTAGATAAGGCACATCTTGTTCACATAACTTCCGATTCATACATAATATTTTGGCACGCCAAAATCAACACTTGATAACCAATTCACGCCCATGCTTGTCAAAGACAATATGCCAACCTTACGTATCCCATCAGAGCTATTCAACTTACCAAGTTGAATTTCAAACCACGCAATCACACTAACTATGCTATGTCACATTATCTCATTTTGCTATGTCATTTCTTTACCTCAATTACCGAACAGGTTGTTTAATCAAGCACTTAAAGATGCAATACATTTTGATAAAATATACCTTTACATTTTATCAACTATGTTGTCATTACAAAATTAGCCCGGGGGAAATAAATACGTATGAAAAAATCAAAATTGAGAAATGAAACATTAGCGCGTCAATACTTGTTCGGAACCGAGATGTACTATAAATGAAACTTGTTTATGACAACATTTATCATATCATCACATGCATTGCGTATGCATTTTTTTAAGATATAAAACAGAGCAACCACAACCTGGCACAGCAACCATGTTGGTGCGACAACAAGCCTTAACATATTTTCGATAGCAATTTTAGTCATATGCTCAAAAAAGCTTGTTCAGCTACTCCTCGCGACTACTGAAGTTAATTGGTTAAAAAGTCTCAAATTTTCATAGCTTGCAATGAAAACGCCCTCAAGACTTATAACACGATGAGTACCAAAAATAAATTGTCTTCGGCATTACCGGTAGCAAGGCTCATAGCCTAATAAATCTTTGAAAAAGAAATATGCAGTCACTATTTCCGTGAGGTGTGTATTCACTACCCCCCGATACTAGGAAAAATGTAATTATTGCTAGTCTAAAGTGTCATGAGTGCTCTGTTATTGTTAGTACTTCTTCAAATGAATGACACTCCAAACTTTTGGAATTGGTTTGTCAGCTAGATAATATGCTCATCCCTAAAGAACAACTCTGATTTTATAAGGACCTTTCCAATTTGCTCCAAAGACCCCATGAGCTGATACTTTTGTATTTGGCATGACCTTCCTAAGAACCAAATCACCAACCTTGAAAGAACGAACCTTCACCTTGATGTTGCAAAACCTTGTTGCTCGTTACTGATAGGCTACAAGTTTAACTTGAGAATTGACCCTCTCTTCTTTCAATAAATCAAGATATAACCGTTGATGAACTTGATTTGCTTCTTTATCAAAGTTGTCATGCCTGAATGAATCTGCACCTATCTCAACTGAAACCATAACTTCGGAACCTTAAGTGAGCATAAAGAGAGATTCCCCTGTTTTCGTTCTTGGAGTTGTGTTGTAAGACCAAAGCACCATCGGCAACTCCTCTGACCAGTTTCTCTTGTTATTCTTCAACTTTTTTTTCAGTGTATGCTTTATGATTTTGTTCACAATGAGGCATCCCACGAAGGGTATCTCAAAGAGGCAATGAAGAGAATTAAATTTATGAGTGACAATGTCACAAATTATTGTCATCCCTTATAGGGGCATCTCACGAAGAGGATCAAATTTAAGAGTGACGATGTCACAATTTATTGCCATCCCTTATAGGGCATCTCACGAAGAGGATTAAATTTAAGAGTGACGATGTCACAATTTATTGTCATCCCTTATAGGGGCATCTCACGAAGAGGATTAAATTTAAGAGTGACGATGTCACAATTTATCCAGGCAACACCCCTGGTGGCCTTCGACCAAGCAAGCCCTTGGAGGCCTTCATATCCTACGAAAGATAAATCACCACTAGAAAGGATATACATATCAACTTTTTACCTACGAATGGGAAAGGAATGTTGGCGCTTCAACTATATTGGCGCGACAACTTAATTGAAAAGGGTCCTGGGATAACTTCTAGAAATCCTCATGAAAACTTTGTTTTTAAATATGAACCTTTGTTGGCGCGCCGACAAAGATTAAAGCATGATATCTGATAATTCTTCAAGTACTTCCTTCGCATGACTTTTCCACCTGAAGTGCATGTCCTTAGAGAAGTTGGCGCCCCAACTTGGGGTTAGGAGGTAGACTTGACAATTTTAGTGTGATAATTTATTAGAACGCATCCTAGCTCAACTCCTTACAACTCTTTTAGAAAACTTCCTTACATTCACCTGCTATAGAAGGTAGACTACAACATTAGTTCTCTTACCTGTTGGCGCGCCTGGAGAGGAGTTGGCGCGTCTACTTGCTGTGACAAATTGCAATCACAACTTTAAACTCCTTCTTGAAGATACATTCAAAGAATCCTTGCATCATTTCTTCATGTAACCTTTTCGCTGAAGGATACGCTCCGAGAGAACTTAGCGATGTTGTCGCGTCAACTTATCTGGAGCACTTACTGATAGAACTTCTACCATACTCTGAACAACTTCCTCCACCTTATCACCTGGTTTGTGCACCCTGATATGGTTTGGTGCGCCAACTAACATGAGAAGGTAAACTCGGAAAAGTTATCGCATCAACTTGGTTGTAAAGGCTTCATAAGAATACTTCTTGTTTAGCGCGTCAGGTGAGGATTTGGCGCGCCATTTTATGGGCCGTTCCCCTTGTATTTTACTTATAGGATCATCTCATAATTAAAGAGAATTCCATAAGCTTCGCGTGGACTGTAAGATCATCAAAATCGGACTTCTGGAACTCAAGGTATGACCCAAATATTGTAGGCAGCCCGTGTAGCCCAGTAAATCCGAATTATCTTCTAATTAGACTCAAAATCAGCCATCCCTTCAAATCCTTCCAAGTTCAGAACTTCCTTGTATCTTGGTGCGCCCTAACATAACTTGAACATGTTGGCGCGCCAACTAAGTTAGAGATGGTTGTAGCTGCTATGTCAACCTCACAGATGTAACCCGAAACTTTAGGACTTTCCAACTATATAGTCTTCTTCCTTGTTTTTAGGACCTCATCGTCCTCCTTGTTTTTAGGATCTCACCTGTTTCATATCACCACCAGAAAACCTTGCTATTAACTTGAATCCATATCCAACACCTTTCCGCTGCCTTGAAATCATGTCCACACCTCGTTGTTGGGGTAGAATTACGCTTGAAGCTCCCATTGATCTAACAAACTTCTCCATAAGAACCACGTCGTGATGAACATCCTTCCTCCTAGATGTAGATCTTGAATCAGCCCTCCTTCTAGCGCCAATTTGTTAACGGAGGAATTTGTGATAACAAAATTTGAGGTTATATGCAAAAATTAAGATCTATGACGGTGGTTCTATAGCGGAATAATCGCCGGAGAGTGGTGGTAATTGTGTTTTTAAGAAGCTGAGATTAAAGGAGTTATGGTGGTCTCTCTGAGCTCTCAACGTCCAACCCCTTTAATGTGCCTACGTACCCTATATTTATAGGGATCAAGCTTCACGTAGTTCTAATAGAACAAGGATACTAAGTCCACTAGAGATAGAACTCCTTGGCCGGACTACAAGGGTCCTAAGTCTACTAGAGATAGGTCTCCTTTAAGATAAGTGTCAAGCATAGTCCATGTCGGACTAGAACTCTTAACTAGTCATAAAATGCATATCCAAACCCACTAAGGAGAGCCCATACGATGAAGCCTAGCCGATGACCCCAAGGCTCAACCACGACCGTGCCTTCACGGATACAACATTAGCCCTAACTATTGGAGCTAACATCAACCGCTACCAACTATCACACCAGTCATTAGTTGCAGGGAAAAGTCACGACTTACTCCAAATGCACAAGCTGGTCCTTACCCCCCGATGAGGACAACCCACCAGACTACAGGGCAAGTTCTCCAAAGTTATCGTCGCACCAGGTGTATCTTACTCCCCCAACAAGGATAACTTGCTAGAATACAGGAATAAAACCTTCTTAGTGCTTAGACAAGCTTAACCATACCTGGACTTTTAGCCAACATCATGTTCACCCTTCATGTCACCTCCAAGTTGGCGCTCCAACTCAGTGTTTCATAGTCTTCTGGCGCGCCTACCTTCCTCGTGCACAGTCATCCCTACTTCTTCCTTGTTCCATCTTGGCGCTCCAACTTGGTGCTCCAAGTTGGTTCCACTTGGTACTCTAGATACTATCCATTTATCATGAATTCATAATATTTCATCGTCAAGCTCTTCCAGCCGTTGACTATTTTAGGATAATCAACCCCTATTTTCTTGTTATAAATTTTGGGTGTAACAATTACTAACACATACACTTAGAGTTAAGGCATGAGATTTGTCTTGGCAATATGTAAAAGCTATTCAGAGAAATAGACACAGACAACTAGCTGGTAAAGGCTTGTTATTAAATTCAAAGAGAACGATTACAATATAAAAGGAAAGTTGCTGCATTTAGGATGTTAGAAAGTAGGACACTACCACAACTAACTCCTAAACAATCTCCGCTACCTATGACTTATTCTGATATCCTAAACATACGTTATTGGTGCTAAAAATAAGCTTGACTACATCAGACAATACAGACCGAGTCAAGTACCACAAACACTTGCTGCATTTATTCTAAGACAAGTGAAAGATTAAAAATCCAACACTGCCTCCCTTAATCTTGAACTTGCCCGTTTAAATTCTTGATACCCAGTAACTTCCTCATTTTCTCGAACTTCACTGTTGCCAATGCCTTTGTCAACGTATCTGCTCTTTGATTCTCACTTGACACATGCTTCAAGATTATCTCTTCACGCTCCACACACTCATGAATGAAATGATACCGGATGTCTATATGTTTACTTCTCCCATGAAATACAGGGTTTTTTGCAAGATCTATGGCTGAGCGATTGTCGATATAAAGTATCACTGGACCAACACCTCCTGCTGTGACTTGATTTAGTACGTTGCGAAGCCAAATAGCTTGACATGCTGCAGCAGTAGCAGCCATAAACTCTGCCTCACATGATGATAATGCAACACACCTTTGTTTTTGCGATACCCAAGTAATCAAATTTTCATTCAAATAGAAAACCATCCCTCCAGTACTCTTTCTGTCATCCAAATGTCCCGCCAAATCACTGTCAGAATAACCTGTTAAAATGTTGTTCCCACTGTTCTGCGTGTACACCATACATATCTCATTATTCTTTTCATTGCATTCTCGTGCATCACTGTTGGTCGTTCCATGTATCTGCTAACTATTCCCACAGAGAATGCGATGTCAGGTCGAGTGTGTACTAAGTATCTTAAACCACCAACCATGCTCTTGTACCGAGTTGCATCCACAGTTTTTCCTTCCTCATCTTTTGTAATCTGTTCTTTAGGATCCATTGGATACTTTGTTGGATTACAATCCTTCAATCCTGCCTTTTCTAATATCTTCTTTGCATACCCAGACTGTCTAAGCTCGATGTAGCCTTTTCCTTGCATCACCTCGATTCCCAAGTAGTAGTTCAATTTCCCAATATCGCTCATGTCAAACTGCATGCTCATCTGTTTCTTAAAGTTTTCGATCATTGCAACACTTGACCCTGTTATTAAAAGATCATCGACGTATACTGCTACGATCAAGCTTTTACTGCCTTCTCTTTTTGTGTACACTCCATGTTCATATGGACATCTCGTAAATCCTAAACTGATAAGACATGAGTGCAATTTTGCGTACCAGGCCCTTGGTGCTTGGCGTAGTCCATAGAGAGCTTTAGATAGTTTGTAAACAAGCTGTTCTGATCCAATCTTCTCATAGCCTTCTGGTTGAGCAACATAAACATCCTCTTCTATTTCACCGTTTAAAAACGCGGTTTTCACATCCAAATGATGAACCTCCCAGTCCCCTTTTGCTGCAAGTGCTAACAGCAAACGAACAGTTTCAAGCCTTGTTACTGGAGCGAAAACTTCTTCAAAGTCAATTCCATATTCCTGAGCATACCCTTTGGCAACGAGTCTCGCCTTATACTTTAAAATCTCTCCATTTGCATCCCTTTTAACTTTGTATATCCACTTGAGACCAATAACCTTTTGACCAGTTGGTAGCTTCGTCAGTTTCCAGGTATTGTTCCCTTCAATAGACTCTAGTTCACTCTTCATTGCAAGCCTCCAGTTTTTGTCCTTCACAGCCTCAGAGAATTTTGTAGGTTCTTCAACCCCCATGAAATATAATTCCTCATCCAACTGTGTTTCCTCAGTATCGTCGTAGATATCATTGATGTTTCTGACCTTCCTTGGTTCACAACTTTCATCATGATTTTTACTTTCAAGCCTTGATTGTGGAGTTGAACTCGAAGGTGTTGCACTACCAGACATATCAGCATTGTCACTGTTTCTTCCTTCTTGATTTCCTGCATCCTCTATCTCGGGGTTCTCCATTACTGAGAATGATATTGAGTTAACAACTGCATCATTTTCACTTTAATTCCAGGGCCAAGCTTTTCTTTCTTCGAATTGAACGTCTCTGCTTACATAAACCCTTTTGTTTCAGGATCATAAAGTCTATATGCCTTTGACCCTGGTTCCTTTCCTAGATTGATCACCTGCTTACTTTTGTTATCTAGCTTATGCATATATGGACCAACAATTTTCATATGACATATACATCCAAATACACGAATATGTTTCATTTGAGGTTTTCTTTCATACCAGGCCTCGTATGGTGTCGTGTCAGACAATGCTCTAGTTGGTAGTCTGTTAAGCAAATATACAGAGTGGCTAGCTGCTTCTCCCCACAGAAAAGATGGTAGCTTAATTTCATTTAGACAGCTTCTCACCATTTCAACCACAGTCCTATTCCGACGTTCCACAACGCCATTCTGCTGGGGCGTATACGGAGCAGTGTAGTGCCTAGTTATCCTAGCTTTCTCACAGTAAGACTTAAAGGCATTTGATGTGAACTCACCTCCTCCATCACTTCTAAAAACTTTTATCCTTCTTTCTGGTCCGTCTTCCACCAATGCACAGAATTTCTTGAACGCATCTAAGGCCTCATCCTTGTTTTTCAAGAAATAAATCCACATAAATCTACTGTAATCATCAACAAGTAAGAAGAAATACCTGTTCCCAGCAGTTGTTCAGGCACAATCGGGCCACAAAGATCCCCATGAACTAACTCAAGTACCTTAGAAGCTTTATAGCTTGCTTGAGCCGGGAACTGTTTTCTTGCTTGTTTAGACATTAGACACCCAGTGCAAGCCTCCCTTGGTTGAACTATCTTCGGCATTCCATGAGTCATTTTGTTCTTAAACAGCATATTCATAGCTTGATAATTGACATGTCCGAGACGAGTGTGCCACAGCTTTGATACTTCTTCAACTTTCGACATCAAACACTCTTCATGACTGGTTTCAATGAGAATTTTATACAGCCGATTTGAGGATTTTCTAACTTTCATCAGTAAATTCTCTTGTTTGTCATATACCCACAGCAATTCTCCCCTGATAACGATTTTGTTTCCTTCTTCTGAAAGTTGGCCAATGCTAATGATATTATTACGTAGATCAGGGATGTAAAATACCTCACGAAGAACTCGCTTCTCTCCATTTTTGCAGGTAAACGTCACTGAGCCTTTTCCTTCGATCTTCACTTTTGAACCATCCCCAAAACGTACGTATCCAATCATTGCTTCATTTAGTTCAGTGAACTTCGACTTAAAGCCTGTCATGTGATTGCTAGCGCCGTTGTCAAGGTACCAGACATTAGATTCGCCCAATTTCCCTTCATTCTTTGGCAACAACGATGGTATCACTTGGTTTTCTTCATGTAGCTTCAGACTTGATTCTTCTTTTCCATGTTTAGCCATTAGTAGTGCAGGTTCATCATCTTCCATCGAGGCCATGTTTGCCTCTTGACCTTGTTCCCTGGTTTTCCTCGGTCTTCTACACTCTACAGCATAATGCCCGTACACCTGACAGTTAAAACATCTGACCTTACTCTTATCACGCCCTCCACGGTTTTTGAAGTTTCATGGCCCATCACTTCCTCCTTTACTTGAGCGTTTCAGCCATTCTTCTCGAGTAAAGAGAAGTTTCCCTTCACTTTTCTCACGTCTCAACCATTCCTCCTCTGTAAGCATCAATTGACCTTCATTAGTTTCATGCTTTCCTTTCAATCTTTCTTCATGAGCCTTTAAGGATCCAATAGCTTCCTCCACTATCATAGTGTCCAAATCTCCAAATTGTTCTATGGTCGATGTGATCTATAGAAACTTAGGAGGAACTGCACGTAACAGTTTTTTCACGACATATGATTGCTCCATTGATTCCCCTAGGGCTCGAATGTTTGTAACAATTCCATTCATTCTCATGTAGAAGTCATCGAGTAATTCACCGTCACTCATATTCAAGGATTCAAACTCCCTTCTTAGTGTTTGAATCTTTGCTTTTTTAACTCGATCAGCACCTTGACACAATGTCTTGATGGCATCCCAGGCCTCCTTCGCCGTCTTCTTCTCTGCAACTGAGAGTAACACGTCTTCAGGTATGCCTTGATATATCATGGCCAAGGCTACCTTATCGACTTTATCTTCAACAACTGCTTTTGGATCCGCTGGTTCCACCACATTCCAAACCCCTTGAGCTTGCATGAACACCTTCATCTTCAATGCCCATGCAGTGTAGTTGCTCCTTTCTAATGTTGGATATGTCAAACCTATTGATCCTCCCTTGCCTTTATTCATCTCCACTGTAGATGTTTGTGACATTTTCAGAAAACGATAGCCTTGTGCTCTGATACCAAATTCTTGGCAATATGTAAAAGCTATTCAGAGAAATAGACACAGACAACTAGCTGGTAAAGGCTTGTTATTAATTCAAAGAGAACGATTACAATATAAAAGGAAAGTTGCTGCATTTAGGATGCTAGAAAGTAGGACACTACCACAACGAACTCCACTACCTATGACTTATTCTGATATCCTAAACATACGTTATTGGTGCTAAAAATAAGCTTTACTACATCAGACAATACAGACTGAGTCAAGTACCACAAACACTTGCTGCATTTATTCTAAGACAAGTGAAAGATTAAAAATCCAACAATTTGTTTGGGAGGCTTCGTCTACTATGTTCACTCCACAAACAGATGATATAAAGGGAGACTGTCATAAAATGAGGCAGCATCAGAAGTATAAAGCATAATGTTGTATTTTTACAAAGTTACGTTTCGATCGGCAAACAGCACGCCTCTGGTTTGATAATATTAGGTGTGTACATTGTTAATATAGAGATGGAGTCTACACTTCCTGCTGAGGTGGCAACACAGGCTGGCGGGAAAGTTAGTTAGAAATATAGATTCTCTAGTATATAAGGCATAGAAGAGAGAGAATGTAACGACTTCTGAATATGTAACAACTTTGCTTATTGTTTTCTTCTAGCTTAAGCTTTCTATCAGAGCATTCATCAAGATGATATAATACACATAATGATAACTCCAAATCCCGATCTAGTCCTTCCCGGCCGATCCCACACCTGGATGCGGTGTCGCTGCGGTTGGGATTCTGCAAAACAACACCAGAGGGGGGTTTGGGCCCTGGGGGCGCCTCCGACGTGAGAATAAGTAACGGCTCTGTAAAGGAAGACAGGACTATAGAGAAATCTAAAAATGTGGAGGGTGTATGTATAGTGTGTGTATAATATAGGCTAAGTGTGTAAAAGAGAATGTAACCCCTAGACCTCTTTTCCTTGGTCTATTTATAGGCCAAGAATTAGGGTTTAGGGGTTGTACCTGCAATCATGAGCGTTGAATCCTAGGTAGGTAGGACACCTGGGTGATGTTGATGGATTGTACGTGTCCAGGTCCTGGATTGTGGTGTCGTGTGCCAGGCTCCTGCTGGCGTGTGGCTTGAATAGGACATAATTGTCCCAATCATTAGGTATTCTTACGTGTCGTTATTAGGTGTGGCCGTCAGTGATGACCTAGGCACGTCACGTAATGAGGGATAGTTCTTCTCACGCAAGATATTGCCTTTGTCGCCAGGAGAGTCAGACTTATAGCTGAGACATAGCCTGGCTATGAGTCCGGACTGGTATACTCCAAGACGAGTCCGGACTAGGAAGTGAGCCATGGCTCGAATGGTAATCCGGGTTACAGGTAACACCTGGCTCAGAGATAAGCATGGGCTATACATAGCCTATCATTTGCCCCCACTCCCTTATTCAGATTTTCTGGATGGGGGAGTAGAAACTTCTGAATAGGTAACTTTGAAAAAATTCTTGGCTTGATTGTTATCAAGAATGGCAATCCGGTGTTAAGAATAAGTCATGGTTCTTTCTCGAGTCCAAAGCTGTGACGCTTTGGTTAACTTAGAAAAAAAATTTGGCTTGATTGTTGCCCCCAACCCGGATTGTTATCAAGAATGGCAATCCGGTGTTAAGAGTAAGTCATGGTTCTTTCTCAAGTCCAAAGCTGTGACGCTTTGGTTAACTTAGAAAAAATTATTGGCTTGATTGTTGCCCCCCAACCATGATTGTTATCAAGAATGGCAATCCGGTGTTAAGAGTAAGTCATGGTTCTTTCTCAAGTCCAAAGTTGTGACGCTTTGATTAACTTAGAAAACATTCTTGGCTTGATTGTTGCCCCCCAACCCGGATTGTTATCAAGAATGGCAATCCGGTGTTAAGAGTAAGTCATGGTTCTTTCTCAAGTCCAAAGTTGTGACGCTTTGGTTAACTTAGAAAAAATTCTTGGCTTGATTGTTGCCCCCAACCCGGATTGTTATCAAGACTGGCAATCCGGTGTTAAGAGTAAGTCATGGTTCCTTCTCAAGTCCAAAGCTGTTACGCTTTGGTTAACTTAGAAAAAATTCTTGGCTTGATTGTTGCCCCCCAACCCGGATTGTTATCAAGAAAGGCAATCCGGTGTTGATTGTTTCTTCTGGCTTTAATAGGAAATGAGTCCGGGCTATGTGGAAGTTTTGTAGCTCTGGAATATGAAACGATTTCAGTTTTTCCCCCCATTTTCTTTCGAAAAAGTACTTCCCCTTTTTTCCTCGGGAATCGATGTTACTGCTGTCGCATTAATTACTCTTGTCTTTTCGTTGTTTTCCTATTTTCTTTTCTTTTTTGTACTTCGCTTTCTTGCCAGCCAATAGGTTATTGCCACCTGTCATCTAGGAGGTTACTTTTACTCCTTTATAAAACCCCCCTTTCATTTTCAATTGTACTTTTCGCTTTTTTAACCGAATCTCTCTTCCGGCGACCTCGTTTTCCGGTGATAGCTGCGTTTTTCTTGTGAAGCTTTCCTACTCCCCTGCCATTCCGTAAGCCTTTCGACTTCATCTTTTACCGTGTATCTGTTGTTATCTGTTCTTAGTTTTATCTTTAATTTCAATTTCACCAAAACTGTTCATCTTGGAGTTTTGAGGGTTTTGAAAAGGTTTTGATTTTCTGCGATATAGTCGCTTTAGTGCTTGTATACTGGCTTATGTTTTTATTGCTGGTCTTGATTTTGGTTGCATGTCGTATATGTACTTCGATTTGGGCGTTCTTAAATTTCTGGGTTCCTGTGTGCTGTTTGGTGTTCTTGGTTTGGGGATAAGAATAACTGTATATGTGTATGTTTTGATCTTGTGTTTGTAATATGTTTTTGGGTTGAAGTGTTTCTGACGATTCATGTTTCTGAGGCTTTGTAAGTAGTCCGGACTAGTAATAATTTACCTGGTTTATGAATTGGCTAGTATTTGATCCAGTAATGGTAGGAGATAGGAACCGAATTCTAACTGCTAGGTAATAGAAGTATATATAACTGAGAATATGTAATCCGGACTGAATAATAAGACTTACTTCAAATTGATCTTTCTAGGTTTATGGTTCGGACCAAGGCTCGTGCCCGTCGCGTACTCATTCCCCTTTCTGACCCTTCTAATTGTAGTGAGTCTTCACCTTCTAGTAATCCAGAGATAATAGAATTATATTGGTGTAGAATGGCTAATAATAAGAAACAATCCGGACCTCTAGTAACCCAACTCTTTGTTCATGAGCCTCCCCGTGGTGGTGTACTCAGTACTCCGGACGGATATTGGTCGGATACTAGCTATTTCTTTGTGAAGAAAGATCCAGCTATGGAAGAGGAGTTTTATTATAGGGATCTTAGCATTTGTTACCGAAGTAGACAAGAATTCGGACATCCCGGGCCATATAATGAATCTGAATTTGATGCTGCTTTTTCTAAAATGGTTATTAGCGAAGCCCCTTATCCTTTGAAAGAAAAATTTGCTAGTCTCCCGGATACTCAAATGGACAAACTGGTTTGGGTTGCTTTCCACTTGGGGTCTGAAATTAGCTGGAGATGGCCTCAACCCGGGGAGAGGATTTACCACAGACCTGAAGATGGTTATGTTGGTGTCTGGCTTGAGACCCTTCGATCCGGATGGAACCCCAGGTGCCATCAATTTATCAAACACTTGTGTAAGTATGTATATAAAATTTCAATAATGCAAATTACCCCTAACGGGGTTAAGTGGATGACCTGGTTCCTTTCTTCTTGCAATAAAATGGGGTATCAGCCCACATTACGACTCTTCCACCAACTTTTTAAACTAGTCCAATCTAACAAAGAACCTTTATATGAAATCCGGTTCCGGGCTGAAGAATGCGGTTATCCGTCTGGAACTGCTAAACCCGTCATACAACAATCTACTTTGAAGTGTTGGAGTGGGGAATTAATATTTTTGAAAGGCTTGGATTTGGAATTCCTGCCTTATATAGTTTCTGGGGTTGAAGCAGAAGTATTTGATACTTATACACTTGAAGGAGAGGCCTTAGCTCAAATTCACCGGTTTTGTGAATGCCTTGGTTTTCAAATGACTCGGGATAGTTTCATGAAACATGATAAGTTGTTTGAACTTGGATGTAAGTTATTGTAATTCTTCCTTTTTGTAACCCGGACTAATTCTTTTGATTTACTGATGTGCTTTTTCTTTCTATAGGTTTGCCTTACTTCAAATCCGATTTGTACGACATCATGTCTTCCAATGCTCTTGCTGCCTCTTTTAAGAAGCTTGGTGGTGTCCACAGCACTAAGAGTCTGGGCGATGTTGGGGGGGTCCGGTTCCAGTGCTCTGAAGGAGGGTGGTGCCGAATCTGTTACCCCGAACGCCCATCAACCCGAACCTGTGGTTGATGTTGCTGACATTGACATAATAGATGATTTGGAGCTGCGTTCTTCGAAGAAGAGGAAAATTCATGTTGGAAGGAAACCGCCTGCCAAGGCGAAAGTCACTGTAGACAAAATTGTTGCTGATGATGATGGGAAGGGTCCGGATAAAGAACCTATCCGAATTGGAAACTTTACTCTGGAGGAACTGGCTGGTATGTGCGCTGATATTCCTACTGATACCGATTTCGAAGAGATGGAAAATTCTGGTAGCAATGCTTTCCTGAAACGTCTTGTTGGCTACTGGGGACATGTATGTTGATTCTTGCTGAAGACTATTTTTATGTCGTTTACTCTTGTCTTTTCTTTATTTGATTTTTGACTTGTGTTTTGTAGACTGGTAGTTTAATCAGCGCACTTGCAAGTGTTATTGTTACCGAACGGAAATCTGCACAAGAGTTCGGCAATCAAAAGGATGCCCGGCTCCGAGATTTGGAACTTGAAGTTGCTTCCTTGAAAACCAAAAATGCTAAAAAGGAGTTCGAGTTCACTTCAAAATTATCCGGGCTTCAAGCTGAAATTTTGGTTATTGAGAAAAAGGCCAATGACCTGGATGAGGTCAACAAACAACTCCTTTTGGAAAATGCCAAGTCTCGTGAAGCTGTTATAGCTGAATTCAAAGGAGGTCCGGAGTATGACCAAGATGTTGCGGATGCTGCTGCTCCCGAGATTCTCCGAGCTTGGCTTGTTTCCGAACGCCATGTCAAGACCGATCCGAAGGCCAACTGGGACTCTTTTGTTGTTGAATTCCTAGCTGCAAAGCTTGCACTTGAACAAGGAAAGGGGGAGCCCCAGCCTTACGATGGACCTGTTCCAAGCTTCCTCCCCAGTGCTTCAAACCCTGTCCTGCCAACCCCGGACGATCATGCTGATCCGTAGCTGCTCCATTTATTCCCTTCGAACTTTTGAGACTTATTGCTGTTGTAACCGTAAACTTTAGGGATGTTTCCGGGTTGTACGGCCAACCCGGGTCCCTGTATTTGCTTTAATTGTTTTGTATAATCGTTTACAATCCAGCTCTTGATATTTTTCATATCTTTGCATTTTTCTGTTCTACTAAATTTATATTGCTCGTGAGTCCGGTCTCGTAGCTTGGTTCTGAGACAGACTCATTGTTTAGTACTTAGAATAAAATCTAAGTATTTGGTTTATTGCATATTGCTCATGAGTCCGGTCTCATGGCTTGATTCTGAGCCTGACTCTTGATCTGCATATTGTTGGGGACCCTGGCTCCTCTGCATGTCTATGGCTCTGAGCCAGGGTTATAGAGTTGCATATTGCTCGTGAGTCCGGTCTCATGGCTTGATTCTGAGCCGGACTCTTTCTTTTGTACTTAGAATAGAATCTAAAATTTTGATTTGATTGCATATTGCTCGTGAGTCCGGTCTCATGGCTTGATTCTGAACCGGACTCTTGATCTGCATATTGCTGGGGACCCTGGCTCCTCTGCATGCCTATGGCTCTGAGCCAGGGTTGTAGAGTTGCATATTGCTCATGAGTCCGGTCTCATGGCTTGATTCTGAACCGGACTCTTTCTTTTGTACTTAGAATAGAATCTAAGATTTCCATTTGATTGCATATTGCTCGTGAGTCCGGTCTCATGGCTTGATTCTGAGCCGGACTCTTGATCTGCATATTGCTGGGGACCCTGGCTGCTCTGCATGCTATGGCTCTGAGCCAGGGTTGTAGAGTTGCATATTGCTCGTGAGTCCGGTCTCATGGTTTGATTCTGAGCCGGACTCTTACTTAGAATAAAATCGAAGTAAATGGTTATATTTCATATTGCTCGTGAGTCCGGTCTCATAGCTTGGTTCTGAGTCGGACTCTTACTTAGAATAAAATCTAAGTAAATGGTTTTATTGCATATTGCTCGTGAGTCCGGTCTCATAGCTTGGTTCTGAGCCGGACTCTTACTTAGAATAAAATCTAAGTAAATGGTTATATTGCATATTGCTCGTGAGTCCGGTCTCATAGCTTGGTTCTGAGCCGGACTCTTACTTAGAATAAAATCTAAGTAAATGGTTTTATTGCATATTGCTCGTGAGTCCGGTCTCATAGCTTGGTTCTGAGCCGGACTCTTACTTAGAATAAAATCCAAGTAAATGGTTATATTGCATATTGCTCGTGAGTCCGGTCTCATAGCTTGGTTCTGAGCCGGACTCTTTTCTTTCGTACTTGCTGGGGACCCTGGCTACAATTTTTGCCTATAGCTCTGAGCCGGGGTTACTATTTTGCGTTTTGCTGGGAACCCGGGCAACGTGTTGTGCATATAGCTGTGAGCCCGGACTATTACAAGAATTTGAAATTTACTGGAAGTAAAAAATACATGATAGTATGGAAAGAAAACAAAACAACGAGACCGGTTTTATTTATAGAAAGATCAGGAATACAAAGTTCTCTTATTCTACTCTGGGCTTTTGGGAGCTCCTTATTTTTTTTATCCGGTCATTGCAATCTTCTTAATAGTAAAATTTTCGGAGTCTAAGGCCATGCCAAGTGTTGGGGACCTCAGAGCCATCCATGTGAACCAACTTGTACGTTTCGGGCCGGAGTACCTCCATTATCTTGTAGGGTCCTTCCCATTTTGGCATGAGCTTCCCGGTATTGGTAGGGTCGGAAGCCTCAGTATCTCGAAGGACCAGGTCTCCAACTTGAAAGTTTTTAACCCGGGCCTTCTTGCCGAAGTATTCTCTTGTCTTCTCCTTATACTTCCTCATCCTTTCAATAGCTTGGTCTCGAACCTCATCCACTAGAACCAAATTAGTCTGGAGCCCTTCTTCATTTGCAATCTCCTCAAAATTGATTGCCCGGTGAGAGGGATTTCCAACTTCAATAGGTAGCAATGCTTCAGTACCGTAAGCTAGCTTGAATGGGGTCTCACCAGTGCTAGTCCGGGGACTAGTCCTGTATGCCCACAATACGCTAGGCAACTCCTCAGGCCACTTATTCTTGCTTTCCTGTAGCCTTTTCTCAATCCCTCTAAGCAAGATGCGGTTTGTCACCTTGACTTGTCCGTTCCCTCTAGGGTATGCAACAGATGATTTTTTGTGCTTGATTCCTCTTTCTTTCAAGTAACCTTCGAATTCGGACCCCACAAATTGTGGGCCATTGTCCGAAACTAGAACCATTGGTAGCCCGAACCTCATTAGTATGTTGTCCATAAACCGGATGCAATCTTGTTGGTTGATTGCTCTCATTGCCTTAGCCTCTGCCCACTTAGTCATATAGTCGATTGCAACCACCAAGTACCTCAAGTCTCCCTTAGCCCTGTGAAAGGGACCCATGATATCAATTCCCCAAACAGCAAATGGGATATGAGACAAGACTGAGGCGGGTAAGACCGGGCTCTGTCTTGGGACATTGCTGAAAAGTTGGCAATTTTTGCATTTTTTCACGAACTCAACAGCATCATTATGAATTGTAAGCTAGTAGTATCCTTGTCTAATAATCTTGTGAGCCAGGGCTTTGGCAGCCATGTGATCACCACAGATGCCTTCATGAACTTCTTCCAAACAATAGGTAGCTTCAACCGGTCCAACGCATTTTAGAATTGGTGCAGAATAAGTCCGGCGATAGAGCATACCTTCTTCCAAAAAGAACTTTGCTGCTTTATTCTATAGTCTTTGAGCTTGACTCTTCTGAGGGGATAGTTCTCCTTTTTCCAAATACAGAATTATAGCAGTCATCCATCTTGTTTGATCCTCAATTTCCATGATTTCTTCTTGATCGATTGTTGGTTTATTCAACTCCTCAAAATAGACCGAGCTATCCAACTCAGCCGAGTTCTGGACTAGTTTGGATAGAATATCAGCCTCATCGTTATCTTCTCTACTCACTTGAATGATTTCAAATTGTGGTATCACAGCTAGGTGACCTTGAACTAGGGCCTAATACCTCCCCAAAATCGGGTCCTTTGCAACATATTCTCCAGTTGTTTGCTTGACCACTATCTGCGAATCGCTGAAAATCCTTAGCTTTTTCACCCTTAGATTTCGGGCTAGACGGAGTCCGGCTAGAAAAGCTTCATACTCCGCCTGGTTGTTAGTTGCTTGGAATTCAAATCCGATCGCTTGCTTTATTTTGAAACCATCCGGACTCTTGAGTACGAGCCCTGCTCCAGATCTCTCACTTGTTGATGAACCGTCTACATGCAACATCAAGGTTTCATGATCGGGTGTGGATTCTTCCCCGGGTTCTGTCTCCATTGAAATGTTAACCGGCTCCGGGAAAGAACATTCCACAATAAAATCGGCTAGAGCTTGGGCCTTGATAGATGTTCTTGGGACAAAAGTGATGGAAAATTGACTTGGCTCGACAACCCAATTAACCAATCTCCTCGAGATGTCAGGTTTGTGAATGATTTTCCGGAGTGGTTGATCGGTGATTACTTTGATTTCCCTCCCTTGGAAATAATGTCTCAGTTTCCGGGATGCAGTGACCAGAGCGAAAGCAAATTTTTCCAGGTTCGGGTAACGTGTTTCAGCATCTTTGAGTACTTGGCTTATGTAATAAACAGGCGTTTGCTGACCCTCGCGATCCTGGATAAGGGCCGCACCCACAGCTAGGGTTCCTGCGGACAGGTAAAGGCTTAGAGGTTCTCCGGGTTCGGGTTTGGTCAGGATTGGTGGTGCTGCTAGGTATTCCTTGAGTTAATCGAAAGATTGTTGACATTCCGGGCTCCAGACAATATCCTTCTTTTTCTGCGCCCCTTTTAGCAAATTGAAGAAAGGCAGACAGCGTTCGGCGAGTTTAGGAATGAACCTGCGCAATGCTGCCTAAGATCCAGCTAGCTTTTGTATGTCTCTCTGAGTCCGGGGTGCTTGCATCTCAGTAATGGCTTTGATTTTTTCCGGGTTCGCTTCAATTCCCCTCTGGCTAATCATGAAGCCCAAGAATTTCCCAGCTTCTATGCCGAAGGTGCACTTATCCGGATTAATTTTCATTTCTTGCTTCCTCAAATTCTCAAAACACTCTTTTAGATCGGAAATGTGGTCTTGGATAGCTGTTGATTGTGCTATCATGTCATCGACATAGGATTCTAAGTTTCTCCCCAGCTGACTCTTAAAAATTTCCACCATTTCTCTCTGGTACGTAGATCCAGCGTTCCTTAATCCAAAAGGCATAAGCTTGTAGGCGTATACTGCCCGGTGTGTTATGAAAGCCGTCTTGGCTATATCAGCCGGGTTCATCTTTATCTGATTGTAACCGGAGAAGGCATCCATGAAGCTCAGCATGACATGTCCGGCTGTTGCGTCGATGAGTTGGTCAATGCTGGGAAGTGGGTAAGGGTCTTTGGGACAGGCAGCATTTAGATCAGTGTAGTCTACGCACATTCGCCACTTTCCGTTTGGTTTCTTGACTAAGACTACATTGGCCAGCCACTCCGGATACTTTATTTCACAGATTATATCGGCTTTGAGTAGTTTTTCAACATCTTCATCGATTGCCTTTTGTCTTTCCGGGGCAAAGTTCCTCCTTTTCTGCTTTACCGGCTTCTTTCTAGGATCAACATCCAAGCTGTGCATAGCAACAGATTCCTGGAGCCCGGGCATGTCATCTAGGCTCCAAGAAAAAACGTCGGCATACTCCCGGAGTAACTCAGTTAGCTCCTTCTTGAATACTGTGTCAAGTCCGGTTCCAATTTTAACTTTCCTCTCCGGGTTTCCTTCTTCTAGCTCAATGTTCTCGAGCTCAACGGCAGCCTCTACTTTTCCCATTTCTGCCTTTGCGACATACTGTTGAACCCGAGCTTGCACCACCTGGTCAAGGTAAGTCCGGGCCGATGGGTTTTCTATGTTTTGGACTTCCTTGCCGGGTTCTTTTTTCTGGTTGTACCTGTGCTTCTTTCTGCTGATGTTCTTTTGGTAAGAATTCGCCTTCCTTTTGTTTTCCGGGTCAGTTTCAGCCATGACCAAAGCCTGGTCGTAGCATCTGCTAGCCATTTTGAAATATCCCCGGACTTCGCCCATTCCACCGGGTGTAGGAAACTTGAACTTTAGATGTGGGGTTGAAGTTATAGCTTGGAGCTTTGTCAAGGCTGGCCTTCCCAGAATGACATTATAAGAGGAGGGAGTGTTGATGATATAGAATTTAACCAGGTTGCTAACCTGCTTCGGGAAAGTGCCAAACAATACTGGGATATAGAGTTCCCTGGATTGGGACCAAGTTGTTCCCAAATCCGTAGAGAGAGTCTTCCCTACAGTCATTCATCTTCATACTTCCCAGCTGCATTCGATCCATGGTGTGTTTGAACAAAATGTTGACAGAAGAGCCGTTATCAACCAGGACTCTTCTGACCTCATTATCAGCTATATCAAGAGTTACAACAAGAGCTTCATTGTGGTTTGGGTTTATTCCTTCGAAGTCATTTTTGCTAAATCTTATCACCTGCTCCGGGCAAGATTGCGCCATCATTACTTCATCTCCCGAGTCCGGGCTCCTTGGAGGTGAATTGGATCCCCCTATAACAACATTGACAACATTCTTGTCTTTTCCGGACCCTTCTCCTCGGTCGGCAATTCTTCGAGCTATATACTGTCCCATGTTGCCTTTTTTGACTTGGTCCTCCACAAAGAATTTCAAAGATAAGCAATTTTCGGTTGTATTCCCATGTGTTTCATGGTAATCAAAATGTTTATGGACTGATCGGTTTTCTGGGGCTGTGAGCATTGGTTTGGGAGGGTAATAGAATGGCTTATCTCGCACCTCTTTGAGAATATCCGCGCGAGCCCGGTTGAGAGGAGTCCAATTAGGTTCAGGTCTGGGCTCACGATTGGGTTTAGGTTGTCCGGTCTCCACACTTTGATTGGAGTTCGGGGTTGAGGTTAGCAAAGTGAGCTGCGAGCTTTGGATGTAGTTGCTCTGCCTGTTGGGTTTGAACTTTTTATCTTGGTGGCTGTAATTGTTTTTTGGTGGATCTTGGATTCGGGTTGGAGAAATGCCCTGCCTAGTCATCCTCATTGCTTGGAGGACATCTGTTTCTTTGATAAACCGGGCTGCCATGGAATAGGCCGCCGCCAAGCTCTGTGGTTCTTTGTGTATGAGATCGAGGACAAACCTCTCATTACTGTCCGGGTCTAGGTTTCTTCGAAAAATTGTAAGAGCTTCACGCTCATCCAGGTTGCTCACATTGTTGATGGCTTCCTGGAAGCGATTCATGTAAGTTGCTAGTGCCTCTCCCCGAGCCTGCCGGACTGTCTCTAGGTGGTACATGTGCATTTCATGGGTTTTATTGGCTCTGAAACGTCTCAAGAAAGCATCACGAAACTGCTTCCAATTGTGAATGCTACGAGATGGGATTCGGCTGAACCATCTTTGTGCACCGGATTTAAGAGTAGAGGCGAAAAACCTGCACTTGGTTAAATCATTATAATAGTAGATCATGGCAATCTGTTCAAAGTAATTAACATGCTCTTCGGGGTCACCCAAGCCATTGAAGGAATCGAAGTTATAGTGTTTGAGATTTTTCTGCCTGGGTGTAGCCTCCAGAGAGTAGCTAAATGGTGTCAGGGTATCCCCTATATCAATTCCCGAATCATGGCTAACTTTTTTCTGGAGCTCGTGGATCATCTCCATCAAGTCCTCCTGGGGTTCTTCTTCATCTGATATTATGTCAAGACTTGGAGCCCGGGTCCTTCTCCTGTCATGAGTTTTGCCCAGAATCCGGGCTTCTTCCTCCTGAATTCTTTTCTGGATTCTTAGGTCGAGTTTAGCCTGCTCTTCAACCCGAATTTTCTCCCTTAGCTCAGCTAGTTTTTTGAGCTTCTCAGCTTCAGTGTCTTGGTTTTTACTGTGAGTTCTATGTTGGGTTCTTTTCCGGCCTTCTTTGTCTTTGCCCCCAATTCGGTCAAAAACCGAGGCACGAGATCGGTGAGATTCTCCAGAATCATGAGGGTGCTCATTTTGATCTACTTCGTTCATCCGAGCTTCTTTGTACATCCGGACTGCATCAGCAATCTGGTTCCCAGTTAGGTTCTCTATGAGTCCGGGTTCCATGTCAACATCAGTGTATTTGTATTTGTTAACTTCAATTTCCACCCGGGCATCATTAGGCCGGATTATCTGAGATGCCAGAGCCAGGGCTGTTGGTACTTCCACAGTATTTGGGTTCAGGTTGGGTGGTGGTTCTTGTCTTGGGGTACTGGTGGCGGGTCTCAGTGTGGGCTTGCTTCCTCGAGCCATGGTTCAAGACCAACAATTTTGCACAAAATTTTTGACACAATTTATAGCAATTTTCGATGACAAAGAAAATCTCAACTAGATCTGGGTTTACTTAATGAAGGTAAATCAGTGTATGCATGCACTTTCTGGGTTTAACGTTTCTCTAAGCAAGAAAATTGGTTTTCAAGACAGATCTATAAGAGAGCAATGTAGATCTAAGCAACAACTGGAGCAAGAAAGCTAGATAATTCTAAACAAGGCTAAAAATAAATAGATCTGGGCTAAATAAGGTTAAGAAGCATGCATACGTTGGAGAAATGGGCTAAAGAGCTCATGTTTGTGAAGGGTTTGGAGCATATAAACGCAACGGAAAACGTAAAAATAAATTAAAATTCGAAACCCATCCGCAGGGATCCGCAGGATCCATGCGAAAACAAAAGATTTAATTCAGCGATTAAGAACAAATACCTTAAGAAGCTTTAACAGTTCATTAATGGAAGATTAATGGATATCCAAAGCTTGTTCAATCACCATGTATCCCGCTCTCGCGATCTACACTCTACGTTATCCACACGAACGCTTTTCTTGAAGGATTGATGTGTACTAGCACCCGAAAACTGCTTCTTTCTCTCTCTCTTTTCTTGCTCTCATAAGCGGCTAGGGTTTTAATGTAAAAACGTTTTCATCATTAAAATCAGCCCTCTTTTAGAGTTTATATAGAGAGGAAAATAGTTTTCTAATTATAATCCAATTATAATAAAATACTAATCCGAAATTCCAATTTATTATTTAATTAAGTCGCACTTAATTAATTAATAATTAATTTCAGAACTAGTTTAAGTAATTCCATTTTCTATTTAAATAATTAATCAAGTCATACTTAATTAATATTATAAATAGAATAAATTACTTATTTAAATTTAAATTCATAATTTAAATTATTTCTCCTTCAAGCGTTCTTTGTGTGTGACCCTGTAGGTTATTATTACGTTGGTAACAATTTTAATAACTAATTAAAATTGTAAACAATGAGTGGCATCTAGTAATACATCATTGCCACCCAAGTAATAATAATTAAATCGGTGATTCGATTAAGCCTTTCGTGAATAATGTTCCATGTAATATAATCTCTTTAACCTTAATATTATAGATTAAACTCGGGGCATGAAATGTGTCATCCTCTTCATAATCTAATCTTAGTTTTCTTGATCGATGAGTAGACTAATAAATCAAATCAACATTTAAGCACGGCCGTGCATTTCTTAGTCTCACTCAAACAAGAGGCCAATAATATCGCTCCTAAAATTAGGAGGGTTAAATCCCATCTAGATCATTCATATTTCTCATACGATTCATAATATACCCAATGTCCACTTTTATCATCACCCGGTCAAAGGTAACTTTTAATGTAATCAAAGTATATTAATTCTCGTATAAAAATATAATGATTTCAGGTCTAAGGATCATTACACTATTATCACAGTGAGAATTACTTATGACACTTTTAACATGTGTAATCTCACGGCGGGTCAATCCAGTGCCATATACTCTTACATGCACCTATGTTTTGACTTTAGTATCACCATACCTATGACCAATGAGATGTGGTCATCAGTCAACAAACATACTAGTCTCTGTGCATTATTATTGTCCTTAAATAATAACACTCGACTAGGGATATTTAGGAATAAAGATACTATTCATATAATCTCATTTTTAAGTCACATACTTAAAGATATCGAATACGTATCATAATTCCAAGGACATTTATTATGCTAACATTTATAACGCAGTAAATAAAGACATAATAAACTAATAATAATAATCAATAAAACATAAATAATAAAATGTTTTCTTTAAAACATAAAAGTATTGTCTCTAGAGCACTAATACTAACAATCTCCCACTTGCACTAGAGCCAATATCCCATGTATTCAATACATTTGGAACTAGTGTGACTTACATGCTTCTGCTGCGACAAAGCCTTAGTCAGTGGTTCTGCAATATTATCAATAGTATGCACTTTACATATAAGTATATCTCCTTGATCATTAATCTCATTAATAAGGTGATATCGCCTTAGTAAATTCCCAAAACATCATCTTTGGCTACTTCGCTAGTATCAATATACTAAGCCTCGATTGTAGAATCATTTTCGGTTCTTGCTATGAACTATTCTAGCTTACAACACATCTATTTAGACAAAACACAAATCCAGACTAAGACACAAAAACCGTCATGTCTGTCTAGAAACTAACATCCGTGTAACATTTTACATCCAGCTTCCCATCTCCTCCATATACCAAGAATGAGTCTTTAGTCCTCTTCAGGCACTTAAGAATATTCTTGATTCCAATCAAGTGACCAATCATGCATAAAGCATATGAGACATCATGACGAGTACATACCATCACATACATTATGAAACCAATTTTCGAAGCATATAGAACTATACTAATGTGGTCCATATCATCCAATGATTTTAGACCATTTATTTTGAGATCACTATGTCATAGACATGGGAACATTTCCCTTTTAGCCTCTTTGCATCCCTAATTGGTGCAATACATTGTCAATGTATGTACTCTGACTTAAGCCGAATAATCTTCGTGATCTATTTCTATAGATCCTGATCCCTAAGATATAGGACACATCTCCTAAGTCTTTCATCAAGAAACTATTTCTTTACCAAGTCTTAACAGTCTGTTGAGAAAGTATGTCATTCCTTATTTATAATATATCATCTACATATGATACTAGGAATGCCACATGGCTCCCACTAACTCTTGTAAACACACGGTTCATCTTCATTTTGAATAGAGCCAAACTATTTGACTGTTTCATCAAAAACGTATATTCCATCTCCTCGAGGCTTACTTTAATCCATAAATGGATCGACTTATCTTATAAACTATTCTAGCAAAACTTGGATCTATAAAACCTTCAGGTAGTGTCATGTACACAACCTTTTCAACGCTCCCATTCCAGAAAGTAGTCTTGACATCCATTTGCCAGATTTCGTAGTCATAGTAAGCAAGCAAAATCCTGATGGACTTGACCATTGCCACTGGTGAGAAAGTTTCATCATAGTCAATACCATGAATTTACTTGAAACCTTTTGCCACCAGTCATGCCTTATAGGTCTGTACATTACTATCCATGTCAGTTTTCTTCCTTGAAAACGCACTTGCACCTTATAGGTTTTACCCCTATAGGTGGATCAACCAAAGTCCATACTTGGTTTTTCATACATGGAATCCATCTTAGATTTCATGGCCTCCTGCCAACTTTTAGCTCTTGGAATTTTTATAGCGTCTTGGTGGGTAAGAGGCTCATTATCATTATTCACAAGCATTACATCACCATCCTGAGTCAAGAGAAATTCATAATATCTCTCGGACTCATGGTGAATCCTACCAGACCTACGAACAACCTGTGTTTCTTGAGCAGTATTGTCATTAACATTTTCTTGCACATTCTACTCTTGTTCCAACTTCGGTTCAATGTTATCTCGTGGTTCTCGATCCTCATCGAGATCTATTTTCCTCCCAGTATTTCTTTTAGAAAGAAATTCTCTCTCAAGAAATACAGCAGTCCGAGCAACAAACACTTTTTTTTTCTGGAGGATTAAAGAAGTAAGACCCCTTTTGTTTTAATTTGGTATCCCACAAAATTACATTTATCTGATTTTGGTCCTAGCTTGTCATAGGTTAAACGTTTCACAAACGCTTTGCATCCCCTAATTTTCATAAATGACATGCTATAACTTTTCTCAGTCCACATCTTATATGGTGTCTCCTGAACCATTTTAGTAGGAACACGGTTTAGTGTATATGCACTTATCTCTAGGGTATAACCCCAGAAACTTATTGGAAGATCCTCTTGACTCATCATCCATCGCACTATGTCCAACAAAGTGTGATTTTAGTTCTTAGAAACCCCTTTCTTTGAACCTTTTCTACTTCAGCTTAATATAAAAAGATTCGAATTTGTTCTTCAAAAGATATCCATATTCGTATCTACTGAAATCATCAGTAACCGCTATAAAGTAGTAAAACCTACCTTCTGCCATCGTACGTATATGACCACATACATCACCATGTATAAGTCATAATCGTTCGATGACCCTTTCACCATTTCTAGTAAAAGGGGCCTTTTGTCTTTTTACCAAATAAACCAAGATTCACATTCTTCGTATGATTCATAATCAAACTTATCCAATCATCCATCAATATGTAAATTGGAAATGCATTTCTTATAATATGGCCTTAATTACAGTGCCAAAGGTAATGTTTGATTTGAGTCAATTTAGAACATATAAATTGTTAACTAATTGTGCAACATCATTAACCTTTTCATTGAAATGTAATAAACAACAATTGTTATATATCCAATTAAAATGAAAAACCTTTCTTGTCCATACAAGAAATCAATATAATGTCTCTACTCTTAGAGGCACGTAGTTACAATTATCAAGTTCTAAACTTAGCCTTATATGCAAAATTAAGTAACGAGTTACTTCAACTAGAGCAACAACTTTTGCTCCAATTTTAACCCGAAACCTGAAGCTTGACCCTCACCGGTCTTCTTCTTAGATCTTCCAAATAAGCATGACAGTTTAACTTCCAATCTTTCGGTTTTCCACAGAAGCGACAATCGTCTTCTTTAATTAGCAACACCTCATTTAGGCGACAAAACCTCTTTGGGATTGGACTTTAATATGGCTATAGAATTAGATCAAATCTTCTTCTTTCCATTCTATTTTATTTTCCCATTCACATTCCTACATTCACCATCATTATGGGAGTAGTCCATGCATTTATCATATTGCTTACAGCAGTTCTCAACGTGCTTCACAACTTAGTGGGTGCTATGTCTATCTCATTTATTTCGTTGTTCACTAACTAATTGAGAATAGTTATTGTTCAAAGATTTGTATGATCAAATCATTCCGAGTCTCTAGACCAATCTTGAAACCCAAAAAATAATAATCAAGGTACTCATTATACCCTATCATCTTTAGAACATCTAGACCAACCGAATCTCAGTTTCCCTACTTGTAGGTGTATGGTGTCTTGCTATTGTCAAATCCCTTTTGACGAGCCTTTTCCTCAAACATCTTTTAAGGTGCTCCAATATCTCATAAGCATCCATATGCTCATATTGTTTCTTAAGCTCAACACTCATAGTTGCAAGCATGAGACATGAAACATCATTAGTCGAATCATCAATTTGCTTCTAATAAGCATTATGTTCGGCACATGTTACATTCTCAGCTAAAAGGTAAGGGAAGAATTTGACTAACATCATGGTACCTGAGGACGATCCTCAAGCTCCTATATCAGTGGAGGAAATTTGTTTCTGTCAACTTGTCCTTCTCAAGGACTGATCGCATAGAGAAGTTGTTTGTGTTATTTGTCATTTGATAGCTACAATATTAAAGTGCATAAAATTAATCTAGGTTGCAAATTTATTAATTATTATGTTTAAGTTATTATGGTATATCATTATATACCTCCCACTATTTTTATCAAATGAATAGCCCTAACTATTAATTCGGAAAGTATTTCTCTTAAATCTTTCTAGTGAGCCAAGATCCATATTTCGTCATGCTTAAGGTCAGCTTTGGCTTTACTCCCAAAACATGATTTATTTAGGTAGACAACTCTTGTCAATTATATCATATATAACTCTTGGAAAGTTTGGTAGAACAACATTTGTTCACATTTATCTAATAAATCATACCAAGCTCCATGCCTCTAATTTCACAATCCTATTGTGGTAACTTAGTTAAGTCTAACCCAATGGTCTAACAGTTAAGTATCACATTTACTTCATCGCGTCTTACCACGATAGATTGGAGTGCTTCGCTTTGGCGAACCCACTCTTTCTCGATCTAGGTCTTGACGAGTGTTGCCCATTGGAAGGCATCTAATTGACTTAATATTTTAACTTTAGGGATTTTTTTATTATTATTAAAACGACCATGATCCCATCATCAAGAGATTCCCAATTTTTCCTTGAACTAAGTACTTCAAATCAAAATTCATCAATGGTTTGATTTCCAGTCCGTCGGAGGAGTCACAGTGGTCTCACTTAAAACCCGCCTTTCTTACAAGCGCTGCTTGTATTTTTGTCAAAATCGCCCCATATCAAAATTTGAAATTCATACTTATTTCTGTGTTTCATAAACACATGAATCTCATGTTCATTTTTGTTCAATTTTAAAATCTTGAATCGTTACAGATTTTATCTTGTTTAGCAAACATGGCATGGGTGACGTATCTAATACATACATGTTTAATCTAATTAAAGCATGCATCATTATAACTACGCATACATATCTACATCACATGCATCATATATGTAAAGTGTGCAAAGTAAACGTGTTTGGTTATGGCCCAACCTAAGTGATCTTTCCAAGCTAATGGAAAAATCAAGGTTAATCTATGGTGGTATCAAAATACAATACAATGTTACAAGTCTTCAAGCTTTAACTTGCCTCCTTGCTTGCCTCTTTGTAATGCTTCCTTGGTTCTCCATCTTGGATGTCTTCATATATATTACATAAATAAAACAACCTATCCTACTGAACTTACAAGTAGAACTCGAGTTACATTCGAGATTTAAACATTACAAGGAATAACGACATGCAAGTCGTATTTAGAAACCAAACCATTAAAACAAAACCACTATCTTATGGGTCTTTAGGCCATAACCAATCACCATGCTCATATAACAATTAAGAACATCTCATATTGCATTAACATATCATACCATATCATATTTCTCATGATCAAATCATAGAAATCAAATAAAGTGTAAATCAGAAAATCAAAATCAGAATTCTGAAAACATTAAATCGCGGTTTACAGACAGTAAACGACGTCAAACGCCTTACAGACGAACGAATGACTATGTCAGTTTTGTTCATACGCCCGTTTACCTTTCTGAAAAGGTATTTTCGGCGAAAATCGGACACAGTATACAAATTTCACTAAATCTGCGCAGCGTGTTCAGAAATCGTATCGAATACGATTCTCATAACAAGAACAAACATATATCATGTATATATCAATATACATACAGATTATATGATCATCAAATGATCATCCCAATCATCATTAATGTAAAGTTTATGCATATACATCAATGTTATCATCAAAACAACACATCAATCATGATAATCGCAAACATGCTTGTATATACATCAAAACTTTAAACATATAACCGAATTAAAACATTTTCGCAAGCAGCTCTGATGCCATTGAAGGGTTTGGAGCACATAAACGCAACGGAAAACGTAAAAATAAATCAAAATTCGAAACCCATCCGCAGGATCCATGCGAAAACAAAAGATTTAATTCGGAGATTAAGAACAAATACCTTAAGAAGCTTTAACAGTTCATTAATGGAAGATTAATGGATATCCAAAGCTTGTTCAATCACCATGTATCCCGCTCTCGCGATCTACACTCTACGTTATCCACACGAACGTTTTTCTTGAAGGATTGATGTGTACTAGCACCCGAAAACTGCTTCTTTCTCTCTCTCTTTTCTTGCTCTCATAAGCGGCTAGGGTTTTAATGTAAAAACGTTTTCATCATTAAAATCAGCCCTCTTTTAGAGTTTATATAGAGAGGAAAATAGTTTTCTAATTATAATCAAATTATAATAAAATACTAATCCGAAATTCCAATTTATTATTTAATTAAGTCGCACTTAATTAATTAATAATTAATTTCAGAACTAGTTTAATTAATTCCATTTTCTATTTAAATAATTAATCAAGTCATACTTAATTAATATTATAAATAGAATAAATTACTTATTTAAATTTAAATTCATAATTTAAATTATTTTTCCTTCAAGCGTTCTTTGTGTGTGACCCTGTAGGTTATTATTACGTTGGTAACAATTTTAATAACTAATTAAAATTGTAAACAATGAGCGGCATCTAGTAATACATCATTGCCACCCAAGTAATAATAATTAAATCGGTGATTCGATTAAGCCTTTCGTGAATAATGTTCCATGTAATATAATCTCTTTAACCTTAATATTATAGATTAAACTCGGGGCATGAAATGTGTCATCATCTTCATAATCTAATCTTAGTTTTCTTGATCGATGAGTAGACTAATAAATCAAATCAACATTTAAGCACGGCCGTGCATTTCTTAGTCTCACTCAAACAAGAGGCCAATAATATCGCTCCTAAAATTAGGAGGGTTAAATCCCATCTAGATCATTCATATTTCTCATACGATTCATAATATACCCAATGTCCACTTTTATCATCACCCGGTCAAAGGTAACTTTTAATGTAATCAAAGTATATTAATTCTCGTATAAAAATATAATGATTTCAGGTCTAAGGATCATTACACCATTATCACAGTGAGAATTACTTATGACACTTTTAACATGTGTAATCTCACGGCGGGTCAATCCAGTGCCATATACTCTTACATGCACCTATGTTTTGACTTTAGTATCACCATACCTATGACCAATGAGATGTGGTCATCAGTCAACAAACATACTAGTCTATGTGCATTATTATTGTCGTTAAATAATAACACTCGACTAGGGATATTTAGGAATAAAGATACTATTCATATAATCTCATTTTTAAGTCACATACATAAAGATATGGAATACGTATCATAATTCCAAGGACATTTATTATGCTAACATTTATAACGCAGTAAATAAAGACATAATAAACTAATAATAATAATCAATAAAACATAATTTATAATAATAAAATGTTTTCTTTAAAACATAAAAGTATTGTCTCTAGAGCACTAATACTAACAGTTTGGTGGTTAAAATAAAGGAGTTTGCTTAGATCTTACTAGATTTAACTAGGACTACTTCAAAGATGAAGGATCTTGTTAATGATGGTGAGTCTTATGGCACCGTGACCACAAGACAGGGTTCTCCCCTCTTTCTAGCGCCAAATGATAACTCCAAATCCCGATCTAGTCCTTCCCGGCCGATCCCATGCCTGGATGCGGTGTCGCTGCGGTTGGGATTCTGCAAAACAACACCAGAGGGGGGTTTGGGCCCTAGCGGCGCCTCGGGCGTGAGAATAAATAACGGCTTTGGAAAGGAAGACATGACTATAGAGAAATCTAAAAATGTGGAGGGTGTATGTATAGTGTGTGTATAATATAGGCTAAGTGTGTAAAAGAGAATGTAACCCCTAGACCTCTTTTCCTTGGTCTATTTATAGGCCAAGAATTAAGGTTTAGGGGTTGTACCTGCAATCATGAGCGTTGAATCCTAAGTAGGTAGGACACCTGGGTGATGTTGATGGATTGCACGTGTCCAGGTCCTGGATTGTGGTGTCGTGTGCCAGGCTCCTGCTGGCGTGTGGCTTGAATAGGACATAATTGTCCCAATCATTAGGTATTCTTACGTGTCGTTATTAGGTGTGGCCGTCAGTGATGACCTAGGCACGTCACGTAATGAGGGATAGTTCTTCTCACGCAAGATATTGCCTTTGTCGCCAGGAGAGTCAGACTTATAGCTGAGACATAGCCTGGCTATGAATCCGTACTAGTATACTCCAAGACGAGTCCGGACTAGGAAGTGAGCCATGGCTCGAATGGTAATCCGGGTTCCAGGTAACACCTGGCTCAGAGATAAGCCTGGGCTATACATAGCCTATCACATAATAAAGACTTCTTCTTCTTATTTATGATTAACAAACTATCATGGTATCAGAGCTACGATCATTTTTACTTCCGCTTTAATCTTCATCTTTCAGATTGTTTCTGAGTTTTTCTGTCCGTACAACAATGGCGACTTCATATTCTACAGCAGCATCAGGTTCATCTTCAATTGGATCAGTAATTGACAATAATCATCCATATTTCTTACCTCCATCTGATCATCCAGGTATGATTCCGGTAACTGTTACTCTATCAGATCATAATTACAGTCAATGGAGTCGGTCTATGAAAATTGCTCTTTCGTCCAAGCTCAAATTGGGATTTATCGACGGTTCACTTGCTAAACCTATATCTACATCTCCATTGTTCATGTATTGGTCTCGTTGTAATGATATTATCACATCTTGGATCTTGAACACTGTTTCACCTGAGATTCGTCAAAGTATCATGTATATGGATTCTGCTCATGCTATCTGGTCTGATTTGGCTACGAGATTTGCTCATACTAATATTCCTAAGGTGTTTAATACTGTTTAACATCATAATATTCTTAACTAATATTCTATTGAGGAAGTGACATGCAATTAGGAATTTGGGAATGAGGCCACATGACACCAGTAACACGCAATTTGGTCCGTGCAAGGCACGGACGGGTTATCTTTCAGCACCGGACCAGAACTTGTATGTTAATGCCATTTCGATCTTAAATTTGTTTATCATGTTTGATGTATATACTTCAAAGTATTCAATTACAATCTTTCTAACATGCGTTATTATGATGTATTTGATATGAAGTATCCAACTACAATCTTTCTAAAAAAGAGTATCGATAAAAATGTACAACACTTAAAAATTTCTTCATTAGTGCACAAAAATATCTATAAAAATCTACAATAATTTAACACTACCCTATTTAGAAGTTCAAAGTTGTTAGGTAGCAGGCACACAAGAAAAATAACAATAAGGTAAAACCAACCAAAACTACAACCATCGACCCGATATAATTTGGTCCGAAATACTAATGATCCTTGTTGGTTTTGGTGTGATTAATACAGTCAATTTTCCATAGTATATGGAGTAGATGAAAAAAATGACGAAATACCAGAAATTTTTGCAGCTATTTTTTTGAAGCACCCCATTGCATATAATATAAGTGTACTACATTGTCTCGACCCACTACAAAAAATTTGGCTAATTTCGACCTTACAAAAATGGTCGAAATTAGCTAATTTCCACCGCAAACGGTCGAATTGAGCTAATTTCGACCAAAAATAAAAATGTCATTTTTAGCTTGGTCGAAATTTCTCAAAACGGTCGAAATTAGCTTATTTCGACCGTCTACTTTTGACCATATAAATTCAACCAACTAAATTCGATCAAATATTTCAAAACTTTGAAATTTTCAAATTCTAATAAAAATTTCAAAATTTCGAATTTTTGCGCCTAAAGTGAATTAAATTCGACCAAATATGGTTGAATTTAGTATGCTAAATACGACATAAGACAGTTGAAATTATTTATTAAATTCGATCAAATTCGGTCAAATTTTACGAACACCGGTTTTAAAAAAAACAGCATAACCTGTTGCTCAAGAAATGTACCATTTTTCTGCAACTTTTCACTAGTTTCTGCCTATCAAGAAGGTGATTACATTAAACAAAAATGGATACAATAGTTATTTTTTCTACTAATCCTAAACTAATATACATCAATAATGTTGAACTAAAAATACAACAATTTTTACTCCTTTTGAAATACATAATTAAAAATCAAACACTATAAAAATCACTCTACCCCAATAATATCCAAATGTGAAGGGGGAAAAAAACTTAACTTGATGTGTGTATAATTAAATGACTTGTTTAATTATTTCGTTTTTAAGTTGCCGGAAATGAACTCATCGGAGGACGTAGAGGCCGGAAGTGGTGGAGATGAACTCGTTGGAATTAATTGGTATGAACTCGCCAAATGTTATAGAAATGTAATTAAAGGATGTGCTAATATGAAGTATGTATATATATTGTTTGAAATGTATGAAACATGTGTTAGTATTTATGTATATAAATTGATATGTATGTTTGTTAGTGAAGAAGAATGGAGTAGAAGTATAGAAGAATGTTTATGAGATAATATGAATGGATTAAAAATATAAAAGAGAAAGAGATGAATGTAATTGAATTAATGGTTAGGATGAAATATTTTAGGAAAGAAATTGATGGTCTAGATTGAATGTAAAAGCGCAATTCATGTGCTTGTTTTTCAGCCACTACAATCGTGACACATGGCATGAAAAAATTGGTTGATTGTGAATTTTACTAAATTCAACCAAATTTGATCGAAAACAAAACACTGATAAATTTGACTGATATCGATTGAATTTAGCTAAATTTGACCAAAACCTAGCCAAACTACAACTTGTCGTCACCCTCGAGGTCAAACTTTTATTTATTTTAATCGGTTAAAATTTCATTTAGGCGCACCTAAAATCACTAAGATGGTTGGAAGGCAATATCCAACACAATTGCAATGATATTATTTTAAAAGCCACTAAACCTCTCTTTCCACCTCTAGAAAACTTAAATTTGTTGTATTTACTACAGTAGCAGTACACTAATATATGTACTTGCATACATACGTTAGAACATACAGATCTACACTAAAATTAAAAGAAAAAAATAAGTTCCTTATTTTTTGTTAGCGAAGAATGGAAGTATTATGATCAATTTATATTTTCGTATACACACCTACCACAACAAAAGAGATGTACATGTATCTATATCCAACTATCTGATAAATCCATGTATTCCCCAAGTACAAATCATTTTCAAAGGAATTGTTTTTTGAAGCATATACAAGTATAATCAAGTATATTTAGATACGCAGAGCAACGGAATTTCTTTATCAATGCCTTTACGAATAGTCAAATACCTATATGCGATACACATTTTAAATTTGTTATTCTCAGAGGTCTTCACAATTTGCAAAGGAGGAAGTTAGTATGCACATAAGCAAATGTACAAACATGACCTCCTACATTTGCATCCCACAAAATCTGTTCTCGTATTATGTTGGGATATTAATCTGAACTTAAGAATAAAGTTTATTTATATTTCCGTTAATTTGTTTGTTTGGTTCCAGTCGTGGCTATGCAAAGTGGACGTGGTCTAGAGAATTTGTAGGAGCAGTAGCAATAATCACGTAGTGTTTGAATTGTTTTAGGTTGTTAGTTGTGTAGTTCCTATATTGTAGGACATCACCTTCTTTCCCTTTTATACTTATATTGTATTCAGTCAATGCATAATAAAATAATCTGATCAAGTATTTCTTTTCTCCAGTTTTCATACAAACAGTTAATTTATATTGTATGCAGTTTATTTTGTGCTAATAATCTGGTATCAGAGCTAGGTCATTTGGTTGATGCCCAAGTACATGCCTAAGGCACAAACGATGGAGACGGGAAAGATTAAAGAAGGAGCGATCAGTTTAAGCTACCCCATGTTGTCTCGAGCGAACTATATAGCTTGGGCTATGAAGATGAAGGTGTACATGCAGGCCCATGGCATTTGGGAGGCCGTATCACCAAAGGATCCTAAGTCAACAGTGGTTGGTGACAAGATTGATAAGATTGCTCTGGCTGCGATTTACCAGGGCATCCCTGAGGATATACTTCTCTCTATTGCAGACAAAGAGACTGCTAAAAACGCTTGGGAGGCCATTAAGGTAATGTGCCAGGGTGCTGAGAAGGTCAAGAAAGCTAGAGTTCAAACTCTCAAGGCTGAATTCGAGACCCTGACCATGAGAGACACAGATACTATTGATGATTTCTGTATGAAATTGAATGGATTAGTTACTAACATACGTGCACTAGGAGAGGAGATTGCAGAAAACTATGTAGTAAAGAAGCTGCTCCGCGCGGTTCCTTCTAAATTCTTATAAATTGCATCCACTATAGAGCAGTTTGGTAATCTGGAAACAATGACAGTAGATGAAACTGTGGGTTCCCTAAAGGCACATGAAGAACAAATCAAAGGGCAAAATGAGACTGGGGGGAATCAGCTGCTTCTCACTAAAGAGGAATGGCTGGAGAAGGAAAGGGAAGAAAACAAATTACTGCTTACAAAAAAGGAGTGGATGAGGCGCTCAAACAGAGAAGGAAATGACTCATCACTAAGACCTCGAGGTAAGGATTACAACCGTGGTGTGCGTGACAAAAGCAAAGTTAGATGTTTTAATTACAGCGCCTACAGCCACTATGCTACGGAATGCAGAAAACCAAAACGTGATAGAGATGTTAAAGAGGAGGCCCATATTGCACAGATTCCAGACGACGAGCCAGCCTTATTATTGGTTGAATGTGAGAAGCATGAAGCAGTCACCATGTTAATCAACGAAGAACAAGTAATGCCCAAATTAAGCAAGAATGACGGGGAGAATTAGACGGAATCCAACTTGTGGTACTTAGATAATGGCGCCAGTAACCACATGACTGGACAGTATTCAAAGTTCGATACGCTGGATAGAAGGGTGATGGGTCAAGTCAAATTCGGCGATGGCTCAATGGTACAAATAAAGGGCAAGGGGTCAATCATATTGAAGTGTAAAAACGGAGATAGCAGAACATTAAATGAGGTATACTATATTCCTTCTCTTGGAAATAATATAATTACCCTTGGGCAGCTCTCGGAAGAAGGATATAAGATCACACTTAAAGGCGAAAATCTTTGGGTTCATGACACACAAGGTGAGTTGCTCATGAAAGTTAAACGCTCTAAGAATAGACTATATAAACTCATTATTTACAGTGGTGAATCCAAGTGTTTAATGGCAAATTGTGAGAATGGAAATTGGTTATGGCATTCACGTCTTGGGCATGTGAATTTTAAAGCTATGAAGCTTATGTCCTCAACAAATATGGTACTCGGAATGCCTAAGATTAGTCAACCATATGAAGTGTGTACCGGATGCCTGATGTCAAAGCAAACTAGAAAAGCATTTCTGAAGCAAGCGAATTTCTGTGCAAAGAAACCACTCGAGCTGGTACATGGCGACCTATGTGGACCAATCACGCCAAGTACACCTGGAGGTAACAAGTATATATTTCTTTTGGTTGATGATTATAGCCTTGTGATGTGGACTTACCTTTTGAAAAGTAAAAGTGAAGCTTTTGATGCCTTCAAAAGGTTCCGTGCGTTGGTTGAAAACAATCCAGGGAAAAGGATTATGACTTTCAGAACAGACAATGGTGGTGAGTTTACTTCGAAGGAATTCACTCGATATTGTGAAGAAGCTGGGATTGCTCGACACTTCTCTGCCCCGTACTCACCTCAATAGAATGGTGTAGTCGAAAGACGTAATAGAACCATGATTGAAATGTCCCGAAGTCTACTAAAAGAGATGAAGATGCCAAACTACTTCTTGGGAGAAGCCATTCGACATTCCACCTACCTGCTCAATAGACTACCCACACGTGTAGTGACTAGAATCACACCATATGAAGCGTGGGCCGGACAGAAGCCACATGTAGGACACCTACGTGTATTTGGGTGTATAGATCATGCAAAAGTACCGAGTATCAACCTAAAGAAGCTAGATAACAGGAGCAAGACTGTTATTCATCTTGGAAAGGAGTCAGGCACTAAGGCATATAGACTATACGATCCTGAAACAAAGTCGATTTGTATAAGTCGTGATGTTGTGTTCCAAGAAGGGAAATCATGGAACTGAAATGAAGGGGAAGATTCACAGATGACATATACTGAAACTTTCACTATGGTTACAAACAGTTCAGAGGAGCCAAGTGAGATTGACACGGAGGAAGAAACATCGAGTTCTCAAAACACAGGTGGAAGTCACAGTGGTACGGGTGAAAGTAACACTTCAAGTTCTAGTATGTCAAGCTCGAGTCCCGAAGAGCAACCAAACAACTACAGGTCTCTCAATGAAATATATGCTGACACTGAGCAGATTGAATTGAAAGACGAGGAACTATATCTTATGGGGATAGATGAACCAATAAAATACGCTGAAGCAGCAAAGGGAGAACAATACATGGGTACTGACAGAATTGCCACGGGACCGAAAACCTATCGATTTCAAGTGGATTTATAAAATCAAGCGAGATGCAAATGGGAGAATCGTCAAATGTAAAGCAAGAATTGTGGCTAAAGGGTATGTACAGAAACAGGGAGTGGACTTTGACGAAGTGTTCACGCCAGTGGCACGCATTGAAACCATACGATTGTTACTTGCACTTGCAGCAAAATGAAACTGGGAAGTACACCACCTCGACGTAAAAACAGCTTTCCTTAACGGAGAAATTATGGAAGAGGTGTACGTTAGGCAACCTGAAGGTTTTGTTAAACATGGAAAGGAGCATCTCGTCTATAAGCTTTTAAAGGCTTTGTACGGACTTCGACAGGCTCCGCGAGCATGGTATGCTAAGTTAAATAAATGCTTGGAAGAACTTGGTTTTGTCAGGTGTGCATATGAGCAAACTGTATATACCAGGAGTTTGGGCAAGGATGTGGTGATCATAGGAGTGTACGTTGATGATCTGCTAGTGACTGGGTCGAATGTTGCAATCATTAAAGAGTTTAAAGAGCAGATGGCAAACATCTTTGATATGAGCGACTTGGGGAAATTGACATACTATCTGGTCATCGAGGTTGAGCAAGGTAACAGGTACATTCAATTGAAGCAAACAGGGTACGCGAATAAGATTCTTAACAAAGCTGGAATGTCAGACTGCAACTCGACTAAGGTTCCAATGCATCCCAAGGAAGTCATCGACAAGGACAAAGGAGGTTTACTAGTTGATTCTACAAAGTTCAAAAGCATGATTGGAGGACTGAGATATCTGGTGCATACCAGGCCCGACATAGTTTATTCAGTGGGCATTGTGAGCAGATTTATAGAGAAACCAACGATGATGCATCAAACTGCAGCTAAACGCATCCTTCGTTATGTAAAAGGTACAATGGATTTTGGACTAACGTACATAACAGACAGTGAGAACAAGGTTTTGATCGGGTATTCTGATAGTGACTTAGCTGGACATGTGGAAGACAGGAGAAGTACGGGGGCATGGTATTTTATCTTAATAAAAGTTTGATAACTTGGACTTCGCAGAAACAAAGATGTGTTGCTCTATCCTCCTGCGAAGCAGAATTTATGGCTGCAACAGCAGCCGCGTGCCAAGCTGTATGGCTAAAGAAAATGCTATCACAGATTACAGATTGCAGTA
Organism: Heracleum sosnowskyi; assembly: GCA_030848705.1. Taxonomy (NCBI): domain Eukaryota; kingdom Viridiplantae; phylum Streptophyta; class Magnoliopsida; order Apiales; family Apiaceae; genus Heracleum; species Heracleum sosnowskyi. Next base: position 82,624,164 of record CM061244.1, read on the forward strand.
TTGGTCCTGTAACGTTGTTTATTGACAACAAGTCAACTATCGACTTGGCAAAGAATCCGGTTTTCCATGGTAGAAGCAAGCACATAGACATTCGTTATCACTTCATCCGTGAATGCGTTGAGAATGGAGACATAGTCATAAAACATGTGTGTACTGAAGAACGGCGTGCTGATTCGCTCACTAAAGCCTTAACTGCTGTTAATTTCAAAAGAATGAGGAGCTTACTTGGGGTGAAGGAGTGTGCTCAGACAAGTTCAGATTAAGGGGGAGTTTGTTGGGATATTAATCTGAACTTAAGAATAAAGTTTATTTATATTTTCGTTAATTTGTTTGTTTGGTTCCAATCGTGGCTATGCAAAGTGGACGTGGTCTAGAGAATTTGTAGGAGCAGTAGCAATAATCACGTAATGTTTGAATTGTTTTAGGTTGTTAGTTGTGTAGTTCCTATATTGTAGGACATCACATTCTTTCCCTTTTCATACTTATATTGTATTCAGTCAATGCATAATAAAATAATCTGATCAAGTATTTCTTTTCTCCAGTTTTCATACAAACAGTTAATTTATATTGTATGCAGTTTATTTTGTGCTAATATATTAGAGTTGACAAAAATATGTCAAGAAAATACATACATATTAAAAAATATCAACAACAAAGGCTACCTTATGTAGATTTTGATGACAGAATGAGTTCAGACAATTGAGGGATGCCACTAAAATTTAAAAAAAATAGGCAAATGATATTGTGCAGGAGAGGATACAAAGGGTCTTAATGGATATGTGTATATTTGTATGCATGAAAGGGGCAACATGAATGTTGTAGAACGAAAAGTAGGTTTAGATATTGACGGCGAATATTTAATGCTAGGTAGTGGATAAACGTGTCTTAATGGCTGATTTCGTGTTTCGTGACTGAACAGGTCCTCACAAGATGCCTACGTATCTCAATTATCACTGAGAATCAAGCCAAGAAAATGTCGTTCTAATGTTAAGGGGGCCCTTTATATCGGTGTCTGGAGCCTTAGAATCGTGCTAGAGTTAGGTTACTTGATGGCCAAGTAACCTTGACAGTGGATAACTCTTATCAGAATTAGTTTCCATGCTGGACTTGGTTTCCATGTTGGGCGTTGCCTTAGAAGCTTCCTAGTGGTTTCCAACCACTGGGTTGTTTATGAACCAAACCCATGCCTTAGTGGTTTAAGACAAGGGTTGGACCTTGGCCTAATTACTGACCACGAATTTAATATCATAGTTAGGGTTTCAGGCCTCATTAATGGGCCTCGTATTTGGACCATTCAAAGTCTGATTAATGCAGCATTAAAGGTGTCCTTAGGGCTTTATTTTAGCCCACATCATTTGCCCCCTAACTTCGAGGAAAACTGATCAGGTTTTCTCGAAGTTAAGTCGACTAATTTTTCAGTGGCCCTCTTTGGGTATGGCCTTTTGCGGCCTAGGGTACACTAGTGTTTCACGAGTATCGTTTTTTAGCGTGAAGTGTGGAGCGACCTACACATTCACTACGATTAGCATTATTCGAGGCTTCATTTTTATTGGCTGGGGGCACCTGATAACTAAACTGTTAAGTGTAGCCAAGTTTTTGTTAGTGAAGGTTTGAGTTTTGCCTTAATTTGGCTAACTCCGACGAACGATCACTGGGTGTTGCCCTAAACGGGTTATATTTGGTGGGCGATGAGCCCTAAATGGTGCTAAACAGTGCTAAACGGCATTAAACGAAGTTAAAACTACACTAAACGGTGCTAAACGGCACTAAACGGTATTAAACGGCGTTAAACGGTGTTCAACTGCGCTAAACGACGTTAAAACGGCACTAAATGGTGCTAAACGGCACTAAACGTTGCTAAACGGCGAAGAACAGTGAAAACGGTGAAGAACGGTCAAACTGTCTGAGCCAACCGGCCGGCCCTGGTCGGCCAACAGCCTTCCAGTGGCCTGGTCGGCCAACCCTGGTCGGCTGAAGGCCTTCCAGGCGCCTGTTCAGCTGGGGCTGGTCGGTCGTGGCCTGGTCGGCCGTGGCCCGGTCGGCAGGGATTTTTTTTTTTTTTAAATCATTTCAACTAGGTGGAATGTTGGTTGGATTGTTTCTTTGAATTCTTGGTTGTTTGTTATGAAACAAGGTCCTTGTTTCGAACCACTATATTTCTTGGTTGTTTGGCTTGATTTCACCCATCGTGCATGATTTCAACCATCGTCCGTGATTCCAACCACCTAAGCTTGAGACAAAGATTTAAACATGGTATTTGGTTGGTGTTTCCAAACTTGTTGGCCATTTTGGCTTACTTTGATAAAAAAAGTGGTTTCATTCGTGGTAACATCTCTAGTCATCCGGGGCTAGTCATCCAAAGCCCTCACTGAAGCTCTAGTCATCCGGGGCTAGTCATCCAAAGCCCTCACGGAGGCTCTAGTCGTCCGAGGCTAGTCATCGAAAGCCCTCACGAAGGCTCTAGTTATCCAGGGCTAGTCATCCAAAGCCCTCACGGAGGCTCTAGTCATCCGAGGCTAGTCATCGAAAGCCCTCACAGAGGCTCTAGTCATCCGGGGCTGGTCATCCAAAGCCCTGGCGGAGGCTCTAGTCATCCGGGGCTGGTCATCCAAAGCCCTTACTGAGTATCTAATCATACGGGGCTGGTCATCCGAAGCCCTTAAGGATGCTCTAGTCATCCGGGGCTGGTCATCCAAAACCTTCGCGGAGGTTCTAGTCATCTGGGGCTGGTCATCCAAAGCCTTCATGGAGGTTCTAGTCATCCGGGGCTGGTCATCCAAAGCCGTTGGTTGCCCCCCGAGTATGAACTCCTTGTTTAAAAACAACATGGGTCCTTTGAAAGCAATAGGTTGTTTTCAAACCAAAGGTTTTAAATTCTTGGTTTCCAAACCAAACTACTAACTCTCCTAACAAAACTAAGTTAATCGGATTATTGTACTTAATCCTTAATTAGGACTAAACTTTGCTTTGTTAAGCAAATCATGCTTAATTAGACTTAATTCCTCAATTGGTAGCTTTATATTGCCCCAGGTTGCATTTTCATTCGTTTTCTTCGTTCTTATTCAAAAAAATAGAAGTTTTCTTCATTATTATTCAAAAGAATAGAAGTTTTGGTTCGACTAAATGAACTTCTTCGGTCGTTTTATCATTGATTTTGACAATTAAACCTGCAAACGCGGGTCGTCTTGAAATGTGACTTATTGTCACAGGTTACCATTTTCTATAAAAGAGAGGTGAATGAACTCATTTCATTCACACCTCCATTTGCAATTTTATCTCTTGCATTTTCTCTTGCATTCTCTCTAGTTCTAGTGTGGTTTTCAACCAAGGAGTTTAGTTTCAATCAAGTAGTCATCCTTCAATCATGGCTGATCAAAGAAGGGCTGATCCATCTTCCGCTCTTGCTCAAAAGATGGCTGCAAGAGCCAAGCAAGGTAACCATCTCTCTTTATAAGCCATCTCCCATTCACTTCCATGCTTGCTTGCAAAATCCATCATCTTTTTCTTCCTTACTTCAGCTTGCACCTTGGATCTTTTTAGCTTCTCAATCCTTAGAACTGCTTGGTGTCTTTCTTTCTCAGCATGCCTGGCATCTATTGCAGCTCTTTGAGCTCTCACTGCTTCCAAGGCAGCTTCTTCTTCTTGTGACAGAGGATTTGCTTCTTCTTCCATAATATCCTCCCAGATTGGATGTTCAACGGGCTCTGGATAATATGGCTCATGCTCCTCCTGAATTGGTTGCTCTTGCATGACCTCAAATACCTCTTCACTCTTCTCTTCTTCTTGTACAAGTTCTTCTATCCAGTACTGTCTTATCGGAATAGCTTCAACCATTTCCCAAACTCCCCATCCATCCTTACTTTCCTCCCCATCTCCAAATTTCTCCCCCTTAGTTGAGGAATCCTCGATAAAAGCATCCTCAGCATAAAAGGCAGCAGAAAGATCAGGTTGTTGTTGTGAAGGTCCGGGTTGTCCAGTTTGTTGGTTCTTCAGCATAGTCCAGATTGACTGTACTCCGTCACCTTGATTTTCCAAGAAATCCATAATCTGCTTATTCATCTCATTCATAGAAGCTAGCGTCAGGTCAATGTTATCCAATCTTGAGTTGGTAGTCTTTTCCATATGATCCCGCCTCTTGTTCAGCTTAGACTCCACTCTCGAAAGTGTATTCATTGCATCTTTTACCCGCGTTTGACCATCCCGGATAACCAGAACGTCTTCTTTCAAAGCTTCTTGTCCGTGTGACAAAGCATCTACTTCATTCATGAATCCATCTTTAAGTTCCTTGACGTCCGTCCTCAACTCGATCAGTTCCTCCAATGCTTCCTTCTTTAAGGAGTCCACTGCCTACTTCGTACCTGTTATAGTGCTAGATGCACTGCCAATGACCCTGAATGTTCTTCTGGAATCAGCTGCAGCCAAGTCAACCTTCTCTTGAATAGACTTTAAAGAAGCATTGGCTTGACTAGAGGAGATCCCTTGGTCAAAGGAAGGTCGCAGTGGAACCTTAAATAGTGGATTTCCTTCTTTGTCACAAACTGTCATCTCCTTGAGGGTAGATTGAACTTGTAACTCTCTTTCCGTCGGTAATAGCAAATCATCAATATTTGGAAGGGTTAGGGTGTCACTCCTCACATTTGGCTCTGGGTGTACACTCAACGTTTCTGTCGGTGTTTCACTCATTTTTCCTTTCCCACTCAGGCCAGGTGTAAGTGTTTTTGTTTCACTCAATCCCTTTTTGCTCAATGTACCTGCAGAATAAAAAACCGTAGCCGTCCTTAAGGAGGTCACCGGTGGTGCAATGGGGCTTCGCAAGTCCCCGTCCTTGGATAAATCAAGTTGCTGATCATCCGTAGATGATAAATCCTTTGAAGGATCTAGAGTTTGAATCTCTAGGGGGTTAGAAACAGGCTCTATTAACATCAGAGATCCCGAATCTTCCCCAATAGTCTGTGAAGACTTTACCTCAGTTGACTCCTCAATAGTAATTGATTCATTGTCACCGAGTTGCCGATTTGCACCTATGTCAGACCCTTTACCCGCAGGATCCAGATATGTTCCATCTGGGGAGGTAGACAATGACCCTTTAGATTGTGCATTTAGGTCAAAGCCTTCTCTCGACGTCTGTGAAGACCCTTGGTTCTTAGAACCTTCAACCAGTGAACCTGGCCGTAAAATGGTCGGAACACCAGTTGCTTCCGTCAATTCTTCCTTACTTGATTGAGCTATTGGTTCAGATATAGCTTTCGTTAGCGTAGCCCAATCAGCATCAGAAAAATCAATAAAGGGCGCTTTGGAAGTTTGAAATAAAGTATCAACAGTTGCCTCGGTTTCTGTTCTTCTCCTTTTAGAGGTAGGCAGAGCTGCTGTTGAAGGGTGTATCTCCTTATGTGGTGCTGCTAAGGCACTATCTCCCTCTACACTCACGGATGTCTGAATATTGGGTATAGGAGGGGAAGGAGGTTCGTTTATTGTTTCATTTGGCTCTTCCAAAGGCTCTTCGACCGTGGTTAGAGGTTGTGGGTTTGCAACCTCCTGGTCAGGAATGGCCACTGAGGGCTCTGGATCAACATCCATTGGTTCAGGTGCCATTTCAGGTTGAAGTGGAGGAATATTACCTTCAATTACCTGTTCCCTTGGGGGCAGAAGTGGTAGGGGCACCGTTCTTAGATAATCTGTGAGAACAGTGGGTACCCCTGGAAGATAGTTGTTCTTCCTTATGAGAGCGGTTATTGCATTGCTCTTCATTCTCATGCACTCCTGGTTGGCTTCACCTTCAAATATCTCCCGTTCATCATATGTTAAGATATCATTGAGAATTAGCTGTAGGAACCTAGGATAAAAGCAAAGCACATCATCAGTTATGCATGTTCTTTCATCCAGTGGTCCCATGCACAGAATGACTTGATCGATCAGTAGCCTTCCTGTGTTAATATGCTTATTGTTCGCAATGGCAAACCCTATCTTTTGAAGGAATAAGGGAATTCCATGCAGATTTGTTAGCTTGGCAGTAAAAACATGGATTAGGGTATGAAAGAAAAAATTCCATGGCTTTGTCAAATAATGCTTAAGGAACTCTCCCACAAAGAAGTTAGGTTGTTGACTTCTTATGAGAGTGAAGAAAGCATGTATCTCCTCAGTCGTGGGATCCCGAACAAGGTTTTCTGTTGGAAAATGTAAGATTCTGTTAAAATCATGTTTCGTCACCCTTATTGTTCTGCCCCCTGGTACAACAAAACTAATGGACCTTACGTTATTCTCAGTTTTATCCGTGGCGGTTGTGTACAACGCAGTCAATTGATCAATACAAAGGACCACAGGAGTACTCAAAGAATATGCCACTAATGAACGTGTGTTCAGAAACTCTGCCCATGCACGAAACTGTAAGTTCGTTATGGATTGCAAGTTCTGAAACGAGACATGATTAGTCTTGGTAACGATAAATTCTCTGGCCATTATTTTTCAAATTTCCAGAAAATTAATTTTAAACCAAAACTAATTTACCAATTAAATTTAATTAATTATTACTAATTAACTAAACCTTAACAAAATTACCCCTTTTGACTTTAACACACAAACTCGAACCCTTGAATTAAGAACACTAAATTAGTGAATCTCAGAATACCACTAAAATCCAAAGAAATCAATTGTTAAACAATCGACTTCTACAGATAAGAACTGTTATCACTTTTCTGAGGTTCAAATATTTAGTTCGATGGTTTCTTCCTATGAAAGTTCTAAACACTTAAAACAATAAAGTTTTCACGGTTAAAATGAATTCAACAGTGAAACACAGTAATTTTCAAGTTTTTCTAGGTTAAAAATGGAGAAATCTATCGACAATGATGTTCTTGGTTGTGTGTATATCTCTTTGTAAGTATAGAACTCGGCTGTGTCTTTTCTTAGATCTGAAAAAAAACTGAAAAGGGAAAAGCTAAGGCAAAGTCTTTATACTTTTGAAAACTGTAAGGGTAAAATGGTCAATTCTTGTTCGATGGTTTTTATTTGGTCGTTCGATAGGTTTTTCAGAGGGGCACTAAAGTCAAAAGCACTTCGATAGTTTTTGAAAAACTATCGAAGTGTTTAAAATCTGGAATTTAAATAGACTTTCTGAAAAACTATCGAAACATATTCCTATTTTAAACCAAAAACTATCGAACGTTTTTAGAAAAACTATCGAGAATTTAAATATAAAATTAATTAAATTCACTTCGATGTTTTTCTCAACTGATTTTCAAAATGTATCGAGAATTTAAATATAGAATTAATTAAATTCCTTCGATATATTTTAAAATGATTCTCAAAAACTATCGAGAATTGTTTTCGATAGATTTTCTTTTCCTTTTCAAAAACTATCAAAAATTAAATTCGATAGATTTATCTATGTACTTGAAAAACTATCGAATTTCCTAAATTCGATATTTTTGCTTCTGTCCAAATTTTAAAACATGTTCTTGTTTTAGAATTCAGACTTTTTATTTCCTGTCAAGTTTTATTTTGAATCAATCTTTTAAAATTCACCAAAATCAATTGTTAACAGAAAATTCACAATTTTCTTAGAATAAAATCAACTAAATATCATTAAATGATATTAATCAATTAAAATCCAATAAATTATGCTGCATTAATCTACAATGTTAAAAACAAAGTAAATTAATTCAAATTAAATAGATGCTTTAATATTTAGAACAAATATTAGCACCTAAATAATTTTTAGAATTAATAACCAATTAAATGCTAGAAGATATATCATCCATAATTATGACATAAAATTAGTACAATAATCCTAACTACGAGAATTGCTCCAGAAAATAAATTCACGAGTCCTAAGGATATGGAAATTCTTAAACTCATGTATTCACTAGGACTATCTGCAGTTATTGACTTCTAATCAGAATCAATTAGAAAGATTTAACATCCCAAGTTCACCAACCAGCTTATTGAAAGTGGATTCATCAAGCGGTTTAGTAAAGATGTCTGCAATTTGATCCTATGTGGGTACAAAATGTAACTCCACAGTTCCATTCATGACATGCTCTCGGATAAAATGATACCTGATGTCGATGTGCTTCGTCCTCGAGTGTTGCACTGGGTGGTTTGAGATTGCTATGGCACTTGTGTTGTCGCAAAATAGTGGAATCTTTGTTAACAAAAGCCCATAGTCACGGAGTTGGTTTCTCATCCACAAGATCTGAGCACGGCAGCTTCCAGCAGCAATGTATTCAGCCTCAACTGTTGATGTGGACACTGAATGCTGCTTCTTGCTGTACCAAGAAACTAATCTTCTTCCAAGAAACTGACAGCTTCCTGAAGTACTCTTCCGATCAATCTTACAACCAGCAAAATCAGAGTCTGTGTATCCAATAAGATCAAATCCTGTATCTTTAGGGTACCAAATTCCAAGATTTGGGGTCCCCTTAAGATATCTAAATATTCGCTTAACAGCTATTAGATGAGATTATTTAGGATCAGACTGAAACCTAGCACACAAGCATGTTACAAACATTATATCTGGTCTACTTGCAGTGAGATAAAGTAATGAGCCTATCATACCTCTGTAGCCTGTGATGTCACCCTTCTTACCAGTTTCATCCTTATCAAGCTTAGTGGTAGTTGGCATAGGAGTCTTTGCTGTAGATGAGTCTTCCATTTGATACTTCTTCAGAAGATCTTTAATGTACTTGGACTGACAAATGAATATACCATCTTGTTTTTGGTATACTTGCAGTCCAAGAAAGAATGACAATTCACCCATCATGCTCATTTCATAACGACTCTGCATTAACTTAGCAAATCTCTTGCATAGATCATCATTAGTAGAACCAAATATTATGTCATCAACATATACTTGCACCAATATCAAATCATTTTTATGCTTTTTGACAAAGAGAGTTTTGTCTACGACACCTCTTGTAAAATCATTTTCAAGTAAGAATTCAGAGAGAGTGTCATACCATGTCCTTGGAGCTTGTTTGAGTCCGTAGATAGCTTTGAATAGAAAGTACACAAAGTCTGCCAGTTTTGAATCCTCAAAACCTGGAGGTTGTTCCACATACACTTCTTCTTCTAACTCCCCATTCAGAAAAGCACTCTTCACATCCATCTGATATACCTTGTAATTGGAATGTGCAGCAAATTCCAGAAACATTCTGATGGCCTCAAGTCTTGCTACTGGTGCGTAGGTTTCATCATAATCAATTCCCTCTTCTTCGTCCAACTTATTTCTCGTTACAATGCCATCTTCGTCCAGTCTGGCTTTGTTTCTCGTTACAATGCCATCTTCGTCCAACTTATTTCTGAATACCCATCTTGTGCCAATAACAGATTTTCCCTTAGGCTTGGGTACCAGCTTCCAAACTTTCTGCCTTTCAAACTGATTGAGTTCTTCTTGCATAGCAATCACCCAATCTGGATCATCTAGAGCATCTTCAACTTTCTTAGGTTCTGTTTCTGAAAGAAACCCAGAATAGTGACATTCATTTTGTGATGTTCTCCTAGTTCTCACTCCTGTGTCCGGATCACCAATGATCAAGTGAAAGGGATGATCTCTATTCCATACCCTTTGTCTTGGCAGATGCGATCTTGATGATTCTCCTTGTTCTAAATGTTGTGGAGTGTGACTAGTTGAACCTTCTCCTGCTCCCCCTGAGTTGTTGACGGTTTGATCTGTTGATTCTGAAGACTGACTAGTGGATCCTGTAGAATTTTGAGGATCTTCACTTTGGTCACCACTTTGTCCAGAATCATTATCATTATGATTATTATTAATAACTGTAACAACTTCAGGTACTTCTTCATTGTCAGAGAGATCTCCTGATAGATTTTCAAATATCAAGGATTCAGAGTTCTCTCCAGTTTGCAGGCCTGGTCTTTTGGTGTCGTCAAATGTTACATTAAAGCTTTCCAACACCTTCTTGTCTTCAATCACATATACCCTGAAAGCCTTAGATTCCAGAGAATAGCCCAGAAAAATGCCTTCATCTGCTTTGGCATCAAACTTGCAAAGATGTTCTCCATCTTTAAGTACAAAGCACTTTGCACCAAACACATGAAAGTACTTCAGTGTTGGTTTCTTGTTGGCCATTAACTCATACGGAGTCTTTTCATGATCTTTGTTGATCAGGTTTCGATTCTGAGTGTAGCAAGTTGTATTCACTGCTTCAGCCCAAAAGTAAGTGGGAAGGTTTGATTCACTCAACATTGTCCTTGTTGCTTCAACCAAGGTCATGTTCTTCCTTTCCACTACTCCATTCTGTTGAGGAGTTCTTGGTGCTGAAAACTGTCTTGAAATTCCTTTCTCTGAGCAGAAATCATTAAGAACTGCATTCTTGAATTCAGTTCCATTGTCTGATCTGATTGTCTGCACAGGTAGCTTAGCTTCCACTTCTATCTTCTTGATGTGATCAATGATTAGTTGTGTTGCTTCATCCTTTGATTGTATGAAAAACACCCACGTGTACTTGGAGTAGTCATCCACCATCACCAATGCATATCTTTTTCTTGAAAGTGACATAACATTGACTGGACCAAATAAATCCATATGAATCAGTTGTAATGGTTCAGTAATGCTTGTCATTCCTTTGCTTCCATGTGATGCTTTCTTCGACTTCCCTTTTTCACATGCTTCACATAGTCCCTCCTGATTGAATTCCATCAGGGGCAACCCTCTCACTAACTCTCTCTTTACCAAAGAGTTCATAGTTTTGAAGTTTAAGTGTGAGAGCTTCTTGTGCCATAGCCAACTTTGTTCTGAAGATGCCTTACTGTAGAAACATGTAACTTCTCCTTCACTGGTAGAACTTAAGTCAGCTATAAACAAATTTCCTTTTCTCACTCCCAGTAGAGTAAGCTTCTCATCCTTCCTGTTGGTGATCAAGCACTTGTCCTTTCTGAAATCTACATTGTTGCCTTTATCATAGAACTGACTGATACTTAGAAGATTGTGCTTTAATCCTTCAACAAGAGAGATGTTTTCTATGATGACATTTCCAGCTTTCAATTTACCATATCCCGAAGTGAATCCTTTGCTGTCATCTCCAAAGGTTACAATCGGACCGGTCTTCTTAACCACCTCTGTAAGCAGGGACTCTTCACCTGTCATGTGTCTAGAACAGCCACTATCCAGAATCCACACAACCTTTGAGCTTTTAACCTTATACTGCAATCACAGATTGATTAAGCGGACTTTGGTACCCAAAATTGTTTGAGTCCTGAAGGTTTAGATGATTTAACAGGAGTAACATTCAATTTAGTCTTACCCTGTTTGATATTCATAGTATCTGTGGATTTAACATTAACAGTGCTATTGCTACTATCATTCCTCAACTTAAAATAAGCATGCATGATGTTGTACTTACATAGCAAACACTCTTTCTTTCCACAGGGTTCATGAAGATCAGGCATGTCAGACATGTTATGCATTTCAGAAGTATTAGCAGTTTCTACTTTAACCTTTTTACATGCATGTGTAAGGTGTCCAACAGAATTACAAATAGCGCACAACTTCCTAGATGCAATGGGAGAATATGGAACCATTTCCTGATTAACAATCTTCTTCTTCCCATTCCTGTTCTTTTTAGCATTACTAACTAAGTCACCTACTTCAGTTTTAGGTATAACAGTTTTTACTGATTTCCTAGGCAACTTAGTCTTTACCTCTTTTTCCTTCAATAAATCCTCCTCAAGCAATTCTTGTGCTATGTAAAGGTCATCCTCATTAAAAGGTTCTGAGAAGGGCTTGACAAAGACTGGACTAACCACATTCTTAAGAATATGTGGAATATCCTTCTTGACAACAGAAGATGTCACAGGAAATTCCAGAGTCCTTTTCCCAGCCTTTTTGGAATAGTCAAGTCCTATAGCAGTTTTATTACCCTGGGTCTGAGTATCAATGATCTCCTTAGCAATTAGGGCGGAATTCTTAAAAGCATTCAGCTTCAAATCTAGATCTGAAATCTGCTTCCTGAGGATAGTCTCTATCTTATCATTACACTTGACCTTGTTCTCTAAGTACGCATTCTTTTGCTTAAGATCTTCTAATATGACAGCTACAAGCTCTAGTTCTTCATTTTTAGATTCTAAATTTTTAATCTTAAGAACTAGTTTAGCATTTTCCATTTCTGATGCTAGCATGCTTGTGTGTACATTAAACAATTCTACACTAAGATCTTGCACAGTTTTCTTGTACTCAGAGTTAGATATATCAATTGTAGTTAAGATAGGTACCTGAGATGATTGTGGTGATTCCTCTAAAGAGTCAGCCATTAGGGCAACATTTACATACTCTTCCTCTTCATCCGAATCAGTATCATCCCAGTGCTTTCCCCCTGCTATATATGCTTTCCCTTTCTGCTTTCCAGAAAATGCCTCCAATTGCTGTATAAGCTTGGCATTCTCCTTCTTCAAACCCTCATATGAGTCTTTCTTTCCATAGACATCTTTCATGTCTCTTGCTTGACGAGGCTTCCGGCATTCAGTGGCGAAATGTCCTAACTCATTGCAGTTGTAGCATCTTGATTTTCTTCTATCAATCATGCCAGTCTTGTAGCCTCCCTTAAAGCCTGTACTAGGTGTATAATTGCTCTTCTGGAATCTGTTGGTTGAGCCCTTGAACTTGTACTTAGGGTTTCTCTTGAAACGAATATGACTAAACTTTGCAGCTAAGTACGCCATGGTTTTGTCTTCCATTTGCTCAAGCTCTTCTAAGGTGTAGCAATCACTTTCATCAACACCCAGATTCACAGAATCCATTTCTGCTTCTATTATCACCTCATTTCCAGCTCTAGGGGTTTGAACCTGAATCTCAGAAGTTATTGGTTCATCCACTACAAGTGCTGCTGATCTCACAAGTGCATTGTGATTGCTGTCCACTGTCCCTGATCCGTAGATTATCACTCTCTGTTCCTGTTTCATCTCATAGGTCTTCAAATTGCCATAGATCATCTCTAATGACATCTTTGTGAAGTCAATTCTTTCCCTTATGGATGATGACTTGTGTTCTACATGATGGGGCAGCGTCATCATGAACTTCCTGTTTGATTCTCTCAATGGATAGGTCTTTCCTTTCATTGCCAATTCATTTAGGAGCTTAGTATATTTCTCAAAGACCTGAGTTATACTTTCTCCTGGCAGAGACCTAAACGCTTCGTATTGAGAAGTCAGGATGTCCAATCTGTTTTCCTGCACGTCTTCAGTTCCTTCCATTATCAAGTTAATGGTATCCCACATATGTTTCCCGCTTGTACAGTTCATCAACTGATAGCTCATTTCCTTGTCCGCGGAGTCTGCCAATATCAACATTAAACTGATGTCCAATCGAATCAGTTCTTTGTCAGAATCTGTATACTCAGTAATATCCTTAGGTTGGGTGCCTGGAGGAATCCTGCTACCATCAGGAGCTGTAGATTCACTAACTGGTTTCATTGGTACAAACGGTCTGTTCTCTAATATGCCAATATACAACGGATTAGATGCCTTGAAAATAACAGCATCTTCATCTTCCACAAACTGAAATCATCTCTAGTAAACGGGGGAACTTTAATACCAGCGGTTGTCTTTGGAGCACTCATGGTTTCTGAAAATTTCAAATTGTTTAAAATTCAAGAAATTGCAATTAAATGAAAAATTTTGAAAGTTAAAAAATTTGCTTCGAATTTTCACGCTACGTTTGATTTTGGTCTCATTCACCGGATCTGATTTGTACGTCAATCAAGTAGCTTTGATACCAATTGTTAGGTCCAAAGTATCGTAGAAGGGGGGGTTGAATACGATACTCACAAATAATTTAATTTCGTTCGCGGATAATTCATTCAGTTCTATAACGAAATCAAACACACCAAACCAAACCAAGTTTCGAGGAATATATCTTTTTATAAATATAAACCTCGAGGGGTGCTACAATTTCTAATCCGTAGATTAGCTTCAATGAGTTCTAAGTTATACACAATCAAAACTTTGATAGATTTCAAGTAGAATTAATTTCTCTGGTATTTTCTCTCTGGCTTGATCTCTCTCTCAGTTATTGCTTCTGTGTGAAATAACTCCGACTGAAGAAGACACACTTCCTCTGTTGTAATTGTAGACTTTTGTTTTTGAAAACCATCGAACCAAAACTAGAAACAATCTTGGCCGTTGGATCTTCATCAACCATACAAAACAAAACAAACTTTTCACCTGCTCCCTATTTAAAAACCATCGAATGGTTTAAATCAATTTACTATTCGATAGTTTTTAAATCAAAACTATCGAGTGCCAAATTGATTTACTTTGTTTTAAATAGAATTACCTTTAACATCATTCGATAGTTTTCACAATTGAAAAACTATCGAATTCTTTTTCTTGTCTTTTGTCCTTTAGTAATTACTCCTGAGCTCCTGGGTGTTTTAGTTTTAGACTGTATCAATTTCTTCTGAGACGATAAAACAACTTGATCTTTTTAGTGCCGTCACCTAGTGCAACTGGTCTGGTTCACAGATGAATAACACTTGATCAATTCTTCTTTTATGTCTTCATTTCAGTGCTGCTGATAAGTCCTTTATCGTTCTGGTTTCTTCGATTAAATCAATGGAATCCCGTGGTACTTAACCCAAAATCATTCACATACTTCTGTCGTCTTGCAAGTCTTGTTTCTTTTGCTGTCACTGAGGCTTGAACATCTTCATGAACTTCTTTCCATGACCTGTTTACGGACTTCAAGAATACATAACGTATTTTGATTTTTTGAGTTTACCTTTTCTTCTTTGATTCTGGATTCCTGTGCTTCTGTTAATATTATTGTATGTCTTGTCCTTTGTTGAGTTGTAGTTATCTCTTTTACATCTTATGTTACATTATGCTTTACAGGTATGTTTAAACAGAAATAATATTGAATCAAGATACAAAAATATATGTATGCTTATTTAAATTATAAAATTCATACGTAGTTATAGGGTCATCCATTGGATATATTTCTCTTTGTTAAATATTGGAGATAGTGTCTTCAATGACAATAATGCAGAATGTAGACTACATAACAACAATATCTTTCTCAAATGTGGTTCATCCATAGAGTTATGGTCCTCCCTAAACATAGGTTGCCCCTCATGTTTATAGAGCTCCCCAAGTGAGTGTTTATGCATAGCGTAACAGTAGGCTTTAGTATTCATCTCCTTGCGACATCTTCACTATCTTGAAGAATTGGAATTTTCGTATTTCAACTCTCAGTTTTTTCCTCTGACTTGCAATCATCTAAATGGGTCAAGAAGATACTTTCTGAGAAAGCAAGGGGACAAGGAATTAAATTGAAGATTGCGAAATTTTCATGTATAAAAGTATAACCATTCAAATTCAAGTAATGGAAGTGGATACCAACCAAGGCCAAACGATATTTAGAATTACTGTCAAGTTTTACCAAATTAGTAAGATTTGTATATTGTAAGATCCGTGAACTTTATTCATAATATAAATGTTATTATATGTGTAGAATACTTATTATGAAGTATTTTGAGTTTTAATGATAATGGTTGTTAAGTTTTTATGTGTAAATTGGTGTGTCGAAAGCCCCGTTCAAATATTTTGTCATTTGAAAATATCTTCAATTTTGAGCCCCGTTTTGATAATTCAAGGGCCCCGTTGAAATTTTGTTCATCATTATTATTCCTTCGTCATTCGTGTCCGAATCATTATCGGAGGATTTCTTCGTATTATTATATCCCTTATTATCCGATATTATCAATAGTATTTGTTTTATTCAAAGGAAGAAAAATTATTCTAAACCCTAACCCTAACCCTAATTTTTCTAGGGTAATTGATATATCGTCTGTATCAATAAATACATCTGTTATAGCCCCAGTATTCTTGAGCATTAGTTATATAAATGATACGTATTGATTTGGATAACTATCAGTCTTTTTGGATAGCTATCACCTCGTAAAACGTATATTTTACATTATTAGGGTTTTAAAGCGAACTAGTGGATCAATATCGATCCAAAAATGTCGTTTAGGGTATTATTTTCCACTAAGTATAAAAAGGAGAATCGTACATTATATTTCATATAATCCGTATTAGAAATATGCAAAAATATAAAATTCCCGAACCGTGTTTTTCGTGTTCTTGAAAATCAAAATCAATTTCGAAGGTGTTATTGAAATCCAAATTCAAAGTTCAAGTACTCAAATCAAAGATCTTGAGCTCTAGTTTCAGAATCTTCCAACCTCGTCGTCATCTGGTAATTTTTTGATTTTATATGAATTTTTTAAATTTCGAATTAAAATTAGGGTTTATATTCGAATTGGGGATTTTCATTCTGTTGATTCTCCGTTCAATTGATTGCTTCCAACATGTTCCTAGGGTTCTAATTAGTAGGAATTCATGCTTTAATTTCATGTTTATGTTCACTTTTTACGGGTTTGATTTTCGGGTTTTGACCCGAATTCTTCTTTTTAATAGTCCGTTCTGGTTATTGATCTGACATGATTTTGGATATAGGGCTTTCATTGTATGTGTTCTTAGCTTCATTTTAACATAAAGAACGTAGAGTTTCATGTAAGATTTTAGTAGATCGGAAAATTGGTTTAAGATTTTAGCTTGATTTTGGAACTTCAAGCCCGACTATTTTCCGGTGATGTTTTTGGTTTGTTTTTTATCGGAATGTATTGGTATGATTACGAGGAGTGTTTTGGTATCAAAAGCCCCAATTTTCGATGTGTTTTTGGCTCGCCGAATTCTGGAAAAGGTCGTCGGATTCTGGGAATTTTCCGGCTGTTCTTCGCGACCCGGATTGTTCTTGGCGACCCATGACCCGATCCAGTAACCCGTTTTCTGGCCCGGTTTCAATCTTTAAAACTCTAATTCATTTTCAGAAAACTGTTTTTGAATTTTATTTTTTAATTTAATTCGAAAATAGTTTAATTATTTATAAAAATCACATTTTTATTTTAAAAATACATTTTTAAATTCAGAAAATTCTGGAAAATTATATTTAATTATTTAAATTTGAAAACTGATTAAATTTAATTATTTTTAATATTTTTCATTAATAATTAATTAATTTAATTAATTGATTAATTCTTTTAATCAGTTAATTCTTAATAATTAATTATTAATTATATTTAATTAATTTAAATTAAGTTTAATTATTTTCTAGCTTGATTTAATTATTTAAAAATAGTTGGAGTGTTTAAAAAGTGTCAATTAATTTTTATTGATGATAACCATTGTTGACTTTCTTAAATGAGTACGTTGTACCCTTGAAACCATTCCGAATCTATTTCTCGGACTTTCTTTGATATTGAATAGTTGAAGCTCTTTTGCAACTATTACACCCCGTCATTGTGTATTTATTTTGTTATGCATGTTATTGCTTATACCTTGTGATAGAATTGGCATGTTTTAAAAATGAGACCAGTAATGGTCGGGCCATATTTATGGTCGTAATAACTTAAGGCCTAGATGGCCATGGATCCTAGTGGAGGACTATGCTATAAGCTAGTCCGGGGTTGATGCGTGACTGATCAGCAGCTCAACCTTTGTATTTGAAAAATGTAGAAGTTCAATTCTAATTCCTCTTTCTTCAATAAAGATTGTTAAAAGCATATGTTTGACTTGTATATTGTTGATTCAGATAATTGAAATCTTTCCTTTCAATATGGAACTGTGATTGATATATATATCATGCTTGCTGAGCACATGTGGCTCATACTTGTTTTGTTTCTAACAGCGATAGAATGAGAATGAGCAGACACAGCGCTAGTGACAGTTCTCCCGATGCTAGGAGACCACCCCGAGTGATTGTCATTGGACGGGTAGTTGTTTTACTTTGGAAGTTAGACTAGATGTCTAGCTTTGTATATTAAGTGTGTAATAACTCTGAAAACTAGTTTGTAATAAATATGACTTAGAAGCTTGTTTTATGTCATAATCTGGATGCGGTCTTGGATAAGGGGTATTTTATGTTATTATATTATTATGCATGTGTTAGATTCAGGTATATTGTGTTTCGTTGGTCGAGTGACTCCCCAAATATGTACCCCAGGTTTGGAGGGCGTCACATATATATATCCTGATATATGGAGTATTTAAGTAGTATTTGTGCACTGTACTTTTGCATTTTCAAATCCACTAACAATAGCTAAGGTTGTAGTGACTTAACCAAGAGTATTTGGATCCTCTTCTTGCTCTTCACCAAATACCGCTTCTTGGTCTCATATTCAAGTTTATCCAAATTATCGGCATTTTCCAGGTAGCCAAACAGGAGATGCTCCGCCTTCTTTTCTGATGCATTGGATGTTTCCCTATTGCCACTGTTGCTACAAGACCTGATATTTTCAAAATTAGACTTCCCGTGTTTGGTCTTAAAATAAAAGTTATTAAGTCTTTATGCAGCTTCTAGCCCAGACAAAGTGCTGTGAAATATAACAGCCATAATACTATGATTGGCAGGTCTCCCACGGCATACCACTACAAGAAAAACTGAATCAGACGACTCACCCAGGCCCGTTGTCTATTACCCTTGAAAACCGATGACTATTGAGATGTCGTCAGATGAACCTCAGACAACGCTTAAAAAATGTTGTGCAATAACTGAAACGACAGTCATCGATGTATAACAACCAGAAAGAACAACAGTTTCTTACCATACAGCCCGTTGTATAAGTTGATGATCACAACATACTGGTAAATCTAAAGTGTTGTATAACAGCTAAAAACAACAATAGGTCACTACAGAATCCATTGTAAGAAGGCATTAGTTATAATAGATTTGTTTACGTCACCCGTTGTGCGAACTTATATCTAAAACGGTTTTCTCCTCAGTCTCTGCATTAGTCAACGGTTTTTATCTCTAAGTGTGTAGTAACAAGGCTTTTGAACAACACTTCACATGTATTTACCTATTGTGCTTTGTTTTGTTAGACAACAGTTTTATTTTAAGAATGCGTCGTAAGAGATTATTTTTACAACGTTTTTGTTTGGTCAATCTTTTGTATTTAGTCTAAATAGACAACAGGTTTCTTTTATGAGTGTTGTACGAAAAACATTTACACAACAGTCTAAATAGACAGTGGCCATTGTTTGATGCAGATAATAACAATAGTTCTTATAGATGCCACACTAAGCTAAAAACATAAGAGACAATGGTTTTATAACCAAATGAAACAATGGTAGACATTGTAATTACAAGCCAACAAAAATACCAAACTAAATACTTCACATATTACCAACTAATATTCACCATTACAACCACTATTCACCAAATTCACAAACTAATGCTCCAATCGAATGATTATTTTTGTTGTGGTAAAATCATCATCTATTGTACCTGACGTGAAGTCGAAAGTTAAATAGATGATGATTTTACCACCGCAAAAGTAATCTGCGAGGATTTCATCCTTGGTTGGCCAAGAGCATCCATAAATCAGCAAAGCTTAGGATTTAGGCCAAGTAGCGAAGTAGGTGCATTTGTCTGCTCATTTGAAATGGAAGGTCCAAAATGCAAGTTGTAGAGCACAAGACTGGTGAAGGAAATTAGCAAATAAAACTTGAATATTGATCATGTATGAGCGATCAAAATACAAAGTATGCAAACCTGACATATTAACCAACAGTCCTAAATGTTAACAAGAGTCCTGACAGTGGTGAGCAACATAAAGGCTGGTGAAGTTCCTACACATCAAAACAAAGTTGATCATTACATACACATATGATTCATATTTCAGAACAAAAATACTAATTAAAATGCATGTAGTACACATAAGCAAAGAGAGACAAGTTGGTGTGCATCTAACAGTGTACTATATATACATGTGTCTATTATGTTAGGCCGAATACACAATATATAATCAAGTATGTATGAGAATAACAATTAAGAACACAGGTTTGTAAATCAACAAACTGAATTATATTAAATAATTCTCTCTTAGTGATGTTAATGAATCACAAAGAGCTTCTAGGTTACAAGAATAATATATTCAATGATCGCATCCCTTCTAGGGATAACCTATCTGTGTTTATATAGTACACAGTTACACAATCCTTATCTAATTGATATTCCTACAAATTAGCTATACAATTTATATCAATTAAGGATTGCTTCTTATCTTCTAACTCGTTTCCTTAGCTGCATCAATATATCTTGCTTCTTTCCATCTTCAAGATATATTGCTTCTAGAATCTTCAATGTAAGCACCGACAGCTAAGTCAACTTTCACCTTGTCAGAGTTTAACAAACTCTGACCGGCTTCTTCATAAACTCTGATAAACACCTGTTGCTTAAACACTGATGAACAAACATTAGCAATTATATTTAACAATCTCCCCCAACTTGTGCATAATCAAAATGTACAAGTTAAACAAATAATAATTGATGATGTCAAAACATATAACAAATGCAGTGTTTAACATATCAGAGTTTAACTTTAACTTAGAATGGATAAACATTAAAAACTTACAATCAGACTTTACTTGATTTCTTGAATTTCAGGCACTGTCCTGATATAGTCTGTAAGTAGTTTTCTTTCAGCTCTTTCTAGCTCAGCAGTCATAACCTCTTTCAGCTCCTTCAATTCTGGATCACTGTCACCAGTTTGATATATGGCAGCCCTCAGAGAATATATACTGTTCTTGTGCATTTCATTTCCAAGTCTTATAAAGAAAGACTTGTCAGACTCTAAGTTAAATTCCAAAACCTTTATTCCCAGTGCATTCCTGAATCTTGCACTGTTTCTCTTCATTTCAACAATTTTTCCATAAGCATCTCTATACTTAGGAATATAAATACTTGAGACACCTCCTCCAAGCATAGCTTTGGACTTCATCATTCTATCTTTGATAACCATAGCAGCATCATAAGTAAGTCTATTCTTAATCTTGAAAAGATATAGAACATACTCTAGCTCTTCCCATAGCTTCAAATGAATATCAGATTCACCAACTCTGTAAACTCTTCCATCATCTATGAAGTAGAACAAAAATGCCTTTCGTAAACCTCTATGAAATATCATCTGAACAGACTCTAATTTGTCAAGGTTTTCTTGTGTAACCCCAATACCAGGTTCTGCCAGTGATGAAGAATCTCCAGGTCTATTGTTAATTCTCTTCTCCCTGTGTGATCCCAAACCAGATTTATCATATGACTCTTTGCCTAAAACAGTTCTGGTTTGTAAGAAATTCAAAGCTTCTAACTTCATATCTTCAGGAAGTTCAGGTCTTTTGAAACCAGGAAGGTGTGTGAATTGTTTAGCTTGTACAACTTGAGCATTGTCAGCGGTTGTCACAACTTTAGTAGTATCATCAACATGAGCCTTGTCAGCGGTTGATCTAGCTTCAAAAACTTCAACTTGAGCTCTGTCAGAGGTTGAAAAATTCTTCTTAGGTAACTGTCCTTCTTCTACCAGCTTACCTTTACCTTTTTCTTTATCTGCAACCAAAGGCCTCCTTGAGTATTGTAAACTCTGTTGAAAGTTCACATTCTCTTTAATAGAAATTCCTAGTTCTTTTCTCCTAGGAGCCTTTGCTGCTTTCTTCTTATAAGTACCAGCTTTTAATTTCTCTTGATGCTCTTCAGCAAGAAGCTTCATTTCAGCATCAATATCTTCAACTGTCACCTCACCACCATGCTCTTGTAAAAATATTTGAGTAGCTATTTCTTCATCAGTGGTAGGCTTATCAGAGTTTATCAAACTTTTGAGTTTTGAACTACTGGCAGAGTTTATATTTCCCTTACCAGGGTTTGATCTTCTATCAGAGTTTGATCTTGGTGGTCTTCTCTCAGAATTCAACCTTAAACTCTTTTCATCTCCCTTGCTTCCACCATCATTACCATCATCCCTCCGTCTCAGAGTTTGAGTGTTTTTGCATTTGTCACTTGGTACACTCTCCCCCTTTTTGACATCATCAGAAAGTAGTACTGATGTCAGCAACTCAATGGCATTTGAAATTGAAGTAAGCTGTGTAGCCATCGCAGCTTGATTGTCTTCAACTTTCCCAAGCCTCTTCTGAATAACATCAGAGTCCTTAGCTTGCTGCTTGAACATTGAGGAATAATATGACCTATCATTCTTCAAAGTCATATCTCTCAGCCCAACGTCATTCCTTAAATTTGTAACCGCTGTGTGTGTCTCATCAAATCTATTGTGAAGAGATTTAACTTGCACCACAGTGGCTTTAAGACTTGTAATAATATCAGGAGTAGAAATGGTCATGACAGAATCAGCTACAAAATCTGCAGCCCTCTGAGCAGTAAATATGCAATCTGCATCAGCCCATCTGCTAAAATACATCTGTTGAAAATGCTCAGCTGTTTGTCTGTTGATTTCTCTAGCGTCAGCAGAATCTGCAACATCATCAGACAATGATACTTGAATACTAGGGTGTGAATGAGAACCCTCAGCAGCATCTTCAATATCTTTACAATCAATGTTTGCTTCATTTTCCACATGATCAGAGTTTATAACAGCATCAACTTTTGCTTCTTGATGTACAACATCTTCAACAATCTGCTGCATAGCCTCAATCAAGACAGCATCATCAGAGTTTGGTGCAGCAGCTACCTCTTGAACATCATCTGCGTCAACAAAATTCTCTCCTGTAGCTTCATTTAAGATCTTTTCTTCAGCAGCTTCAAAACGCCCAGCAGATGCTAAAATCTGATCAATTTCTTCCCCCTTTTCAGAATTGGCATTGTTGACAGAAAGAATCTCTGTATGTGAACCAACAGAGTCTTCAAGTATAAGGGTGGCTTGATCAGCTGCCACATCCTCAGTGTAATGATCAGAATAGATAGAGGTGTGTGCTTCACGATCAAAAACTCTGCTATCAGAATGAGTAGCAGCTTCCTCAACTACATCATGAACCTTTGATGTAGGAGCATCGAAACCCATAGTAGCATCAGTATTTAATCTGTCTAGATTGACAGCTTCAGCATTTGCAGCATCCTCCTGAACAAACACTTCAGGAGTTTCAGTGTTTACAAACACTTTGTCCTCATCAGCATTGAAAATATCCTCCTCAACAGCAATTTCAGGAGTAGCTTGAGGAACAGCTTCTGCTACAATCTCCTCATTCTCTGATGCAGGAGCTTCAGTGACCTTAGAGACTCTGTCCATGGTTATATTTACAGCACCAAAAAGATGTGCAGCCACTAGTCTTTTCTTTCTCTGATGAAGAGTTTCTTCATCAGTTTCAGTCTCTGAGTCTGCAATAGAATCAGTAGCAACAGACTTTGCCCGTTGGGCTCGCCTTTTCTTCATTCTTTTTCTCTGAGGCACAGCATCAACATTTGATGCCTCAGCTTCAGTGTGTTGCAAACCAGACTTAACAACCTTTACCGTAGATTTCTTTGACCTTTGTGGTTGAGACACAGAAGGCCCAGCTTCAGCATTTGATGGTGATTGTAGTTGTTGTGAATTGATCAAGAATTGTTGCACAAGCTCAGGCAACATCAAAACACCAACATCTCCTTTCTTGTTATCTTTATTGGTTAGATCAGAGAATATTCGTTTATGTAATTTAAAACATGGAATCACATCATTCTCAGCTATCTCTACTTCAGAAACACATTCAGAGAATATTAATTGACAAAATCGTGCAAAATAGACTACACCTCTGTTTTCAGTCATTTTCTCACCTATATTATTTAGAACTAGTCTAGCAACATCAAAATTACCTCCGTAAAGAAGAGAATACCCGATTTGCAGACTATCAGTGGGAATTGCATCCCAATTCGTGCACTTCTTCCCGAACGCCCTTGTTATGCAGTCGAAAAAGAAACTCCATTCCTTTCTCAAGAGCGGTCGCTTCAACTGACCAAGCTTTGTCAGTGGTCCAGAATAGCCTATTTCTCTCATCATACGAACTAACTCAGAATCTCCAACAGAGATTGTGAAAGCATTAAAGTCCTCAAGGCCCAGAGCATCACGAACAGTAGTTGGAGTCACTACAAACTCTTCTCCTTGAAATTCAAAAATTATGGACGGAGACCCAGACTCTCCTCCATTATCATAAGTGCCTGTCTGCCAAAAAGTCCTTATTTGAGATGCAGACAGCTTCAATGGGGCGATTAGAGCAGTTCCAACATCAGAGTTTGACAAGAAATCCTGAATCAAATGAAACGCCGCCGGTGCGTTCTCATTTGCCAAAGGAGCAGCATAGTTGTTAGGGACGAACTCTAACCCAGACGAAACGAAAGCCGTGGTTGCCATTAGAAGATTTTGAAGAAAGAACAAGTAATCGATGTGAAAGCTTAACAGAGTTTGTGTGTAGAAAGATGTTTGTGAATATGTGTGTGATAATAGATGTGTATGTGTAAGATGGGAAAAGTTTAGCTAAAGATGTGTGTATTGTATTTATCAGAAAATTAAAGATTAAAAACTGAAGAGTTTTTAATCATGAATACACAACTGTCTTACTCCTATAATCATGTGAGTGGGACACATGTCAAACGTACAGACGCTGACAGCTGTATTGAACAACTTCCAATACAGACGTGCAAACGAGAAGACACCTTGCATCACATATCCGCTTATTAAAAAAATATCAATAATAATAAAATTATCGATTTGAATATCTCAGAAACATAATAATAGAGTACGAAGGAGCTCAACAGTCAGAATAATAAGGACTGTCTTGGAACTCCGCACTTTCATGTTCCCAAGCTTCGAACCACGCAAAAACCTTTCAGTTGCCCTGTGAGATGCTATAAAAGCTAGAGCATTTTAACAACAGGCAATTCTCATATTAAAACAAATACCATATATCAAATGGCAGGAACCTTTGAATTCATGGATGTAGAGACTTTCTTGAATCTAAACTGGCGTCAACAAGGAAACTACATCATAGATGAGTTTCTTGTTTTATCATTCTTGAATGATGAAGGGCTCATCGCTGATGATGAGATAGCTGAAGGACCTATCTCCAATCCATATGTGCACATCATCCGTCCTGGACCATATGATGTGCCCATCCTTGCAGACGATGATGCTGTGGAGATTTGTATGATGCTCTTTTATCAGAGCTACTTGAAGGGTTCGAAGAAGACCGTCGTCTTGGAATCCTGCAAGCTGCAAAGCAGAAAGAGAATCCGAGAAGATGATGATGATGATTCATCTTCAGGATGTTGTCAAGCAATCCCAGATGGTATAATGATCAGATGAACAACTGGGTAGCTATCTTCAGAAGTAATAGAGCACAATAGCTTCTGGCTCTAGCTCTTCTGCTTCAGATATAGCATTCAAATACTTATCCTGGTTAAAATAGATCTTCTCTTTTGTAACTATAGTGATTAGTATGTACCAGAAAGATTAGCTAGTCATGAGTATGTAATTGTCTGAATGTAAATAGAGTTTGAATCAATTAATGAAAAAGACCCATTTTGTTGCTTTACATTTCAGTATTATCAATATTGCATAGTAATTGTAAAGTGAAAGAAAAGATATCACTTTGAACAATAAACTAACATACTCAGCAGCATAACTAATTACTATCAGGACTTATCGAACACACTCTTTCTTTTCTCTGTTCAATCATACTTTTTCGAAAAACAAATGACTAAACCCAAAATCATAAAATGTCTGAAACAAGGAAATTATTTTAACCATCAGAGATTAAAACAATGTAACCTCGGCGTATTTCACACAATACATCAGTGTTTACCATTTGTCCTTCTTTGTCAATAAACTCTTTTCTCAATCTGTACAGTTGTGAAAATATGTGTGTGCAATAGCAGAGTTTACCGTAATCAATATTTAGATCATCTCAAAGTGCATAAAATCCACAAACGAAAGTAGTAAAAACTGGTTGCCTAAACTCTCATGTATAACATAAAATCTGACTTTATATCTAAACTCTGTTTTCTGATATCCTTTCATTTGGATATATCTTTTAATTTTTCACCCCCTTTCTTTATTTTTTTTTTTTAAATTTTTTTTTTTTTTTTTTTTTTTTCCAGTAATCAGTGGTTGGCACTAGTCACCAAAAATCAACGATTTTAGCCCTTATTTCATACAATAAGTTCCTGGATCTTCCTAGGCACAACATGATCTCAAAGGAATTTGTGCTCTTTTTGGCATCTTTTGTTTTGAGGGTGAATTCTTTTTAATTAAGAATCAGAGTTTAGACTTTTCATCAGTAAATATAATTAACTTATGAGAAAAAATGCAAACAGCTAATACAGACTCAGTGTATAGGATCAATAAACTAAGAGATGGTATAAATACAGAGACAGTATCATGCTGTGTTAACTTACTGCACGTAATCGAGATCAGAATCTATACAACTCTTAAGGATTCACAGTTACTTACTGAGAATTATGCTTCATACAAATTTCTTTATTGGTCCAAATGTTTCAGACAAAGTTACAATCAGAGTATGACATTAAACTGTAACTATCAGAGTACGACCAACAGAGTTTAGCATCAGAGTTTACTTTCAGAGTATGACTGACACTTCACAGAGTTTATCATCAGAGTTTAACATGCTGGTTCATATAACAGTTAACACATGTAAGAAATCATGAACATAAAAAGTGAGTCTAACCGGTATCTCTAGTCAGAACCAGAGATCATTCCAAGTTTATTTACCAATCTTGTAAAAGTAGCTTCACTCAAAGGTTTGGTGAAGATATCTGCAAGTTGTTGGTCTGTAGACACAAAATGAAGCTCAATGTTTCCTTCTTCCACATGTTCTCTGATAAAATGATACCTTATGCTGATGTGCTTGGTCATGGAATGCTGTACTGGATTACCTGTCATAGCAATAGCACTTTGGTTATCACAGAAAATAGGTATTCTAGAGTACCTTAACCCATAATCCAGCAATTGATTCTTCATCCATAAAATCTGTGCACAACAGCTACCAGCTGCTATATACTCTGCTTCTGCAGTGGATGTAGAAATTGATTTATGTTTCTTACTGTACCAAGAAACCAATCTGTCACCTAAAAATTGACAGCTTCCACTTGTACTTTTTCTGTCTATCTTACAGCCTGCAAAATCTGCATCAGAGTAACCAATTAACTTAAACTCTGATTCTCTAGGATACCACAAACCCAGGGTTATGGTTCCTTTGAGATATTTGAAGATCCTTTTTACAGCTGTTAGATGAGGCTCTCTGGGATCTGCTTGAAATCTTGCACAAAGACATGTTGCATACATGATATCAGGTCTACTTGCAGTAAGATACAGTAGAGACCCTATCATTCCTCTGTAGTTAGTCATATCTACTGAGGCTCCTGTGTCTTTGTCAAGCTTCGTTGCTGTAGCCATGGGAGTTGTAGCAGATGAACTATCAAGCATACCAAATTTCTTTAGAAGATTTCTGGTATACTTTGCTTGATTGATAAAAATCCCATCATCTGTTTGCTTGACCTGTAAGCCTAGAAAATAACTAAGCTCTCCCATCATGCTCATTTGGTACCTGGATTGCATAAGCTTTGCAAACTTCTTACAGAGTTTGTCATTAGTAGATCCAAAAATAATATCATCTACATAAATTTGAACTAAAAGCAAATCATCACTTGAATTGAAATAAAACAAGGTTTTATCAATTGTACCTCTTGTGAACCCACTTTCTAAAAGAAATTGAGCAAGAGTTTCATACCATGCTCTTGGTGCTTGCTTTAGTCCATATAATGTCTTGTCAAGCCTGTAGACATAATCTGGATGCTTGGGATCTACAAATCCTGGTGGTTGTTCAACAAACACTTCTTCTTCAAGCTTCCCATTTAGAAAAGCACTTTTTACATCCATCTGAAAGACTTTAAACTTCTTGTGTGCAGCATAGGCCAGGAAAATTCTTATGGCCTCCAATCTTGCAACTGGAGCAAAGGTTTCATCATAGTCAATTCCTTCCTGTTGTGAATAACCTTTTGCCACAAGTCTAGCCTTGTTTCTTGTAATCACACCTTCACTGTCAGTCTTGTTTCTGAAAACCCACTTTGTACCTACTATTGATCTATTTTTTGGTCTAGGTACAAGTGTCCAGACTTCATTTCTTTCAAACTCATTTAACTCTTCTTGCATTGCTGTAATCCAATTAGCATCTTGAAGAGCTTCCTCCACTTTCTTTGGTTCTGTTTGAGACAAGAAAGCATGATACAGACACTCATTATTTGTTGCACTTCTAGTTCTCACACTAGCATCAGGATCTCCAATTATGAGATCAGGTGTGTGTGCCTGTGTCCACTTTCTTGCTGTTGGTAAGTGGTTTCTTGCATCATTATTGAATCCTCCCCCTTGATCCATGCTCTCCTGATTCATATGTTGACTTTCTGCAGCATCTGAGGCTCCCCCAGAATTGGATGGTTCAGAGTTTGAACTGTCAGAGTTTGAATTAGTTTCCTCAACTGACTCACTTGATGTGTCTTGTTGAGCTTCTTCACGCTCCCCCTCAACTGGTTCTCTATTTTGTTCAATTTGAGAATTTCCAGTTTCTTCAGTATTTACCAGTAGAGGTTCAGAGTATGCTTCGTCAGAGTTTGTCAACTCTGCTTCATCAGAGTTTATATCATCAGAGAATGGATCTTCATTTTCAAAACGCAGTTGATCATATCCATCCTTGTCTTCAAGTCCAATTATTTTCTTGTCATCAAATGACACATGTATAGATTCCATGATCACCTTAGTTCTTAGATTATAAACTCTGAATGCTTTTGTTGACAATGGATAGCCAACAAAGATTCCTTCATCAGCTTTTAACTCGAACTTTGTCAACTGTTCAGGATGAGTCTTCAACACAAAGCATTTGCATCCAAATATATGAAAATATTTCAAATTTGGCTTCTTATTTTTCACCATCTCATATGGTGTTTTTCCATGCTTGTTGATCAATGTTGCATTTTGAGTAAAACAAGCAGTTTGAACAGCTTCTGCCCAGAAGTATGTTGGTAATTTTGCTTCATCAAGCATAGTTCTGGCTGCTTCAATTAAAGTTCTGTTCTTTCTTTCAACTACACCATTTTGCTGTGGAGTTCCAGGTGCAGAAAATTCTTGTTTCACTCCTCTTTCCTTGCAGAAAGCTTCTATGATTGAGTTTCTGAATTCAGTTCCATTATCACTCCTTATAATTTTGACTTTGTGCTCTGATCCTTTGTCCAGTAGATTTACATGATCCATCAGAGTTTGAGCAGTTTCATCCTTCTTTGACAAGAAAAACACCCATGTATATCTAGTATAATCATCAACAATTACTAGAGCATATTTCTTTCTGCCCATGGACATCACATTCACTGGACCAAAGAGATCAACATGTAGAAGATGATAAGGTTCCAGTATTGATGATTCAGATTTGCTCTTGAAAGATGACTTCCTTTGCTTGGCTTTTTGACAAGAATCACACAAGCCATCTAGACTGAGTATAGATTTTGGAAGTCCCCTTACAAGATCCTTTCTTATTAGCTCATTGATGTTGTTCAAATTGAGATGAGAGAGCTTCTTGTGCCAGTTCCAACTCTCTTCATTTGACATTCTGGCTGTCAGACACACTGTTTTTCCATCAGAGTTTGTTACCAAACTTGCTTCATAAATGTTGTTGCGCCTGTGTCCAACTAGAACAACTTTTCCAGTAGATTTACTGATAACTTCACAGTATTCACTATGAAAATCTACATGGTTTCCTCTGTCACAGATTTGACTCACAGATAGCAGATTATGCTTGAGTCCTGAGACTAGAGCTACATTAGTAATGATGACACTTCCAAGATTGATATTGCCATATCCCAGAGTGTGTCCTATGTTGCCATCTCCATAGGAAACCTTTGGGCCAGCTTTCTCCTTAAAGTCTGATAGCAGGGCTTTATTTCCAGTCATATGTCCTGAGCATCCACTGTCCAAGATAAGTGTGCTCTTTATTATACCCTGCAATCACAAACAAACACTAAGTGTTAGTTTTAAGGATCCAGACTTGCTTGGATCCTTTGTCTTTCTTAACAGTGTTAGCTTTTGCAGCGGAATCTGTATTATCAGAGTTTAAACTAACATTGTCAGATTTTACACTTGCAGAGTTTGCTTTAACCCACTTCAGATTGGGTTTTAGCTCATAATAGTTATGATAAATAGCATGATAACTCTTGCAAGTATAAATGGAATGCCAAGTGCTCCCACAGTGTTTGCATAAAGTTTGTGGTTTAACTCTTACATAATCATTCTTTACTCCTGATGTAGAAGATAAAGAATTAATATGTTTGTTCTTAGTGCAAAATCTAGCAAGATGATTAGAACTACCACAATTGTAACATGTTTTCCTTGAAGCACCAGCATTAGGCAAATGATTATTTCTGTTATTTATGCCTACTTTTCCATTCCTATTCTTCTTGGACCCTTTTGGTTTCATGGCAGACTTTACCTCTTTCAACTTATGATTGAACTGTTTTCCTGTCATCAAGCCAACATTAACCTGTTTTTCACAAGTTTTTACTGGTTTTCTAACAGCTTCTACTTCCATAAGTTTTTCTGTTATAATATTTTCCTGTCTTTCACAGGCTTCACCTGATTCCATATCAGCTTCTCTTATTACAACAGATTTTAACTTAATGGCTTCTGGAACAAACTTCACAGGTTTAAGTTGTGGTTTTACCTTAATCTTGTCTTTAAACCTAAGTTCATCATTTTCACAATAACCTAAACCTACAAAATCAGTCTGAAACACTTGATGAGTGTCTCTTCCAGAATCTGTCCAAGTTTTGATTATTTTTCTTTCTTTTTCTAAATCAGATTCTAGTTGCCTATATCTTTTCAGCAACTCCTGTTCTACATAAACAGCATCATCTCTTTCTTTTTGAATCTGCTTCATACTTTCAAGTTCTCCTTCAAGAAACTTGTTTCTTTCTTTAAGACTAAGATTTTCAGTTTTAATTCTTTCATTTTCTAAAGTCTGATCCCTATAGCTAACATGAACACTTTTCAGATATACTCTTAACTCAGATATATTATCAGTATCATAAGCATAAGTAGTTAGGGGTACCTTATTTTCAGATGATTCAGTCTCATCTCTGACAGTTGCCATAAGAGCATAGTTTTCTCCATCATCAGAGTCTGAAGTATCTGCCCAGTCTTTGCCTTTAGAGATGAGTGCTTTCTCAGATTTGCCTTTCTTGCACTCTGGAGCATAGTGACCCATCTCTTTGCACTTGTAGCACTGGATCTCAGATTTGTCCTTCTTTCCAGACTTGGTATCCCTTCCATCAGACTTTCTGAAATTCTTCTTCTCAGAATTTGAATCTTTCCTTGAGAATCTCTTTCCCTTCTTGAAGTTCTTGAATCCCATCTTCTTGAAGGTCTTCACCATCAATGCAGCCATTTGCATCATCTGTTCTTCATCATCATCAGAGTCAGAAGCTTCACCAGAGTTTGAATCATCATCAGAGTTTGATGACTCACTCTCAGATTTAATGACTAAAGCCTTTCCTTTGGCTTTCTTCCTTGATGATTCCTTCTTAATGGGCTTCTCCTCGACTTTGAGAGCAACAGATTTTGACTTTTTACTCATTCTTCTATTCCTTTGTTCTATCTCCAGTTCATGAGTTTTCAATAACCCATAGATTTCATCAAGATCTGTATCAGCAAGCTCATAATTATCTCTTATTGTAGTTGTCTTTAAATCCCACTTTTCAGGTAGAGATAACAGAAACTTGAGATTAGACTCTTCAAGCTCATATTCTTTATCAACCAGAGACAGATCATTCAATAGTTTGCAAAATCTGTCATGAGTCTCAGTCAAGGTTTCATTAGGTCTTGAATCAAAGTGCTCATACTCCTGAGTTAGTATGGTCCTCCTATTCTTCTTGATAGCGCCTGTTCCTTGGCATCTGACTTCTAGAGCATCCCATATCTCTTTGGCAGTCTTGCAGCCAATTACTCTGTTAGACATAACATTATCTAAAGCACTGTGGAGAAGATGTCTAACCTTTGCATCCTTTGCAATCGATGAGATGTCCTCAGGAGTCATATCTTTCTTTTCCTTTGGGACAGTCTTCTGTTCCTGACCATCAACAACAGGGGATAATTTTGTTGGCATATGAGGACCATCATATATTCTGTCAAGATATTCTGGATCTGTAGCCTCCAGAAACATGGTCATCTTCACCTTCCAAATTGGATACTCTACAGGCCTGAGAATTGGAACCCTGATTGTTTCATATCGACTCACAGAATTAGGCTTAACCTGTTCAGCCTTGGGAGCAGTTTGATTTTCTTCAGACATGATTATTACTGTGTTTGAATCGTAAAACTGTATATATTAAACAGCCTTGGCTCTGATACCAATTGTTAGGCCGAATACACAATATATAATCAAGTATGTATGAGAATAACAATTAAGAACACAGGTTTGTAAATCAACAAACTGAATTATATTAAATAATTCTCTCTTAGTGATGTTAATGAATCACAAAGAGCTTCTAGGTTACAAGAATAATATATTCAATGATCGCATCCCTTCTAGGGATAACCTATCTGTGTTTATATAGTACACAGTTACACAATCCTTATCTAATTGATATTCCTACAAATTAGCTATACAATTTATATCAATTAAGGATTGCTTCTTATCTTCTAACTCGTTTCCTTAGCTGCATCAATATATCTTGCTTCTTTCCATCTTCAAGATATATTGCTTCTAGAATCTTCAATGTAAGCACCGACAGCTAAGTCAACTTTCACCTTGTCAGAGTTTAACAAACTCTGACCGGCTTCTTCATAAACTCTGATAAACACCTGTTGCTTAAACACTGATGAACAAACATTAGCAATTATATTTAACATATTATATTAGGCAGCCATTCGTAATCAAAAGAGAGAATTTTGTGTGACCTTGACATTTCTAATCAGTGCTTGAATGCTCTTGAGTTTTCGATGAGGCCACCTTGGGATACCCAGTTCCCTGCACCTTTTCTTCAGAAGAGTTAATCCAATATTAAGCTCCTTTGCAGCCTGTGTTATTGGCATGTAAAAGTACTTCGAAATTTCTTCCTTTGTTAAAATTCTTGTGCTGTTTTGACCCTTTGCCACCCTCCTGCAACTATTATTCTTCCTTTTCTTGTCCTCCTTGTGATCACCATGACCATTAATCATATCCCCATTAGTAACATTATGTGTATTATTATTAGTTAATAATGGAGGCTGGTAATCCTCGAATTGAAAGTCACGAAAATCCCCCCTACTTCAGCATCCAGTTTCTCATATCCAGTATTCCACGAAAAGTAATATTACCAACTAATATTCACCATTTTGATTAGAACTTGACAACTACAAAAATGCTAGAATTTTACCTTCATACTGGAAAGAAAATAATTTATATTCGTCATTCGCAGTGTTGAGCACATAAAGTAAGGAAAAATATAGGTGTTAGGAAGTACAAGAATAAGCAGGTATAATAATAATGCAGTAAGCTACTATATATACACACACACACATATACAACATTCTGAGTATGGAAAGTTGAGAGAAGATATAACTTGATATAGTACTTCAGACAGCTCGACTATGACTAGATACACTGAACCAGGGTATTTCTACCCATTTGATAATCCACCTACTGGAATTGTGTTATTAAGACATATATCCAATTCATTCATAATACCGGCTCAATTATCCAAATAAATATAAAGTCACAGGAAAAGTAACCAACCATTACTAAATTCAAATAGGCTTGAAAAATTCAAAAGCACATGAAATGTAGCTAGACGATACTAAATAACTACAGTAGATATATCTAGAAAAATGGGTGATATGCTACAAAAACTCTCTCGAATATCTAAAAAAAGTTGCAATTTAAACTCCTAGAAAATGTGTACAAAAACATTAAATAAGTGAAAGGAAATGGTTAGAGGCAACAATTGAATAAATTTTGGGAAACTAAGATACAAAGTTGGTAGCAAAGTTGTGATCTATAATCAGTGATAAGCAAAGATGAATTTGAAACAATAAGCAGTTAAAAAACATTAACATCAAAATTATTAGTAAAAAGTACATGCTTCTCAGAGATACAGATAGGAGAGAGAGAGAGAGAGAGAGAGAGAGAGAGAGAGAGAGAGAGAGAGAGAGAGAGAGAGAGAGAGAGAGAGAGAGAGAGAGAGAGAGAGAGAGAGAGGAGAGAGAGAGAGAGAGAGAGAGAGAGAGAGAGAGAGAGAGAGAGAGAGAGAGAGAGAGAGGAGAGAGAGGAGAGAGAGAGAGAGAGAGAGAGAGAGAGAGAGAGAGAGAGAGAGAGAGAGAGAGAGAGAGAGAGAGAGAGAGAGAGAGAGAGAGAGAGAGAGAGAGAGAGAGAGAGAGAGAGAGAGAGAGAGAGAGAGAGAGAGAGAGAGAGAGAGAGAGAGAGAGAGAGAGAGAGAGAGAGAGAGAGAGGGACTAGGTGTCAATTATTTTATAATGCATTGGTTGATCCCTCTTGTCATGTATCGCAGCAACGGTGTGATGACAAGCAAGGTATGCCTTTTAATTAGTAAACTCTACAATCACAAGACCTCTCATTTAAGCTCACAGCACGCTTCCAACCCCACTTCAGTGCATGATAACTTACATAAAACCTCTTAAACTTGATCATCCCCATCATTCAAAAACAACATGCACATAAAATAATTATCATATGTTTTGTTTTTAAGAATTACAAACTATTAACACCAACACTTATTTAATTTGTTTGAGTAGATTGTCGCAGAAATTTTGTTGTAGATTTCAAGCGAAATCAGACTAAGAAATGCAGAGAGTATTACCCTGAGAAGCATCAGTCCTCTGTCTGAAGGTAAAAATATATAAGTGCATTGAAAGGAAGTCTGCTTCAGCGTTTCTATATTAGAATGTGAAGAGCTAACCAGAACCTGGTCCAGAGAATGTAGCACACTACAAAGTCCTTGGAAAACTATCGTTGCACAGAGAAAGCAGAAAGTGTCATCAACAACAGATTTGATGAAAAGCAAGTAGAGAATTAAATTGAAAATTTTAAGACCTCTTATTCCCAGATGAGAGTCCAAATTTAAAATTTGGGTTTTCGGTGCCTGAATTTGGAAGCGCGGACTCTCGTTTGGAAGTAAGCAAGCAACTAAAATATCAAATATAAGCCTTCTTGTATAACTTAAAATAATCGCAACATTGTCTGCAAACAATCAACTTCCATTAAATAATCGTTTGCAATAACTTTTTCAAGCTCCGCAGTTTTCCTAAGTAAGCCAGTGTATTCGCACACTGGTGCCCCTAGAGGAATTAAGTTCAAGGTACGAACCCCCCAACCCTTATCAGGGGTACAGAACATCTGTTGACATAAAAATTACAATATCAAACAACAAATTTACATCAATAATGGGCACCCATAGTGATGATGTAAAGGAGAGGCCCTGGTCAAGCACTAATACTTTTAGTAATGACAAAAGGATTCAAGCTGCAATATTATACTACCTCCATTCTATTACTTTTCATTCTAAACTTCAGAACTTGAGCACAAACATAACTTGAAATTGCAACAAACTTACCAGTGGGCGCAGGTGTATCATCTACTTCATTGATAACACGAATACGTAAATTCTCTTGACCTCCAGAAATGTCCTCACAAACAGTCCTTCGAAATTTCAAGAAATTAATCAATCTTGTTTAATAAAAAATTAAGAGAAAGATAACGCTGATGTCATACCTTTTATTTGTAGAAGATATTTGCTGCTGAATTATTTTCTCTTGTTGTTGCTTCCTCTTCATTTTCCTAGACTCCACCTCCAGAGCTCTTACTAACGTGTCCACCTTCTTCATGAGCACCTTAATTTCTTCATCTTTTGCATTTAAATAGTCATATTCTTTTCGCAAGACTTCTTAAGACATATTACCTCTTTCTGCAACTTGTCATACAGAAACCCTGACACTAAATCATCCTTCTGAGGATTCAACCCTATAACACTATATGACAATTGAGAGGATTCATTAATTTGCTTAAAGCATTTACAATTGAATCGATGTTGGTACTTTTTTGTAAATCTAAAATTTGAGATGAACAATTAGCATAGTAACAAAAAACAAAGCTCCAAATTGAACAATTAGCTCTAAATCGAAACCCTAAATTACCTGAAACCCAAAACAAAGCCCCAAATTGAACATTTAGCTCTAAATCAAAACCCTAAACAAAGCCCCAAATCTTCTCTGTTGACTGGCGTATGTTTTGTGAGAGAGTGACAAACTCGACTTAAGTTTCAAGTTCATGATTTTGATTTGAATTTTGAACTCCATTTAGGGTTTGTGAGAAGATGTCTGGTGTATCGATGTGTGAATCGTTTGTGTGTTTGGTGTAATGTGTATTTTGTGTTTTGATTGTTTGTGTAAGCCTGCAAGGGGGGAAGTGAAATGAAAGGGGGAAATGAAATTTGACAAGGGGAAAAATGAATTTGACGAGGGAAGTGAAATTTGGATGTAGATGTTTTATATTATTTTTATAGATTTGTAAAATATATGTTACATTATTTGTTATTTATTTCTATTTCTATGGGTGATAAATTATAATAAAAATATACAAATTTATTTAATATGATTTTTTGACCAATATTAAGTCAAATTACAATTCCCTGAAACGGGATTCATGTATGATTTATAAAAAAAATTAATTTTTGAATATCCAACCATATCGATGTTATTACCTACTTATTTTAGTAGAATCACCAATCTAGTACGAAACAAAATAATAGTCCAGCACTAGTTGACTCTTAAAATCTCAAATAAAATAAAATAATTTTTTTCTAAAATTTCTGGAATATCACTAAAATAAATAGATCTTTACATCCATATGGTTGGATAGTCATAAAATTATTTTAAAAAATCGAAACAATAATTCGGGACGGTACACTAGTTAAAAGTACTAGTCAAACCAGTAAATGACTATTAAAATCTCAAATCAAATAAAATTATTTAGTCTAAAATTTTTGGAATAGCACAAACATACGTAGATCTTGACATCCATATGGTTGGATCATCGACAATTTTTATTTAAAAATTTAAAACACTAATCTGGAACAAATATTGTATCATCATAATATTTTTCTAACTAGGGGTTTACACAACTAGTTATCATAGTTTAACAACATAAAAAATTGTTAGAAAGAGTATTCAACAACGAATGGATCAAAATGAAAACCCTTGTGTATATTATACAACTGTTTTTTGGACAAAAACCATTGTTAAGTCCTAAAACTTACAACATTTTTTTAAACAAAAACTATTGTCTTATACTTTTATCAAATCGAATAAACAAAACAAACGTTAGTCACGATTTGTATATATAAAAATTAATAAAAGACAATTTACTCTCGACTTTATAATTGAATTATGTCATATTGATATGTAACACTAGTAATTTGAATATGACAATACTATTGTTAATAATATTTATATATCACTTATTCAGGTTTTGATATCAATAGTATTATAGTTATTATAATGTTCGTTTAACTTCGGAATTCTTAATGTTACCATTATTAGTGTTTGGCTAGCTAATCTTTCCTTATAAACAACCATCAAGGATCAGAAATCATACAATATATGACGTCAACATCTACAACGTGTATAACAAAATATCTGAAGTATGATCGTATTCTAGCTATCAATGATATTATTATTATCATTAACCTTTATTTAAGTGTTTTTATATATTTAACATTTTTTTATACTAAATATCCAAATAAGAGATTTATACAATAACATTGTATGAAGTGTGTAACACTTATGTATGTATTAAGGGCAACAAATAAAGTATTTTTTAAAAAAATTAACGCTTTTGATATAGACAACAGTTTAGCTAAACAAAACGTTGTAAC